>JANZLQ010000086.1:16201385-16227645 GCA_026212715.1 Elanus axillaris | reverse complement strand
GGTGGGGGGGGGGGAATTAAAAGATTAAACCTTCAGAGGCCTTGCGAAGACGGTGAGAAGAGGATCATGTTACAACATGGATGCTACCGTATTGTTTGTATGTCATTTGGAAAGGCTTTTGTACATCAGTAAACTAGAAGATTTTAATTAAGAACTTCTGCATGGAAATACCATCCTCATCACTTACTGGAGTGCAAAAAAGCATTTTGAGATAACTAGATTCTTCTACCTGTACTCCACAAAACTCAGTAGAATGCCTCCACTGTGAAATGGGGAGTTAGGCAGAGAGAAACAACATCAAACAATCCAAGAGAGTCTGTCTACTAACTTTTACACTGTATGAGCAAGCATTTCTGTACTCTTTATAGATGTGAGCCAGTAGTTCCATACAGCTTTTTCATTTTGGCCAACAGCCTTGAGAATCTCTGTACTTTATTCCACCACAGAGAAAATACTGCAGTGTGTTTCCTTCCAAAAAATGAGTAATACCAAAAATTAGTTCTTGAAAATGAATCAGTACTCCTAACAGTTAAGGACAATGCCAGCCAAATACTAGGGGGATTTCCATACTAGAGGATTTCCAGCCTCAAGACACAAAACATACTCTTTTCAGGATGGGGAGTACAGGCAAGATGTGGCTGGGGCATGTGTGCAGGGAGGAATCTTCCCATAGTCTTTCCCAGCAAGCCAAATTAGCTTATTAAAAACCAATGCACAAAGAAATCGCAGAGGCATTTTCCCCCTCTTTTGTCACAAGCAGATGCTACATGCACTTCTTCACCTCAGTTGCATACATAGAGACATAGTCACTAACTGAGAAGAGGTACTAAAACTAAACCCAACCCTGGAAACATTCGAGGTCAGGTTGGGTGGGGCTCTGAGCACCCTGATCTAGTTGAAGATGGCCCTGCTCATTGAAGGGGGAGATGGACTAGATGACCTTTAAATGTCCCTTCCAATCTATTCTATGATACTATTTAGAACTCTGTAGGTCACAACCAAAAAACTGAAAGATACAATCTCCCTACAAGAAAGCAAATGTTCAAGCCACATAAAACAGAAATTCAGTTTTTCTATCACCTTATTGTTAAGGTTTTCACATTACCTAGCCCACAAATGGCTTGATTTATAAAAACAGACTGGAACGTACTTCAGTAGCTTAGTATCAAAATTCAGCCTTCTACAGTGTCAAGTGTGAAGACTCAGCTACTCAAGTTAAGTCAAAGATGGATATAAGATCATTTTTCTTTTCTTGGTGACTATGCTATTAAAGTTTCACAATAATCCTTGTCACAGTAAAAGCACACAGGATGACCATAAGCAATATAGAGAAGTTGGGGGAAAAAATATGTAGTTTCCAAAAGATTTCCCCAGGACATACCAATTTTATGCAACTTTTCAAAATTCAAACTCGTTACATGGCGCTATAAAGGATTTTGAATAACAACATAAAACATTTAACTACTTACCGGCATTAACGATGGCATCAACCTCAAGCAGTGTAATGTCACCTCTATAGAGTGAAACTTTCTCACTCAGACTTTTCTTGCCTTGCAGATCTTCTTTAGCGCTTTCACCTATAAAGCAAGAAAGCAGTAAAAACTGGTTACAAACGTAGGTCTGAGATACCTATTTAGAAGTCCAGAGCAGGCATCAGCAGTTCCAGTTACACTACTGCTGTCAGACTGCAGCACCTTTCAGTTTTGCCTCGAGAGGGCACCAGTAACCCACGAAGATACCAGCATTTCCTTAAAACACACTACTTGCCTTTTTTTTTTTTTCCAAATACAAGCTACTACGAAGCACTGATTCCTTGCCCACATACCATTTGATTTAAAAACTGTACAAATATACTCGTTTTTTGGAGCTAGATCCATCAAAGAATTTTCTTTGGTAACCTCACGACTGCAAGTTACCAAAAAAATGAAGAATTACTTAAGATAATCCTCCTACTGAAGCAGTAGTAACTTAGCCAACCCAGAATTATTCTGAATGCGTACAACACACAAGCACACCATTTGCCAACAGCCCCAAAATTCAGAACTAGCCTTGGCAGCAGGTAGAGGGGAGAAAAACACCAGCAAATTTAAGCTTGGCTTTGCCACCTGCAATTGCTCAGCTAGAAGGGGGCGTGAAGACACAACATACATTAGCTTTCAAAAGATTTGTTACTAAACAATGTTATAATAGGTCCTTATTCTGCTAAACTTTTAATTTCTGCACCACCAATTCACTTCATTTGCATCATAATCTATATAACAGTTCAGTTACCCAAATCGCTTCTACAAACACATACTGGCCAAACACTTAACCTAGTCTTGCATTATTAGACATCCACATCATTAGCAAAGAACTAAGAAGAGAAAAAAAAAAAAGACTGCTTAACTGTTTTTTTTTTTAAATCAATTCTTTCCAACACAAGCCAAGCGTCTCAAGAGGCTTGAGCTTATATATTGGCCAGAAATAGAACTGAATTCCTAAAGTGACAACTTAAGTGAGAAACAGTTCCCAATATTCAGAACAAGTGAAATTTATTTGTAAGTAAAAAAAACTCAAGGGAAGATATAGTGAGGAGGTAGAAGCAGTCCAAACAGATTTGGCCCTCTGGTTTTTACATCAACCTTAATTTTAATAAATTTCTACCAAGTCAAGTATACCTGCTCAGCATTACAAGCAACCATTAAGTAGAAATAAGAAAGTTGCATTTATTTTAGATCTTGCTCTTCTAACTTCAGCACAAACGACTGGTATCAGAAATCATCATTTATCTCAACCACTCCAAAATAACTAGACTTACTCAGTTCTACTTTACATCAGCTATCACATGCAAAGGATATGTTGCCACAATGACATACATTAGCATAAAGGTAGCTTTGCGTTCAAGTATGCATATTCAGTTCAGTTTCTGTATGTGGTTCCTAAAGCTACGATTCCACTGCCACCAGATCACCCTCAGTGCCTTAACCAAAGCAAAGAGTGTTTCTGTGGAAAGGTAGCCAGTTTCTATTATCCTAAGAACCTTGTGTCACTCTAACCTAAAAGTCATACTGTTCATCTATTTTTCCACAGAATATAACCATTGCAGTTAGCTGTTGAGTTGTGTTAAAATAAATATCAGCCTCCGTGACCGATTTAGAGCCTAATTTATTATCTGCTTTCATGTTAACTGCATTCTCCCAGCAAGTAGGACAGTTGTTTTCCCTATCCCTCCCTATCGGAGCTCTGCCAAATTTAAAACACACACCATCATCCTCCTCCTCCCCCTTCTGCCAAAGTTACTGCAACACTAGTTAACATCAAAACACATTGAATTCTTCAACCTAAAGCCGCTTAAATTTAGAGTACAGTTTGGATACTACAGTATTTGTGCAAATACAATATGAAAACAAATGCCAAAAAAAAAATTCCACCAGGAAGAACTATGAAGACAACAGATACCACACAATAAAAAAAGCTAATTCTCATTATCACTAATTTCTGAGTCCAAGGGAAAGCAGAGATGAACCTTGGTCAATTCACCAGTAAGGTCATCTAACTCTGTAGGGGGACACACAACATGATGTTGCTCACACCAGCACTGTCTCCCAATTTTCTATGCTCCACAGCCTTCACAAGTTTGCCTCTAATTCTCACTCCTTGCAAGTACTGAACATATTTGAGTGTGGTTCTCCTGAGACTCATTCCCCACAGAAAAGCATTAGTAAAGTCACTGCCTCTGGAGGGGGGGGTGGTGGCAGATGGGACAACACAAACCAAAAAAAAAAAAAAAAACACCAAACCTCACCCAAAACACACACCACTCCTATATGGTCTACCACATCCCCTTCACAAGCCCCCTACCTGCCCCACAGTTCTTGGAAGAGCCCTGATCGCCACTGTCTTTAATACAGTTCAGCAGTAAAAGCATATGCTGCCTTGTACATCTTTGATAAGATTACCCTCATTTCTTTCAGTAAAAGCCTGATTTAACAGAGGATGTGAGCTTGCACTTTATTTCGTTCTAGTTGTTACAGAAGGATGCTCAACAATGACAGAAGTTGTGGAGAGCCAAGTCTTGTCCCCAGTCAAAGACACTCAACGTCTACTGATAGGCTGCTGATTACAAAAGTAATCCCAATATCACACAAATAGTTGTAGGAGGGACAACCATTTTTCTTCTGCCATCTGTTAGATCTCTAGGGCTGGCAGACAACATTTCCTAACAAAATCAAAACTGATATCTGATTTGGGATATTTTCTTCTCCTGTAGTAACTTTAGTCATCTTGGCAGGGACAGTGAAGTCATTCCTGGCCATGACAAATAACTTGCTCCCCACCTTTGTGTCCCATCTCTTCCTTCACCACACACATTTTTGACTGCTTCTCAGATTAAAAAAACCTGCACTCATTTATTTCAAGGTATCTTCCCAAAGTAATGATCAATCTCAGATCTGTGAATAAGTACAGTAAGTCCTCAAATAGACCCAAGAAACTCAAATGCTATAGGTATTATCCTGTAATTCATGTACCATAACTCAGCAAGGACAAACCAGGAATTCCAGGGTATTGTGTATTTCACAAAGGACACACACCATGTGTACATACTAGCGCATTAATAAAATCCTAGCAATAACAGATTTACCTTGCACGTGTAGCGTAATGAGAATATTTCTTACTCTCATAAATGAAACAGCTTTACATACATGCTCAAGAAATAAATCCTCTGAAGTGGTTGGTATGTAGACTAGCATTCAATACAAGATACAAAACAGGAGTTGAGCCCTTAGACTCAAAGACTGAAGCTTTTAGAGGTACGAAAGCCTGCTTGCCAAGCAAATCAAACTTTTGAGTGTGTCTCCACATGAGTTGTCCAGAAGGCACCTTAAAAGGCAGAAGAGTTGGAAAGTCAGGCAAATTCAGATATATTCCAGTCATAAAAAAATCCAACCAAACAAAAAAACCACACCAACTAAACCTACACTACATCAAGGCTATGACAAAGTCCATCTCAGTTTTAGATGGAGGCATCACAGACTCTAAGACAAGGAAATATTTTGTTTGGTCTGTGGCTGTGAACATGGTAAGTTTTCAGGACAAAGAAGCAAGTAGAATAAGGGAGACTGAATTTTCTGAAGTACCTTTCTGAAGTCCCAGCATAGCTACAGTAAAATTTAAGAGGCACTGGAAGATTCTTCATCCAGTTAGGCAGTGAAGACTGCCTAGGAAGGAAGGCTCCCTCCCTGCTGGAAGAACTGGTCCCATCTCCTTCATCACCACAGCTCTCCTGGCTCAGAAGGAAAACTGAACAGGTAGCGAGCACCTGTGCACAAAGTCTGGATGCCTTTAGATCACCAGTTTTAAACAAGCCATGGTTAGCAAAATGCTAAAATAGCTGTTGAAATAGTATTGTGGCAGTATTAAGTATGAGCAATAGCTTCTGCTTTATTTGGGGTTTTAATCCTTGTGTACCCCTGGGAAGGCTGTTTCTGGTGTTTTCCTTCCCTCTAGAACATGACTCTGTCCCTACCTTCTACCCCATGTCCATCTCCATTGAAAAAGTAAAAATAGAGCTTTTACTGGGAGATGCCCCTAAAAATAAAACAAAAAAAAAAAACAACCAAAAAAAACAACCCACAAACCCAAAAATAAAACCCATGGGGAGCTCTCACAAAGCAGTGATAACCAGCATTAGTTGGGCCTTCTTCATTCCCTCCCAATTTTCACACAGTGAATTTTATTATTCGTTTTTCTTCCCTAATCAACAGTTCTGCAGTTATGTACATTGCGTCAATAGTGAGGATTATGAATGGACTCAAACTGCAGTTCAAGCACATTAACATTTCACATATTTCATTACAATCATGTGTGCATGTCAAAAGCAAATAAATCCTGTTTTGTTTAATGTGAATTTTACAAGGCATATTCATGTAAAGTCTGGCTATCTAATTTCTGAGACAGAGCAATCCCAGAATCTTCATCCCTGACAACTTCCCAGGATCAGTTAATGCCAGCCCTGCCTCTGGAATAAAGGATCCTAATTAATTCGAGACCATGAGCTAAAAGCAGCAGTAAAGCCATGATCTCCCATACAGGTAGATTTCACAACCATTTAGAGCTTTCAGGTTCAGATGAATTCAGAGAATTAATTGGCACACAAAGAAAACTATTAAGGAAGAGGGTAAATGGAATATCCACAAATTTTTGAAATGCCCTTCCAAATTCCATTCACAGCACAACAGAAACTCTATAGTAAAATGACTATCAGCATAACTACAGCCGGTTCAGATCTATTCATTTGAAAGAAATAAAATTAAATTTGCAAAGTGAGACACTGAGGTGTAAAGCAACCCCACACTCACATCAAAAACCTGCATATTTACAAGCAGGTGAGGCTTTAACAGAACCCAAAGAAAACACCCAACATCAAAGCAATTCAGAAGACTTAAGTTTTGATTTTTTTCCCAAGTGCCTACTCAGCCTCTCTGCTACTTCTCTGACCTAAATAATTCTCAAACTTTTCTCCTCTGCCTACCTAGCCCTAATTCAAGTCTAACCCATACCTTCTCTCAGGTGATTTTGATAGAAGAAAAAAAAATATCAAGAAGCAACATCTGCTAGGGAAATGTAGCAATGTACTAAAAAATATCTAATACAGAAATAAAACAAAAAAGACAGCTTTTTTTTTAACTTTAGTATTGCTAATAAGTTTACTGTAGCTCCTATTAGGAGGTGAAGTCAATGGTCACTAAATCATCTTTGCACCCACATGCAGGAAGGATAGAGTTGATCCTGTTACATCCTTCCCAAAATCTGGTTTGTTTAGGCTGATTTTAAAGACACACAACAGTACAGACACCACAAATGCCCTAGGTCCCCCTCTTCACCCCTCTGCCCCAGCCTCAGGAATACATTAGTTGAAAATCTTTGATATCAACAGTTGAAAATTTGTCCCACCACAATTTTTTCCCTCCAGATCCACCCAGTCATCTTCTACCCCTCTATCTATACAACCCAACTTCCTTTAGCTTTTCCTCCTAGGCCACTCCCTTTGAGCCTTTAATCATGCTCCCAACATCTATGAGTCCACAGAACCACAGCCTGAAGTATGACAAAGCTGATCAGCTGAGGTCTTAACACCAAATACAGCAAATAGGCAGTCCTACCCCTCAGCTTTACTTACAACTCCTTCCAGCTCGCACCAAAGGAAAAGGACCTTTACAGCGTACACATGTGCAGAAAAAAAGCATTAGATTTAGCAAATAAAAAGTGCACTTGGTAAGAAAACATGAGAAATTCTTCAAAATCAAGATGAAAAAGGACTTTCAGAACAGCTCACTACAGGGAGCCCCCATAGAGGGCATGAATATGCTCAGCTGGTGTGATGGAAAAGGATGGCACAACACTAACATCCCTGTAAAATCAACTCTGAAACTCAGTCACTGCCAAAATATCCAGGATTTTAAAGTCTAGTACACTTTAAAGCATCTTAGTTTTTGAAAGAGGTCTCAGTCACCCAATTAGAAAAATCCCTACAGCAATGCCAAAGAGCATGCAACCAAAGGGAGGAGAAAAACCTACAGCTGGAAGAACCTGTTAAAACATACATTTTAATTTTAAATCTATTTCATAATGAAAGAATAGAGCACACACAAAGTAGTAAAAGTAGTTATTAAAGCCCCATAGTATAAAGCAATACCTATGGCAAAGAAAAAGGCTCTTGGCACTTGATAAGCAAAAGCAGGTAAGAGAAGAAATCAAAGAACAACTGCAAAGGATTTACAGCAGCTAGGCTCACAGGCTTGCACTATTAAAATGAAATTTTGTTAAACAAGTCACACCACAATGTCTTTTTCCTCTAGTTCATAAAAATAATAGTAACAGACTGAATTGCAAGAAACAACCCTGAAGATGGGAGAGGTTCATAATTTATACTCAGCTTTAGAATTCACAGCTGAAGGAAGTAAATTAATTCCAAGGTAAAAATAACTAAGTCTGCCCATCATCTCATCACTGCTACAACAGCTACTAGTAAAAACGTGTATCCCCACAAGGAAGGCTTCTGCAACAACAGTCTGTAACATGATCTGGAAACAGCACTGGGAAAAGAACCTGAGCAAGGCACAAGGCACATCGACCCCAGACAGAGCCAGCCCTTCCACTCCTAGGAGAATCCTCAGCAAAGGTTGGACTGGGACACTGCTCCACTTTTTTGGGCTGCTGAAAAAACAATGGAGTTCAGTGAGCTTTAAGAGTGCATCTGACCACAGGGAAATATGCTGCAATCATTCTGCTACATACTCCGCACTCTTCAGTGCCTCTTTTTTTTTTTTTAATGCTTTGTTTTTACAAGTGTCTTGTACAGATTAAAAATGACAAACTATTAGCAATTACTAACTTCGCATGTAACACAGCTTTCCATTCCATTTGTTTCTGCATACACTAGAAAAGACAGATTGCAAGATCTGTTACATTACGTGACTGCTTCTACTCCTACTAACCGTGGATGATGGTACAGGAAAAGTAATTGCTTATCTAAATCAAGATAAGCATTATTTCCATATGTTCCATCACCAGGGGGAAAGCATTCACAGATGCACTCTAGTACTTCAGATTTGTAGTACAGATTTGCTGTATCACTTCTTGGACTTAAACGAGATCAGAACCTGAGCACAAGGAAGAAACATCTGTTGCAGACAAATCACTTTCTACCTAGCCAAAAATGCAGCACAATACGCAAGTCAAAGGCACTTGATGATGAACACTAACACCTTCTCCATGTCTGCACACTCTGCCAATATGATCTGTTTCAGCTAATTACGAAGTGGCGTAATTGGATTAGCTAAAGACTATAGCCAAGTATGAAGCCTGTGAGGCATACAGACATCACGAATGACAGAATGGATGAGGTTGGGTGGGACCTCTAGAGATTGTCAAGTCTGACCTCCCCACTCAAAGCAGCGTCACCCACAGCAACTTGCCCAGGACCCTGTCCCAGCTGGATTTTGAGTACCTCCAAAGACTGAGACTCCACCACCTCCCTGAGCAACCTACTCCACTGTTAAGCCACCCTCACAGTAAGTGTGTGGGTTTCTTTTCTTAAGCTCAGAAAGCATTTCCTTGCTTTCAGCTTGCCCCAATTGCCCCTTGTCCTGTCACTGTGTACAGCTGAGAAGAGTCTGAAGCCATCTTCTTTACACCCTGCCATCACCTATTTATAAATATTGATCAGATCCCATCTGGGGCGTCTTCTCTTCAGGCTAAACCCCAGCCTTCCCTTGCACAAGAGATGCTCCAGTTCTTTCATCATCTTTGTGGCTCACCTAGTGCATCAACTATACTTCCCACTTTTGTACCATTGACAAGTTTGCTGAGACTGCATTCTGCCCCATGTTCCAGGTCAGGAGGTCATGGTATCTCCCATTCACAGTTTTTCAGGAGGTATGAAATATCCCCAGCTGAAGAAGTAAGCATCACTTATGTCCACTGGTTAACTGAGGAGCCCACATCCAATGAACCACAGCATAATCAAGTTCAACAGTGTATAACACGCCCCACCGAATCTACTGCAAAAAGCCCAAAACTAACACATTTGGTCCAAGATAAATGTAGTGATATGGCTATCAGCAGCTCACAGGGCTGTAAATACGAGCCTCTACTTTTCAGCCACGCAACTGAATTGGAGCTATTGAAGAGCCATCATGTACCATGAGAATTGATAAAAAATAGGCAGTCAGGCCTAATAACTCACACAACGGCCATGCAAAATGCAGTTATTCTTGTGTTACAAAGGTCTTGCTTAGTCCTTACAGTGTTAAGTCCCAACCTTTTCCTCAGCCTATCCCACACAGCTCTGTATGACCCCAAAACCAAAATTGAGGCAAAAAAACCCCTTTAAGTCTTGGAGAAGAAGAAAGAGAGAGAATGGATAAGCTTGCCCTTTTTCTGAAGTTTTTGGAACATGAGGGAAGGCTTGGTATGGAGTGCAAAAGTACCGAAGACCAAAGTTTGAGAAAGCAGTAATAACAAAGAAGAACAAGAAAAGGAATACATCCTCGATTCTTATTTGTGATGCAACCTGGTCTGCAGAGAGACGCAATTGTCGATTCATAAATCAAAGTCTTCTCACTTCAGCAGCACACACAGTGACAGCAAAGACATAACATAAGTAGGCTGAGGCCCTAGGGTATTTTGTGTTTACTTGGAAAGTTAGCATCCAGCTGCTATGGTTGCTATGCTTGCTTCTGCTGGCTCAAGATTCCATGATTTAGGGTCCACAGGAATGGCTGCTGGTTGAGCTGTGACCCAGAAGGAGCTGTGCTCTGCGTATATGAAGAAACTCATTCAATCACTATCTTGTTTGGTTGAAGTTTGGCTTTTTTTTTTTTTAATGTGAGCTTTCAGAGGGATTCAAGAATTTGTGATAATATATCGGAATAAAAATGCTGTTGGATAGCATATTTACTAAGTTCTTGCCCAAGCCTGTTTATCAGTACCTCAATCTGAGGGATACCAAGAATTTCAATACACAGATCCTTCTTCCAGAATGGCAGGGTGAGTTGTACTGAAGCAACATTAAATGGTCAACCAAGGTCACATGGAGGCAAGAGCTACACTGCATCATCTCCAACTCAATTCCTACTTTATAACCTCCCTCTACTACAGAGAGCTTCCATTAATAATGGAAGTATAAAGCCTGAGAGAAAAATATATTGCACTCCTTTAGACTACTGCTCATTGCCTCACAAAAATACACTGATCCTTTTCTATAAAGCTAGAAGGCTACAGGTTACACTACTTCACTAGATTCCTTCAGAGACAAAGCAGATCACATTCACTGCAAGAGTTGTGCCTTGGTAATGTCACAGCATTCATACAGCTACTCTTGGTAAGTTCAAATCAGTCTAGTACCTCTTGGGATAATTATGAGCCTTCATCCAAAACTTAAACTACTAGTAGCACAGTATTCCTTCACCGTGCTTTAGAAACTGGCTTAAAAAAATGTCTTTTCACAAGCAACCAGGTGTTTGGTCTTCAGCAGCATCTATTTTATTTACCCAGAAGCGAAAACCCATTTTTAATAAGTGTGAACAGCAGATACAGCATCAAGCAAGATTAAAATAAGTTTATAGTGGGAAACCACAGATTCATTAGCTTTCATTCATTAACTTACTAAGCAGTCAGACAATTTTTACTCTACATGCTCTGCTGTTTTGAATTCCCTACACCATTGCTAAGCAACAACTTCTCTAGTTGAGCATTACAGCCTTTTGTAGGACTTACTGTGAAGCTTGGAAATAAAAAGTTACTACCAGCAAACTATAAAACTTCTGTGAAACTGCCAGCAAATATTTCATGGCATTGTCTTTCAAGAACCTCTCTGCATGAGATACAGTGACAACTGCTTACCAGATGGGAACAGGAACTTTAGTTTTCTAGTACCATGGGACAGATAAGTTAGTTTTTATGCCTGTACAAAAGATAATGTTTTCCACCTGAAGATGTTAGGATTGGTGGGTAGCACTTACCTTGTAGCATTTCCCCTCCCCTACTCCCCAAGATATCACATGTAATTTACTACCCTAAGAAACAACAGGGCTTCCATCCAAACAGCAAGGTACAGAAGAAAATCTTGAGTATTTGAAGAGGACTCTACCAAGACCCATTAGTGTTGAGTCATACTTGCTTAAAGGACTTGAAAAATAGAAAGTAATACAAACTCACAAGCAGTTACAAACTCATTAGCAGTTAGGAGAAAGACACAGCTTTATCTTCTTCTGCATGTCTACCTGGAAAAAAAGGACACACCAAACCTCAAAGCTCTTAAGTCAACATGGGCATACTTTGGTGTGCACTGCTTATTCTGTCTGGATTTACTTACTTGCGATACACTTACAAACCTTCTCCTATAAGAACTCTAGTAGCAATGCAGAAGGGGGGAGGAGGGGGAATGGAACTCTACTTTTTCTTTAAAGGTAACTGATCCATATCCTTAGTGACAGTTACTTAAAGTCTGGAGATTGCTTTTACCTGATGTAAATTCATCAAGTATTCCCATAAAAGGACAGCACTGCAACACACCAAACGTTTGTATGAGAGCAGTGTCTTTTTAAAGAGTACCTCATTCGCACAGAAAAGATGACATTAAGCTTACAGAAGTAAATCCAATGCATGCTGAATTTCAAGTTGTATTTGTGCAGCAAATGAAAAACAAGTAAGTTACAACACCTTTAAAGACTAACCATCAGAGAATCAAAAAGGCCCGTATTTGCATAAAAGACTGTGAAAAAGCAAAGGGCAGGATAAAGCAGGTAAATGTTTTAAAGCAAGACAGATGTGCAACCAGTTCTATGCTTTCTTCCTAACTGCTTTATAGATTGACCAAGTCTTTTGGACAGGATCCTCTTGGTAAACTGTAGAGCAGTCTTTTTTAATTCAGTGTTTGATCATGAACTCCTAGAGATGCTATTAGTGCAAAGGTGCATGTAAAGAACTATTGCCACTTTCAGAAATAAATGTATTGGCTATAGCAACACAAGGCTGAGAAGTTTAATTTTGGAAGATGTGCATTCTATAGCATCCTCTCTACAAAAAAAAAACCCACATCTGGAAGCTTTGCTAAAGGCCCTTGTAACACACACTTAGGCAAACATGCCAAGCCAACACACAACAGCTGCAAGTCTCAGTACCTTCTCTGTGCACAAACAGCATGCTTCCCCTTCCTCCTCCCCCCACTTAAATATTTCTTAGTGAAATGGAGCCATACATAAAATTGTAATTTCAATGGGTTTTAAAGCTGTGCAAACCAGAAGTTTATATTTAAACTGGATCATGAAGCCCTCTCTTCAGCAGAAAGTAACATTTTCCGTGCATCATAACAAACACGCCCTTATGCAGCGCTTCCTACAGGGCTGAGGAATTCTGTGTCAACCTGATTTTCCAACAGCACATCAGCTAGATGTCCTCTCACAGAGGGCCACATATCACTTCACATAGACAGTACTACAACAACTTATTTGGACATTACGTGGTTTGTTAGAGACATTTCTACATGGTGAGCAGTTCAGCTCTCGTGAACTGAAAAAGGGGAACCAAACTTATCTGGTTTCCAGCGATTGGGTTTTTAACACATGTATAATCAAGTGTTTAATTGTGCATGAAGCAAATGCAGCTATGCATGAAAGTTGGTTAATATGATACAAACAGAGCTCAGTGAGCTTCAACTGCATCAGTGATCCCCATACTTTATTAAGGGAGTTAAACTAGTATCCTTATGTGGTGGTAACTTTCAGACTTGATACAAGCCTCCCATATCCAGAGAGCAGCAGCTGACAGGCCTACCCTGTGTGATAACTAATTATTATTAGCCCCAGTTAGCAAATCCTAGTTCAAGCAATAGTTCAGCACCTTTATAAATGTCTGTCACATCTAAGGTACAGTGAATTAATACAAGCCATACCAGTCTCTTACTGTCTTATGAGAAGAGGCTCCTAGTCTTCTGCAGGACGACATCAGCTTTTTTCACCTACCCTTGAACTGAAGATACCCTAAAGTCATGTAGCCAGTCAACGGGGGAAAACGTCTACACTAGTAAGCCATGACAGGGGTACAATTTAACAGTTTGATCTTGGCCTCAACCAAATCATAGACACATGGCTTCTAGTCAAGCTGGCACATTGGCTCACATCTGTCGCAAAAGACTGTGAGGACATATGCCACAATCCATCATAAATTAAGAGATTAGGGCTTTAGCCAAGCTATCATATTAAGCAAAACTAGATTACTTATTGAAACTGTCTTTGAACAGCAAGAAATTAATTTGGGGATTTCATCTTGCAATCCCCCATGCTCAAAAGGAACTCCTCCTCTACGCACAAAAAGCGTGAGGGAAAAAACAATAACCAAAGGAGAAAATACAGACATATATTTAAACACAAATTACTGGAAACCAAGTATAACCTGTTACTTTTCTCCCTGCATATATCAAACTATCTCACTCAAAAAATTACTCTTCTTCTTCTTTCCCTTAGTAGTCTTGAACATGAGACAAGTCAGCCACTGAAAAACTCCAGGCTGGAACTTGAGACACACCACACTTTCCTCAACAATTTCTGAGGAACAGCAAATACTGACTTAGCATCACTGCTGCTAAAGCCATCGTTCCTCACACTCTGAACAAGCCTGCCAGCTCGACAGCACACTGTATCATCTGGACTTTCTAACTCTGGTTAGTACTTCCTTAGGGACCTCTGTGCAGAAATTCAATGCACAGTGATGTTCAGTAGCTACAAAAAAACGCTATTACTACTCATATTGCATGGGACAGAAACTTGGGAGTTATTAGTATGGTCAAGATTCATGTCACCAGCACTTACATATTAGAAATATTCTTTCTGGCAAAGACATGCTCAACTACCCTTTGCATCTCCACCTATTACTCCCTAAAACACATTAAGAGCTTGTGAAGCTTCAAGAAGGATACTAATCCATTGTCAAGAACAGCATCCTTTCCTGTAGTTAGGTCTTGCCCCTTGAGGAGCTGGCTGCCACTGGAGATAAGAGGGTTCTCTCAGCTGCATGCAAAAGGGCCACAAAATGATAACTCTATCAAGGACCTGTATAAGCTTAACGTCATGTGTAAGTTAACTTGTTAAAAAAAAAAATCATGGAACAGCATCTTAAGAAGAAGTCATTGTCTTAATTACATCAAAGACAAGTGATTTGCCTTCTTAGAGAGAGGATTAGCCATACTGGATTATATGTTCTTTATATAAACAGAGCTGATTTTTTGCTTTTCAATAATCATCTCTCACACTTGCTAAAAGAAAGATTTCTTTATTTTTTTTGCTCTTCATAGAATCACAGAATGGTTTGGCTTGGAAGGGACCTTAAAGATAATCTAATTGCAACCCCCCTGCCATGGGCAGGGACACCTTCCACTAGACCAGCTCGCTCAAAGCCCCATCCAACCTGGCCTTGAACACTTCCAGGGATGGGACATCCACAACCTCTCTGGGCAACCTGTTCCAGTGCCTCACCACCCCCACAGTAAAGAAGTGCTTCCTTGCATCTAATTTAAATTATCCTCTTTCACTTTAAAGCCATTACCCCTTGTCCTGTCACTACACACACTTGTAAAAAGGGCATGTTTTCCCCAAAAAACACTGTAAAGAAAACATGCAACACAAGCATCTTTTCTTTCACAGCTAATCCATTGTCCTGGTTTCAACTGGGATAGAGTTAAGTGTCTTCCTAGTAGCTGGTAAGGTGCTATGTTTTGAGTTCAGTACCAGAAGAATGTTGATAACACTCTGATGTTTTCAGCTGCTGCAAAGTAATGTTTATACCAAGTCAAGGATTTTTCAGCTTCTCATGCCCAGCCAGCAAGAAAGCTGGAGGGGCACAAGAAGTTGGCACAGGACACCGCCAGAGCAGCTGACCCAAACTGGCCAACAAGGTATTCCATACCATGGGACATCACATTCAGGGAATAACTGGGTGGCGTGGGGGCAGGGAATTGCCGCTGGGGACTATTGGGTGTTGATCAGTGGATGGTGAGCAATTGCACCATGCACCATTTGTACATTCCAATCCTTTTATTATTACTGTTGTCATTTTATTAGTGTCATCATTATCATTTTCTTCTTTTCTGTTCTATTAAACCGGTCTTATCTCAACCCACGAGTTTTACTTCTTTTCCCGCTTTTCTCCCCCATCCCACTGGGGGGGAAGGGGGAGTGAGTGAGCAGCTGCATGGTGTTTAGTTGCTGGCTGGGGTTAAACCACAACATCCATGCTACAAAGGTTATATGCATGCAGCTCACTAGAGAATTACAAGGTCAACTGACTAGATATTGGCTCTTTCTGTTTACTGTAGTTTTTTTTCCCCCGCCACACTAAACACACTGCTTTATCCACTTATATCAGGGATGTCACTGACTCCATAGGAATTCTTGCCTCTAAAAACAAACCAATGCCCCTCCCTTCCCCACCCTACCAAAGGTTACTTCTCAGTTTACACTCAAGTAAACTTGGACCTGAAGAGTTTTTCCCATCTCTGTTCTGTGCAAGGCTATCTCTGGAAAAGAATAGCTGAGGTATACGTTTAGGAAGACAAAAAGGTACATGGGGTCACTAGATTACATGGTCAGATTTGTATTACTCTGCAGTTTTGCATCTGTTCAGGACAGATCCCCGAAGGGCAGCCAAGAGGCTGGGAGAAGCAGGGCACATAGGGCTCCGGTTACTCCCCATTGCTCTGGCAGCCTTTGATATGTGTTGCAGCCAAACACAAACCACCTCATCCTTAAGTCACTCTGCATTATGCTACGGGCACACAGACTCCCGGACACCTTTAGAATAGACCAAAAAGCTACAAGCATGGTTTGCTGTTGTTACCACTCCAATTCCTTTGCTGCCTCCTTAATCATGTGTAACATGGACAGGCAACAGAAATGAGCAGATTTATAGCCACTTCTACAAAAAAAACCCACGTAATTTCCTAAGCATTCAAAATACTTCACTACCATGATCATCACACAATTCATAGAAGCCACAGATGTTAGTCTTTTAGTGGAGTTCCCCCAGCTATTATACATAGCAATAAGCAGTGATCTCCGCATGCATCTAAATAACACAGCTTTCTACCCTTAAACACACTAGACTTCAAGAAACCTAGTTATAAAATGTTTAGCATGAGTGACAGAGCAGCATGCCAATATATGAAAAGAACGGACAAAATCAAATACAGCACTGAGTTTAAATGAAGCTGGAACTAACATTCAAGGCCACAGCTAATACCAGATCCTGAAGTGTAGCACACAAGTTACTGGGGTTTTCCTTGTGAACTTGGCAGAAAAACCGCTGCACTGTGAACTTAACCAAACAAAGAGTTTCAATAGCAAACCCACCATTTTCTTTGACTGACAGGTAGCAAGCATCACACTGAGCTAAGATGTCTCGATTTACTTTTATCCTTGTCACTCAACTAGAAAACTGTCCTGAAGACAGTTGTTAAAGTCACTATAAGAAAAAAGATAATGCAAGCTGATGGACTTGGTTTTTTGGGGGGGGGGTGGTCTCTAAGTATACTGGTTTCAAGTAGTTATTACAGACAATTCATTGTTTGTCGGGCAACTTTTGACAATCTTAATGTTCTAGTAGAACATAATTTCTTTTTCTGTGTAACTCACTGAAAATAATAAGTGGTTTAAAGAGATGCTATATCTCAATTGTAGACACCTGGCTTAATTTCACTGCAGCTTAGCAGTGGCATTACTTTACAAAGGGTGTTTTATGATCATCACCATGATTCCTGTTTCCTGCAGGACAGATATTCACATCAAACAGGGCCACGAGTAGATGCTCTGAAGAACCCAGTATTACCTGTGGTTAGTTAACCATCTCAAGAAGTGCTGGTCAACTGAGCTCAGTATTACCACACATTTTCTTTTCAGGATGAAGCATTTCAAGTAGCTCATCTAGATGGTTTGTCCCTATAATCTTGTGTCAACTCACTGTGAATATTTAGAAAGCTAGAGATTCATAGTACAAAGACAGTTTTATTAAATCTAAACCTTACTATTATACATAAAACACTCAGTGTTAAAGTAGATTAATTTGAATACAGTTGAACCATATAATTTTCTAAAAATATAGCAGATTAAGAAAATCCAGGATTCCAAAACATCTAAACATCAAGACTTGCTTAAAAAAAGGACTGCAGACATTTCATATCATTTCAACTTAAACAAAAATTAAAAAAAGTTATTGTGTCTGTCCTTTGTAACTTCATCCAATCAAAAGTAGTTCTTACCATTAGCAAAGATCTTTAAACCATCACCTGAATTTGCTCTTTTCTTGGCACCACTACTACACCAATGAATCCCAGAGGCTGTGAGAGTCAGCAGGACGTGAGTTAAACTATATAATTTATTCCATTTTCTGAATTACCCTGTTAATGCAACAAAACATTTTTCTACCAGTGACACACAAAACTCAGTGACAATGGAATTCCCGAGACCCTAACTTTTCAAAAAGCTTTCAGGAAAAAGTTTTCTGAAGTCATCTCTCACATTCCCCACTGATGAGTAAAGACATCTTTGAGAATAACTGTGTACCCAAGAAAAAACTAATATATGCATTTAACTTCAAAAAACACTCTAGTTATTAGTCTACGTAGTGGCATTTTATTCACCAAGCATCACAAAACATAAGCTACCATTGCTGTACAGCATGAATGCCTAACAAAAAGTGGTATATAATAGCACTGAAGATATACAAATTCCAGAGTTTCAGAACACAAGTCCATTATTCGCATGTTGTCAGGAAGGAACTCTACTTCAAAGTACATAACAAACAGATGAGATATGTCTGCCTTTGGTGTATCTGAAGGATAAGAAGTGGGAGAAACAATGGATTACAGTATATATATATACTATCCAACCCTGTATGACAGGCTTATTCTTCGTTTCCAAAGTGGACAACTCCTTATTTCCCTAATAAATGTGGTTAAAGCAAAGAAAGCTTACGTTTACAGAATTACTTCAAGAATGACTTTTTTTTTCCCCTTCCTACCATCCCCTCTGACATTAAAGAGGACCACTTGTCAGTAACAGCAGTGAAGGAAAAGGGACAATGTTACAATACTTCATCTCTGAGGTTCACTTGTGCAGCCTGGCAAGTTGTACACCAATACCCAGGGGTGTTGATAACATAGTCCTTCTGGAAATGCATGTACCCACATCAGCTTGCTTCCCTCAGTTCAAAGCAGTGGGTACAGGGCATAGCCCCCGAATTCCACATTGCCCCCTCCACCCCCCCAAAATCAAAACCTGTCAGAAATATTGACCAAATTCCATGCCAAAACACACACCAACTTAATTTCTTATGACTAACCATGTCCATATGAGACCTGCAAAAATCATAGGGTTTTGTTTTAGTCACAGTAAAGCAAAACAAAGACAAAAACTATACATAGCTTGCTGTCAACTTCCAAATGTTTTCAGACAGCTTTGCTGCTATAAAAGAAGGCAAAGCCCTTGTCAGCTGGCATTCAGAATTCCCTAACTTCACCCCTCAAAAGCCTTTATGCCATTACACATCCCTCTGTTATAAAGGACTTCCAGTCTCACCAGAATTCACTTTAACATCAACTTACTCCAAGTTTTACTGGTTTTCTTCAGAATTTAGTTCTGAACACACCTTCACATCAAAGGGTGCAGGAGAGGTGGGGCAGAAACACTTTCCTCCACAAACTAAGGTATGTTCTCCAAACTTGTCAATAAAGACCATGCAGAGATATCATGGTGGTCAGGTTGGCTCCTTCCCAACATGAACCTTTTAGGTCATGTCAGTTTCAGCAGTTCTGCACACAGACTCTTCAATGATCTTGTTAGACGCCCATACAACAAAAATGTGTGCCTAACTGGAATCTCCTAACACTCTCCAGTGAGTCAACACATTTAAAAATGGGCACCATGAAGCTTTTCTATTGTTCACACAATTTTTCCTAACAGTCAGTATAAAAATTTGTACATTACTGAACACCCTTAATCTCCAGTTGAGTATCTACAAGGACTATTGCCAGCCCAGATGCTTTCCCCTTCTCCTACAGCTTATTACCCCAGCAGTTGATTGATTGAACATGCATCACTTTATTTGTTCTTGGTTCCTTTCTAGATTTCTCCTCATCACTCTTCCTGAACAGCCACTCCACACTTTACTAATCAATCTGTCATTGCTTCACTGTATGCAATGTTAGAAGTAAACGGTAAAGAATTTTTTCCATATTCCCTGCCAGTTGTTGTTTAGGCTTGTCACCCATGCAGAGGATTCTCCCCTCCACCCCGGCCTCTGCCTTCAGACCTCTTTCATTTGTCACTGCAAGAAGTAGCCTTTCACTTGTAGAAAACCACAGAACTCAGGCATGGCATTGTCAAGACATTACCAATTTCATCATACCTTGGGTTTCACCTGCTCTCTCCAGAGTCTTGTTTAGGTTGTACCAGCTTCCCTGTGTATGACCCAGTATATGGAGCAGAAGTTCTCATCAGCAAGAAGACATAAATTCTAATTTTTTAAACTTTTTTTTTTATTTCAGCTCAGAAAGACAGTTCTTACACACTCTTGATACCTTCCGAGTGGGCTCAATATTTAAGGGAAATAAAGTTTGAAACAGATGCAGTAAGTCACATTAATGTATGTATTTCTTTTAATTGTACTGATCAGTTGAAACGTGGAAGCATTTCAGCAGTCTAACATTTTAGAAGTTCACTATTCCACATGGCTTATTTACAACAAATACATCAAAGAAAACAAGTGCTATGGATATTTTCTCCTGAACGTACTATGTAACAAAAGCTTCAAGTAGCAGAGAAGTGTTTCAGCACAACTTTTTCCTTCCAGCATTTTTTTTGCAATGTACTGGGTACTAACAGAAAGAATGCAAGAGCAGCTTCAAGAAAATAAATTCACCACTGCCATGATTCAATACCCACATATTAGACACTGACATTTTGCTTATGTGAAGTGTAACAGCAATCACAACATAAATCCACACCTTGTCACGTTCAGCAGCCCAAATAATACAAGATCTGTGAATTCTAACACATTATACAGAATCTGAGAGTAGTTAGAATAAAAACATAGTTTAGGCTAGAACGGATAAAGAGTCTCACAGCTAAACCGTATGATATACTGCATATCCCCACATACCTCAGGTCTCCAAAATGAACTTTGAAGTCGGGTAATCTTTTTTATTTTTAATGCAGCATTTGTTTTATAGCTGGGCAGGCTTCTTGATGTTGCAAGATATAAAAGACTTACTCCAATAGGAGAAAGAGGTCAATGTGTACTGTTGTAATACAACTACTCATCAGCACTGAAGAGCTCTGAAATTATGTCCAAGGTTGCTCTTTCAAGTCATTAAAGATGCTTTTTGGAGTAGATGATAGCATTAGTTGTTTATGACAATGGCATCTGCAAAACTGTCAGCTCCTCCAGACTGTGCTACAGTCAGTGTTACAGCTTTCCTGTTTTATTAAAAACAGCTGATCAGTTCCAGGCCTCATCTCAAATACAGTACTATCATAAAGACCATGTTCACCTGCAGCCACAAGATGACTCTACACACCTGTTCACATGGGCCAGTATTTGCCCTTAATGTTAACAAAGAAAAAAGGAGGAAGAAACCAGCTCAGAAGTCCCTTTTCATCCACACAAATGTGTGGATGAAAGAGACCTAGACAAAGAACAAGGCACTATTACAGAATTATGTACAGAATTATGTGCAGAACACCAAACTCTCCAAGTGAATCAGATTCTCATTTTTGGTCAGCCTTCACTGCAAGTATTAAGACAACTCTATCATGACAAGGCTGCACAGGGTAAGAGGAGAGTTAATCCAGGCAGGCTGACATCTCTCAGCCCAAGAAAGCAGGCAGGACCATAAGTAAGAGAGGCTTCAAATCCAATCTTCTCCCATTTCTAGATTTTCAGAAAACGACACAACTTGCACACTTCCCCTCTGCTTTTCAGCCACCTACAAGAACACAACCATTCTGCCTAGACTCCCCATATCATTATGCTTGCTAAGTTTCAACAATGAAGTTCATTAGGCACAGCTGACTGTTGGAGTATCTGGAAAGTAAGACTCATGCAGAGAATAACTATTTTACATATCAGTGTTATTATGACTCTGTCTGGGGCTACTTGCAGAATTAGTGGGCACCAGTGACGCTTTAAGAAATTGTGTTGAGGTTTTTTTCCCCCTGCCCCCAAAGTGCTCTTGTCCCCATGTTAGGCTGCCACTGATAGTAACAACAGGGGTTCTAAGCCTTGGCCCTCCTCAAAGTAACTTCACACTGAAAAACTTGAATGGTGTGTATTTAAAAAGATTCCCCTTTCTTACTTACCATCACTTTCGCTCTTACTTTTTAAGTCTTCCATCCATGTTGGAATATTTTTCAATGCAACATAATCCCTTAAGTACTCTTTTCGTCTTTCTTCCAAGGTCATCTTCAGCAAACGCTCTGTTTAGGGGAAAGAAACAAAAAAAAGTTTTGCAAGCTTTCATATATTCTTGCACATTAGCCAAGTAGTGACCAATTAAGTGTCCTTGATGCAATTAAATGCCAATTGAGAGAACCAAGAACAGATGATTCAATGAGTTACAAGTAATAGGAGCTAAACATGGTGCATCTAAACAACTGTATGCACCTATTTCTGGATATCCCAGTTCAGCAAAAAGAAATGCCTCTTCACCGCACTCGTGGCTGTCCAGACTTCCTCCCCACATGGCTACTCTGCCTCTTCCTGTCACTTTAATTCAAGGAACAGAGCACTAACAGCAAGTTTATTAAGTAGAGAATTGTTGGTTTAGAGAGAATTTTCAGGTATTTAAGTCTACTCTTTAGATGTTGCATTTGCAAGCCAGAACTTAAAAAAAAAGTTAGGAAGATCAAAATTGAAACATTTTTACTGAAATGAGTTTACCAATGGCAGCAAGTAAAAGCAAGGAGCATGGCATGAAATTAACGAAGTGCCACTACATGACAAAAGAAAGAAAAAGAACTAAAGCAAACATTATGTCACTTTCTAGATGGCTGGGGTGATAAGAATGGAATTTTTCTTTGATTCGGTTTTTTGTTCCGCAAACAATGCGATTTTCAGCATGAGAAAACTGCTGTCATTTGCTTTAGACACATCCAGTGGCATTTAATCCCATTTTGGGCCAAAAATCAGTAGCTGTAGAAAATACTAGGATATCTGTTAGGTACCCAGGAGTAACACAAGCATGTAAATTCAACAAACTTTAGTTGAACATAATCCCAAATGCTAGAGAAGCCCACTGCCATCCACTGGCTAAACATGTTTCTACAAAGTAGACCAGGATCAGCATGAACTGCATCTGCTGGATTTCAAGTGCTGCAAAACAGAACATGGGTTTAAAGTGAGCAGCATGGGTTAAGCTTTAGAGATTTTTATTTGAGCATTAATATGACACATTTGGTTACCACGCTACAACACATGGATGGTTGTTTTCTCCTGAGAAAGTTACCACATCTTTTTTCAAAGATGTACTGAAAAGCAAAGCCTCAAAGATTGTATCATTATGATGGCTACTGCCAACTTCACTCTTTTTCAGGCCTTGTTATAAATAGACTAAGTTCTAAGATAAGAAAAAAACCCAGCCCAATAACCCAACATTGCAAAGTCCAGCACTTCAGCAAGACCCTGCACCTGATTTTTGCAGCCACATCTTCTCCCTTCCCACCTCACCAATGCTTAGTATTAGCTCAGCGGATGATGCAGAGCTTTTCCCCTTGCAAAAGGGAAGGGGAAAAAAAACAACCAAAAAAACCCAACCAAGCCTAAATTATAGAGTATCACAACACCCATACACTAATCAAGTTTCTGAATCTGTTTTCACCACTGGCACTGTAGTACTATTACCATACTAATACTAATAGATTTTCTTGACACATTAATGAGTAATAAATACCCTTTAACAATTGAAGAGGTTTTAGGGGTATAGGGGAGGACTAGACCCTTATAGTATGACTTTGGCACAAAGGACTAGATGGCCATGAAAAGACTATTATCATCTCAAGTTGAAGGAGCAGTGAGTGAGCTGAACATGGAAACTGCTTCTCAGATCTAAACCTTAAAGAAAAAGAAAGAAAATCACTTCCAGTGGGTTTGGGATTTTTTTTTTTTTTTCAAAAATGCAGGCTGCAATCAGCACAGTCCAATAAATCAAAGGCATGTTTTGAGCACACATTCCCTTATAAAAATAAGTTTATTTCAATATTTTTGACAGTATTACTGATTTCTTCAGTTGACAAAAAAAATTTCTCTCCCATTTTTCAGGCTCAGTATCTTAACTGGAGATTTACAAATGCAAAAGTAAAGCTAATGTGGTTAGGATTGCCATTATACACAACACATACGCACTTAACTCCACTACTTGATCTTCAAGCATACAAAACACCAAGTACTTAACCTCCACATTAGACATACTACAGAAAGACAAACCTGAGAGATTGTGTGTTTGTGCGTGTCAGGTTTGAGGGACTGACAAGCAGAGGAAGTTTGACTGCCTTTTGCTGAAGAGGTTACAGAGCCAATTCTGTGCCTTCAAAACACAAGTTCCTCTCTATAGGAAGGTTTTATAAAACTTTGCTCTTGCAAGTCAGAAGCAAGAACTTAAAGTGAGTCTTAATTAAAGCTTCCAACAGCTTTAGCTGCAAGTACAGTTTTCTGCCCATAGCTTTATGAAGAGCCTTTGAAAGTCTGTGGGCAGACCAGTCCTATGTCTAGGGCTGTGAAATCAACTCCAGTCCCACTCCTACTCTGTTTCAGCTGTCCTCAAGCAAGATCATCCCTGGGAGAACATGGACCAATCCTTAATTACCAAGAAAGTAATTAAGAAAAGCAAGTGTATTGTCAGTGGGTTTGAACTCACTATTTAGCAATCAGTGCATTTTCTTTTTAAAAAACGTTCTTGAGAATATAAAAGGCTGAGGACATTTGCACTCAGAACTTCATGGGAAGAGTCATGAGCACAGACAGCTTTACAGGGGTTCAAGATTACCTGGGAAAGCTGAAGGCAGACCTAACAAAAGATTTGATTTCAAAAGTACAATCTGTGTAGGAAGGAAAGAAGTTGGGCTTCTACAGTATTCCTCTCTAGTAAAGAAGGTACTTAGTAAGAACAGTCACACAGGGCTACAAGCTGAAGAGCAATGCCAACTATGAACACAGAAGTTTTTTCTGCCCTCCTCACTCAAAATACCCAGGGCCAGCACCATTAGCATGGTGCTGGAAAGCAGTTACTGGAGCAGAAGACTGGCAAATGCTGTTTGTTCTCACTAGGGAAAGAGACACTGAGTTCTGGCCAGCTAGCACTCACAAACATGCTGCCCTGGGTAGGAAAAAAAAAAAAAAAAAAAAAATCTCGCCAGCAGTTGTGAGCTCTGGTTTGCATTTGTAACATCACCTTACCGATGGAGGCCACCATCCTCACAGCTGACTAAGACAACAAAAGCGTGCCTGCAGCTCAGGTCTCCAGCTTACTCTCCGGGCCCTCCACTCAGTCCTCCTTACCAAGGGTTCGAGTTCACATGCCAGGCAGGCTATGAATTTGCACAGACAACACAACAGCAGAGCTAGAAGAGACAAGTGGGAGTAATGGCAACACTCACCAGAGCCTACTAGAACCCTTTCCCCATCTGCCCCCAGTACAAAACCAGTATTTTATTTTTTTTTTTTTTTTAAGGTTACAACATACAGCATTAAGAGCTTGCACTGGGGAAAGTCAGTGACAATTGATCATGGATAAGCAAAGCCTGAGAAGATTTAACAGTATCTTCTCTGTTGAAAAGGGAAATTTGAAACATCTGGTAGAAATTTGTTGCCTCAGCTTAACTGCAGAAACATGCTTTGTAAGACAGTTTTGAAAGAAAAAAGTATGCAACAAAACTCACTTTGTTTGAGAAGAGTGTGACAGGAGCAGCTAACCTACAGAGAGATCAGTTTATTTGTGTTGTAACAATTTTTTCTTAGAAATGTGCACTTTATTTCTGCCACAGACAAAAAGGATTAATCTCATCCTCAGAACTGGTTTTTTGCTTCCTTGGCTTGAAACACACACACAGTCATAGCAAGGATGGAAGAAAAGAAAGAAAACTTAAAATACACACCACTTGTATGTTTTCGTTTTTCTTCCTCTCCTCCTTGTGTATTTCTAGATTATTTGTAAACACACCAGGCAAGAATCGTTTCCTCCTAGCCAATGTAAATACTATGCTTCTACTGCTTAAATTTATCTTAATTTTTACATTGCTCTCCATGTGATCAACATAAAAGTATCAAAATGGCAAGGTCTGCATAAAATGCTTGTCCCACAGTTTTCATGCTCTGGAGTTTGATTGGGGTTTTATAAACTGAGACTACTCAGGGTGGGGGTCCTTAAAAAAAAAAATAAAAAGAATAAATGTTTCTTACCAGTGGCGTATGTGCTCTGTGAGCCCCCATACCTCAAACATTTCACCCCGGGAGATCAACGCTAGAAGCTAAACTCGAGTGCATTACACCAGTAATACCAATAAACCATGTCTTCCCTGGAAGACAGACGCATTACAATGAGAAAAGGCACGTTTTGACGGCATGTGCCGAACTTTTCGGCCTGAAATACTTCCACAAGGTGACTTAGGGGCGGGAAAGCCCTCAGGAGAGAGGCTGTTTCCCTCCGCCCCCCCGTTCCCCTCAGCCCCAGGGCCCC
>JANZLQ010000086.1:16166199-16178539 GCA_026212715.1 Elanus axillaris | reverse complement strand
ACCAATGCAGAACACAGCACTATGAGGGCTGCTATGGGGAGAATTAATTCCATCTCAGCCAGACCCAATACAATCTAGCAGCCATTCACAGCACAAACATCTACTAAACAATTCAAGAAATAACTTGTAGTGGCATACCCTCACTCATCTTTATTATGGAAAAGTAAGCATCCAACATGCTCAAAAAGAATATGACACATGCATTGAAAGATTTCAGTACCTAGGGCACCTTCCTGTAAAGATCTGCTCTCTGATGCACAGGACTCTCCCCAGAGAGAGCGCTCGTGGCTGTAGTACCCTACAAGAAGAATACTCCCTCACTTACACTTTTGCAGCACTTGCCTAATGTGCCCTGTAATAACAACACTGAGCAATTTTATTTTAGCTACATTTGAAACTACCAGTTTCAGTGCATGTGTTTTTCCTTTTTAAGAAAGTACTTTCCCATTTATTCCTGTGTAGCACACACACAGATGCACATGCACACATGTGTACGTACTCTGTCCCTCCTCTTTCTCCTCAGAGGAAAATTCTATGGGGCTGGTAGAAACAAGGTCTCCAAACCCACATACTTTCTACCCAGAAGTCAGGCTTCAGAACAATACATTTCCAACCAGAGGAATCACTGGTGATCACTTTAGGCAGACTGGAATAAAATGTTTTTTTCTCTTCTGCTTAATCCTCAAGCAGAATTTCCTTTACATCAAAGACAACTATCTTATAGTTCCGCATAAAGTTTAAGTTGGCATTGCATTGATGCCAAAAGAAAGAATCATCTCTACCTCAGTCCCTTGTTCTTACCCCATGCCATCTTCCCCTTGACTGGCACAAGGGTTGATCTAGGTGAAGAAACTGATCTGGGTTACCAATAACTTGACAGTATTTTACTGGCCCTACTTCTGGTGGCTTCCTTTAGGTTTCTGCAGCTTTCAGTGTAAATCCAACTCTGGCTTTAATAAATGCAAAGGGCTTTAGGAGCCCTCTCTCTCACTAGAGTCTTTATGTAAGCCTGAACTGTGTATTTGATCTCTAAAAATTAGCTTCCAGTTCATCTTTTTTATTCCTTTTATGTTATTAACCCTAACCTGATGTTAATATTAATGGTACCAAGTAATAGTCACATTATGTGGAAACTATTGCACTGAGAGTGTGGGAAGAGAAACAGAACTTGAAAGATCTCTGTTGCCAAAAAAAGTGTTTTGTAGTTAGCTCGCAGACAGTAGAATTACAGCTATTGATGTTCAGACCTATGCTCTACACTCTCTATTACTACTCTTAGACACCTTGGGAAACATTCAAATTAAATAATTAAATTTGAACCCCAGAATTCTCAATTAGAATCTACTAATGCCAACAAAACAAGTTGTGGGCAATTAGAATGCAATGGAAATAGTAGCTCCTGATTTACTCTTTAGTTATGATGGCCTTCTGCACATACTGCCACTGCAGCTGTGCTGCTGTATGACATCTTGGGGGGGGGCGGATTTTATAAAAGTCAAGCTAAAAGTACTATTTTAAATCTTCTTTTTAAGTGTATAAAGCTTTAATTAGCACTACTCAGCTGGAAAGCTTATAAATATTTGAAGAGCAGTAAAAATGTGGTTTACTTTTTACATATATCTTAGCATAAATTGGGGTCACGTGTAATTAGGAAAATTACGGTATCCTCTCTGAGATAGTTTTAAGAGGATCACATTTCCTGATAAGTGTTGGGAGTAACTAATTTTAATGAGAGCCACTGAACCTTTAATGTACTTCCTTTTTAGTCTTTAAAAGGATTACTTATGAGCTTCATTCATATTGCAATAGGCTGTTCCATGTCACTTTTTGTGACAAGTACTAGAGTTCTGTTTTATTCTGTGGTTCCAAAGATAATTGGCAATGTTTAACTAAATATTAAATAAGAATCCCCATGAAGGTTTTAAACCTGAATTTTGAGTGAGTATATAATGTGAGAGATGTTTTGACTATTTTACTTCAGATGTTCTTACACTACAACTGAAAGCTATATTTAGCTGTTGAAGTTATAGGTCTGTCTTTAAGTATGACCAAGGCTGAAATGTTTTCCTGTAGAAAAACATTAGCTATAATTAAAAAACAGAAAATATTTTAACTTATCACAATGCAGTCTTTCGGATTTGCTCAAGTTTCTTAAATATCTGATATCATTTAGAAGAACTTTGGGCTGAGTAAAACTCCTTTGTGACTACATATGCACTAAGTACATGGGTTATAGGGATTCCCTTAAAAATACTGCATTATTCCCAGTTGCTGTTTTCTGATGATTCATACAAGATTCACTTTCTATTATATCTCGCTATCATTTAGTGTACCTTCAACTCCAGAGCCAGCCAGTATTAGTACTGTGAACTCCCCATTGGGGATCTCATTACAAAAAGAAATCAGGTGCTCCAGATTCTATTAATTTCATTCATAATAATCAGCGGATGAGATCCTCAAACTTGCATGTCTGTTAACAGCTTCCTGGATGTTTCTCACTGTACTGTTTTGTACAGACTAATATTTAGTCCAACAAAAGCTAAAGTGTTTTAACTGATGCCTGATTTCAAGTAAAAGGGGATCTCCAGATATCACAGATTTACTTGTATAAGCATGCTTATTTGGTGCGAGATACAGAGTAAAGTAAATGTGAACTAAACTTAGCAGAATTCCCTGTCACTCAAGAGGGTATTTTAACTGACCTTACTCTGTTCCTCTTATGCCTTGGTATTGCTCTCAACAAGGTTTTGCATTTTGGTTGTATGAATTTCCTTGTGAAGAATACTTTTTAAATTTGCTTCAGATCCCATGGCAACTATGGCAACAATAGGAGAAGCAGACAGGGTTTCAAGTTCAAACTACGCACCAAACACAATCCCACGTTTGTTATATATCTGGAAGGCAAATATTTGAAACAAATGCTTCATGTAGAGGGACTATATCCCACACAGGATAACTTCGAACTTCTACTGAGGTAACACATCTGGTTTTTAAAGTATTCATTACAGAAATATTCAAGAAACACCAGACTGATCCAGCAGGAATTCATTGCATAGATGCTGAGATTTTACATCACTGGTCTCAAGAAACTGCTGTACCAATAAGTTCACTGTAGACATGAACATAATTGCCTATTACAGATACCTTCCCCTCCCGCTTTCTGTAACATCCTCACATACCCAACACTGCAGTGAAAGTCAGTCAAGTTCAGTAGCTAAAAACCTACTCTAAATGCTCGGTTAGATCACAAATTTCTGTATCTCTAGCTAATGATAGTTGTTGAAATAAAAAATAAACAGTTAAGAACTGTAAGCAACTTGATACATTAGAAGCCCTTCAAAATGGTAGGTAAATGCCATACCACAGGAGTTGTTCACATCTCTTGGCTGAGGCTAGTTGAATTTAGAATGAAAGTAATACTGAAGCACAAAGAAAAACCATTTACCCATTTTGACAGCTGGTGCTTTGCTTTTGACTCCAGTAGCTCCATAAGCCTTAGCTAAGCTCACTATGCATTGTCTGGTTTTCCTTTATTTAAATGTATGCTTCAAATCAGAAAGGATTGGCATACATGATGTGCTGCAACTTGTTGCCATCCTCCTGGATTTAAGATGGAGGATCCTACACTGAGGAATCATCTGTATTGTGCTCTTAGCAGAGATTTAAACAGCATATTCCTCAAAGTCACTACAGTGTCCTGAGAGTTCAATACAAGTCCCAGTCTTGCAACACTTACTTTGCTGTAACGTCTGGTGCTGTCACATAAACGTATTTCCATTTATATTGCGTCCATACCAATATTAGTACTGCAGTTGCAAATCTCTATACCATGAAGTATTACTGATTTAATTCCAGTCTATTGGAAACAGACAGTTTACATCAGCAGCTCATACCTAGCCCTCCATTCCAAAACCACCACTTCCTAAAATCTGGAAAATAATTTATGATAGAGACACCAAATCTCAGCACAGAACCCCTCCTTCCAGCAGGCATGGGTTATACTGTTAGATAAAGACCTGTCACTCTTCAATGTGGCTCCCAATTCCTAAATGAGATTTTAGATTCCACTGGAATCTTATTCAGGATGGATTAATTTAAATTTTTTCCTGTTTGTTTAATTTCCTGTCATGGTAACCATGGTGATAAGCTCTGCAGGAATTACAGAATCATCTGAAATCTATTAAATAGATAATGTCACCCAATATCCATTTCAATGTGTGCCATCCTTCAGATACTGGCTCGGAATACTGTTAGTGTTGAGGTCCAACTGGCTTCCATAAATACTACTGAACTAATTGATCCATCTACTAACAGTATCAAGAGACATTTCCTACCACTTAAAGTACAGTATTTCACTTTTCTGGACCAGTTCCAATGTATAGCATCATATATGGGCAAGTCCCATAGCTTTCTATTTATTTATTTAAGAAGAGAATTAAATCATAGAACTAGAGCATTATCCATGGTTATTAGCAATGTACTTCTGAAAAGGTTTTAAGGATTTATTCAGCAGTATCAGTACTAGTTCTATAGACTGCTTCTCCATTTTATGTTCTTTGTATTACTGTACAGTGTGGGTTTTTTTCATAATACTATTGTGCTATTTGCATTCACTTGAGTAGGTGACTGTGATGAATTTTAAACATAAAATTATTCAAGGAATGTGTATATACCTTGCTATATTTGGAATGAAAAATGAGGAACAGAGTTTGCAAACAAGAAAATAAGTAAGCTACATGTATCATAAACAGAATACAGGAAAAAAACATTCTTTAATCACAGGCAGCAAGACATCATTATCTTGGAGTTAAGGTTGCTAAGCAACATAGCTGGTACAAAACCTACACAGCAAAAACGTTACTGTTAATGAACTATAAGTATGGTAATGTCCAAAGTAACATAGATTAAACTGTTAACATTATATTTCATATACTCCTTCATCTGTACAAACCTGACAAGTCATAGTAAATGTACGTAATCTCATTCCCATTTTTCATTTTATTAATTTTTAATTTTGTTGAACCATTTATCACTATGCAATAATGCGGTATAGAAAATACAGTCTAAAAGACAATGCATGATGGATAGTAGAACAAATATCAAGTGAGGGCAGAATTTTCAAGACATATATTCACTTACTACACATGCTATGGAAAGTGGCTTACCTGAAGACCTCTTATGTGCTGCTCCTTACTTCATTCATAAAAATCCCATAGCTGTAGAATTTGAAGACCTTTTAGGAATTTTGGTTTTTAGGTCCAAATCCTACTTTTCATTCCAGGTTCATCAGTTAATTTGTCTTAGAGGCATAAAAATCACTCCAGAAACTATTAGCAGAAAGATAACACAAGTAGATTATAATAAATCCCCTTAAAATACTCTGTGGACATATTGAATTTGTCCCAGTAATTTGTAAATTGTGCTCCTGGTATTTACTAAATAAGCATTTGGTGTGAAAAGAGGCTGAACACACCAAAATGGTGACTAGATAACTTCATCGTGTAGCTGTTAATATAATAAACTAAGTCAGGATATGTGAATCACAGAACAGGAGTGGGAGAGAAAGGAGACTACACTAAAATTTTTTTCTTTCCAGGAGAGGCGAACCCTGAAATCCTCCTCATTCCCATCAAAAAAAACCCCTGCAATTTCAGGAACTACCTCCCCAGCTTCCTTCACCATTGCCCACATCCTTGCACATGAAGTTTGTATGGAGCTGACGCGGGTGTGCCCAGAGCTTGAATCCGACCGCTGAAACGCTATGGCACTGAGCTCTTCTCAGCGAGCAAGCTGCTGAGGCGACCACTACTTGCCCTGCAGCAGAGCTGGGTGGGCTGTGGCTGGACACAGCCTTTCTTGTACCACATGCTCCTCCTGCTTCTGTGCCTTACCTACAGACTGAATTCTAGGTTATTATTATCAGTCTTTGTGGGAGAATAAGGCAAATTCAAGACAGTGTTATCTAATGAAGGTTATGTCTCGAGCCAAGAATTCCAGAAGTTCAAACAATGGCACTTACAACTTCAAAATTCAATTGCTTTACCTGATGAAATACAAAGATTTGTGGGGTTAGTGTTCAGCTTCCTGGGCGCTCTGTTCTGCAGTTCACACTCTGAGGATAAGTGTAATAAAAGTAAGAATAAATGCATTTAAAGTTGTTTTTGAACTTAAGTTAAACAACCTTTTTTCCCTTACACCTTTGAACCATCATGGCTGCAACAGTACTTACATTAACACCATCTCTTAACTGTAGGGCTATGATTGCTTTGAAAGTATGAACTAAGTAACCCTGCAGTTTAATTTTTCTGGATTCTTGTCGCCTCAATACTCATCCCAAGGGCTTTTACTTTAGAGCATTTTGTCCTTGGCTGGTCCACTGACCATAAAGCATCGCAGCAAGGCAGGGAGGGGAAGACATTAAATGTGCAGTGAAAGATTTCTGCTGACTTCAGTAAACATTAGATCAAGCAAATAACCATGCATCAAACCATGTGTTGATTAATGGGTTTCAGTGAGAACATATTTCATAAGCAAAGCTTACAGAAAGAAAACATCCATTCTTGTTTCTCTGAATTGTCTTTTAGTGGATGGAGCGTGGAGTTAGAGCACCTCGGCAGGGATCTTTTCTGTTGGTTACCAGAGGAAGAGAACTACTACACCTATTTCTCATATAGGAACCAGAGGAGAGGTCGAATGTCGAACTGTCCAGGCAGCATGGGCTGTCTTTATAAAACCTGAAAATGAATAAAAGTCTTCTGCATCCCGGCTGAATGTCTAAGCGAACAGATCAGTCTTATCAATGCAGGAACAGTGCTCTCTTTAATGCGTATCAATTGTCTGGCCTCTATAACCTATTGTCTTTCACCATGCAGCTTTGAATAACTTGTTTTGGCTGTCGTGCCAGGTTGTGTCTCAGGCAGTTTGAACATCCAGATTTCTTTGGCATGAGTCTACCCTTCTTCACACTACACTGATTTGAATGCCCATCTTTCTTCTTCTTTTACTCCTGTGCTCTAAGGGAAAGACTATCAATCTCTTGTGACATTACTCACTCAAATGTAGGAAGTTAGATTAATTTGGACTAAGAACTTTCCAAAACCATGAGTGGAAATCATTTGTGTTAATAGCTGTAGACTGTCCTCTGTGGATTTTTTTCTTCTTCAGCACCATTTATAAATGCTACTTATAACCAAGCTCAGTGTTCCACCTTATTTAAGAGCTATTCCATATAAAGGCTTTCCTGGTTTGCTTTCTATATGCTCAGGGAAGGGAAGCCCATGAAAAAAAAAGGAAAAAAAAGAGAACCATCATTTTGATAGCTCTGCAGTAATAAATAGTTATTGCTACCTCCAGACTACTTAGGTAAGTGACCCATCTAGTGATTACCACATCTCTGGAGCTGATTGAACCTGTGATCCCTGTGTGGTCTTCCCTCAAGGGCACCTGTTTAACTTTCAGGCAGAAGCAGTTATCTTTCTCTAGTCACAACCTGTTCCTTCTCTTCCTCAGCAGGGTATTGACCTGAATCCTCCTTGTAAATCATGGTGATCCTTCTCCACTGTTCAGAATGCAGTTCAGCACCTGCAGAACCCTCCCCTCAGAGGATAACAGAAAAGCAGCTGACCACTGCCTCACTTTTGCGGAGCAAAAGAACAATTTTAGGACAAAAGCACTAGGGGAAAAGCAGATAAACAACTGTAAATTATTCATATACGTGCTAATCAAACCAAGATTTGTATCAACTTTGCCCACTCCCAGATTGAGCAAGAATTTCTTTTCCAAAGCAGGGCTCTCCCTCCACTCATTTTGCCTTTTTTTCTTTCTTCTTAGGATGGAAGAAACAAGTATTTGAGGCTGAACTGAATCCACCTAGTACCCTGGCAGCATCTCTGTTTACTCTTCCCCATGAAGTCTGCATTTCAAAGAGTGGGATACCACACCTGCCACCATTTGGTACCTACCCCGTGACTGCATCCCACTGCAGAGGAGTTGATGCAATCTCCCTTGAATGGCATCAGGTGGAGAGAAGAAAAGGCACATGCTGGCCCAGCACCGTTGGCCTCCTTCCCTTGTCTGTACAAGTCAGACCTGCTCATTCCACTTTCTGTGCACCAGTTTTTCTGTCAGTAGAACAGTTTCACTCACCTACGTTTCATTTGATGCACCCCACAAAGAGATGCCTGGGGCAGCTGCCCCTCTTGGGTTCATCCCACCAGAGCTCTGACACTGGATGCTTTTTCCCACTTTGCTGCGATGCTTCCTTGTCACACATATTAGGGATCTGCATCAGCTTGTAACTTCAGCTTCTACGAGAAATCTGTCTCGTTCAGCCAGGAACTAGAAGGTCTGTGTAATGTTAATTCCCTGTTCCTCAGCTGCTCCACATTCCCCTAGTACCTCACATAGCAAGGCTCCTTTGCAAAGTTCTGCCTGGCAGCCTGCTCCAGTCTCCCGCAGAGAACCTGAAAAATACTTCTCTTTTCCTGTAGCTCCTTTGTGACATTTTCTGTAGTTTTACAGTAGACAAGATTAAAAAGAAAGAAAATGCCATGACCAACAAGGAGTCCTGTAATAGGTAACAATTTAAGCTGCAATTGTACAGCAAAAGCTTGTTAGGATAGCAGTTTGTTATAGCTTTGCAAGAAACAGCGTGCCACATTGCAGTCATACTTAGATACTAGCACCCTTAACTATGAAGCTTCCACTGCCTTGGTCTAAAGTCTCTCAAGCACTTCAGAATGTGTTTCCTTTATACTTAACCAACATTTCAGCGTTCAAACTGTGGAAGAGAAGCTCTATTTCTTCCTTATTTAACATCCCAGTACCTTCTTTTAAACTGTACAGTGTTTGGGTTTTTTTCCTCTGAACCTTCCCTCTTGTGCAGGATGGTGGGCTGCAAATGGTACATGAATTATGCACTCATCTTTCCCTTTCATTCATTTTAAAGGCTCTGAAGAACTATTTCTTCCTTACAAAAAATACATTGCATACGTAAAATGAAAATCAATTAAATTAAAATAATTAAAAACATATCTCTGAGAATATTTTACACATGGTACAGCACTATTTCCTTGGGTACATGGAAGGAGCTTTGCTCTATCTGCAGGAGCTGCTGTAGATTTTTATCCTTCCAATCTTATAATCATCATTAATGTTTTCAATTCCAGATGGCCGCTACTGAAAAATTTGGAATACGTGGCAAAAATGACATACCCCAGATTCCCTATCAGTTTCCATTACAGGCTTGATTTGTGGGCTCCCAGCCTTTATGGTGATGTGATTATGTGCATTTCTGAGACACTTCCACCAGTTTACCAGAATATGTCCAGTTTTCAGTAGCCTATGCTGGAAATAATGCTGATGTTTTTGACATATCAAAAACATTTTTATTCTAGACTCAATCCAAAAGTTGAGGTTTTGATGTGGGTTTTTTGTTTGGTTTGTTGGGTTTTTTTTTTAATGCAGAAGATGACAGAGGGGGATATTGGATTTCACCACCAGCCAATTAACTCTTTTCCCATTCTTCATCAGAATTTCCAAAGTGTGCCTATGAAATCTTTACTAAATCAAATGGGTGTACTTCTTCCTGAAAAATGTTTCTTGTTTGAGTAGCTGACATATTCTAAGAAAAAATTTTGCAAAGCTACCACCAGGTATAGTTTGATGCATTTTGTGCCACTGTAGACATGCATCTCAAATTCCAACTGTGCACTAGTGCTTTAAGCTAAGAAATGAATCTGACTGTAGAACTTCGCAGCTTTAATGGCTTCACATTTGATTATACTTATACCCTATTTAGTCTTGCAAAGCATGAGAGAACTACATTTAAGATTTCATAGAAATCAGGCTCAGCCAGGAGAGCCATAGCTCATGAGACCCGTACTGCTTCACTGACATTATGAGCAAAATCTGCTCAGCCATTTGAGTTATGAGTTCCCCACATACTTTTTTCTTTACAAATGACTGTACCCTACATTAACTGCAAGAGTAGGTGTTAAGTTTTATTGTATGATTTAAAACCATACTATTGCAATTTATTTAACAGAGCTGACTAAGCTTCCTGTGGGAATCAGTGATGAGCTCCATTCTGCAAGTGGCAGGTGGGTAGAGATAGGAGCAATGTTGACCCCGATACTGAATTGTTAACTAGAAGTTTCCCTAATTCACAAGATGATACTGTACTTAAAAAAATGTAGCTGTGTTGTACATTAAGTCATATATTTTTACTTTTAACTTTGTCTCTAAAGTATACTGAGCTTCATTAAGTTAATTCAAGTTAATACAGTCAATTTGAGTTTTCTTATATTATTCTGGTTTTGCAAAAACTAATTTTATCCTTAATGCATCATCAGTAGAACATCAAGTTCACATGAGTGATGCTAAAATGAAAGTATCTTATTTTGCAAACCAATACTCTTAAAATAGTTCCATTAGTGTAGCAACAGTAAATACAGAGCTCACAGAAACACCATACATTTTGGTAAATATGATCATCATTTCTCACTTCTTGTTGGCCTTGTATCTGCAGCCACATGAAGGGTAAACTGTTGATAATTTCCAGTGTAAGCCCTGGCACTGACTCTTTTTCCAACTTCTAATTCTTACCCTTTCTCTCATAGAGGGCAAATGAGTAGAGGCTCTGTCTGCTTCTCTCATTCTTAGATCCAGCTCCTGTTAGCAAAACAATCAGTATGATGATTTGCTAGAGGCTTTTTGGTAGCTTTTTGCATTTCACTTGGGTACACAGGACCAGGAGGCAGGCCAGTTATCCTGAATCATACTACAACAACAGTAGAGCCAAGGCATTATTTCTTAACAAAGAAACGCATCTACAGATCTTCCTCCATCCCCCCAAAACAACCCACTCTGTGCTGACTTGTTCAGGAATTTTGCCATTAGTAAGAAGTGATCTTACACAAAGATACTGCTCTTGTTTTCCTTAACCATCCAATAATGACTAAAAGGACAAATGAAGAGCATTGGAAATACTTTCTGATACATGTTTATTCTAGTTACCTAACAAGTTTATGCACAGTTTCATTATGTTTAACATGAACTGGCTGTTTTGATATCTTTGTTTTACTATATACTGCTATTTCATCTCAACTTTAAGTCTTACAGTTTATTAACAACTGCTGCTAGGTTAAAAAGGCTGAAGACAAACCAGTTAAAAAAGGTCAGCTCTTAGTCACTAAGTTATGTGTTGTATAACAGAGGGTTTAGGGGACACTCAAATATTTTGTTAAAATTTGGGGGGGGGAGCAAAAAGGGAGAAGTGCAAAAGGAAACACTGGTTTGGGTGTTTATGTGGACATGTTTGAGCCCTCTGCTCTAACAGTGTTGCCTGAATTTTGCTCAAGATAGTCACTGTCATACACAAAGAACCTTTGAGTGTTATTTTGTAAGTCATTAGGGCCTCTGTTTTGGGCACAGAAAATAATAGAAACCAAGGACTCATTGGAAGGTACTAAGCCAAGCCATTAGTTTCAACTAGATTCCATTCAGATACATGAATTCATTAGACACTCAGGATATTAACTTCTTGGACATGGAAAATGTGTTTGCACTACTACAACAGCATGTTTTACACAAAAAATCATGGGTGTGCTAATTTTGCTCAATAATGTACTTTCAAAGTAAATCTCCTGATTGTCCCCATTTACCTGCTTTAGTTCACATTGTGGGCTATTTCTGGTGCGCACTAACTAGACTAGTTTAAGATGAAACTAAACTGGAAGTGCACATCAACCATTAATGGGCATTGAGTTCACAGAACGAGATTTTAACTAGGCTGATGTAAACCCCACCCCTTCAAAACACATACAGTGAGTACACTGGGCCTGCAACACCACCTGTTTGTTTCCGTGGATCCACAGCCACTGCTCCACACTATTTGCTAACACAGACACAGCCTACAGAACTGAAAAGCTCACAGAAGAGCAGATTGTATTTTAAGACTTTTTGCGGTGGAAGCTAGTTCTTGTACTTGTTTTCCAAGTGCCCAGATTTATGAGACTCCAATCTGGATCCTAAGAATTTCTAATACTACAACAGTTATAAAATCTAGAAATATGACAAAAAGACAATAAGCTGCAAATCTGGAATCAAAGTAGTTACTAGGCTTCCAACTAAAGGGGAACTGAGGCTGCCTGACAGGATGAAGCTAGGAGAAAGTTCCTTCCCACTTCAGTGCTATAGGATTGTGATGGGTTGACCCTGGCTGGATGCCAGGTGCCCACCAAAGCTGTTCTATCACTCCCCCCCCTTCACTGGACAGGGGAGAGAAAAATATAACAAAGGGCTTGTGGGTCGAGATAAGGACAGGAGAGATCATTCACCA
>JANZLQ010000086.1:16139621-16160258 GCA_026212715.1 Elanus axillaris | reverse complement strand
ATCACATTCAGGCTTTTCATTTTCAGCTTCAGAACTCTCCAACTCTTACCTAAACTGACACCTCAGGCTTTAGTTTAGCCTATGGTGCAGTCTCAGTTCTCCACTCCAAATGCCCTGTTGCTGAGTCCTTTTCATAGTGTTCTCTGTCAGTACTTTGACACTTTTATCCAATACTATTCTTTTGTTCGGAATAACCTGTATAGATTTTAGGTTAAGACTTTTTTTCTTTCTTCATCTCTCTCCTGTTGATTACAAATCATAGGATTCTTATCACAGAAAGTATAATTCTTCATGTATCTTCATTTTAACACCAGATAAAAGAAACAAAATTTTGGTAAGTTCTGCAGAAAAAATAGTTTAAAACTTTTTTTTTCAGAAATTCTTTCTAAATTTGGTATTAGCAGTTATCACTCCTGCATTTGCAGATCAAATTGTATTACAGCTAATCACAGCAGCACTCAATCCACATTCAGTCTGGTATGTATCAGTGAAAATGTTTTAGGTCTTTCCACAAGTAACATGGGGCCATGGTGAAGCTGAACATATATAAAATTAACAAGGAAAAATGCAGTAATTGATAATTTGAATTTTTACAGCTGATTTATTATTATGATTTAAGAAGCTTGGTGAGGCACAATCTCCCGTACAAGGGAAAATTAAAAAGGGAGGATGAAGGGGCTACCACAGATGGGTACGCACTGAAATACATGTCATAAGGAAATTCAGCTGTGTCAAAGTCTTTTGGCTGACTAGTTGTCTGATGCTCTGTGGACTACCCTCTCCCTTGGACAATTCTCACTTAGCATTTGCCTAAGAAATGAGATCATCACTGTGGACCCCGTATTAAATAAATTGAGCCAAAAGGGGATTGGATGGTTTCAGAGTAACTCCTGTACCATCAACTAAGTAAAATCTAGCATACTTGCCTTCCTGTGGGGAATGTGGGAAAAATGGATGTAACTTCAGTGTGTCTCAACCATCTGCCCCCTCAAACTTTTATATTAGTCCATGTCCAAGACCTATTGGCAAGGGCAGAGAAGTCACTTTAAAACAGAACTGTAAACCCAGAAAATTAAGTTCAGAACTGTGCTCTAGATACATTTTTAGTATTCTGGCTCTACCTATCATTCAGTGATGAAAGGGAATTTTCGTACTCCTCACTCCAGTTAGCCTTGTGGAGCTAATGTAACTATGATAAATGGAGTGGGATTGCAGCCACTTTTAGTTTTTTCCCCTGAGTTTTAAGTAGTTACACATGTGCAATCCCATGAAAGCAAGACAGCCTCCCTGGCGTAGCTGCAAACATTACTAGTTTAGTAATATGTTTTATTTTTTGTAACAAGAAGAGGAAGGAAAAATGCCATCTTGAGTCATATCCCAAAACAAAGGCTTTGCCCTCAGAAGTCCCTCTACTTTCAAACTCAATACACAACTGTAACAAATATGCTGCTCTGGACAGCTACTTTCATTCCATTTGGAAGAGGAAAAAAAAAAGAGAAGAAAAAAAGCCGAAACATTCAAGCTAATTTGCAAGCTTTGCACTTCAGGGCCTGAGCAACAAAGGGCTAAGAGAAACTGTGAGGAGGATTCATCATTCAGTTCTTTGTACCTCCTGCTCTTCCTCTGCAGAGGCACACTCTTCTGGAGCCCACTGCCTTAAACTGGAACTTCCAGCCCCATAACTACCTGGGACCGCTTGGAACAATGACATTATTTATATATAAATAAATGCCAGCCTTACTGTTTGTAGCTACACCCTTTATTCCCTTTCAGAGTAGCATACGGTAATAATCACCAGCTTCAAAAACCAGTAGCAAATTCATTCAGCAACGGAAAACACAAATTGAGATAACTCAGCAACCTGGAGGTCAAAGTTCCAGACCTGCTCCAGCCAGACTTGTGTGACCTAGTGTCAGATTTTACATGCAACTGTGTAAGTAATTTCTGCAGAAGTAATAAAAAAACAAGAGCTTAAGCCAGCTACAAGGCTTATTTCCATGTCTAACCACATTCCAGTTCTGTAGCCACACATATTCAGTTTTTACCTTTTTTCTTGTCATTATTCATTCATTTTTTAATTAAAAAACCCACCACAGGTCACAGTTGTGTTACCAGTTAGGGAATTTCTGGGTTTTTTGTTAGTTCTGGCTGTTGCAGAAAGTACTGAAAAACATCTACAGACTTAGATTTTCCAGTGAATTTGCTTTAGACATATTGGGGCACTTCTTGCATTTACTTTCCATGAGTGCTCAAACAATTGAGTTTTTCTGACATAAATGCCTGTGGAGAAGGAATGAATGTCAAGGTCTTAAGCCAAAGCATTTGTGGCAACCAAACGAATCATTCAATCCAGAAATGATGTGCACTTTTTCTAAATGGAAAGAAATACACCCTTGTGATTTATAACTGAGTATGTCTAAGCAACACAGCTTAAAAATAAAAAACTAGCAGAAAGCCATCTATGGTACATAAAGGGGAAGGCAGGGCATGAAAAGGTGAAATAGAGAAATACATATGGAAATCCAAATTATTAAATAAGGTTAAAGAAAAATATGACTTTTTACTTCTTTTAATCTTGAGTTAGTAATACCTTTAAGTCTTTGTCATTAGTTTTGAACATCAACTTCAATATACAAGTTGTGAGCCATCTTTCTTTCCTTAGTTTCCTTTCCTTCTTTGCTATTCTAGTTCTTGGTAAAAGACGCAGATCTTCATAGTAACCACACACGTTCATCTACTACAGCTGTGCCTTTTCAACTTACTTTTCTCTTCCATCACAAACTTCATTCTCTGTGGTCAAGTTATACTGCATTGCTGAGTAAAGATTACCAGAAGAGGGATTTTCATGCTTTGTTCTATAAATAATTATGCTTTTTGAGAAAAAAGTTAAAATGGTCAGCAACATAGTTAGCTGTATTCCACAGAGCTGAACAAGATGCAAACCAACTTGATACAAGTGACAATAACAGCAAATATAGACACTACAAAAAAGAGTAATCACATTCTGTATTTCTGCAAAATACATTATTGTTGTGGTTTAACCCCAGCCAGCAACTAAGCACAACGCAGCTGCTTGCTCACTTCCCCTCCACCCTGTGGGATGGGGGACAGAACTGGGGGGGGGGAATGTAAAACTTGTGGGTTGAGATAAAGATGGTTTAATAGGACAGAAAGGAAGAAACTAATAATAACAATAATGACAATAATAAAATGACAATGATAAAATGATGATGATGATGATGATAATAATGGAATATAGAAAACAAGTGATACACAATGCAGTTGCTCACCACTCGCTGATGCCCAGTTGGTTTCCAAGCAGCGATCTGCACCCCCAGCCCCACTCCCCCCAGTTTATATACTGGGCATGACATCCCATGGTATGGAATACCCCTTTGGCCAGTTTGGGTCAGCTGCCCTGGCTGTGTCCACTCCCAACTTCTTGTGCCCCTTCAGCCTTCCTGCTGGCTGGGCAGGAGAAGCTGAAAAAATCCTTGACTTAGTCTAAACACTGCTTAGCAACTGAAAACATCAAGTGTGTTATTAACATTCTTCTCATACTGAACTCAAAACACAGCACTGTACCGGCTACTAGGAAGAACATTAACTCTATCCCAGCCACAGCCAGAACAATTATAAAAAATGAAAGATGCATGTTTTACTAAAATACAAACTGTATATGGACTATAGAATACTGATTTTAATGTCCTTGTTACTGTTAAATTATTTTCTTCTCCCATGTACCAAAATATTGTCAGTTAATGGCACTGGTTTGGAGTTTAAATTTTTATTTTTTTTAAAGAAAGCATGCTCAGAAAGTCTGTTCCATAAGAACACTGCTGAAAATATGAGTATTAGGAAAACACTAAGGTCAGATTGATGTAGGACTTCTGATGGGCAGCTGATGGGGGTCACTGTAGATCCCTATTCTGAATGCCGACTGCCACATGAAGAGGACTGCACACATGTAGAGCAGTGTGCTGGGGTTTACATTACAAGTCTTGAACTGTAGCTCATATGCAACCCAAAAACTGTGAGAATGACTCTACAGAAAAACTCTGGCCTAAGAAAGTTACATGAACATAGATTATTTTACTGTTCTCATCGCTGAAACACTGAAGTGTCTTTCCCAAGCATTATCTCATGAACATCACATTCTCATTTTTACTTAAAAGTTGAAGTTGCATATAGGATTTAGTCACTTTTTCCTCCTTTTAGTTTTAATTTCTCTATTATGTAAGAGAAGGCAAGCGGAAGATGATATTGACACAGCACCAACCTATGACATATATTTCAACAAATATTTACATTCATTACAGAGCACAGGTGTTCTACTTCCAACAGATGGTGAAGATCTGTGCTTAAAAAAAAATAAATCATAGAAAAGAAAAATCAAGTATTGATCTGCAACAGAAATACACTTACAAACAATAATGGCGCTTTACTTACCTGGTCTTGCAGCCAGCTTCCAAACTTACCCATGTGTCCATTTTTTACGTGTGAAACTTGTTGGGAAACAGGGCCTTGCTTTGTGCTTACATCTACTTCCATTTTGTCAGTCCCAAAGCATTTTACAGGAGGAATACATGTTTTAATTTCCACTTTACTCTTTTGCTACTAGTAAGAGAGATGCACTGATTGACTGGGTAAGATACAAGTACATTCTCTAAAGACATTTATTTAAAACTTTGACCTACCTTTTCAGTGACCCTCTCTGAACAAAAGTCCTGATTACACTTCTCCTGCATAAGAATTTCTATTTTAGAAAAGTACAGCTCAGTTTGATGGAGGCCAGCAATGGACTGCTTCATGCTTTTCTCTCCTGGCTGAGGAGTTCACATTGAGCTCAGGAACTAAAAAAAAAAAAAAAAAAAAAAAAAAAATTAAATTTCAATACCTGCTTTTAAATTCTATTTCTTGAATAAACTAAAGTTAGAAGTCTCACAGGATTAAAATTCCTTGGGTCTAACCTGGAACGCAATTGTTAATCCGAGAGCAATATGAACACCCAACACTATATACTCAGGAAACTAAAAGATCAAATTTCTTTATATAATGTAAACAAATAATACATTTTAATAAAATAATTTACATTACATTTCTAGGATGTAAATCAGGGCAAAGATACATCTTTTAATAGACCTCCAAACAAATAAATTGAATGCACTGCATGTTTTGTTTGGCAGGCTGCTAACCCAAACATACACAGTGCCCCATTGGTTCACAAAAGCAGCCCAGGATCAGCCACACTATTCCATTTGCTCAGTTAGCATTGTAAGGCAAAAGGGGAAGGCAGGCAAGTATGCTATACAAAATTATCAGGTAGGAGAAAGTGTGGTAGGGCATAAATCCCTAGGAAAGTCAGTGCCACAAAGCCGATGTTCTGATGCACAAGAAATAACTTGCTACTTTCATAGTTGCAGTTATAATTTTATTCAGTGTATTTAACAGAAAGATGTAATAAAAGTACTTTTAAAATGGATGCATTTGAAGTAATTAAGGCATTTTCATGATCAAGAAGTCCACGATAGGGAAAAGCCTCTTACATTCATCCCTCTTTCCAGTAATGCCTGCTTGCATCGGAGAGGTGAAATCAGAAGTCCATCATGAAAACATACTTTGAAAACTTGGTTCTATTCTTCAAGCCTGGGGTTTTTTGTTTGTTTATTCACTCTCTAGGGAACAGGCAAAGCAGAAGAAACTTCACGTTTTACTAAGTATGTGTTCTCACGGCCCATAATTTTCATCACTTCAGTCTCGGCAGGTCACTACAACTTTGCTATGTCTTTCTCAGTTTTCTTTACTGTGCCATATGAAAATATGGTCACAAAGAGTATTTCCCATCATAAAAAAAATCACCTCTAGAAGGGAAGGAAAAGTGTCCTTCGGATTCTCTCTAGAAATTCCAAAGCACCCCACACCCGGTTACATCCGAGGAGCTGCACAACTGCTGGCACCTGTGTGCAGCAGCAGCTGCCTGAACCATGGTTTGAGAATCTGGGTGTCAGCTGTGGGACTCCAGCACCCCCTTCCCCCTTCAGTAGAATATTAACATGCATTTTTTTATCTTTATGATCCATGCCTACATTCTACGTGTAGAAGAAACGATCTGACTATTCTTATGAGGCTGCGCACACAGAACTGGCCTGGTACTAGCCACATCCCGACATATATTACAAGTTTGAGTACATAGTCATAATATCATTTTAAAAAGGGAAAAACCCCTACTGCTAATCCAGATTTTAAAAAAAAAAAGTATTTTTTTCTTGCAGGAACTTTCAACTCTGCTGCCATCCCTGTTTTAGCCAATACATTAAAAACTCCTTGTACTGGACAGATTAGATTGATATTTTACTTTAATGCATTTTGTCAAGGAAGCATCCAATGGGAGCAAGTTACTATATAGACTCCAACATGGCTTGCCACATTTTTGCTAGTGTTTTCAGTGTCCACGCAACAAGAAATTGCCCATTAAATTTATAGACCAATTTTATGCTAACTGTACTCATTACAGTCTGTGAGGAAACTAGGTAATTGGGTTGTTATACTTCTATCTTTAGAAATAAATTAGAATTACTGCTTAGTTAGAATAATTTAAAATGTCTGACTGTGCCTGTTTTAAGCATCCATTAACAAATGCTGGCTTCTACTCGACTTCCCACTGCATTAAACAGGCCATTTCTGTACAGAAGACAAAGCAGCTAATCAACTGGAGGTTGAAAAGAAATATGCAGGGAGCAGGCATACAAACCACAGTGTTAAAATACATTTGTCCTACGCCAAGATTCATTTCTAAATTTAGCTCAGGTGCTATACTTACTAAGTCATGTTGATGTGTTTTCAAGATGGTTAACTGCTAGAAAACAAATAATATTTACAGAACAGTTAAATGGAGTTATTCAACAATACTCAAAAGCAGAATCCGAAAAGCTAGGTGTACAGAAGCATTTGTATGCTGCAGTACTCAGTACTGTAACATCTAACTCTGTCTTGGTTTCAGCTGGGACAGAGTTAAGTGTCTTCCTAGTAGCTGGTAAGGTGCTATGTTTTGAGTTCAGTACCAGAAGAATGTTGATAACGCTCTGATGTTTTCAGTTGTTGCTAAGTCATGTTTAAACCAAGTAAATCAAGGATTCTTCAGCTTCTCGTGCCCAGCCAGCAAGAAAGCTGGAGGGGCACAAGAAGTTGGGAGGGGACACAACCAGGGCAGCTGACCCAAACTGGCCAACGGGGCATTCCATACCATGGGACGTCATGCCCAGTATATAAACTGGGGGGAGTGGGGCTGGGAGGGATCGCTGCTCGGGAACCAACTGGGCATCAGTCGGTGAGTGGTGAGCAGTTGCATTGTGCATCACTTGTTTTGTAGATCCTACTTCTTTTATAATTATTGTCACATAATTATTTTTATTATTACTATTTTCTTCCTTTCTGCCCTATTAAACTGTCTTAATCTCAACCCACGAGTTTTACTTTTTTTTCCCCCTCAATTTTCTCCTACATCCCACTGGGCAGGGGGAGTGAGCGAGCAGAGCGGTGCTCAGTTGCCACCTGGGTTAAACCATGACAAACTCTTAGATCCTTCCTTTTACAACTAAGGGACTCTGACTTCCATGCTCAAGACTCCTAAAATTACGCACAGTCTGTATGTGACTGTTCAGAGATATAGGAAAGCTGGTATAAGAAAAGCCAAGCTCTCCAGTAGAAAATACTAGCAAGGAGTACAGAGACAGAGAAATTTTGTATTTATGAAGATACACTAACTCTCTGCAGGGAAACACTTCCCTGCACTTATGAAGGCTTTGGGTTCATCAACCTGAATTCTTTCCCAAAGTGGAACAACTAAGTCTACTCCAAACATCTCAGAGGCTAATAAACAATCATACTATTATCTTTTAATTTCCTGTCTTTGAGATAGCTAACCACAGAGTTATAGAAGCTATAACTTGAATTCTATCTTCTGAATAAGGCATAATTAACTCCCAGCTACCAAAAAGTATCAGCCACCATGCTGTACAATGTCCTGAATATAGATGCAGTCACTCAACTCATTCACTGTTCGAAGTTCCACTTTCCACACAATAAAGATTAACTGAGTCAGGAGGAAAAAAAACAAAACAAAACCAAAACTGTAAGCTACTATTTGAAAGTTCACATATAAACAAAAGAACAGATGTTTCAGTTTGTTTTGTGAAAGGTGGTAATCAAAGATCAGTCATCCCTGCTTCAAACAAGTGCTCCAAGTCTGTTGACTGAACAGTGCTGTGACAGCACCACAGGTCCTCCTGAGAATGCCTTCTAAGTTGACTTTTGGAGGCAAATTAATCTAAGGATTGCTTTGTTTGAGATATGACGAACAAAACCTCTTGGCAGTAGCTACATCTCTGCTATTTTTTGGAATTCCAGAAATAACTGTAGATAACTAAAGAAATCCACATGCAAAAATTAGGCATGGATGGGATGTTACACGAATGCATGTTATGTGGATACTAAGGTAGGAGAGTAGTTTGTATTTTGAATGGGGCTGCCCATGAAGTTCAGTATTAGTTCCCCAACTAAATCTTGCTAGAGCCATTGCCTTAGAACAGCAATATTGCTCCTGTAAGACTGGGCATTCTGCTGTTGAGTCAGGAAAGATACTGACTGGGAATATAATAATCAAATCTAAAGTTGTTCTTTATGGGTATTACATTTTTAATTACAAAAGTGAATGCAACTTTGATATTAGGAAATAAGATCAGAAGTCCTGTATCAAATGTCAGTAAGTTCTGCATCAAAGCAGTGAATAATTCTAGAACTTGAATAAACTAACAGATCTTCACACACACACCCCAAAAAAATAAAAATAAAATAAAGAATACATAGTAGAAAAGAAGTGGGAGACTTAACATCCCTTTAGGGATGTAGCTTTTGGTAGGAATGGATGCACCTGCCACCTGGATGCTAAAGCAGTATATACTTTGCAGAGATGACATGATGGAGGAGCTAAAAAAAAGGGGGCATTACATACATCCATCAGTGGCTTGGTTCAGGTAGAAAACAGAGTACAGCAATTCCAGTATCAACAAAAATTTGAAGTTACTATCTAGTAGATACACACTAGATGCAAGTATCAAATAGATTCCCTTAGTAAATTGCTTATTTTGGATAGTATTTCCACAGAGTAATTTCTTAATATTAGGACACTTCACCTTAGAAGTAAAAAGTTTAAAATTAGAGCTTCAAACAATGTAAAATAATGCATGCACTAAAAGTAGTCACTTTTTTTGTAGGTTGTCTATTTGGCTAAAAAGGCGGTGTTATATACAGCAGAAATGCATCCGATGTGTTTCTGTCCCTGTAGTTTTGTCATTCATGAAACCAAAAATTAGATTTGATCAGAAGTATGGAAATTTTCATGGTAACTACATTTATTCACAGGGGTAGTTTTATTCTTTGTTTCGTAGTGTACTCACACAAACTCTGGATACAATATTAAAAGAATAGGTCAACGATCAGAAGTCACACATAACTTGCAGATCCCAACTTCAAGTTGCACTTCTGCTTGTACAAAGTGTGAGGAATCCCTCCAGAATGCAGAAAAACAAATGTATGAATCAGGACTCAGTGTGGTAAAAATGAAGCCTCCTTATTTCACGCATCATCATGACAAAACTGCTATACTGTGATACATTCCAGCCTATCGCGAACAGCCTGAGGTCAACCAGAATTCCCCAGCATTCATCATCACTACTCCAACCAGAAACATCTTTTCTGAGGAGGACTTTGTCTCTTACTTGACAAGCGTACCTCGTACCCCAAGATCCAGCTCCAAATCATGGGGGAAACCCACACAGCCTCCTCTTGGCAAAGAAAGCCCGGATAACATCAGCTGCTAAGAGAGAAACACAAGCGCAATGCATGTGGACAGAATATCCAAAACTGTGAGGGTGTTTGCTCAAAACCTGGTAAGGCTGAAAATTAAGACAACCATCAGCCACATTGAACACTACCCAGGCAGTTACCAAGAGCCCTCGGGTAGGGCAAAAAGAGAGTCAGTTTAAGACCACGTATAAAGCAGCATGGAAATTCAGAAGAGAGCAGCAGTCCAAAGCTGGTCTGACCCAGAGAAGCCACCATCCTGGCCTCTCCAGCCCTGTTGGTGCCCAGGCCCAGCAGGCCGGAGCAGCCAGCGCTCTGCCCAGCGGCTGGCAGCAGCACAGGGCGCAACGAGCACCCGCCGCCCCGAGGTCCCTGCACCTCACCCCGTGGGCTGCTATCCCCGCCGCTGGCTGCCTGGATGGCGGAGCGTGGGGAACAGCACGGGTACGCGTGCAGCTACAGCACCCACCTCTCCCAGGAAGGTGGGCGTAAATAGGGTACCGCGCTGCAAGAAGGGTGGGCTCTCACAGCCCAAACCTCCTGTCACCTGGAGAGAGGTGAGCACCCAACTGCAGACCTGTGGGGGAACTGCCGTAGAATTGTCGTTTAGGTATGGAAGGTGTTTACTGAGGTTTTGTAAGGCCCTAGGACAGCCATTTATCTGCTATATCGCTGCTATTAATCCTGCATGTGTAGTTCACCGACTCACAGTTAATTACAAGCTATGAATAAATCAACGACCCACTTCAATTCCAACTTCATTTAAGCCAAGAGTTGTATTCCCCTACAAGCAGCACATGCACTCTCTTCAGTGTTCTCTACTTCATGCCGACACACAGGTTTTTCTTTTTTTGTTTGTCTCAGGTTTTTCTTTTTTTTTTTGTAATTCTCTTTCCTTTTCCTTCACCTGAGGGCACCTAAGACATTCAGGAAATAAACCAACTAGCTATACAGGTCACATTTGCTTCAGTACTCAAGACTGATTCCAATCAAACGACTATGGTAACTGTACTCCCCCAAAATAACAGCTCCAAAACCTGGACCAAAATAGATCATGTCTTTGAAAAGTGGATATTAAGTTCCTAGGCTAGACAAATGAACATTTAAAAAGTTTAACATATATGCTAGCTTTCTTCATGTGGCTTCTTGAACAAGATGCTCTCATGAATTTAATCCACTAAATCAGATTTTTGCATGAGGAAATTCCAATTAAACACCGTACGGAAGACTGGTGTGTTTCTCCCCCCTGCAACAGGCAAAGTTTAGTTTTAGGTCACCTCTAGAACACATTGGAAAAAAGTGTCATTCACATTTATTTCTTTAAGCAGAGTAAAAACATAAATTGCTACATTTATTTTTGTATGGTTTGCTTCTGAACTTCTGCTGATGACATTTTTATAAATTAGAGGTAATCAAGAATCTTCCCTATGTTTTAACTTCACAAATTCTCAAGAGGCTTTTGAAACTGCAGGAACTGCAGAATCTAATGCCTGGGTCACAAAATGTAGGGCCTCATTATCATCCCTATATGCTAAGTAGACTTGCCTAAAACTATACATTGACACTGATCCATGACTCAGACCCTCAGAACCTTTTGGAGGCTCAAAAATACTCATGTTCATTAAAAGTGTACACATACCACTACTAGAATGTGGGTTTTGTTATTTATGGGCTCCTAACTTTTGATTAATAAAAATAATTATCTCCCAGAATTCTTTTTCCTTTCTTCTGTAATCAAGATTAAAGCATTCTGTATTATGCATCAGGATTTTTAAAACTAAGCTTAAAAGAAACATTATGTCACCTTAGCAACTACTTTTTAGAAGTCACTTGCTCTGTAAAAGCTGATTTTTAACTTGCATTTAGAGTTTAAAATAATTTCTACACTAGCAACTGGCATTCTTCTTCATTACAATTTCAGAAAGCCATAAAGGCTTAAATCTGAAAAAAGAGTATCAAAATATAACAGTCTTATGTGACAGAAACATCTGTTCATAGTAAACAAACTATTTTCAAAGCTATTCATTCATGTTCCATAGAAAGTGGCTAGTGGAAACCAGAGTAATCTAGAATACCAAGAAATACTACAGAAAAAAAAATGCCGTTAAAAAAAACAAAACCACATAAAAGGCAGTTATTCACATGTAGTCAGCCAGGGAAACGAACACCTTAGCTGTCAGTTGCATGCCCCGTAGTTCCAACCAACACTGCTCTGATGCCATATTTATTACTCCCCAGTTCTACTGCTCCTAAGCACTTTTCCAAGTTAACTGAGTATCTATACTTTTTTTCTTCCAAGTGCTAGACAAAAACTACTCTTCCACTTCTTTCTGTCCAGAAGGTACCCTCCCCTATTAATAACCAAATTCTTACCTACTTTACTGTTTATATATTCCATTTCTGGAATATAGAATCAAAGAACTGGAAATCCTTCCTTTTCTCCATAACTTAACTAAGTACTTCAAACAAGCACAGTAGGAGCACTTCTCCAATTAACATTTACCCAGCACATTCCTCCTCCTCATTCTCTTTAACACATCTGAGTCACAACCACCAGCTCAAGTGACTGGCAATTAACCTACTAAAGCAAAAATGTAGTTACACAGTCATCGGACACATAACTTCACAGAAACCTACATTTGGGAAAGCAGAGTTTCCCCTGGAAATAATTTTATTAAAGACAGAGAGAACCTGTAGAGAGATGTACTATGAAAAAAATGAAGGCTTTCAGAGAGACAAGCTCTTCTTTTAGATTTAGTCTTAACAGTAAGGGTTATAAAGGTTACCAGACCACTTCTCCCCCTTTTTCCAGGAGGGTTACTCTTCTAAGGAAAATGAAAGATGAACTCATTCCCTTTGAGTAATTATGGATAAGGCTTGTGATCGAAAGCTGGACAGAAGATGCCTTCTGTCCTTATCAGGATGTTCTGTACCTTCTCTGCCCATTTCTTATTTAAAGTCAAAGCCTGGTAGATAAAATAAACTCCCAAATTAGGCCATTAAATTGATCTTGCCAGTCAGCTGAATAGTGCATGAAAAGTTGTTTTTTAAACAGCATTTGTTATTTTGAAAATTGTGTATTGGTTTAAGCAATAAGAGGTAACTTTACTATCTGTATTAGTCTTTGAATCATAATTCAATAATCCCTGACAGAATACGAAGGCTTCTGCCTACCTTGCCTATTTGGTTTGTGCCACACCATTCTGTCAAACTCCACCTGCTGGATAATCTTCTTACAGCAAACCTAAAGAAACTTCTGTCTCACCACTATTAATACAAAACCTAGATGCAACGATAAAACTGCTTGAACAGTATACCTGATTATATATTCTTCGTGCTTTCCTTTCTACCATCCTCTATCTGTACTACAATCAAGTAAAATCTCTGGATAGATTATTTTTTTTCTAAACACATCAGGTTAATTAGCCTTATTCATAACTAACTGATCTCTGGTAATGCAGTTATATACAGGAAAAGTCATAGCTCCATGTTACAGCTAAGGAGAAAAATACTTCATGCTTTTCAGCCTCTGATAGTAGAAATGCAGAAAGTGATGTGCAAGTTCAATTTTTAACTAATAGATAAGAACCATCTTTAATTTTTCAAATGCTATGAGGTAAAAGAAAAGGTTAAAAAAATGCCTTGGAACTCCAGAAGCGTACCAACTCCAGAGCATGCCAATTCTAAGCTAGTTAATTTTAAACGTAGACATCCTTCTGAGTGCTAGATGACTCTTCTGCTTGTTGCTCCTTTCAGTAAATTAAGACAAATCATGATACGTACATTTTGTTAAAGCTACAATGAAGCATTTAACTTTCCCTATGGCTGAGCTCTACTATTCACATACAGAACGTTTCTAGCTTTGGGGGTAGAAGGAAAAGTAATTGAATTTGAGGGCTGTAAGTGAAAGGTAGCAACCTGAGATATTTTTATAATACAGAATTTAATTAACCACTTCCTTATACACAAGTCAAACATTCATGTTTCAAACAGCAACTGACAGTAACCTTTTACTCATAATTTCCAACCCACAAAAAAACATATTAAGTTAGATCTGTGTATTTGCTGTTATTTTCTCTTATGTCTTATAAATACACTTGCCACCAAGTACTATTCTTTATTATGATCTACCGTCCTTTAGGAGTAATTCAGACACAATGCAGGGTGATATACACTCAAGACTTGCAAATCATACCTGGAGCAATCTGTGCTACTGAAATGCTGGAAGAGGCATTACATTTGAGAATCGTAATTTAATCAAAAGTTGGGAGAGCATGTATTCAGTTAGAATACTGCTCAAATATTTCTCTAGAAACAAAAAAATGAACACCATTTTACACAGCTGATGATGTAGCACAGGCAGTAAAAAAAAAAAACAAAACCCTGTTGCTTGCAGATTATTATAATTTCAGAACATCGTCACAAAATAAGCACAACTGGAGACCATCTGCAATGAGAATTTTTATAGAAGCTTCAAGACAACTATTATTTCTGATGGAGAACTATTTTTTTCTTCTTGAAAGAAGTCCATCTATTTTTGCCAGATCTCCAAAAGAAACTGTTGCAGAACCTCTCTGGGCTGGTCTTGCCTAAGAAAAAAAAGAAGAAAAAAATACATTACAGGGCTAGTTTTAAATTAAAATATTTTATAAATAGCTTTTAAGGCATCAGTAATTTAAAAAGTAGCTTCAAACAGAGAATAGTTCAGCTTCATATTACCTGTGATTCATGGAATTTCCAGCCAATCATGTAGTAGATCTGAAATGTGGCAGGTACCGAGCCATCGCTATTTCCATACATTTCTGTTCAGGCAGGAAGGGAGAGGAAAAAAAATGGTACACAGAACATGAGTTTTAAGAAATACTTAGCTCTCGCAACGTTAGAACTAAGTATGACATATTCATCATAATTACTCTTGGTGAAAGATTTGGGACAATAAAAATATCTCATACTGGTGCATCAACATGGTTCAAATCCTGCCATTATAATTAAGGTTAAAAATATCTGTATGATAATCATATTTTGTTGTATTCCAAAATGGTTTCTTTTACACAGGGGTCAGCGAAAAAGACATAGAAAATATATCCTTAAAGTAATTTCAGATTAACTCATTACCTTTCAAATACTTACCTTGGTATATTGCAGCAGCTGCCAACATTGTCTCCCTGTGTAGCAGAGGTTTTCTATTCCAAGAGCAATTACTCTCCCCCATACCTAAAAATATGTTTTAGCTTTAAGAAAAAGAAGATACAGCACATGCCATGAGTTAAGTGTCATGCACTAATGACAGATTTTTACTAAACCAGAACAAGTATAGAATCCTCTGAATCTTCCTGTAAGAGAGAACAACATACTGCACATAATTAGGCGAGTTTCTTACCTATAAGAATCCAAGCCTTTTAATGCAAATGCTTTGCAATTTACAGTTTTTATTGCTAGGAATGATTTCAAATTATTACTTCTTCATCCTGAGTCTTTGAACATTTAGGCTTTCTAGTGTAATTGATTTTAAGCATGAGTACACAGTGTTTATCAGACACACCACTCATACATATTTTTTTTGAAAACAGATAAGCATCAAAATGACTATCCCAAGAGATTTTTAATAAGAAATAAAATAGCCACAATTCTAATCTCTTTAATCACTTATTGCATCTGAATGTTTCTGCGGAGAATGAAAGTTTTATTTTCATTAAGGAGTCAGTCTAAACAACAACAGCTGATCCAGAATAAGAAGATGCCCTGAACTGCTCTGTAAGTAACAACTGACTGCATAGGAATGACTACTTTACAAACCATGACAAATGCAAACAGAATACTAACTCAAATTGTTAAAGATCTCAATTGTTTTTTGCATTCCTCAGCAGACTCCAATTTGAGGGCCTATTTTATTCTCATTCCAAAGCAGTTTCCTGAATGTCCTGATACTTAGGGAGGCTTGCAGGAAAAGTCAGTATGTGGCATATATGCTTCTGTCTCCCTTTCAGGACTTTTCAGCAGCTTACGCTGAACAGGCTCACAAAGAATGGGAATACAAGGGAAGCAGAAAATTCACAGCAGACCACAAAGTGGCAAATCTTTGACTTGTGTTTCCCAACACAAACCTGCTGACAGACAGTCTCCTGAATCACTAGAGATCAGAAAAAAAGTAATGCCTCCACTGTTACAATAAGCTTTATTTATTATTTATTTACATTTTTTTTAAGGAAGAAATTTTTTACAACAAGGGTGGCGAGACACTGGCACAGGTTGCCCAGAGAGGGTGTAGATGCCCCATCCCTGGAAATATTCAAGGTCAGGCTGGATAGGGCTCTGAGCAACCTGATCTAGTTGAAGATTATTGCAGGAGGGTCGGACTAGATGACCTTTAAAGGTCCATTCCAACACAAACCATTCTATGATTCGGAGTTATGAAAAACACAGTGAAACTCTTCTGTGTCTGCATCAACGATACACAAAACATTCATGTTTTCACAAAGTATATACTTGCCTTGCAAGTCTTCCATAACCTCAAATAACCCTGGGTAGCTGACCTGAATTTCATCAGTGTCCTAAAAGAATTGAGAAGCTTAGTTTTAGAGCGTATCAAGCTAAAACAGTAACATTATGCTAGCCTTCAAAGCTGCTAACAGACTATTCACCTGCCACTTCTGTTCAAACTGCATATTTCTCAGAAGAATATTCTGTCTTAACATATCTAAAAAGTTTTGGTTAGTAGCCCAAATGCAATTAAATTTTAATTGAAAAGCCATTATTTTCTTCTTGGTTTTAGAAGAAACAGCAGGACTGTCTAAAGTTCTTTCAAGCAGGTCTAACATTCTCTGACATTTCGCCAGGAAGACCATCCAAATTCTACTGGGCCACCAGCCAAAGATACACTTCAATTGGTTTCATTAATCACAGTGAAGCCAAGAAAAGAGGCAGTCCAGGCTATTTCAGAAACGTATTCAGCAAGGAGCACGATGTGCAGAAAGAAGCACTACATGACCAGTATATTCATAAATAGTATTTTTTATATATCAGCAGCTCTGATGTGCTGGATTGTTCTATCTGATTGTTCTTGTATTTACAATTACCACAGTCAGCGTGTTAAAGCCAGCTCTCGACAGCAGGTGTCCCAAATCAGAGACAGCAGTGAACGGTGACACATGAGGAGAAAACCCCCCTTCTCTCTCCAATTCTGCTAGCTGCAAAGAGCAGCGAAGCTCATACAGAGTGTCTCCCCCAAACATTGCACCAATGAATACTCCATCTGGCTTCAGAACTTGGTGAATCTACAATACAGAAAAAGAAATATAAAATGTTTTTTGTTATTAAGTCTATGTAACTAAGAAGTTGTTAGGACTCTTTTTTTTTTTTTAATGAACTTAAAAGCAGTAATTATAATACTTGTAACAGATTTTTAATATTGACTGCATTCCATAAGGCATGCTGTGCCAAAGCTTTTGGTAGCACTGCAAGATAAATAACCTGTCTGAAAAGAGACTATTTGTTCTTAAGAGTGAATCCCCAGAAATTACACTTACAGTCTGGAAACACAAAATGCACTGTGGAAATCTAGGGTAAAACTATTTTCAGTGGGATACTCCTATAACAATATCCTCTGTTAATTTGCTCTTGAAAGTAAGGTAGATTAATATAGCTTCTGCTTACTTTTACTTTCTCAGATGAAGGTGGCAAAAAATCTTTTTAATGACCTGATTTAAGGGAAATGGAGGCCTTAGTTTCTAGCAGTGATCTTTGAGCTTCTGAATGCACAACAGAGTAATGCAATTCTTATTATGTCTACCTCTACTTACTTTTAACTAGCCAGAAAAGCAGTATCATGACTCAAATCCCAAGGCTGACAAGCTGCTTTCTTGTCTAGCCCCCTTCCTACTGAGAAGGCCAATAAATTCATACTTTCTTGTTTCCTTAAGACTTGGCAACAGTCTCTGGTTTAGATATCCAGAAGAGCTGTACTACATAACCAGGTTAACAAGACAGCAAAGGCTTCAAACAGTTTACCTTACTGATTTAAAACAAAAATCTTTTAAACTGCTTTTTAATTAAGTATGAATCAAGCTACCTTTTCTATGCTAGTAAAGGAGCCTTTAATCGACAAGTAAGAGATTTAAGCAGCTGAAGGCAGTTTTCACTAGTTAAAGCCAGTGGTCCCAACACAGGAAATGAACATTCACAATGAAAGTTGGCCTAGACCCCCAGTTCCCTCCCCTTCGTGGGACACTATAATGTGTCAGGTATTTTTACTGTGGGGGTAAAAATATTTGACACTCTACAGAACACTTAAGTTCCAGAGAAAATGATATATTTCTTTCCAAGTCTTTCTGTTTGTTTGTTTTAAAGTACTGAAGGCATTCCAATTTCTATTTTTATTACTTCCGTAACAGTAAGGTACTCCTATTCATACCAACAGGTGGTAGAATAGCACTCCAACGACTCACAAATTTGAAATAAATGAAAAAACAGCAAACTGGTTAAAATATTCATTGCTCTTGCTCCAATTTGAAAGTTTTCACATGTAGGAAGGACCTGAAATAATCCAAAATCAGATTTTTTTCAGTAACAGTTTCAGTTTCCTGTCCTCAACAAGTATTTGCTTCGTTTCAAAATCAAAAAGCCTTTATCTGATTAAAGTTGTATTTCAAAGTAAATAGCTGAGACATAAAAATAATACAAGTTCCATCAACCAGTTCTGGCGAAGTTAGATTTGGAAAACTCTTTTACTACAAGTAGTAAGAGCTAACACATAATAAAAATCAATAGCATTGCTTCAGTTTACATTAGTTTCTGTGATCTCAGCTGTTGAGACTGTAAAATATTTTACAAACATGTTGTTTCACAGTTATTTATTCCAAATTGATTTGAGACAGTAAACTAATAGAAATATCAACTGATGCTCCTCAAACTACCAAAAATGCTGTGAAAAATGCTTGTGTGCAACATGAGCTATTTCTGTGTCTCTTATTTAAGAGAGACCTGGAAATAGAGTGCTCTGAATGGAATTAATGGCAAGTGTTAATTTTTAGTACTGAAAACCAGTTTCTTACCTCTCTAAAAGCTCTAGGAAGGTCATTCACCCAATGTAAACTGAAATAACAGAAATGTACATTTTATAATTGCACATTAAATAAAAATTAGGGAACACAAATAATTGTTACATCAGCTAAGTATGTTTCAGAAGCCAAAGCAACAAACTAGTTTCTCAAGCTGCAAAACTTCTGAAATGCCTGCCTAAAAGTGATACTAAATAAAACCAAAAATTCATACAAAAGGCCCTTTTTTTTTTTGTTGAAGTTGAGAAGATGAAGGTCCTGGAGACTAGTTTGTCAAAATGCAGGAAAGAGAGAAGGTACGTGTCTTTTGAAGGAAAACAAACAAACAAAACAGTAAGAACCACCAGAGCAGTTTTTCCTAATGTACGCTTATATTAACGATGCAAATACATTTCTTACTGCTGTTTAATTGACAGTTAAGCTTTCTCTTTTTTTCCTTGAAGTTACTGTGAAAAGAACATCATTTAACATCTTGAACCAAAAAAAAATGTAAATAAATGATTAACACATACCTTAAGCTGCTAACAACAAGATCAAACGTATCTTCTTTGAAAGGAAGGCATTCCTCATCAGCTACAACACTGGCCGTAGGGATTTCAGATTGTACAGCGTTTTTCTAATGTTGGGTTAGAAGAAAAACAACATCAGAAACTCACTTCTTTTGTTTTCCTGTATTATGAATTGAAACACATTAGCATTCAGAAAGCTACTTACTAAAGCATTCTCTGCAATATCAACTTGAATAAGATTTTCAACTGTTTCCTGAAATAAAATTTTAAAAGTCTGTCAAATATTTACATTTTTTTTCTAAGTTGACATGAGTCATTTTTTTCAACGCTTACACGTACTTGTAAGAAGTTAGAAAGATTTTTTTTCAATAGTTGACAAAAACTTTATATAAAAAGCAGAAAGCATTTTTTCCCTCAATACAGTACTTTGTGATCGCTCCCAGGGAGAACAGCTGAGGTAGAAGTAGTAACAGAAAACATACTCTGCTTTTTTATGTATGAGTTCAGTCAAACCATAAACCATTGATTAACAGCCAGTGAAGTACCTTTACTTAAGCGTGGTCACGAAGGCTAACCTGTTCACCACTTAAAAGTCTCCGTAACGATAGCTGTCTTCAACAGTAAGTGCATTGATCAGAAGAACATGCATATCCCTACTCAAGACCAAAGATTAGCTGTCATACAAGGGGTGGCTTCCCTTGCACTACCATTTGTCTAGCTTTCAGTGACAAGTAACAGCCTGCACAACACACATCTTTCTTCGGACAACAGCTACAGATACAGAGGGGCTTGGAGGTTATGTTTACCTCATCAAGGTTCAGAGACCTGGTTTAAATTATAATAGAGCCCTCTTTGAAAAGAGAGGGATGAAGAGAGGCTCATTTCAAACACGAAATTTCAAGTAAGAAGAGCTAGTACCTTGGTTAAATGTCGAGCTATGTAACCTCTTCCAGAGCCAAGATCCAAAGCAAGAGGAAACGTTCTAAAGGAGAAGTTCAGCAGCATCAAACGTGATCAGGACTTAAAGCTACTTTAAGTGCCGGTATCCGGTTGCGCCTGCCAACTTCCAAACACCTTTTCCCACCTCAGCACGCCGGGCATCCCTCCGCCGTTCCCGCCAGCAGCAGGCGCCGAGAAAGCCTCTGCCCACCAGCCCGCGTTCCTTCCCGAGGGCCACGGCCCCCGCCCGACACGCCGCAGCCGCGGGGGAC
>JANZLQ010000086.1:16129222-16139521 GCA_026212715.1 Elanus axillaris | reverse complement strand
CACGGCCCCCGCCGGCCCCGCCGCTGCCGGGGGGCCCGGGGGGGGGGGGGGAGGCCCACGGAGCGGTGCCCCGTTCCCCTCCCGGCGAGGCTCACCTGGCGATATCGAACAGCCTGTCCGCTATCCTGCCGCCGACCTAGGGGAAAAGCCCGCCGGTCAGCGGCGGGGGGCACCGCCCCCGCCCCCGGCAACTCCCCACGCCCGACCCACCGGCCGCGCTCCGCGCCGGGCCGACGCCTCCCCCACCTCCTCCCGCAGGTACTCGCACTTGGCGGGCTCGGCCTGCGCGGCAGCCCAGTTCTTCTGCTTCCGCTTCAGCCGCCGGTCGAAGGGACTCAGCGCGCCCGAACCCGACGAAGACCCGGCGGGAGGCGAAGTGGCAGCGGCCGCGGATCCTCCCGACGGCGCCCACAGCCGGCGACGGGCGCCCCAGCCCACCCGCAGGGCCGGGCGGCCGCCTCCCCTCAAGGCCCGTGCCGCCGCGGCCATGGCCCTCGGCGCATGCGCAGGAAAAACCCGCGCACTCTGCGTGTGTGTATTCCTGGCGCCGCCCGGCTCGACCCCCACCCCCGTGCGCATGCGCGCTTCCGCCCCGCCACCAACCTTCCGCCTGTCGTTCGCGCCGTGTGATTGGTTAGGAGGGGTTTACCCTGCCGCGGCCGCCGTAGTGCCCGCCGGAAGTGGCTGTGGCGCGGCACGGTGGGTGGAGGTTGCGTACCTCCACGTTGAGAGAGCGCAGCCGGGCGGTCAGGCGGCGGCGGCGGCGGCGGCCATCGTGAACGGTGGGTGGGCTCGGGCCGGTCAGGCAGTGCCAGCGGGGGTCGTCCGCCGCTGGGGTCGGGGAGGGAGCCGGGCGCGGGCGGGGGCTGGGTGCAGGGCAGTGGGCGCCTGGGGGAGGAAGGCCGGCTGTGGTGCTGCCGCGCTGCTGCTGGGCCGTACTTGGCCTCTGCCTGCCCCAGAGGTGCTGGTGGCACTGGGCCGAGCTCCTCAAAACGCTCCTGCTCGCCCTTTCTTCCTTCCTAACTGGCGCTTTAAAATGTGGGACGGCCTAAGTAAAGTAAAAGTCTGAGGCCTGGCTGACAGTGAAGCTGCTTGAGGTCCTGTTCACAACGGATCGGGAGTCACGTAAGGCCGTATCTGCGGCCGGTACGGTCTTTTTAGTTGTGTATCCGTTATCCGAGGAAGCTATCATTGGTTGCCAAGACTGGTAGTTACAGGATTATTTGCAACTCATTGAAATTGCTGTATGTGCTTTTGGAAAAAAAAACTTTTTAGGTATAGGTTAGAAAACTTAACTTTGCTTAACTGTTTTTTTAATTATGTGTATCAATCTGTGTTTATCAGGCTTTTTAATCTCAAGTGCAGTGCTTTTTCTTTTTTTTTCCTTTGTTGTAGATGTCCAAGTCTTCAACAGCATCAAAAATGTCATCCCAAGAGGAAATATTGAGCGATGGGCGGTTTAGTTGTGTTACTAGGGATCCCAGATTTTGGGAGATGCCTGAAAAAGAACGTAAAATCAAGATTGACAAACGATTCCGAGCTATGTTTCATGACAAGAAGTTTAGGCTGAAATATACAGTAGACAAAAGAGGTCGCCCTGTTAACTATACTTCTACGGAGAACCTCAGGAAATTTTATGCCTTGTCAGAGTCTGACTCTGATCTTTCAGAAAATGATAGTAAAGAACATACCGGGAAAAAAAAAAAGAAAAAAAAAGCTAAACCTAAAGGAGAGGCAGATTCTGCAAAACTATTAGCCGATGGTCTTCTTGGGGAGGAGAGCAAAATAAACAAACAAGCAGTGGACCAAACATGTGAAGCCATGACAAAAGTAGATGACCTTAAAAATGAAGGACAAAAAATGTCTAAATTGAACTTGAAAGAGGACTCTAAGAAAACTGCCACAGAAATTGATCGCTCTCAGGGAAACAAGGGCCTTTTACACAAAGGGGAAAAAAAGCAAGGAGATACATCGAGAGAAGCATTGATTTCAACTCAAACCAAGCAAAAGTCTTCACAACCAAGTGGTACTAAATCAGTTAAAGCTCCCAGGAGGGACCATCCTCTAGGAGGAAAAATAAAGGAGTCAGGTTAGTTGTTCAAATAACATAACTGAATTCTACTTGTTTACTTGGATGTTCCTGGGTTTATTTTATCCATGGAAGATCTTTCCCAAGGTCAGTCATAAAACAGCTGACTTACTCAGATTCAGTGTTGCTGAAGAATTGGAGTTCATCAGCTCTTTATAGAACCAGTGCTTAATTCCTCAGTAAGATTGTGAACATCCACATCCTTTTAATTGCTGGTGGTTGGTTAGAAAAGTTAAATGTATAGTAGTGTATATGCTACTGTATTTATCACACTGAATGGCAAATAAAAGATCTGATACCATGAAGGCTTCAGTGTATCAACGTTTGTTGACTGAAGGCATAGAGATGGCAGCATCAAGCTATTAATGTTAGAGGGCATTAGAGAGAACAGGTAACTTGAAGAAAAACATTCTTTTTATTGCTTGTGCATGCGTATAACCTACGTTATTGAAATCTAAGTTCTACCTGTTGATTCTCTACATGTAAATAGAATAACAGAATAATATTTCATTAGAGTTTGAGATTGATAATACAGTTGTGGGTCTAAAGAGCGATTAGATTAGACTAGACAAGCTGAAGAGGGGATACTGATGATTTATGTTGTTTGCACTTGCCTGATGCAATTTCTTCCTGCGTTGTTACACGTTTCAGGGGTTCGGTAAATCCATATGAAGAAAACCTGAGGTTTTTTCCTCTTTGTAAAGGATCATATGTAATTCCAACATAAAAGTAGATATCTAATGTTTATCTTTCAGTGACTGTATGCACAGAGACCTGTGAGCAAAGTGACCTTAGTAAAAGGCAATCAGAGGAAGAAATTTCTGCAAGTGATCCTTCTGAGTATGCAGAATCGGAAGAAGAGGAGCCAGAAGATGATGGGGAAATGGGTGAGGAAGAGGAGCCAGAAGCTTATGCGGAAACAGGTGAAGAAGATAGTGATTCAGAAGATGACGAAGAAAGCGATAGTGGGCCTGATCTCGCTAGAGGGATAGGGAACATTGAAACGAGCTCAGAAGATGATGAGGATTTAAATGAACTATTTCCAAAGGAGCCAGAGATAGAGCATTCATGGCGCGAGCTAGATAAAGATGCCCCTCGTGGAGATGAGGTAACAATACTTGGCACATGAAAAGCTGCTACATGACAAACTCAGAAATGTACATTGCTATGAGTTCAATATAGACCGTCATCTATGAAACAGTTTGTGAAAGTATTTTTCATAAAGATTTTTCAGCCTGTTAGTTACAGAATGCAAGTGATGAAATTGGCTGAGAATGAGAGACTTGCAGTTTTCACTGGTGTCTCCCCTTCCCTCTAAGCAGAGTCTTACCTATAGATAGATAAGCTATCTGTAAGTGAAAGAACAATCAGAATGGAGCTTTTCAGAAATTCCAGAGTTTAAATAGTACTGCTTTTGTTCACTACTGGCTTTTTTTCACTTTTTTAAATTAGATTTTTTTAATTCACACTTTAAGAAAATACAGTCATTAGATAATGAAGTAGGGCTTTAAAACTGAGCACAACTAGTGTATAAGAAATCACACTACTGCTGTTACAATACTGTGATACCAGTTGCTATTGTCACTAACCGTATACTGATAACAATCCTAAGTGCTGATGTTGTAACTGCAGTCTTAAATCTGTGATTGGTGCAGGACATTCTGTGGTACTTCACTATATGTGTCCTTTTTATCTGTTCTGGTGATTGCTCCTTCTGACCTTTGCTAGTTTAAGTGATACACACTCTTGAGGAAAATGCTTCTTTTATTTTTTCATCAGTTTGTTGCTGACTTTCATTTTTACCAAGGATAGTTGCTAGAGAACTCTGTGTTCCCCATAGCAGTCAGGAATTAAACCTATGAACTTTAAGTCCTTTTTTTTCTCTCTGTTCAGATTACAAGTAGATTGGCAGTTTGTAATATGGATTGGGATAGGTTGAAGGCTAAGGATTTGCTGGCTTTATTTAATTCTTTCACGCCCAAAGGAGGAACGATATTTTCTGTTAAGGTAAGACCTGATTTATAAAAGGAGTACTGGCTTTTACTCTTAAAAAAAAAAAAAGTTCTGTGGAGAACCAAGAGATACTGACCTGACAAATGAGAAACTATTGCAATTTAACTTGCTGTGTTAGAAATAAAGATGTGCTGGTTTTCAGCAATGGGCATGTATTTGGTAGAGTTACAGTCCAAAGCTGTTAATTTCTCATGTTTGAGGCTGACTCTTACGTGCTGTTTTTCTGAGACTAATAGTGACGTTCTCAAAGTCTGGTAGGGGGAGACTACATTTCCTTGGCTAGTTTAATTTCAGTGGTCTTTATGGTAGATAACCCAACCTTAAATCTGGCTATTTCTAAATGCTTTCCAACCCCTTTTACCATTCACAACACTTCTTGGTTTTACCCACTTTTGAATTATTAATAATTTGGTTGAATTCTGATCAGTTAAGTTATATTTTTCCATTTCTAGTGTCTGCAGCTTCCTGAGAAATGTTATCCCCTTTTTGAAAATTCAGAGCCACAGTGAAATGCACAAAGTCACAATTCCTGTTGGTTTTTATCTGTCCCAAAATATTCTCATTCCTATCAGGCAGTTTGTTTATTAAACTGTCTTTTCTGTAAATTAAAATTAAGAGGATATTAAAGTTTATGGAATTGATTCCTTTACTGGTTTTAGAGAAAAAACATAATGTCTTAAAAGCTTGATGAGATATTTTTTCTTAGTTGGTATACATTATGCTGCTACAGTTAAATTTACTTTTGTGTTGTATTTGTAGATTTATCCTTCGCAGTTTGGAAAAGAGAGATTGAAAGAGGAAGAACAAAAAGGACCTGTGGAACTATTTGATCTTCCAGAGAATGCCACAGAGAATGATGGGTATTAACTTTATCTTCAAATGAGAGATACAATCCATCTATTTCTCAGTGAAAATCTCAAGGGATATTTTACAGCCGGCCCTGGTTCATTGTCAGTGCATTGAATAAATGCATTATAATGGAACTTGAGAAAATTTGCTTGTTGATTATTGAGATCAAAATTCTTATTATGTACCTCATTGGAATAATAAATGGAACAAATATGTGGAGAGCTTAACGTGGCATTTCTCCTCTATGAATTGCCATTCATGCAGTAAACTCCCCTTGTTGCTTACTGTCAAACTTTTTATCTACATAATCAACAGGGACCTTAATTTAGGCCAAGAATTCCCAGATTGAGATTTCTTGAATGCCAGCAGCAGCAGCCCTGGTTTACTAGGCTGAGCTCATCAGGCTTACCATTGTCCAGGCTTCTTCAGGCATGTCTTTTTTTGTTTGTTTGCTTTTGGTTTTGTTTTTGGTTTTTTTTTTTCCCCCCTTTTGTTCTGCTTGAAAGTCTTGTCTGTATGGAAGCTGGGGGTTTTGCTTTTATATTTTTCCAGAATTTCCAGATGTTTGGCAGCCTGACTGAGTCCACTTTTGTATAATACATCCCACTGGACTGCCCTATATTTGGAAAATCTGAATGCTTCTAAAATAAGTGCAGATTCCTTTGAAGAAAGTCACTAGTGTATCAGGGAATTGTATGATGAACTCGCAGTGTGTGCTGAAGTCAGCTTGACTGTGTGCATCAAGGTGCATCCTGAAGTGTTGGATTTGCTGCTCAGCAGACTCTAGAAATTTTGGAATACAACAAACAGCAATTCAGATATCCCAGAGATACCTCAGTGATACCTATGTACGTACCCTTTAAATTCACAGGACAGGACCTCAGCCCTGCAATCTCTCTCCTGCATCCTTCCACCAATTCATCTACTTCTCAGTCTCTTTTCTGCTTTTCTTTTTCTCTTGCTGTCATTTTGTATGATGCCACCACCACCTGTGCTACCCAAGTTGGTATCCTGATTCTTTTCCTCACCCATACCACTTTCTTATTCATTAGTCCTACACTGCCTCTTTCTATTGTGAGCATCTGCAATCTTGTCCTTACAGTCTCCCAGTTTCTCCTACATTCTTAACATGTATTCTTACTTATGGACATCCTTTTCATCTGCCTTGTTAGGAGCCAGGATAATTGCAAACAACTTGATTGGAACTATTAAATACTACTTTCTGTGGCCTGCACAGAGGTGTACAAATATGCTGTTCTGTGCACTGCTCTAACCTTGCCTGTGGGAAGCAGAGTCAAGTACAGAAAGTGTACACTTAATAACGAGTCCTTTTACTTGAATAAAACTGAATAGATACTGGTAGAACTTCATGCTGTTTAACGTTTTATTGTAAGATTAGGAGAGTGTTTGAATGGTGTGTATTTTTTATGAGTTGAATTAAAATATTTTGCAAATGTGACGTTGTTAAAGGCAGCTCGCTTGATTGTGTTGTTCTCCACTTTTGCAGGCTTTATAGGGAAAAACTGCGGGAGTATCAATTTAAGCGACTGAAATACTTCTATGCAGTTGTAGAATGTGATTCTCCTGAAACAGCCAATAAAATTTATGAGGAATGCGATGGACTGGAATTTGAAAGTAGCTGTTCTTTTATAGACCTGAGGTAACTCCAGTGCTGACTTCTTCACATGTTGGGCCGGGGCGGGGGGGAATTAAAGCCAATTTAAAATAATTTTTAGTAAACTATATTGTCTTTATTCTGTAACCAAAACAAGATATGTAAATAAATTAGGCATCCAGTGAGTTGTTTGGTTTACTTTTGATTTGTTTTTTTTCTTTTTGAGTATTTTAACTGGAATACAGAAAATTTGAGAGGATCTCTGCATAGAGAGATTATTCTCAGAGAAGTCAGGTAAAATGTTCTGGTCACATCTTCAACCTTTTGGGTACAATTAAGTGGTGGGATTTAGAAAGCAAAACAATGTACTGCTGCTTTTTTTTTCTTTCCTTTTTGTTTTCTTTCCCGAAGGGCCCAGAAGTGGCTCTTTTTCAGGACTGCTTACCACAGGGCAAGGATATTGCTGCTGTTGTCATGAAGCTGCAATAGATTACTATGCTGGCCCCTATGAATGAGCTGGAAGCACATTTGGGAAAGAAAGAATTTTAAATTATAGTCGTGCTTTATTGTTAGTATTTCCTTTTGTTACTGAAAAGCCTTGTAGTCTGAGCAGAAGAGAAGTTACTAAATCATAGTAAGTTTTGGCAGAAACTGGCTTTGCCTGCTGGGGCCTGTGTTATGGGCACTCTTGGAATTCAGTGAAAGTTAAGCCTTTTTGCTTTGAATCATTTTCTAGAGGAACTTAGTTCATTTGCTTTGAACCATTTTGAGGATGATGACCTCTGCCAAATGAACATGTAACTTTTCATGCTTTTGAACATAGAAAGATAGTCTTCTACAACAGACACAGCTGCTTAAAACTTGAATGCTTTTCCTAATCTTTGTTAAATTTTAACATTGAATAGTATTCTTCAGATTACATTTGCAATGATTTTAAAAAAAAAAGAAGCCCAAGTAATTTCTCATGTGGTGTACAAAGGGTTGTTTTTTGGTCTAACTTCTATTCTAACTTCTATCTAACTTTATCTAACTTGATACATATGAGTTTGGTCTTTTTAATATTTTTTTTTGTCCCCTACTAATTGTAATGTTAAAGATGTACCAGGCTTCCCTAAAATGTTTCAATTTTTTTATTTGTCCCCAAATTCTATTTTATTCCCTTTTTTCTTTTGAATTTTTAATATTAAGCTTCCTGAAAAGATGATTCTTAAAACAAACAAAACCACCTCTGACCCTGCTAATACCAAACTGAAAATTGTTTAATTTACTTCCCCGATATGGTGGTGTTATACATCAAAAACGTGTGGAATAGCTGTGCAGAAGCCAGACAGTTAATCTTACATGTGTGGAGTATTTGTCTGGTTCTTTTGTTTCCTTTTCAGTCTTACCAACTTTTTATTTTAGCAAATTCTTTTGTGCTCATGTACCATACTCATGAAAAGTTTAGACTGTTTATACTACAAAATTTCCCAGTGTATTTGAATAATAACATGTTTTATTTGCCTTTAAGATTTATTCCAGATAACATTACATTTGATGATAAGCCAAAAGATGAAGCTTCAGAAGTGAATGTAGCTGTATACAAGCCAAAGTACTTCACATCTGCTGCTATGGGAACATCAAAGGTATCTTTACAATGTTTTTGTAATGTTTTTCAAATTTGTTTAGTTTTATTGTCGGCTTATAAATTACTTAAGTAGTGGGGAAAGATTCCTGATTATCTTCACCATTTCAAAATAAAGACATCAAACATATTAAAAGATGTAAGCATGTTACAGAGCCACAAGTTGCAACCCCATAAATAAGCTCGAGTTTTGGATTTTAAAAGAAATTCGGCTTCTTTGTTACCAATTAAGTACTACATTTTGATCTCATTATATCTCTATTACAAGTTGCAGATGGAATTACTTTGTTATTCACAGTTAAATCTTGTAATTTGCTTAAAATGGGTATTTGTCTGTAGCTCAACAAGAGCCTTTTTGGTGGTAGTGCCAGGCTTAAAACAGTTGCTTCCCCTCCTTGTAGCTATTCATTCCTACTCTGTCTTATGTAACAGCCAAAACTTCCATCTGGCCATGAAGTGAACCACATTGGAGAAGTGATTAGTTGAGAAATAAGTAATTCCTGCTGGATCATTTTTCAGTCAGATCTGTTTCACCTTCCAGTTGAGGGTGCAGTTGCACAAATGTTTTCACTGTCCCTATTGCAGTCCATGCGTGACTTGATTCCAGGAATGAGTTGCTGCTAGAAGAGGGAAGGAAAGGAGTTGGTGGCTGCCTCAACAACAGTATCTGCTGCCACAAAGGAAATTTGGCTTGCAGAGGTTTTGTGTTGTCACCTGCTGTTGCAGAACCCTTCAGTGCATGACAGACTTCTTCATTCTTTTATGTAGTTTAAACTCTTTGAAACTCATTGTAGAACAAATTCCAAAAATTTTAATTAAGTTCATTTTAGTAGATAGTTATTATAGCTAATTGTTGTAGAGAACATCAGTAAGAGGTTTACATTGTGTCTTAAATGGAAGGTATCAAGTAATTTTCCTGAAAACAAGAGTTAGCAATGTTTAATTTTAGTGTTTCAGATTCTACAAGTGGCATTTTTATTTTTAAGGTAGATATCACATGGGATGAGACAGATCATGAACGAGTAACATCACTTAACAGAACTTTTAAAAAAGAGGAACTTCTTGACATGGATTTTCAAGCTTATTTGGCTTCTTCTAGTGAAGAAGAGGACGAACAGCAGCAAGGTACTTAGGTGAATAAATGTCCACAATGTCATTAGCTGCAGTGTTTTGAACACAAGTTATTTAAATATGTAAATTCCGTATCTTTAGAAAATGCTTTGAATGTCATCTTTTACAGGGACAGTATTACGCTCGTTGTGTAAAAGCTGTGGTCAGGTTCTACTATGAAAATAACCTACCTTTTCTCCAGACCTAAACATCTCTGAAAGTGGCATAGATTTTGTGTGTGTGTGTGTGACCTAAAGGTGGAGGGAAATTGGTGGTGAGCACATTGGTATTTTTTTTTTTGGCTCTTTTCAATTCAGAAATAAATGGATTGATGACAGAACATGGACAGATTTACAGATGTTAAAATTTTTTTGGAAAAGATTCAGAAGTTAGGCATGCTAACATGGAAGCTGTAGAGTTCTTTAAATTTGCTGAAACTTGACATTCCTTTTTGCTTTATTTCTTTTGTTTGTTTGTTTGAGTTAACTACACTTTTCCAGTGTTCTTCATACATGATAAGAAAACACGTGCCGCTTTTTAAAATGGTATCTCTAAAGCCACAGTTGAGATTTATTATGCAAACCTGATTCTGATTCTCCAAATAAATATAACTAGTATGACCCCAAAATTACTACATTCTTTTTGAAGACAAAGTACGTTAGCTGAATTTGGAGTTATGGCTTACTCTAGGAGATTCGTTAGTGAGAGTTTGAGTTAAGTGTTATCACCCTAGCTTTAAACCAGCTTTCTGGTTTTCATTTCTGTACTGCAAAATCTCTTTACCTGGTGTAATTAATGTTTGATTAAGCCAAGTATAGTGATTATAATTTGAGTGATTTCAAGTAGCAAGATCATAGGTGATCTAAATCACAGCATATTTTCTTTATTGCTGTTACGATAAATCTGTTAAAGAAAAGTTGCTTTTTGCGGGGAGGATCCCCGACATAGGTTCGGGCCTGAGAAGGCGGAGGAAGAAATGCAGCCGACCCAATATGAGTG
>JANZLQ010000086.1:16099617-16129122 GCA_026212715.1 Elanus axillaris | reverse complement strand
TACTGAAGCTCAACTCTGACCGGGAGTAACCGAGGCCTCCTTCAGTTAGTAATTTTCCACTGTGTTGCTCTGACTCTGGCTAACTGAAACATACCTTCCTGATACAAGGGATCACTAGACCCATGCCCTTTGTCTGCAAGCCAATCCCCAACAGCTTTTCATCATAGATTTGAACAATTTATGTAGAGAATGTGGTAGCTATTCTGTTCATTCAGTGCTGAATGAAGATCTGCTGCCTTTCTGTGAAGCCTGAGTAACACTGATCAAAAATTACTAAGCGGTAGGTGATTAGGAATTATTCTAATGATTGAGCCCCTGAATAGCTGCTTTCTGAATAGAAGCTTGTGCCTCTGAGTGTAAAATAATTTTTTTCCCTTTTTCTTTTTCCTCCTACCCATCTCTCTCTTTTTTTTCAGGGTACCTTAACATTTCTTTGTAAAGTTTGGCAATACCTACTTTAATCTCTTGATTTCTGAGATAAAATTATTTTCAATAAAACTGGAGGTACTTCCTTTTCAGAGGAAAAGTCCTGCTTTGAAACATGGAGCGGCTAATGACTAAATGGATTAGGTACAACTCTCACTGCAGAAATCTATTTATAGGTTAATACAGTGTTTTGTCCTCTTCATGGTCCTCTATAAGCATACTAAAGTCTCTGCAGGGCAAGTAGATGCTGAGGAAGCTGCCCTAAGACTGTGCTTGTTGGAATGGCCTAGACAGGGTGTTGAATGCACTCCAGACCTTAGAAGGTCCTGAGGGAGACGTAGATTGTACAGGGCTTCTTCACTCCAGCAGTAGCTCTTCTTGGGTAACCAGGGGTGTGTGAATGGCAGTGGAGAAAAGCTGTGCTATGGGCCTTCTGGTACGCCTAAACTATAGGTCTTATACAGTGAGGGGAAAGGTAAGCAGCAGAACATATTTAAGAGAACTTTAGAGTGTAGTAGTAACATCTTTTTGGTTTTTGTTTTTTTGATTCATGTACTTCTTAAGAATATAGAGATTGTAATCTTAACTTCATAAGGTACGTAAATCTTCTGTGTATGGTTCACCATCATGTGAATTCCTCAATTGCCTTGCTTGTTTTCACTCTAAAATTCAGTCTGCTCTTAATTTGTAATATATATAGCCTAAATTACAAGGCAAAGAAAATTACATTAAGCCTTAATCAGGTCTTTCAAACAGTTGTTAAAGTTGATTTATACTGCATGAAAGCAGGTTGTTGCAATCAGAGATGAGTTTGGAGCATGCAAAAGAACATTACAGATTTTTCTGGTTATAGAGTTGGGAAATCTTCTGGCAGCAAACTCAGCTTGGCAGTATCTTGGTAGGGTTAATGTCCATTTGTTTCTCATCTTACATAAAAATACACTTTAAAATTGCATCTCTGAGCTTTAGTTTCTCTAGTAATGCTTAGTAAAGTATCTACATGGGAGCTGTAGATGGAGAGGAAAGCATTTCCATCTTCTGTTATGTACAAGACTACCACTATGTTAAAGACTAGTGTCTGTAATAGGGTGGTGATGAAAGCAAACATATATAAGTGAGCAACATTCCAGAAATTTTAAACAGTAGACTTCCATTGCTGGGAAGGAAAAAAAATTGACCTTAAGTAATCTTATCACACTAACACATTTTAAACCTGGAAATGTCTAGATTCTAATGATGTTTTGAAAACTAAGTTATTAATAGAGGAATTACGTTGTCATGTCTTTAATGTGTTCCTGAACTTTTATGCATTCAGTTATGTGATACAAAACAGGATTCCATCCAGCAGAATTATGTGGCACTATGCACAAATGGGAGAAATCAATGTCAGCTGCTTGAATGGAAGTGTAGGAGTGTGATAAGAAGGAAAAAAATGTCCTGGACTTTTATTCATATTTTTTAAACTTAATAAAATGTTTTATTTATAAACAGGTTGTTTTGGCCTGTTCTAATCTGGTTTTTATGGATTTTTTTCAACTTAAAATACATGATCATGAATGTTATTAATGCTGTTATACAACAGTTTTGTAATGTCAAGTATTTCAGTGACCTGATATGTTGTGGTTCGTAGCACAAAGTATCTCTTTTACATTGATTCTGAATTTTCTGTTACTTGGATGCATTTGTTCCAGTTAGAAAGCGTTTGTGGCATGCATCAAATCCAGCCCATAATTGCTATTTTGACCATGAGCACAAGTGACTTAGTGTATGGCATTTTAAATGATGTTTCAAATTAAGCATTTTGGTTTTTACACCTAAGCTTTTGTTCTGTTTTTTTATCTTTGCAAGAGCAACAGCATCTTTCCTGCTATTCTGCTTTGCACAGCCACACAGAATACCTGAATAGACTATATGACAAAATATTTTTATCAGTGTGTTTATTTAATTAGCTGTTCCTGATGTATAATCATAGAATATCCTGAGTTGGAAGGGACCCACAAGGATCATTGAGTCCAAGTCCTGACTCCACAAAGGGCAACCTGAAACTTAAACCATATATCAAAGAGTTATCCAAACGCTTTTTGAATACCAACAGGCTTATAGGGAACTCTCTGTAGACCCCTGCTCTCCACAGTAGGAGTTTGAGCAGAGAGTACAGTCTCTTGTGGTACTGGGCTTCTGTTACTACTCTCCTTAGAAAACAGTAAGAATATACTTGTATTTTGTCCTCTAAATTTCATCAGCTTTTGCCATTTTTCCTTCACAGGTTAATTGTTTTTCTCTTGTAGTGCAGCTGTTAATGCAGCAGAACTTTGTTTTGTTTGTGTGTTTTGTTCAAAAAGTCTTTGAACAGGCTATTGGCAGAAAGCATTACTGCCTTAATATCCATCAGAAAGTGGTTCCTCTTGTGCAATAGTGTGATACTTGAAAGCTAGTGACAAGATTATTTGAACTCTGAACAAACTTTGAGAACATACTCAGCTCACTTTCCTTTCTTGCAGCTGTTGTCAAGTGTTCTTTATTTGCTTACAGAATGAAAAGGCTCTTAAGGGTTTTTTTGAAGGCGATGGTGAACATTTGTTTTAAAACTTAATTTTGACAAAACAAATGCATGTTTTATCTAGATGAGAAAGTATGACAATATGCGTTGCAACTTAAATTTCTCATATCAAAACTAGCAAAACCAGTCATAAATACAAATTGGTAGCCTCTTACTTATCCAGTTTCAAGGGAGCCTTTCATAGCTTAAGGATTTCTTTGGTTCCCATCCAGTATAGCTTTACTTCTCGTTTCACATGACACCAGGAAGAAGAAATAACAAAATGGCTTCTTTTTCTTCTTGGTCTTCAAAACAGAATGCCTTTTGCTTTTTGCGTGAGCAGATGCTTTCCTCTTAGATCTCAGCTTCTGATGAGGAAAGTGGAAAAGCAGCTGCAGTTAACTGTCCCCATGTGCTGAAAAATGAGCCAGCAAAGAAGACTACTGGCCTGAGTGAACAGAGAGCTGTGACTGGAACTCAGGAAAAAAAGGACAGTTTATGATCTTTAGAAGGAGGGGCAGGCAGCTCAGGAGGACTACAAGGATGTTGTGAGGTTATGCAGGGAGAAAATTAGAAGGCCCAAAGCCCAACTAGAACTTAATCTGGCTACTGCCGTAAAAGACAATTAAAAATGTTTCTATGAATATATTGGCAACAAAAGGAGGGCTAAGGAGGATCTCCATCCTCTATTGGATGTCGGGGGGGAAACATGGTGACAAAGGATGAGCAGAAGGTTGAGGTACTTACTGGCTTCTTTGCCTCAGTCCTTAATAGTAAGACCAGTTGTTCTCCAGGTACCCAGCCCCCTGAGCTGGAAGACAGGGATGGGGAGCAGAATGAAGTTCCCATAATCCAAGAGGAAATTGTTAGCAACCTACTACACACCAGGGACACACACACACGTCTATGGGGCTGGATGGGATCCACCCAAGAGGTACTGAGGGAGCTGGCGGAAGTGCTCACCAAGCCACTTTCCATGATTTGTCAGCAGTCCTGGCTAACCAGGGAGGTCCCAGCTGACTGCAGGTTAGCAAATGTGACTTGTTAGCAAATCCTCGCTTGTATTGGAAATAGTGTGGCCAGCAGGACTAGGGAAGTGATTGTACCCTGTACTTGGCACTGGTGAGGCTGCACCTCAAGTACTGTGTTCAGTTTTGGGCCCCTCACTACAGGTAAGACACTGAGTTGCTGGAACATGTCCAGAGAAGGGCAGCAAAGCTGGTGAGGGGCCTGGAGCACAAGTCTTATGAGGAGCGGCTGAGAGGACTGGGGCTGTTTGGCCTGGAGGAAAGGAGGCTGAGGGGAGACCTTATCACTCTCTACAACTACCTGAAAGGGGCTTGTAGTGAGGTGGGTGTCAGTCTCTTCTCCCAAGTACCAAGTGATAGGAGCAGAGGAAACAGCCTCAAGTTGCACCAGGGGAGGTTTAGGTTGGATATTAGGAAAAATTTCTTTACTGAAAGGGTTGTCAAGCACTGGAACAGGCTACTCAGGGAAGTGGTTGAGTTACCATCCCTGGAGGTATTTAAAAGACATGTAGATGTGGTGCTTAGGGATGTTGTTTAGTGGTGGACTTGGCAGTGCTAGATTAACGGTTGGACTTGATGATTTTAGAAGTGTTTTCCAGCCTAAAAGATTCTGTGATTCTATGAACAGTAAAGATTTCTGCTCCCAGCCAACAACGAGCTTGCAGTGATGGGATGCGGAAGAGAATAGCATCACACCTAAGTTTTATCCAAAGACCAGAGGTCACGTTGTGTTAACTTGCAACTGTGATCTGTCTTTCTAGACACCTGTTATGCTGTCCATGCAACTCGGTACTGTAGGAAGCACAGCTTTACTGCTAAATCAGAGAAAAAAAGAAAAAAGGAGCCTGCCCCAAACCTGGTTTTCTGCAGTTCAAGGAGCTGCAGCATCTTTAAAGCCTTAAAGGCACGTTCTATCTGAAACATTTGTTTAAAAGCTTATTGTAAGTCACGCTGTAATTGTATTTTTCTAAAAAAGGGAAGGAAAAAACCTCTTTCCGTCTTGCTTCATTTATTAATTTGGCAAGTCACTGAAAATTAAGGCATTGAATAATTATCTCTGTTACAGAATCTTGCAAGGTTATTTGTTAAAATGTAGCAGTCTATTTTCAAAATGCTTTATGTAACTATTTTTTGACATTTAGGTACTACTCTGCCATAAGGGAGTCTGAAACATGATTTTAAAATGCAGTAAAGGATGCTGTGTCTGATCAGTGATTTCCTTTGCTGGACAAATTTTCTTTGTCTTTTCAGATACTATTTTTATTTCATTTAAGTAGGGGAATTCTAAACCTGATTACTCTCTGGGGAATAATAGATGAAAATATTTTAGCTTGTTTTTTAGAAAGAATCTATGTGCCTTAGGTGTGTTTGCTAAACACTGACCTCAATTGATCACTTTCTTGAGGCTGTCTCTGATAGCTTTACTCTCTCTTTCTAGGTGGTGATGTAGCTCATGAAATGGAAGATGACAAACCCAGGAAAAGCCAGAAAGATGATGAAGACCAAATTGCCAAGTACAGAGAACTTTTGCAAAGCATCCAAGAAAAAGAGAAAAAACAGGAAGAAAAGGATATAGGAATGGAGATTAGATGGGTTCCAGGTAAGCTTTATTTTTTCTTCTACTATGCAGTAAAAGGTATGCAGTATTGGCCTGTTAATAGGGATGTAGTGTATGGTGTTGGATTTATAGTAGTAGAAACTGACCTTTTTTTCCATAAATTGAAATCCAGATGGATTACAATGAGGTAAAGAGAAGAAATAATATGACTGAACTCAGCTCCTCAGCTGTAAGCTTTGTAGCTTATTTTTTCACTGGTTTTTTTTTTTTGGTGCTTGCTTTTTTATTCATCACTTTATAGATTTTCTTGAATAGTATTCGTGTGTTTGCAATAGAGTCATAGAACATACCTGCACTTTTAAAAATGAAAGCCAGTATGATTTGGAGACATAGCATAAAATTAGAGGAGAAAGGTTTGAAAATCTTGCTTGCCTAATGATGAACATTTGGGGGAACAGAGAAGGGAGAAGTCTGACCTTCCTGTGAGACTGCTCTGTGGGAAAGAAAGCTACCAGGAAGAAATCCCAGCTACCAGGGGTATTTAGCTGTATTTAGTGATACCCAGATTTTCATCTGAAAATTGAAAAAGATAACTTCACCATATTGCATCCCAGCAGAACTCATCCTGAGTTATGAAAATCAATGTCTCTTTTCCTTTATGATTAAAAGACATTCATACTGATTGTTTTTTATTATTTTTTCTAATACTTCGTTTATGGGTGTGTGCTTTCCCTATGATGTAATGAGCCAATTTAACAACTCACTACATCCACAAAAGGGAAGGTTTTCACTGTGGCCTCTCCTCCTTGATCCTGGCCCAGAGCTCATTCTGACTGCCTATACCAGCCCTAGCACTTGTTAGATCTCTTTGCAAGCTTAATTTCATTTGGTAAAATGACAGCACTACTCTGGAAAAGAAGAAAAAATCTAGATTTTCTCCACTGAATTAGTGAGTCAGATAGGCAAATGGAAGCATTTGGCAAATGCCCAGAGGTTGAATTATGCAGTCCAAAGACTAGGGGCTTGTGACATTACCTTTTCAGGGACAGCAAGGTGCTGTATTGGTTCAGTAGGTGTAGGACTGCAGGGTACATAAGTACACAGCCTGATGTGTTACAGTAAATGCTGAGACCAGAGATATACTAGAATCCAGACCCTTCACCACTGATGTGTTAATTCCAGCTAGGAATGCATATCTAATTATATGATTTACACTAATAACATTCTGAATTCACTCCGGTAACTTCTGTTGAATATAAATGCTCACTTTTCAAATCTTGTTCTGGTCTGTACTGATTCACTGAAATTGATTGAACTGAGTGGAATAGTTTTATTCCTAGTTCTTGGTGAGATCTGTATTTGAAAGTCTACGCTGGCATTAAAAATAGTTGTGTTTTCGGTCATGCTTATGTAATTCCAATCATTTCTGGCATGAATTCTCCCAAAACTTTTTAGAGAATGCCTGTATCATACACTGCAGGACAAGTGCTTGCTGTATCGTCATGTTTTACTTCATCTGTCCACAGTGTGTCAGTATTTGCATTCTTGAAGTTGCACACTTAGTAGCTTTAATTCGTTGTGTCACTGAGCGTTCAAGGCAAATGAGTTTTCATACATAGGTAGCTATTACAAGATTTTTATAAGGATTTGTTGTTGTCACCTTTCAGACCGAAGGTAGAAACCATAGTCGAAACAATAGGTGCTAATAATGTGTTCTGTATTTATATAGGCCAGACATTGTTTAAACAGTTAAGAAAAGCTACCATTATTTTTTTTTTGTTGTTGGCTTGGAAAACACGTTTGAGGGGGTTTTTTGTTTGTTATACAGCCTGTCTTCTGAAGAATCTTGCAAATTGTATGAATGATGTTCTATAAATTAAAGAAGTTTAAGCAATGTAATGCGACATAGGAATCTAGAGCAAACCATTCAATTAAGTAGATGGAAAATTGTTTTAAGAGAGACTAAAGGAAACTCTCTTTAGTCCCTCTTGCACAGGGAGAGCAAGGTGTTTTCTGACAGGCTGTGCTTCTTAAAACTGTGCCTTACATGTTACAAGTGAATTCTATTAACATTTAGGAACTGTAGTAGAGATGGAATCCAGTTCCCTAATACACGAACTCCCCATTTCTTTGTAACTGAACTTGACTTTAGAAAATTGGATTTGTTCCATATTATGTCTAGTTCAACCCCTTCCTTACTGCACCTTCTTGTGGGACTCCTAGGACTTTTGCTATATCCTCATCTCCTTTGAGGGAAGGATGGAAAAAAACCAAACCAAACAAAAAAAGCCCCGTCCTGATAAATATGACTGACGTTGTATAAGAGTCAGTTGGATGTCTGTGCACTGGGTCAGATTTGTTTATATGAAGATGGGCATGTGTGCACAATCAAGTTTACATTGGTGGCTTATAGTATTTCATGTCAGTTTAGGAGCTATGATTTTGCAGGATACGTTAGTGTTTCCTTAATTCTTCCCCTGAAAAAGTCAGAGTATTTTCAAAGAGAGAGGTTCTGGAAATCATAGAAGTGTTCACTTGCATCTGCTAGTTAGACTACTCATCTCCATGAAGTCAGTCAATACCACTACTAGCTATTAGCCCCTGGAATATGGTTTTGTCCAAAACAGAAATCCTAAAAGTGAAGACAAGTCTTTTAACTTTGCTTTTGAGTGTAATGTATGGGAACACTTGAGCCATTACTGACTTCAGGCAGCATTTGGAGAGGAGGTCCTGCACACCTGAAAGGGAATTTTTTTTTTTTTTTAATTTCTTTTTATGGTGGAGCATAGTCAGCAAATGCTGAACAGTAGTTTATAGCTCTGGTAATACATACACAGTTGAGGCTGTGCTTTCTTACAGGAGAAAAGTACATCAGTTATTATGTTATTTTTTTTCTTCAACAAATGTGTTTGTTTAATTTCCCAAACAATTTTTTTTATGTTCAGTTGGAGCGTTCTGGGAATTCAAAAATAGTTTATGTTATAATCTCTTAAGACTCCTTAATTTTTTGAGAACTAGTTTATGGCTGTTGAAATGTTTTTATTATGAAGCTCTGCCTTAATCTGCTTGACTTATTACAAAATCTTTTTCCTGACCAAATGTTTAATATACAGAGAGTTACAACAGTTAAATCTAGGAAGCTTTTCAGTTGAAAGGCAGAGATTTGAATTAATTTAAAAATTTGAGTTTTGGCACAAATACTTACACATGGTTATAGAAAGCATACTTTGTGAATGATTCAGTTATTCTTGAATCATAATAGTTTTATATAAACCACAGTGCCAGCAAAAATAAATTGGATGTAGTTCCAACTCTCCTTGGTCTTTCTTTTAGGCACAAAATCAGTGTTATATTTAAGCATCCATCTGTTTTCTTAATCATATCTGATTTGAGCAACGATTACTATGCATCCTTATCCAACTCCCAAAGCTCCCTTCAGAAGGTGAAGAGGGAGAAGACCACAACTGCATTTCTTGATGATATTCAGCCCATTTTTCATACAGTTTTTTTTAATCGGACTTAAAAATTCTTTCTTTGGAAGAATGAGATGTAAATATTTAGCTAGGCTTAAATAAAAATTTGAAATTTGTTTTCATCAGTAGAATAGCAGGCAATCATGTCTCTTGAAAGTACATAGTAACCCCAACTATGTGTTGTTACAGATCATATGGAGCACAAAAATGCTCATATGGAATGTATGTCTCTATCTATATCATTGCTTAGCATATCCTCTGACTGAAGCAGCCTTACCTCTTGCAGCACAAAGCAGTGTGTGCTCAGCTACGCATGGGCTCAGCAAAGACTTGACAGCTGCTAAGTGTGGTGGGTTTTTTTCCGGTAGTTATACTATGTTAGGAAAACTGTCTTAACTTAAGATGTCTTGTCTTTGGGGGTGACAAATTCTAATGTTATCAGAATATTTCTGTCTGCCATTCCTTTTAGCTACCTGCAACAAGGTGTTTATTTTTTCTGGTAAGACATTATATGCAAGATGAACTTGCTCGTTTAGATTTCCTTGAGAATAGGGAAGTATCTTCTTAGAATCTAATAATTTCCAAAAGTTTTCAAAACTAAGTGTTTAGAGAAGTAAAATTCTGGCCTGCTGACCCCCCCCCCCCTCACTTTCCCACCAGCGTGAGCAGCAATATACTTAGGTATACTTTAGCTCAGGTATGATTTAATTGTATGCTGATATAGGTTACTTTTCTCCCTCTTTTCTTGGCCCTTATTTGTGAAGCTTAAATAAAACTAGTGTGATTTATTTATTCTAAAAAAAATTTATATCAATAAGGGTATAAATTAGTCTTTTCTGTGGACAGTTAATAATTCTACCTTAAGTAGTCAATTCCTTTCCCCTTCTGCAATCAAAAGCCTTTTGACCACTTAAATACACTCTTATTCTCGGGAAGTGGTCTGGACAGTAGTTTCTAAGCCATTCTAATCTGTGGAGAAACTCTAATGCCTTTCATGAGACTGCCAGATACCACAAGAAAGGGCTGTATTTTCCTCCAAGTCCTTCTGTGCCAGATGGGTCAAATGATTCCATTTTCCAGGCAAATAAATCAGAAATCTTGTAACCTCCTTAGAGATTTTGGGTCTCTCTTTTTCTGGAGATGTGACATATATTTTTTAAGCCAGTATTTACTGTCTTCAGAGAGAATCTGCAAGGTTGCTACCTGACCAGTGATTTTTTCCACAAAAGTACTGCAAAAAAATATCCAAAGTAATAGTATTTCAATTTCTGGGAAGCTTTCTGACTCTGCTTTCCTTGACTTTGGAGATTAAGAGGTCTAAAGTTGGAAAAAAACTAAGTATTTGTTTTTGTTGTATGAGAGGGTTTCTTAGTGGCACGTTTTAATGAACCTGTACAATATCCTTCCTTTATCGTGGCTCTGCATATTTCCTGGTTTAGTACCCAATTTTTGTGGCTGTAACGGTTCGCCACTTAGTGTTAATTCTGGCTTCTTTCTGAGATGGTAGAAGGATGCTTTATCTTTTTTTTGCTCCACTCTTTTCTTCCTGTAAGGCATGGTTTAATATGATTTTAGATCTCGTCCACACTTCATGTTTCAGACATGTTGTAACCAGCTCTTCAGCCTTTGAATTATTTTTGGAGTGTCGACAAGCACAAGAACAGGAATTGGTGTTTGCAATTTTTCAGAAAAATGTTCTGCCTGCTTTTCTGAGGACGGGTAGAACTGTCCATTTTTTCCATTATGAACTCTGTTTTCAGTTCCTCATTACTGAGGAGAGCTGGAAGGAATGATGAGGAGCAGGGACTAGCCAACTGAGAAACCTGGGAGTTGGGAGAAAGAATGGGATCTAGTCTAGGACATCTGGAGAGGTCTGAATATGATTTCCAAGCAATAAAACTGGTGTGAGGGGCGGGAGAGTAGGATTTGGTTAGGTGAGGGCTGGACTGGGAGGGTAAGAAGAAGATGCTGAAGAGAGACAATTAAAAGAACAAGTAGAATTGGGGAAGAGACGGCAAGTACCAGACTTGGAGGGGGAAGCAGAAACACGATTCCTACACACTCCCAAGATCTATCAGTCATGTCGTAAAAGAGGATGTTAACTATAGGATATCTGACTCATTTGTTACAGAAGCTAAAACAAAAGTGTATAGTGAATGAAGCAAGGAATTACAGGTAGGAGAAAAATACTTCATTGCTCAGGCTGTTATCTCCTGCCAGGGAAATGGATTCTGTCTTTCTGCCACTGAATTCTGCTCCAGTGTGTTGCAAGGCAAGTCAGTTAATCTCTTTACATCATGAAATTTTGTTTTTGCAAGTGTCCATCTCATGAAGAAGGGGTTGAAAGTGTATAAGCTGCATCTGAAATCAGTATTTGTCCTCATAACATGGAAGTGCTGTGTGATGTAAAGACTTGAAAAAGCCTTCCTGAAGTGTATGGAATTTTTCACCAAAAAACAAAGATTGCTTTTAAATAAAGTGCTTGTTCTGGATTTAAATACTCTAGATGTCAAATGAGGATCCTTCAGTTATTTAATGGATTCTTTTTTAAGGTGACGGATTTGCACCATTGAATACTGTAATGATGCATATTATAGAAAACTCCATTCTTTTGCTAGGGTAGGATTCAATTATGTTTGGTAATTTTGCTGTACATTATTATGTTCAATAACTTAGCTCTACATTAAACAGTAACACAAAATATTGAATAGTTATGTGTTCACAATCTACAGATCAAGTGGTTAAGATCTTCTGGAAAAGGTACATTGTGATCACGTGATGAGAAACTATCAGAATGCATATTTACAAAAAGGCTTAATTAAAGGTTAGGACATGCTTGTGCATGCAGCTTCAAGTGCTAGGCATTGAAACAGTGGCAGTCTGTGCTGAATTATGGAATTTAATGTAAACCTAATTAACACATTCAAATTTAACTGTCTGATCCTGTTATGCGAGAATTATTTAGAGCCAGATGTGTTGTACTTCTATGGGGTTTACTTTTCTCGGACTCTTGGAAAACTCTCGTACTGTGAAAGTAAAGGTGAAACTTCAGCAAAGTATGCAGCCACCTTTCCCTGCTGTTGACACATCAGAAAACGCAAACTTGAGGGCTTCTCTTACACCATGCCCATAACAAAAGGATATGGAAGAGGTGCAAATCTGAGTTAATGGTTTAATAGTTACAGTTCCTCACTGAATCTGGTGAGAAAATGGTGCTCTTCTTCAAGATTTCAGTTCACATAGCTGTTAAGTACAAAAATTACTTCTGGTAACTCAGTGTGCTAACCAAATATGAGGATGGTTTATTTCTTTTGCTGCTGCTTTTTTTGTTGGTTTTTTTGGTTGTGTTACGGTTTTTTTAATCTTGAGTTACTACAATTTGAACTGGTAATCAGTGATAACAGATAACATTCTTTAAAATATTTTTTTGTTTCTTCGAGAGGCTGATATGTTTCAAGCAGTCTATGCCCTTAATCTCTGCTTCTTGTTAACAAATATTTAAAAAAATAACAACAAACTATTTACCTTAAGCATTGAATCTGAATCTAGGTTTACTGCAGGTGTGTAAGATTTTAATTTTAGATAGTATTGTGTTGTTAAAGCAGACTGGTACTAAGTAGCTTTAAAAGGCTAGATGACTTGAAAAGAACTTCTCTAGTTTAACTTAATGCATGTCATGTTATGATGTTAGTACATGATGCAAGAAATTATTTGGGTTTTCTGTTTACGTTCTTCTGTATTTTCTAGCTGCAGATTTATTTTTACTTAAAATTTATTCAAATAATAGCTTATTGTTCTCTTTTACAATGATGGATGAAAGATACAGTAGTCATCAGAGGCACTGCAGCATTGTCACAGTATTATCACAGAGGCAAAATTTCAGCAATGGAGATGCTATATATAGTAACTTTATCATGTGAGCAAGGCATACTGATACAGCAACAACCAGGTAGTATCTCTGTGTGAAATGGAGAGCACCAGCTATAGAGGTTCAAGCCGGCTGTAAGATAACCCTATATTCTGATACTGATTTAACATTTCCGATTCATTGTCAAGACACTTCACCTTCTGTACTTTGTTTTGCCATGCACAAAAAATGGGAATGACCAGACTGTATTCAAAGTGTTTGGCTGAATCTTAACTAATTATAGTAAGGTACATTAAGTATAAGGGCTGTGTATATGTATGCTGTTGTTATTTTTATTGTGTTACTCTCACCCTTAAAAAGTGGCATCTGTAGACTGCACAGTCTAATGTCTGGAGAGGAGAACTTTCTGAGGAATAGCAAGACTGTTGGGAATCAGATATCGTATAAGCAAACTCTTCTGACTCTCATACAGTTTATTACTGAAGAAATGCTTTATTAGGAAAAACACATCATGTAAAGTGATCTTATTCATGAAGATGTTGGTTTAAGCAATATTTATTAAAGAAAAACTAGATTATTCTTCTAGAATAGGAAGGAGAAAAGAGTTGATTTAAAAAAAAATTCAGATAAGTCTCATTTCTTTAACTTACTATTTTTTGTTCTAGGCCTCAAAGAAACTGCTGAAGAAATGGTCAAAATCAGGTTGGAAGGAAAGGATAACCTAACTCCATGGCAAAAATATCTAGACAAGAAGAAGGAAAAAAGAATTCTTAAAAAAAAGAGAAAGGTACTGTTTGCATTGGCCACTTGGGGGGAGTTGTTTGGTTGTTTTCTTAAGTTGCTGTTATTGTTTGTTTTGGATAAACTGAATAAAAACTTGCATAGCTTCCAGTAGTATTTTAAGGTTAGAATGTGCAGTGGTCACTCACGTGGGAAGACCAAGAGTGCTTCATCAAACTTACAGAGCAAAAGGATATTCAGGGTAGTACTGATCATACATATACTCACACACAATTTCGTTTATCTACTTGTGTTGCTTTAAAGATAAATGAATCATAATAATAGTTGGTTTAAAATTTACATTTTTGAATGCATTAGGAAGGGTCTTTTTGCTACTGTATGCGTATCAGTTCAAAGTTGTTATCATTGTAGGTTTGGAATTTTTTGGCCTAAAATAATACAGACTTGTTTCCCAAAGCTGTAATGGCAAAGAATTAATAGCCACAAAGAACTATTCAGATTCCAAATGGCAAGAGCAAATTTGGTAAATAGTTCTGCCTAGGAAAAAAAAATGGTTCTACAGTAATGTGAAAATTACTGTTACTTTGTCTTTCCACACGCAGAAAGTAATTGTGAACTGATTCCCATGGCAGTAATGTGCAGAAATAGGCAGATAAATGAAATGTTTGTGCATATGCTAGGAAAAAAAGCATGTGGCATACAAAATCTACCTTCCCTAAATTCTTAAATTACTCTGAATATAATTCATGTGCAGAATAATGTTTTTAAGACTAATCTCTGCAACTTGAGTTACGCCATGCGTTCCAGTTAGTTTTAACTGGCATTTGATGAGTAACTTCTTAAACCTTAGAGAAGATGAGTGCTCTGAATAAAATAGCACTATTAGGTAGTAGAGCAACTCTTGCTAGCATAATATTCTTGTTCAGTCTGATAATTTAAGTCAAGTGGCAAGGTGTATGACACAGTACTTCCAGTAAAAAATTTGTTCTTTTAAATCTGAACTCAGTCTTTTTTCAATTTCAGAGCACAAAATGAAGCTCTTTGCTCAAGTTTTTTTCCCAAGTAGAGCATTTGTGGAACATAAACTAAGGACATAACAATGCTGTGATCCTGTAATTTGTTGGTATGGTTAGCTAATGCATCACAGTTTGTGGGTGCATCTAATAAAAATAAAGATCCTTGGAATATATAAATACCCCTTCTTCAGGTACACAAAAAGCTTTAAATCTGTGAAACAGATTTTAAATTGATTTGGTTTTACTAGCAATTTTTAGTGTATTCTAGTTTTATGATGTTCAGCATACAATATTTCAGTTTTCATCTTCATAGTTACTAACAGCAGGAACATCTAATTCGAGTGAAACTTTAGTAGTTTATATATGTTGATTGAAATAATATTTGTGCTTTGTTACAGGCTACTGCTGAGAGAGAACAGAGTGAAGATGAACTTCCATCTGATGTTGATCTCAATGACCCATATTTTGCCGAAGAACTTGAGAAAACAGGTGGGTCAAGGCAGGTGACTTTTGGAATAAATTTGCCCTTTCTTTAAATAATGAGCTTTAGAAACAAAGTTGAGCTAGAGTAAATGCACAGATAGCATGTTCAGATTGAAATAAAGTAGGTGTAATTTACCTGAAACTGCAGGTGCTGTTCTTGTAAAATGATGCATATTGTGATATGCAGAATGGTAGGGAACATGTTCTCTTAGCTTTCATCAGAGGCTGTTAATTTAGCCAGTTTCTGGGGTTGGCTGTTAGAAATAAGCTGACCATCTGCTCCCCTAAATATTCCAGAGGAAAGAACTTCATTGCCTTTGAAGCCTGTTTCCTTTTATATAAGAGGAGCCAGATATGTATGGGTCTCTTTGAAGTTTGGGTCAATTTCATAAATGTCAAATGTTTTTGCATCATAAACAAAGTTGTCTTTCAGAAGAAATCAATTTTATTTTCTCTTAGTTTGATACACGTTTTTATTAGTGTACTCTGGCTGCCTAGAAACCCAAATAGTGGAACATAATATTTTAGGAAATAACTTGTCCAGTTTAGATTTTCAGGATACTTTTTTTTTTTACAAGCTTTTAGTCTGATGTTAAGTTAGCTTTTGCTGTGGTAACAGCAAATTTATTTTGAGTATGATTTTGCTTCTTAAAATTTTAAGGTAGGGATAATGAGTAAGTGTGAGTTCCTGGCTTTCCATACTTTTGGGAGCCAAAACCTAAGGGTGGCTCATACTGTTGTATATTGAAGAAGAAAAAAAGATGAAAAAAAATAGGAAGAAAACAAACAAAAAGAAGATGGCAACAGATTTACAAATATCTCCAGTCTGTTGTTTTGGTTGGGTTTTTTTGAGTATAGCAGTGCAGATCCATGTTCCACTTAAAAAGAGTAAATTACTCTTAATTTTATACCAGCCAGCATAGGCTTCTGTCCTCATAGTTTGCAGTTTTTAATAGGAGAAAGTAAATAATTAAAAAACAAAACCTGGATTTCCTTGTGCCTTAATGTGCTTATGTGTATGTCTTAATAGTCTGAAGTACAGAACAGTAGGTGACTCCTATCCATGTTTTATAGAAAAAAAAATAATTCAAGGTGTCATGCAACGCTGTTTTCTGCCATGCTTTCCTGGTGAGTTGTGTACAGGTTATTTCAGGACTCATTGCAAAGATGCCATTCCTTCCACCACTTTTTTTTTTTAATTAACTAAGAAGATTATGTAGGTGTTCTTATACTACTGTTTGATGTCTCAATGTTCTATGTGAAATCTCTGAAAAAATGTTTTCTCCTGTGTTACATAAGAAATTCTTTGTGACATGGAGGGATCAGCAGAGAACAGTCATATCTGCAGATTCTTAAACCTTCTTGTCCATAATATAGAGGATAGGCTTTTAGTGTGCATGGAGTCTTTGGGGGTAGTAAAATAGACATAAAGCTTAAGAAAGTGAAGCTATTGTCTGCAAGATTACTGATAAGCTACTAAGGAAGAAGGAGAAGGAAAACAGAATGTGGCTAGCCCTGGAGAAGTTTTAAAGGGAGAGCACAGTGGTTGGCTGAAAGCCAGTCAACATTTTAACGATGATTACACAGCACAACTTTGGCTTTCACCGAGTTTACCCAGAACAGCCTTTGTCTCATAGCTGGGATTGTTTTTAAGCACAGCTAGCTTACCCATTTGGGGAAACTGGGTTTCAATCTTCTTTGAACTAGGCTGTAGCTTCTGCCAACTTTGTATTTAGGGTATAGGCAACAATTACTTGAATGATTGTAATTTTTCATAAGCCTTCCACTATGGCACTGAAAGATAGAAATTTCTCCCTTAAACTGGCTGTCAGATGATCGTAAATTATGCTCAAAAAGTGTATGACAGGATATGTTTGCAGACTCAGTGCAGAAACCATGAGAATGCAGTAGTGCTGTTAAGGTTTTAGAGTGGTATATTTACTCCCATGCTGGATTCACTTGTAGACTGTAATGCGTATCGGTCTTGTTGAAGTTAGTTTTTTGACAAGCTGAGGCAATTGAAGGGAGGTAGAGTGTAAGGAGCTGTTAGACAAACTGAATGGTTTCAGAATGCTTTAGACTGTTAAACATAGTTTCTGTTGATCCTTCTTTGAAGTTTCTGTTGATCCTTCTGTGAGGAAAAGGGCCACATGTCTTTACACATTGTTATAATTCCTAAAGGTTCCAAACGATTTGATGCCTTCTCATGACCTAATTTAAGATATATGTAGGAATTGATGGCTTTTTAATGCTGGAAGGTCACAGTATGACTGCGGGGACATAAGAGGTTAATAGCAAAATCTGAGCATAGTTGTAGAACCTGTACTTGAAAGATAAAGGTCTTAGCTGTATTACTGATTCATTTACTGTGTGTCTTTGCAAGGCTTTTGAGACTGACTTTCAAGCTTCTGAGTAAGACAGATAAGAGGTCTTGTGAGAGTAATTTTTGGTCTGGGGTCGGTCTCTGTATTTGAAGCCTCAAAATTATGATTAGCTTTTACTGTTAGCACTGGAAAGTTGATGTGCAAAATGAATGTTCCAAACCAAATTCTTGAGCTGACAAAGAGCCAAACAGCAGCTTGAGGGGGGATTGCAGCAGAGATGAATTTTTCTGAGTGGCTGGCAGCAGCTGTCAGTTCTGCATAGCATTGTAGACAAGTATCTGCTGCTGTAGGGTGGAACAAATCTGATTAAAAGGTGGCAATGGGGATCAGGTGCCAGGAGAAATCTGAGATTTAGCAATCAGTTTCAGAAAGACTCTTACCATAGGTTTTACATTCGTAAGTGTGGAAAATGGGGGGGGAGTCTTCCAGAACATATGTGGGGAGGAGGGACTGTGTGAGGAGTACGTTAAAAAGACAGAAAATGATGCATTTGTAAATTCTGAAACCAAACTGTTTTCAGCATGCTGCAAAATTTTTAGTGCTAAGAGTAATTTTAGGTCCCAAGCTGGTTTTATTAGCTGCATATTGTCATTGTAAGAAATAAGTTTTTATTTATTTTAATGGAAAAGAGCTTCGTTTGATACTAGCTCCTGGATCACCCCCATCTGCAGCAACAGAAATCTTTGAAGGCATAAAGATAAGCTATCTTCACTTCTGTGATTCTACATACAGTGAAAGACAAGGGAAGATGACTTGAGGGGCTCTTTTGGGGGGGATGGGTGGAAAGGTTAAGAGATTTACTGATTTAACTTCAAGAATAATTGTCTCCAATTTGTGTATCTGTGCCCTGTTTCCCTTTCTGTAGTGTAGCCAGTTCTGGGAAGATACAAAAGATTTCTTAGTTGAAGGTCTTACATAAGACACTTATTTCTCCCTTCTACACATTAACGTAAATTGTGTAGGTTAGGTACCAATATTATATCTGAATCTGGTTTTCCTGCACATTTTCTGGAAGTACTAAGTCAACAGTTCTTGAGCTGATGACACTGCACATCTGGCTAGTTTATTTTTTGGTGGTGGTGGTTTGTTTCTTCTGGAAATCCATTTCCAGCTTGGAATCCATTTAGAAACAGTCAAGAGAATAGTCAAGAAAAAATGTTCTTCAAGAAATGTGTCCTGTTCCAGAGTATACCTAGTGATATAACTTGACATTTTTCTGGCGTGTTTGTATTTCTAGTCTGACTACAAATCTGGCTTAACAAAATGGAGCCAAATATCTTTCTTAAGAGTACCCCCAGTGGACGGTAATAAATTGCCTGAGAATGTAATTCCAAGCTCAAAGGTCAGAGTATGTGGTTCAGGTCAGGAAACCTTCTGCTTTTCCTGCTCCTTCTTGATTGAGGTCTACAGGCATTCCAAAGAGAATAATTTGATTTTGTAGGACTTATAAACAGGTCTGTTTTCATTAAAAGTTATGTTTGACTAATGTCTTACGCTGTTACTATTCATTATGTCTGTCTAATCAGCACTGTGTATCTAAAGTAAATTTTAAGAGAGTAAAGGAGCTTCATCAGAAGAATATTCAGTCTGAACAGAGTCAGTCATACTTTCATTCCTGTGATTCTGTTGAGGTCTTTTTTGCAAGGGTTTTTTGTGCTAGCATGGCTAACAGCACAATATGGTCTTTTAGCCTTGCATATAAATTTAAAAAAATTTTTTTTTTTACTGATGAACCCTTATTCAGTTGGCAGATTTATATTCTGGATACAGACAAGAGATGCACATTTGCTGTTTATTCTAAAGTATTTACTACATTGTCTACTTAAGTAGGAAGAACGAATAATTTGGCAACTGCAAGATGCTTCAGTTACATTTATGAGTATATAAACTAATCTCTCTTTAAAATGCACTGGGAATGGAGTAATTTCATGTTTGCCTGCACTGTTGTGATACTTCCCTCTACAGCTCTATTAAAAATACAGTAAAACCATTTTTTTCTAACTGTTCTTTTTTGTTGGTTTATGCCATTTGAACATGGCTGCCTCCTTAAATTGAACAACTATTCGGTGGATTTTTATTGGTTTTAGTCTAGCTGTTTTTTCTTAACTTTTCAGCCTTTTTCCACATCTGATATTGAAGTATTCATTACCAGAAAATGAGATGCACTTAGAGGTTCTATTCATAGGTAAATTATGCTCTCATACTTAAGCTTGAATAAATGTGTGCATGTCCTATAATTGCACTTAGGTTTAAAGAAGAAGCCAGAATCGGTTGAAAGTACCTCAGAAGATGAAGATGAAGTTGAAAAACAGAAGGTAAAGTGGTTTAAGATGTTAAGAATTACAGATACTGGATTGCCTGAATTCTGCAAATATTTGTTACATGTTTGTGAGTGGAACTACAGAATTCCATAGGATGGCAATAGAATAAAAATGTATAATTTTAATAGCGAGAGCTTTTGGAACAAACCTATCCAAGAAGAATGGTAGGTGGTCCCTGCCTTGATGTCTTAATATTATGCTAGGATATCTTTCTGGAAGATTGTAGCGAACACAGCTGAACAGTTAGGTGACACTGAAATGTAAGGGCACAGAAGCTATACTGGTTGAGCTTATAGTCCCTCTAGCTTTAAAGCTATCCCAGTATGTTTGCGTGCAGGGTGGTGCTGAACGTTTATGTTTTAACATCAGCATTGTATGAAGCATGTGTGTTCAAACCTTGTCCTGTAGACTTTTAACCTTGAAGATTGAATTGTACGCTATTGTATATTTGCTTTTTGTTCTTTCTCAGAACAAGTTAACTGAATAAATCTATTGATTTCATATATGTTAATTTTTATTTTGCTATATAAATATCATTATAAAATTGTATCCGTTCTTGATTTCTAAATTATGGTGTACAATTTTCAGATTAGATTATTAGTATGTTTGAAAGTTGAATGTGGGTATTTGCATTTATTTTATATCTAATAAAAAGGAAATCAACTATCGTATTTAATATTACAACTCAAAATGTTAAAACAATGTTGATATGGATGAAATAATAATGCCCTGGCAACCTTACTTCAACTCATTTATATGTATGTAGACTCATACAGACTTTATTAACAAGATGCTATGTTTTTCATAGAAAACTTAATTTCACTGTGTGCATGGACTTTCTTATTTTGTAACAGGCTGAAATGGCCCTACTTATGATGGATGATGAGGATGACACCAGAAAACATTTTAATTATAAAAAGATTGTAGAACAACAGAATTTGAGCAAGAAGAAGAAGAAGCTTCTAATGAAAAAGAAAGAATTACTAGAAGATGACTTCCAGGTAATGGTGTGCTCTTGATTTTGAGGCTCAGCTGGAACCTTTATTAATTATTTTAAGGAAAATTTTGGTCCCTTCATATTCTTCTTCCCCATTCTCTCTGAAGGAGAACTAGATCTACCTTTTTAAGGAGTTAAAGGCTGTGGTCAAAAAGCAAGAAATATTCCGATACAATGTTGAAGGGAACAGACACAAACTCTGTGTAAGATAACAAGACACTATTTATGCAAGGCCTCCTACAACTCATTGCCTAAAATACTCATTGGTATGTTTGCTGTGATTGTTATCCACTGCTTCTTTCGTCCTGGTCAGTTCTCAACAACAAACCTTTCCTTGGACTGCCGGTAGAGGCATATACAGGATTTGTACAAGCATTCATTTGTCTATTTTACCAATAGTCTCTTCTGGCTCTCTACTTCACACTTACTGGGATTTTTGCAAGTGAAGCAGTTTCAGGAATGGTGAACAATCTCATGAGCTATGACTTGCTAGCAGCTCATGTTTTATTGTGGTTAAAAGCTTTGCTGTTGTGGGTAAAGGCTGCCTAAAATAAATACTCCTTTTCTGCCTTCAGGTAAATGTTGCTGATACAAGATTCCAAGCCATGTTTACTTCTCCCTTGTTTAATTTGGATCCTTCAGATCCAAATTTTAAGAAGACAAAAGCAGTAGAGAAGATTTTGGAAGAGAAAGCTCGCCGAAGAGAAGAAAAGATGCAAGACCTTAAGGAGGCAAGCAAGGGGCAGGAGAACAATATGGCAAAGAAAGGAGGGGTTGCTAAGAAAGCAATAGATCCTGCCCTATCAATGCTAATAAAATCTGTCAAAAATAAAACCGAAGAGTTTCAGGCAAGGAAAAAGCAGAAATTCAAATAACTGAACTTTATTTTTACTCAGACTTTAGTCTCAGTTCTTCTAATTGGCAACATCTATTAAAGTTACTACAGCCTGCTGTGATTCCTATCCACCTAAAATTTCTGCAAAAAGTCACTTAATTATGGTGGTGAGAATTAAGTGACTAGTGTAATAATCACTCTTTTCTTCTGCCACAACAAATACTGTTTTGTACTATTATTGAAAAACTACACATTGAAAACATGTAAGTAAGGAATTGATGGTTTTGTGGCGGTTTGTTTTGTATCATGCCATTTCTTAAAGATAACAGAAATGCTGAAGATGGCTACAAAAAGTCATCATAAATATAGTTCTATTTATAAATAAGAAAAACACTTCAGCAGAGGTTTGTTGCTGAAAATAAATGGTCTTAATGTTTTTAATTCTACAGAAGTCTGCAAAACATATCTCTGTTGATCAGGTAGTAATATAACTAAAAATTGAAGAAATTGTATATACAGGTTTTTTGTATATTTTTAAAAGATTACATGTATGGTTCATTAATTTCTCCTTTAAACACTTGAAGATTCCTGGATATCTTTCTGGAGTGGAAATACTACCGTTTAGAAGTGTTTCATTAATATATATTGGAAATAAATGGTCTAAATTGTCCCAAAGGAATTTTGGGTACTTAGCTGTGTTTTCTTCTTCTGCGCCTAAATTAAATTATGTCAAAATTAAACTTTTGCTATTAGTATTGCATTGCCATTAATATAGTTACACTTACACAAAGTCTTCCAGCATTGCTGGCGTTAGAAAGAAAAAGAAAGAAACAAACAAAAGTCAAAGGCATATCTAGATGATACAATTTTAGAAACCTTGTTGTTTGGCCATTTTAGTATTAGTTTTGGTGATGAAGGTATCAATGGTGCAGGGAAAATACAGTACGTAGAAAATGGTCTTTCTTCCCTGGAGTGTGGGGATTGATTTGTCTTAAGGTTTGGTTTGGTTTGGTGGGGGTTTTTTTTGAAGTGTTTGCTGTATCAGCTCTAATGGAAACACAACATTGTATCAACACAGAATGAAAATTTTAGAAACAAGGACCTGAAAGGTAATATATAATTTTAAAGCAGTATCATTAATTTCTAAGACACTCTACTATTTTGAACAAAGGATTCTATTAAAACAGAGGTTAGAAACTATAGATAATCAAAACTAGTGTTTATGTGAAATAAATATATCCCAATATGTAAAGGAGATTATGGAGTTAGATTTAGCACATACCTAATGAGCAAAATGGAGAAAATAAAGGACACAATATAGAAATAGATGTGGAGACAGTTTTTGCAAGAGTGCTTTGCAATGATGGAATGAGGCTCTGCAATGAGAAATACTTGCAGACCTTGAACAATTTAAATGTCTTTGCTTTTCATAAGCATTTGAACATCTTCAGATTCATTTTCAAGGAGCTAATGGAAAAAGTTGAGGAGATACTGCAGTTTTTTGTGCATAGCTTTGATCTGGCTTCTTAGCCTTACAAGCAATATGGCAGGACCCAACAAACCCACGTTTTGTAGGTTGAACTGACCAACTCTGATGGAGAACAAGGAAAACTTGTCCTGCTGGAAGGGGCAGGAAGCTTCTCAATGTGGGTGTACAGTGGAGAACAGCACAATGATATTCAGCAAGATATGAATTTGTAAAGAAAGAGAGGAAAGAAAGATGCTTTGGGAAACAGAATTTTCCACCGAGGGAAGTGTCCCTGCATTGAACAGGAGAGCCAGTTGTTACTACTTAAGAAAATGTCGTGTCATACAAAAGTGATAAAAGTGTACACATATGCATCTGATACAGACAGTGATTAAGGACACAAGCCTCTTGCATAATGAGAGATTATATTAATTTTATAATAAAATTTGCAGCATGGAAACTAAGTAGTTTTCTTAAATGCAGTTTCTTAAGACTGGCACATATGAGATGATTTCCAGGCACTAAGTAGTGACACCAGGCTGAAAGGGTAAAATTTAGTCATACCATGTATTTGTACAGATTGTTTTTCTAAGTGTGATTCATTGTATGGTTTATATATTGTAGGCATATGAAGTGCACTAGGGACAGCAGCTTGAATTGAATGAGATTTAGAGATTGGATACTCTAACTTTAGTGGTGACAGAAGGGCAAGCGTTTATGTATAAAGTGTGTGGGAAAAGGTGTGAACAGCAACATAAGTTAAATGAAGGATCCACCTAACACATCATCTGGGCTCTGACAGGGGCCGCTAACAGGAGATTACTAATAGTGCACTTACAGTATTACACCTTGTTAATGGGGAAGTGGGTAAGTTCATAACTGTTTTAAATGTTTCTTTCAGAAATACAGGTCGGGTAGAACTAATTGTTGTAGTTACTTAACTTTGTAAAAGCAGCCTTCTATAGCTGTAGGAACAACAGAGAATTTCGTTCTGTGTTGGTGCGCTTACAAATTCTGTTTTAATACCGGGTCCACAGACAGTCCTCATAACTTCAATAATTTGTATGGAAAAGCAAGTTTTGTGGGGGGTAAAAGGCAACAAACTGCACTGTTTCTTGAATGAGGATTCCCCTACCAAGGGGAATAACCCTACCAAGTTCTACCAAATAATCATTTTGATGTGTTTGATGTGCGTGCTCCTACAAAGGGAGTGTTCCCTGTTTCTGCACTAGCAGTAGGCATAGCCTGCTGCATTGGACTTCCTGGCAGTAGTTGAGTAGAGTCGCTTAAATTATCAGAGCTTTTTTTTTTTTGCTCCATGCTTTTAGAACTCTACTGCAAAAGAACACGTGGCATTGGTGAATCTCCGCTCCTCCAGAATGCCCAGATACGCCGGATGACTCATTGGTACAAAACTCTCCAACAGAACTTCTGTACTTCTGCAGTGCAGCTATCCTTTACAATGACTTTGCTGGAGGACCAATTTGAAAAAATGGTTCTAAAATTAAAAGGTCACAAATAGGGATGACTTCCTATTGGAATTAGATGGTATAAGTTATGTGTGTCTTCTCTTCATGTGTACATGTGCTGGCGACCTTCTTCTTTCCAGTTGGGAAGCCTAGCCTGTACTTGGAAGTCATAGCCAGACAAAATACACAAAAATGCGAAGGCAGGCTTGACAGTAATTTTAAATATTGATTGAAAAAACTATTTTGCTGTGTGGTAATGAGTAGTGGGTATCATGTAAATGTTTAATGTATGATAACTTTATCAATAGAATGTTCTTTTTTGTTGTTGTTTTTGTTCTCAAGTTGCAGAGTCCTGAGGGGACATCATGGTTGGGAAGAACTTCAGGGTCTGTCTCCGCATGCATCTTAGATGGGAAATTTTTGGCCCGGTTTTAAAATGTTTAGGTCTAAATCCTCTTCCCCCCCCCCTTTTTTTTTAAATCAGGTTATTAATTATGAATTACTATGAAATGCTAATGGCTCAAAGCCCATCATGTAATCTCCATAATTCTAGAACAACACTAACAAAATCTTAAGTGATTTCTTTCCATGTTTTCAGCAGAAGTGTGTCTTGGAAGTCTGTTAAGAAGTGGTCATGTCTCTTGAGAATTCCTTGCAATTCATTGCCCTTGGTGCAAACAAAATGAAGGATCTTTTTGACCATCTTATCCTTCTAAACATGAAAATAGGATCTAGAAGTTCGAACCTCTGAACTTTAAAATATGATGTTATTTTTCCCTTTCACTAAATGTCATGTAACCAGCAAAAGTGATGGCAATTAAGCAAAATAACATTAAAAAACAGGACTGCTAGAAGTGAGACAGAAGTAATTTTTCTAGCAACTTATGGAGGTCTGGTATAAAGGAGTTTGTCTCCTGTTGGCAGCCACCAGAGCTCATGCTAGAGTGTAAGCCAGACATTTGAAGATCTAATATTACAAGTGGAAATCACAAGAGGGTTTGATTTATTTAAAACCCGAGAAAGAGCAGACAACCAGAGATGAAGAGCCACATATGTTTTCTATTATTCCTTCCTTCTAAAAATTAAATGTATTATTTCCAATTAATAGCAAGTTGGCTTTTTGTTCTTTCCATATTTCAGTAGTGTCCAAAAATAACAGTAAGTTGTGCTGTCACATACTTTTTTTAGCAAACAAAACAACCAACCAAAACACTGTGGGGGTTTTTTAAATAAAGTCTTAGAAAGTTAAGTTACATATGATATATATTTAAAATAAAGCTACTAATTAGGTTGTTTTGCACTTGTCTTAAATCATGAGTTAAGTGCCTCAACCTCAGTTTTGTAGCTGTGATAAGAACAACAGAAGTAGTAGTTCTGATGGCACAGTAATTTTCATTATTTCATAGAATACTTCAAAAAACTGCAACCTTCCTACTGTAAAAATGTACCTTTTCATGCAGAGGACCCTATCACTGTATTCCAGTAAAAGGCAAGACAAGGTGGCAGAAAGGTCGGTTGTCTTGTGTATTTTTTTCTGTGCTTGACAATGGTGTTACAAAGGGGAATATTTTTGTCTGGGTTCTGGATCCAATCTAGATTAATGTCACTTAAGGTCATTATTACTTTATAGCCTCCTCATTACTAGCATATGAGTAATCCCTACCAGTTCCAGCTCTGTATTTCAGCCATGTGAGACTATGCAAGTTTCAAACATTTATTCCAGCCTCCAGTGAGCACCCTGGCAAACCTCGCTCCTCTCCAATTCACAGAGGCACTCGATCCAAAGGCTGGTTGCCACGTTTTCATGGGCAAATGCTCTTGGACTGCATCCCATGTGCTCCTTGGCACTGCAGAAACCCCTGGCTTTGCATTGAAATCCTGCCCAATGCACTTAGACCTTGCTCTTTTTATATTTCTGGGCCAAGGAAGGAGGGAAAGGACAATTGAGGCAGGTAGGGTTTGTATTGACTTCTGACAGCATGAGTCAAAGACGGACAGAAAAACTGCCCACTGCAGTCAGCAATGTGTGTGGCTGAACCGCTGCTCAAATGGGTTGGCAGTTTGTCCATGGAAAATACTAAGTCTGAACAGGAGTGGTTACCAAAAGGACTAAGAATAGCAAAGTGACTGTTTCAGGATGGCTGTGATTTCTACAGGTGATTAAGTGTTAAAATCATTTCCGTGGATTGCAAAACTCCATAAGCATAAGCTACTTCCCTTCCTTGTTCCCTTATCTGCTTTTCCCCTTAGGTTGATGTCCAGGCCCTCAAAGAGGGAGTGGGTGTGTGAGCTGCCCCAAGAACGGATAACTTGGGCTTTAGGAGGATTTTGGGGCAGGGCAGGAGAGCCTGAGCTGTCAGTTCTTTTCCTAGAAGAGTTCTGCAAAATTAACAACTGAACAGCACCAGCAGGGAGAGAGCCTGAGAAGATGCACAGTGATGAACAACACGGCTTCTGGTGTTGACCAAGAGTTGTTCTGAAGGGTGTCCTTACAGCTGGAGGTGGGAAAGAAGGTCAGTAATTCCCAAACCAACCACAAATTACACATCTTTTTTTCTGCATGTTTCTCATTTGGTGAATTTTAGAGCTCTGTATGAGGAAACTAAATACAAATCCCTAGGAAGCGAAACCATGTCAGAGAAAATCAAGCAGTGTATGTGTGAAATCAGCTCTGGCATGTGTTTCAGTTATACAAACGGGTGCTTTTCTTGAAGCTGTAGTCTGAAATAAAAATGCCATGAAGGGAAGCAGTCTTCATTATTCTGTATTTTGGTCCAAGTGGTCAAATAACTGTTTTGTTACCAGGGTTTTAATTTTAATTTATTATAATTAAATAAAACCCACAACCCTTATGCTCCATGGAAGTCCGTCTGCCTCATAGATGGATCATTGCCTTCTCAATCCAGATGACCAGACTGACCACTTCAGTGAGCATCCTAACCCGCAGCATCGAACGGTAGTGTGATGTTTATGGCCTTCAGTGGAGTTTACCAAGTCAAAGGGGTGCTGCGCAACGTGATGGCTATAGAGCTACTTACAACACCCTTGTATTAATATTAAAACAGGTGTAGGAGATCAATGACACTGAAAAGGAATACAAATCTATCATTAAAGTTAGCTGGTTTTCTTAAGAGGTGCAAAATTTACATTTGACAGCAAAGCAAGTTGGCTTGGTAAGGCAAAGATGCATTCTTCACAGCATGGCTGCCTTATCTGCAAGTCAAATTTTTGGAAAGGTGACAGTACAATATACACAAGAAGGGCAACAGTAATGAACTTAAAATTTGCGTCTTAAGAGATGTAGTTTAAAAGTGTAAATTACGCCGTAAAATAAACCTGCATCAATTTTTGTACTGATCTCAACCTCTCCAAAACATGAAGTTGCTCATAGAGCTCATAAGCTAGTCTGAAGGATGAGAATGTCTTTGTTTTGGTTTGGGTTTTTTTCTTCATTTTATATTCTGAAGATCAGAACCTCCCCAAAAAGAGAATGATTCTTAAAGCTTCATAATGAACTTGGGTATCCTGAGCTCTCCCTGTTGCAATTGGATTAGTATCACAGAATTTGAAGAGGGTGTTGTGAAGACTGCCCTACTGCAATTGTATCACACCTTGAGGGAAAAAAACAACTTTGGTTTGGACCAAGTCATTACCCACAGAGAACTGCAAAAAGAAACCATGCAGGTCAGACCCCTTAAAAATAACGAGATGATAAAACCTGTAGAGAAAACCTAGTCCAGGATTTACTTAGTCACCAACTTGGCCTGTTTTGCCATAATATGTTCTTTTAAATTGTCTTATTTAAATCTGCGCCATGCTTTGTGTGGGCGTGAAGAGAAATGATCTCTGACTCTGAAAACCACTGTTCTGTGAGTCCTGGCTTCCTGATTTCCCATAGCAGTTGATGGGGAGATGACTATCCTCCTACAAGGGCCAGTACAGACCCAGTACACATATAACTCACTTTCTGTGTTTAAGGAATAAAGACAAAACCTTGCAGGGATTTACTAGCAGTGGTTATTTTGGCAACAGCTGATGAATGCATATTTGAAGTTTCATTTCTCATAAGTCCTGTTTCTTATGATTTGGCCCCCATCTGGTCACAACTGTGAAAGCTGGCTGAGAGAAGATCGCAAGAACCGAGTTAAGAGTTTTTTGAGACGCGATGGAATGAGTGTTGGAAATAACCGTCGTGGGTGTTGAGCAGCCAGGGGTACGTGGAATGCTATTCAGACAGGTCCAGGATGCTAGAGTATTTTCCTCATGTAAAGTGGATCATTATCTGGAAAAAACATTATTTTACTGGATGGAAGTCAAAGAAGGGGCCTCTTTATATGCAGAGGAAACAACAAGCATGCCTGGAGAAAACTGCAGGCTTATTTATGCTACCTGCAAAGATCAGCCAGTCTTTCAGGGGGATTAATAATGTGGTATCTGAGTGGATTGATTCCAGCCTTTACAGTGGCCTTCAGATGCTTCTCCTTTTGCATGCATTCATTGAAGTCATTCAGATAACAATTCCTGTTCATATTTGTTGGTGCATTCAGCTTCTTTTTCTGTTGACTGTAGAAATGAGTTGCAAAGTTCCTGAACTAAACTGGAATGGTCGATATAGGGCTGTATTTCTACATGCTTGCCTCCCCCCCCCCCGGCCCCACAACCCCCGGCGGGCTTATGCCCCCCGGGCCGGGGGCGGGGCAGCCGGCGGAGGGACCGCGAGACTGGCGGGCCGCGGTTCGCGGCGCGGTGCAGGCCGGGATAGCATCCGGGTCCTGCGCTGAGGCGGCGGCGGCGGCCCGTTCCCTGCCGGTGTTTCTCTCCCAGGCGGCAGCCCCTTTCCTCCGGCCGGCACCATGGCGATGCAAGCGGCCAAGCGAGCCAACGTGAGTGCCCCCCCCC
>JANZLQ010000086.1:16079799-16094385 GCA_026212715.1 Elanus axillaris | reverse complement strand
ACCACCTGCTGACTGATGCCCAAGCAGCGATCCCCCCCCTCCGCCCCCCTCGGGCCTCTTACTGTAAAACCCAAAAGGTCTTAAAAACGAACTCTGCCCTGTTGCCGGTGCCGGGACGGAGACGCCGGTGTGTTCGTCTCTGCCGCCATCCCTCCGCCGCGCTTGCAAGTGCTGTCGGCGCGGAGCTGCTCTAGCGTGTGCGGGGAGCGTGAGGCAGAGCTCCGAGTCCGGGGGTCACGGCGAGGGCCGCCCGCCTCTTGGCCGATAGAAGAGCTGCAGCGTCTATGGCAGGCGTGATGGAAAGACTTGGGCGGCTCTTTCGGCCTTGGGTGTGACACATTTATCTACATTTTTCCGAGTGCCTGTGTAGGATTCGGTGCAGTAGGAAGTGCTTTGGACTACTTTGGTAGAATCGTTATGGTTCACGTTCTTCAGGAATCAAGCTAGAGTATGTTCCTCCACCGTTTCTGTAGCTGTACAGATGTAGAGCAGTGGACTGTGTAACAAGGAGGGGTGAGATCAGAAATGATGAATGTATGGCAGCCAGGAAGGAGAACAAATAAATCCTAGAAGCAGCTAGAAAGGGAAAGGTTGGGTCCAACAGCAGCTTACAAAGTGGAAGCAGAAGGTTTGTGAATGAAATTTGAAAGGACTTGAAGAACGGTTTGAGGGGGAAGGGATTTGACAAAATTGAGTTCAGGTGGAGCAAGTGTTATGAACTGAAGAAACTTATTGAGATATGTTGACTGTACGTTGGTCTGGTAAAAAAATAAATGCATCCTCAGACCCAAGTGTATGTAAAGGCCTAATGAGGGTTTTGTCTGGAGCTATGCTGTTAGGTAGTCTTATAGTGGCATCTGTGTCTTCATTTTCAAAAATGATTTAACTACCATAATTATTATTTTCCCTACCGCCACACTATTTCTTCCATTCCTGAAAGAATACAGGTTTCTTACTTGTTCCTCTGTCATTTTATTTAAGGCATGCCCCTATTGCTGTAATGACATTCTGTGTGGTGTAATAAGATGCAGCAAAGCAGAGTTTGTAGGGAACAGACTGTGTTTCACCTTACTGCCGGTATCAATGGCTGCTGGAGCTTTCTTCATTATTATTATTAACAGAAAGGAAGTAAATGCAGTGGTTAGGACTTTAGCTTTAGCTCTGAAGTCTATACAGGAGACCATTACAATTGGATATAGTCCATAAATGCTTTTTCTCTCTGTAGAGTTTGGGTACTGTAGTGGTCTTTTGTTTTCTATAAATATATACATTTGTAATTATAAATAAGTTTGTATTTAATCTTAAATACAAATTTATAAATATATGAAGATGTCTATATACGTTTAGCACCTAAGAAAAAATGAGCGGAAATAACTAACTTCCTAGAAAGCTGTGCTAATTTTCGTTACTGAAAGGATTGCTGTGGTAAACTAGCAAGTTTGTTCTGTGCCAGTGCTGAATCTTGCTAAACATCATTTACATTGTTTTGGTTGTTTAAATGGAGTGGTATTTAATTACTGGAGTAAGCCATATAGCATTTGCAAAATCTGTGATTTAAATCCTGTGTATTAAATGTCTCATTTTTTTCACTTCTATTCACTTTCTAGTATTCTTTTCGAGGTGGTAGGAGTGATAGACATCATATTGGTAATAGACAACATATTAATGTCATATTAGTATGTTATAGAGCTTTTCTCCATTCATACATTAACACTATATGCTTTTTCACTTCCTGAATTAATTCAACATGTAGAATGTCTGTTTTTAATTTTGCTTGCTGAACTAGAGGAATGATAGTGTGTCAGGATTAACATGTATTAGGCTGTGGATGAGCAGTGAATACAGTGAATTTGTTTTCTGAGTCCTGAAAAATATGTAGTTTTGTACTATAACTTGGGAGCTTTTTTGTTTTGTATACTAGAAAATATTGACAGTTTTTCCATTAGCTTTCTATAAGTGTTAAATTCTATAAACATCGTAGGGGTTAAGATCAAAACCAAATAGGGTTACTAAAGTATTTGAGATAGACTTAAGAATGTTGTGGTTCACTAATGATCATGGTAGCTATCCTTACATTTATCTAGGCAAGCTTTCTTTCACTGTTTTAGGTTTATTTGGCATTTTTTAGAAATACTTTGCAAAAAAAAAAAAGTTAATTTCTCTTTTTCTTCCCCCCCTGCAAATTAGTCGAGAATAATAAGGGTAGGGGATGAAAAAGTATGGAAGAGTAGGATTTCATTATAGGATCTTAAACAGCTATTTCCTGGAAAAGAAGGGAAAAAGTATGGTATTTTTAAGTGTTACTCATATGCTACAATTCTCTGCAGCACATGTTTGTAACTTCTTGTATGACTATTGAATTTGTGTTAATGCACAGATTCTACATCCCCTACATAAAATGTAGACACAAAGTCATGCAGGCAGATGTCAATATATGATTTGAGGACAGGAGATTCTGCCGTGCAACCATATATACTGTCTTTAAGCTTTTGCCAGCATTGCTACAGTGCTGCTTAGGACTTTCCACACAAGCAGGGAATGATGTATTTAAGAAGTAAAGATTGTGGCTGTAGAGCTTCATCACTTTAAGAACTAGTTAGGAATGATGGGTAGCGAAATAAGTTGTACTGTTGAATAAAAGGAGACCATGGAAAGCAGCTTTCTCTCAGTCATGGGCAAGTCTTCTATCAACAGGTCCTCACAAGGTCCAGAAAGATGATTAGGTTCAAGTTAAGAGGCTGCTTTCAACTTGCAACATGGACTTTGATTATTTTAAGTCTTATTAATACTGTTAGCTAGGGAAGAGGCAGAACTTAGATGCCCAGCTTTCAAGAGGCATAATCTCCTTGTTTAAACCTCTCTTCCAAAAGTTCTTTCTGAAGTTATTTGTATGAAATTCATCTCTGAAATCAGCATCTAATGTATGCATATGATTTGGTTTTAGGATGATTCCTCTCCAGAGTTTATTTTTGACTGGAAGGATGCTCTTTTCCAGTAGAAGATGGTGATCCTAATGTATGATCATGGAGAAGGGGATAAGTTCAGTAGAAGTGTTACCTTCCAGATCATCTCAGGTTACAGCTGTAAAAGTGGTGGTCAAAGAGCCCGAAACAAAACAAACCCAAAGAGGGAAACGAGTGGGATTTGTGCTTGTCCATGCAGGTAAGATGCAGAAGCATAGCAGCTGGAATGGAAATAATGCACATACGAACTAAATATGAACTAAAATGTTATTTTGGCTTTGGACTACTACTGTTTCAATGAAGTGACATTAACTTTGGGTGTAAATCTGGGAGTGGAGAGTTTGATAGGAAGTTGCATTGGCTGGAGGATCTTGGAAATTGTTAATAAAAATGTAGGGGTTTGGGTTTTCTGAATGGTAATTTTTTTTTTCTCCTTGACAGAGAAAACCCCAAACAAAATCCCTAAGTTACATGGTTATAAAATGTCAAATTCTGCAATTATCTGGTAAGCTTAGGAAACATAGCTGTTTCATTACTGACAGTTTCTTGTCTAGTTTCTCTGCAATGACAGTCTAGTTAAGACTTTTTAAAACCTCCTTAGGCCATTTGTTGCAGAACTTAACTTTTTTTTACCCTTTTGAAAGTTTTCCTCCAAGACTGTTTTTTTTTTTTTTAATATTGTTTAAGTGAATTACTATTATTTTTTCCACATGTAATGAAGAGGTCATCTACTCAGAAGTGACACAAAAATGATGTATTGTGTGTTTCTTGTTCATAAATTCTTTTCTTATAGGTTCTTTCTTAAATACTGTTAATCTTGAAAATATTAGTGATGCTTATATCTGGCTGTATATTTGTTTTTAGCATATGTGTGGTGACATGAGGTAAAATTGAGCAAAGTAGCCTGGTGACACCTAAAATATTTGAAAAAACAACATGCTACTTGGATTATAAGGTCCTTAAGGTGAAAAAAAAACCCAACCAAAACAAACCCCTCAAAAAACATTCTGGGTTGATATTTGACAGCCCTGGTATTCTATGTTGGTCTTTACTGGGCTACTTTATTCTGTTTAGAATTCTTTTACTAGTAGTGCTAAAACTTATTTTATTAGAGTTTCTCAAAGCTAACATTTCTAGAGGTGAGGAAAGGGAAGTTGAGATAAATACAAGCATATTTTTCGAGTTCAAAAACCAAGAAAACAGAAGAAGATGGAATTTAAATATCAGTGTGCTAGTCCTGTTTGTTATTTTTCTGATGCTGTATTTAGTTGCATAGTGGGCACTGATAATTTTTTCTGGTATGGAAGGAGGGGGTAGTGGCTTCAAAACAGAGCTAAATGGTTAGATGCAACAGGATAGATGTAAAGACTGAAAATGAGAAAAAGGTGAAAAAAAATGAGTGATTTTTATTTCCAGGAACTCTCATGGTTCTAAAGCAGAAGTAATGAGCTCTAAAAATGTAGCATAAACATAAGATGAACAGAATGGTACTTGCAACCTTCCAAATCAGCAGTAAAAGGAGGATTGGAGTTTGAATTAAAACCAAGGCTTTTGCCTAATGATGGACAATAAATAAAAATGCTATGCTGGAAATCCTCCAGGAATGAAGAGAACTGGAATCTGTTGGAGAATGTTTATAGGAATAGATTGTATGATGCTGAGATTTATACCTGTATGCTTCTGCATATTTGCTCTGTATCCTGTATTTTACTGGGCGTATTTGAATTAATGTTGGAATGCATAAAGTTGTCAATCGTTGATACAAAAAGGAAGTAACAATGTAATCCAGAATAAGGAAGGCTGTATTTGTCTGTATCTTAATTCTTTATGCAAACTATAGGTTGCAGTTTGACAGGTAGTATAATCTCTCTTCCTTTTGCCTTACTTGTAGGTGCAGGTTATCATTCTGAATCCAAAGCTAAAGAATACAAGCATGTGTGTAAAAGAGCCTGTCAGAAGGTAAGTCTTACCAGCTCCACAGTCTTGTAGTTGGTGTACAAGAAAAATATTTGGTAGCCCTGTCCCTTCAGTATGAATGGGCATATCTGCGCTTAGCTAGTCAGGCTGTATGCATTTCCAGAAGAAAAAACAAGAGCAGCAACAGTTAACATGATACAGTCAGTAGAGTGCGTGGCCATGAGGTGCAGCAACATTCTCATCAGTGGTGGCAAATAGCAGACACCAAAGGAGCAGTGGGGGAGCAGGAGGAGGTCGCAGTGATACCTACATGGAGTATTCCTGCAGCTTCCTGCATTGTTACTGAGGTGCTCAGATTTCTGGATCTAAATGTGGTGTCTGTCTGTATTTTTCTTTCATCGATGTCCACTCTTTTTGGAAGTTGTTTAAGATCTAGCATCCAAATTGCTCCATGAATGCAGGGTTTTCTAGAATTCTTTTCTTCTTGATAGCTCTTAACTTCTTAATAGGAGGGGAGGTAGAAACAAGAAAATCAAAATAAAAAATCAAAACCCTCTTCCCAAAGCTGGAAAGAGAGAAATGGCAAGACTTTAATTTCCATTGAAATTAAATTTTTTTTATCTCCTCCAAGAACTTCACTTTGGAACTGGCAAGTCCTGTCTACTAAGTGTTGAATGAGAAGTTGGAAGACCTGTCTCCAAAATTTCTAATGCCTTTTGCTTTCTCCAGGGAGAAGGAGCTGGGAAGCTTGGCAGGCTTTTTAGAAGAGTCTGAGAGTTGGCCTCTGATAATTATCACTTCATTTTACAGTTCTGTTGCTCAATCCTAATACCGACCTAATTGTGTAACAAGAAGCCTCAAAAATCATCCAGACTTAACACTAGCTTCATTAAAGTTATGCGTTAGCCCTGATGAGATTCATTTCCCAGCTAATTATGTGTGAAAAAAGGTGGCTTGCAGTTGAATTTAAGTCTAAGTTGAGATTCTATTTGGTTCCTTAAGTTAGGTAGCCAACATAAATAACTTGCATGAAGAACAAACAGTTGCAGGTTTGTCATGCAACTGAAGATTAAGCCATACTTGTTTTCTGGGGTTCCCTGAGAGAACTTGACTGTAAGGTCTTGTCCGATATGGATCTAAGAAATAAGCTTGGGCTCTAAAAGTTCATTTTTTGTGTGCATATGTACTTTGAAGATAACATTGTCTTACTTGATTTGTTTTTGTGTATTGGCTTTTAGATGACCTTTCCTGTAGATTCTGTTTGATTTCATGACAATTGCTATATATAGTACTAGGGATTTTTGTTGAATCATGGAAGGAAAATTAGAAAATTTTTGACTGAAACATTAAGTGTTTGAGGACACAAGGTATAAGAATTTATTTTGCTATATATTTGATCATGCAGGAATCTGCTTCTAAATGCAGTGTCGCAGTAGTAAAATCATGCCTTCAGATCTGCCCTTGCGTGGTGCATGCTGACCATTTCTGGTACCTCTTGTTTTTATGTCCTCTTACATTTTAAACAAATTTGGTAAAGATTGTTTTGTACAAGACTAGGAAGAATGTAGGACTTAGTCACAGAATATTAGCATGTCCTAATCATCAACTAAAAATTTTCCATTTTACAGGCAATTGAAAAGCTACAGGCTGGTGCTCTTGCAACAGATGCAGTGACCGCAGCACTTATAGAATTAGAGGTATGAATTTCTGACTAGTAGTAAATATGTCTTGGGTACATTGCCAGATTTTTCTGTAGGAAGATTATTAATTCATATGGGAAATCTACTGAGATCTCTGGTTTTGTGCTATGCTAATTTTATCTTTTGCTTTTCCACTATATTTTGGAGTATATTTATTTAAAGACTTTCTAAAAATGCAGACTGAATAAAAGTTGTCTAGTTAGTGCAGTTTAATTGTCACCTTAGGTATGCCTTATCAGTTAGGCTTTAACCTTCAAGAATAGAGTCATTAAAGATTTATGAACACTTTGTAGGGAACTTTTTCTGACTTACTGAGCTGCAGGCAGACTGTACTGGCTCTCCTTCTTAGGGAAAAAAATCATGCTACTGGTCACATGTGTTAACGAAATTCTAGGATAAGTTCTCATTCCTTTAGTTTGCCTTAATATCTCACACTGAGTTGTGTTTCATTTCTTGAAATTATGATCCAAAGAATTCAGATGTAGTTAGTCTTTACTAGTTCTATTAACAGTCTCATTTAGTGATTATATTGAGGTAACTATCTCTGAGTATGCTTTCTTGGGTTTGTTATTTATACTTTTTTTAGTTTTTTGGGCTAATTCTACAAAAGTGGTTGCATAAATTTAACACTGCTTGTCTCTCCACGCAATTAAAGGACTCTGTGAGAATGAACTAGGAATTTTAAGTTCTTATTTGTCCCACGACATACATTTGCTATGTGCTTAAATTAATGCAGTTCCCGAAGGCTTTTTTTCTTACATTTTTTTAATTTGTGTCTGTATGATCTCCGATAGGGTAAGAGACTAGAAGCAGGCTCTTCAGAGAAAGGTGACTTCAGTGTAAGATAATGCTTTTTTCTGATTTTTATGACAAAATATGTGTAGAAGAATAGGACAAGTAATGCTTTTATTTGAAAGTGGTGCTTGTTAATGAAGATAGAAAGTCTTCATAATCGTAAAGAGATAAGCAGCTGTTTGGGAGGTTTTTGTAAAAGTGTCTTTTTAGAGTGGTGAGATATTTATAGCATCTGACTTAGTGAAGGGTCCCTATGAAGTAATGTAGAAGAGAGTAAAGCTAAAAGAATTTCTGGGATATAAATGAGGCAGTTTGGTTATTGTCCCAGGTCCACTAATCCCTCATGGCAGTAAGGATTGAAACAGGTATTCCTCTTCTCCTGTAAGGAGTAATTAATTGCTTCTTCCTTTCCAACTTTATTTGTAAAGAAGGAAGGTAAGGTAAGTGGTGTGCTCTAAAAATAATTTCCTGGGTTTGTAATTGATGGTAGTATTTTGAGAGGATTAGCAGTGGATTTTCTTACATGTATGTTGGGAAAGTGTTAATTAACACACTTGATAGGGTTAGCGTAAGGCAGGCAGTATGTACTTTAATATGTGTTAGACATGCTGACTAGGAGCCAAGACTTCAGTCATACTTTTTAACTTGGCAGGCTTCTTGGCTTAAAACAGTACTTTTGGTCTCCACTGAACTGTTCAAATATGCTTTCATGTGTTGTCTTACACATTAGAATATAGCTATGTGAAAATAAAAGTTATCTTTCTAATGGAATTATTTATAATGCACTTCCATAAACTAACTGATGCTGCTATTAAATCCACAAGATTTTGTTTGTCAGTTCCCTCCTGAGTGGGGGGAGGAATCTACTTTGTGTTGTGATTTTTATTGTGTTTCTGAGCTACACAGAAGAAAACATATTTTAAGAAGATTAACTTAACAGTTATATATCTCTTTGCAGCTGTGCCTGAGGTAAATATTTTATCTGTTTTTGTTATCCCCAAGAGACTTGTCGTCTTTTACTTTAGTAGATTTAAATACTCTGAAGTGACATTTGTGTAAGAAAGTATGGCTTTAAGATGAAATTAAAACCTTTTAATGAAATTACTCCAATAGGCAACGTTTTTCTCTTCATCTGTCTTGCTACTATTGTGGTGATACCTGCTGTCATTCCACTTTCTGGTTGTATAATTGACTTAGGTAGTATTTTTATATGTACTGTTGCACAAAACCTTCCCCCCCCCCCCCCAGTTTTTAAGATTAAATATAATTTTGTTCAGGTTGTACTGCTGTCATTAATGTAATTATTGGCTTTCATTTATTCACTAAGTGATTATATAACCTCTTAATTATGGGTTGTTCTCTCTGTTACTGGGATAAAGAATATTTGGTTTGGGATTTGGGCTTCTTTAAAGTTAAAGTATGGAGCTATGCAGTTACATTGAGGAAAAATCAAAGGTATAGTCAGAACAGAAAATGGTGTGATTTGCATGGCAGTATTTTTTGAATCTTGTATGAGAAATTCCAAAGTGTTAGACTGTCAGCTTTCAAAATGTTGAAAAGTTTGTATCTACTCCTGTCTCATTCTGAACACCACCTCCAGACATATTTGTCATTTCTGGAGCTGCATCTTCTGTTTTAATTCTCATGCTTTTCCTATTGCTCTGTGGAAAACAGAAACTGCATGTGGCAAGTCAACAAAGCAAAGAGAAGAGTTTTTCTCATCAATTACAAAATTTTATGGGTAGAAATGTAGGTTTGTATGTTGACTGTCTCTCCAGTGAACTATCACTGCCCTTTTTTTTATGCAGGGAAAAATAGTGAGTTTTTGTAAAGTACTTTAGCATACGAGTTGGTAAATACATAGTGAAAATATGTATGAAAACTGTTTGTCTACATATGTTACTGTAAAACAGATTAAGATACAGAACAGCAGAAGTTTGTATAATGTGATAAGATTCCATTGTAGAGTACTCTTTGTAATTTCTTGATATTTTTGTTGCTGTAGAACACATTGCTGTGAGTTTATCTGAAATATTCAATCACTTTTACATTTCTCTAGGACTTCAGCGCTATTTTCCAAAAATCTATAGCCTTTGCAAGACACAAATATCTTTTCATGGAAGTATCAGAAAAGATGAATTTTTTTCTTCAGTTCTGCTCAGTTACACAACTCCTATTACATAGAATTTCAGCTAGTCCAAGAGGCATCACTTCAAAGACTTGCTGAGGCGCAAGACTTGCTCTTGATCTTTTATGAGCAAGCTGACAGTTTGCTTGTGGTATGCTGTCTGTTTTTTGTTTTATTTTTGCAGGCTCTAAATGGAGAAAGAAAAGCTTTTCTTTGTTGGGCTATATGACTCACAAGTGAAATAGTGTTCTATGATTAAGATAATAATGCTAATTGTTAGAGAAAAGGTAGATTTTCTTTTGCAAAGTAACAAGAGCAGATGACACATAATACTGTTAAAACAACTGTGCTGGTCTTCGTAAGCATCAGCTGTATTTGATAAGTTGATTAAAGGCAGTTATGTTTTCCAGTTTTTGAAGTCTGTCATTGCAGAGAAACAAATGAACATGTTACCTCTTTCAGCTTTTGGTAATAAAATGGGTCTGGACAAGGCACTTCATAAGACTCATCATTTACACTGTATGCTTCTACCAAGACATTATTGCGGTACCATTTCTTTTTGCACTCTTGCTATCAGCCACCATATGAAGTCTGAGTTTCTCTTGGAACACAAAGGGATTTGGGCAGCTTTTGGGGGTTGGGGGAGGAGGTCCCCCTCTACACACCCACCTTAAAACTTGCTGTTTTCAACAAAACCATGTTCTGATTATTACATTTATGGCTGGCTGTGAGAACAGTGTGCAATTTCGAGCTTTTCTTTGACTATAGAGCACTTCAGAAAGTCTGCTGGAGGTACTGGAGACAGAATATAAGTTTGTTGTAAAGAGTGATGATGATTTCAAACTTTTTCTAAGTTTAAGTTTATGAATATTGTGTGTAGATCACTTGTTTCTTTAATCTAACTTCAGTAGAACGTTCTTTATGATAATTTAAATTGGAAATTATTATGATTGATGAGGAAGTGGATGTCACATTTTGGGTTTCAATATTGCTACTGAAATTGCTCAATGTACTTTGCTTTTTTTTGTTGTTGTTGTGGATCAATGCAAAGGATATTTTGAACCTGTTGGTATACTCAAGCAGTGGGTTTGCCTGGCTGTCAGCAAAATTTTGCAGCGAATGAACTTTTTTTGTTGAATTGTTTTTTTGTTTTTATTTATTAATTTTATAGTAATTAAGATTTTTGACTGTACAATTGTAGTCCCAAGGACTTCTCTTAAAGATGAAAGCACAATGGCAGCAGCCTTATTGTATTAAGGCAGTCACCATAGATGAACTTTTAATGGGTAATGAACTGGAAGTTGTTAATTCTAGTTAAAAGCAATGCTGCGATGTTCTGCAGCAGAGTGGCTAACAGTAATCTGTGACAAAAGTGTTCTTTGAAAACATTTTAGCTGGTGTAATTGAAAGGGATGTGACTCATCCTTGTAGACTATTACTTCTTGTCACTAAATTCCCCCAGAAAAATGAATTTTAAAATTACAGTGTGTAAAAAGAGATGCCCATAGATTTTGAATCCATTTTAAAAGGTGCAAACAAACCATGGCCTAAACTATATCAAAGATGGATGGAACATTCTTTACTGCATGCTGAAAATAGAACATTTTAACTATTTGCCTAGATGTAATGCAGGACTATTAGTGTTATAGTGTTGAGTAACTTAAGCATTCCTACTTTGACCGCAGCTAGAAACTTCAGCATGCCTGTGTTTGCTGCCAGAACATTTATAAATACATCTTGAAGTAAAAAGGAATCTAAAAATAAAAATTATACCCTCGGTAGCTTGAGAGTTTTTATAAGATGGGTAACTTGGGAAAATGAACCTCTTGTTTCATGTCTTAAAGCTTTGTATTATCTCCTTTGCTACAGGTTTATGTTGTAGTGGTGGAGTAATGGCCAGGTAGTCTAGTATTTTTCACATAATTGAAAACTTATGTTTTGTTAAAATGCTTTGAATAGCCGTTTGTTTGTCTTTTCCCTCTTCTTTTTTACTTTTCTATGGTAGTAGGGCTTGCTGTTAACATGCAAAGCTCATGCTTGTTTTGCTTTCTTGTCTTTTTTTTTCTAGTCTCCTTAGAAATATAAAGGCTGATTTCTGCTTGTGTTTTTAAATAAAAGTACATTCCTGAAGATACCTTCTGTATTATAAATGTTTTCCTCTCTCCCTTTCCTCTCTCTTCTTGGATACATGCTTTGATTGGTTTCTTCCCATCCTATGTTAGTCATATAGTTCTTGCAGTACTGCATTTTTCTGTCTGATAGTATGAGGAGACTGCTTCAGTTAGCTCACTTTTATTTTCTTCCCCCTTTGAAAGCATGCATGCTTCTGTTTTAATAATGTTTCTGCATTCCTTGAAGGTTATGAATTTTCATTTCAAAACACACCTTAATTTTCATAAGTGTATTCCTCCATTTGTGTATCAGAGTCTTGAAATCTTTTGGTCACACTTTGCAGAGATTCTTGTTTTCAAAAATAGATATATTTGTGTGGTGTATTTCATGTCCGTGCCTATTAATAGAAGTAGGTGTTTCCATTTTTTTATGAAGATTTTTCCCCGCCTTGTTTCAAAGGCGCTATATCTCAGATGAGACAGTCAGGTAGGTATCAAAAATTCCATGTTTTCACACCCAGTTCCTGCACTGTCTAAAGCTGTTATCAGATCACCTTTAATATCTGTGAAGGTAGAGTAGACCATCTTCTTGGCAATTCTGAGGCCATCTTCTTAATTGAATGCAGTCTGATTGTAAAGCTAAGTAAAATTCCACCAAAATTTTGAACAGGTCTTGGAATTTGGTCTTTATTTCTTTTTACTGGAGAATTTACTCATGTTGTGACTGTACTGGTAAGATTCCTTCTGAGTCCTAAAATGAAAGAGTTAAGCCACGAAAGAGGCATCTACAATTTTGTTGGTGTAGAGTTCTTATTTATCCAGCATTTTGCAGTATTCTGATAAATATTCTGTAGGGAGAAGCAGGGGGCATTCCCTTTGTCTTGAGATCCTCTGAATAAGTCGTCTCTTGGTGCATCCTTGATGTTGTGCTAGTGAAGGTGCTATGCCAAAGCATCAAGCACGTCTAGATTTTTAGAAATACAGTGAACTAGTGCCACTCTATATCCTGTATTTTTTCCCTAACTTCTTTTGATTATTATGTTTCTCAGATGGTAGAACTCTTTGTTGACTGCAGAAGGATTCTGGACAGTGTTACTAGGACTTGCGTTCTGATGGGTCCTTCTTACTCCCTTTATTTGACCATGACATCTGCTCTTAAGATAGCAGCTGTCTTTGCTTTGTGGCAGTGACAAATCTGTTGAGCATGACATTCTTCCTCTTTGCTAATGCTTTTGATTACAGTGCACTGAGCAAATGTTTTTGGAACAGAAAATAAGAAATTTGTCTCCAGGTCTGTGCACTCTGATTACCCATGGGCAAGGAACTTGGACAGCACTAGGAGTAAGCATTTTTCATCCTAACGCATTCCTGTTTTTACTTTGTCCTCCAAATACCTTTCAACGTTTGTGTTCAGATTCCTTCCATCACTTCTCTGCTCCTTTTGTTCTAAACTTCACTAACTTAATTTTCTTCATACTTGTAGAGCCTGGGGGGCAATGAAATTGATTAAGCCAGCGGCTTCATTGCAGTCTTCCACCTTTTCAAGGCCATCATCTTGGTAGCCTTTTTTAATCATATTCCACTGCCTTCCCCCCCTGCACCACGCCTCCCCCCACCCTGGGAAGTTATTCCCTGTGCACTAAACTATAGATGTTTCATTATCTTAAAATCTTTTCAAATTTACTTATTTGCAGAGGCATAGCTGTCAAAATGAACAACACAATATCACAGTGAATTTGAAGGTTTGTTGTGGTGTGTGATAAAATAGGAAGGGTTAAAATGGGATAAAATCTTGTGCTACTTCTTGGATGCAAAGGAAAAAGCAGAAAATAAAGATTAGTAGTATTAAATGGACATTGAGATATTACAGTCTATTTCATGATTGTATATTAATCATGTATTATGTATTCATGGTTCTTGGTAGGAAGATAGCATTTTGGTGACACAAACTCTAAGACCGCTTTAGATATCTCTGTAAATTAGAATCAACATCTTGCACAACAGGTCTTGAATTTACTCACTTCTTGCTCATTTGAGAGTTAACAAAAGCTAACTGACAGTAAATTGCTTTTTCATTTGTTTGTGCTCTCTTTTGTTTCCTTGTATTCACTACAAATTAGTAAGTACAAAAAAGAACCAGTTCACTTAAGACAGAACTTTGAGCTGTTTCCAGTAGATCTGTTTCCCGATTCAGCTTTTAGTACATGTACTGTAAAAGTACGACTACCTAATTAATTGAGGTGTTCACCTGTGGTCTAGACAACCGTTTTTCTTTGTCTCATCAGGTTGTTATGTTGTTGTAATAAAAACAGATATAAAACTCTGAAAGCATCTCTGAAGTTGTACTTTTTGGCTGTTCTGGGCTGTTAATCTTTCTTTGTTCTGTACTTGTTTTGTGCTTGCATCTAGAAAGAAGGGATTATACTGAGCTGGCAGTGAGACTCCTGAGCTGTGCTACTTTGACATTTTGTGTTTTTAAAGTCATGGGGGTGCTCTGATGAAATGGGGGGGGCAAAAATAGGTGGTTTTAATTCTAGTGTGCAAAACTTGTTTGAGAATTGAGTTTGCAAAAAGCTACAGAAGGGGCTAATAAAAGAGGAGTCAGATTTTTAATTAGTTTATTAAATGTTGTTCCATACTCTCTATGAAATACATATTGTTCTTTATTTAAGGAACTTCTAGCCTGCGGTAATGACTGTCCTTGTGTTAATGATCAAATAGAAATTTTACAAAGTGAATTGTTCCTGATGCAGATTCTTTATTTCTGCATGCAAAGCTGCAATCATAGGCTTAGAATGTTAATGAAAGTTACAGTTCAGTTTTGCTGCTGTGTCATACTTAAAGAAATTCAAAGGTAGACTGTGGTCTGTGCAGTGATGATTAGATGCTACTTAAATGTTACTTGATGGGATAGGGACCAAACGAGGTGTGTATTTTGGGGGAGGGAGGGCGGGAGAGATTTTCACTTGTGT
>JANZLQ010000086.1:16046577-16079699 GCA_026212715.1 Elanus axillaris | reverse complement strand
TGTTTTTTTGGGGGGTGGGTGGGCGGAAGAGATTTTCACTTGTGTTGTAAGGCTTTTTAACATTATCATTTATATGCAAGCAATTGTTGGGTGATTGTTTTTTGTATTAGCGCACTATTACACTGACATATATCACACCCTGTAGAGTGTGTGAGGTATCCGTTATAGTAATTTGAGATGCCTTGTTCAAATTGCTGTTGTTTTGGTTGTGGAAGATTAAACTACTAGAATAACAAAGTGCTCTGCACCAAGATCAGTGTTGTGAGATCAGTTATACAGAGGTTTTGATTTATTCTGTTACAGATGTGGCCTTATAGTGTTTTGTTCTTATTTTTAGGATTCTCCTTTTACAAATGCAGGATTGGGATCTAACCTAAACCTTCTGGGTGATATAGAATGTGATGCCAGTATAATGGATGGAAAGTCATTAAATTTTGGAGCAGTTGGAGCACTGAGTGGTACGTTAACTACGTATTATAAAGCTAACTACTGATTTAAGTGCAAAGATCAGTTTTGTTCCTTTTTGTTAATTTTTTGACGGGGGAAACATTGTAAATACTGCCCCATTTAAATGAATTTTGCCCCCTTTTGAAAAAGGGGGAGGCATTGCTGCTCCCTGAAATACTGTTTTGTGTTAATTTGCTTTGTGTAACATATTGTCTTACTAGTTCATTGATAATCCTTTGATGCAGAACAATTGTCTGATACTATACAGTATTCACAATGGGAGTGAGTTTGCTCAGATGAATTTGCATTTTATTATAAAGTTATCATTCTACAATTATTTTAAAAAAGATTACAAGCATTTAACTTAAGCTTAATATTTGTTTTTGTTCTGTGTCTCCTCGAAGAACTTACTGGTATATAATTCAATCATAAGGACAATTGATATTTTGGTCTCTTAGTTAGGTTGGTCAAAATAGGATCCTAGGGGACCAAAGTTTCTTTTATACTACCAGAAGGCTATGCAGGGTGCTAGCCTCCAAACTAAAGACTCTCATGTGTTCTTGAGAATGGGTGCAGCTGCTCAGCTGTCAAGCTGTTTGCTTGGAGCATAAAATTTCTGTATACTGTAGATTTTTTCGTTATAATTTCTCTCACATGATCAGTTTCATTTGGATTTGTTTTGTGTGTTACTGTTACAGGGTTAGGTACATTTGTATATGGGACTTAATTAATCTGAGAACTAATGTGCTTTTTTTTTGTTGTTTAATTTTAACTTTCAGTACAAAACAAATTGAGGTATACAGTCCCAAATAGGGATTGTTGAGGTTTTGTCATAAGTTCAGTGGACAGCTTAACTTAACTATTGAATAGCTTTTATGACAACATTTCAAGCTTTGTTCTTTATCCTAGAATAGTTCTAAACCGTGGTAATAACTTCCTCATGTAGATATAAATCTAAAATAAATAGTTGAATTAAGTGTTTCAAGGCATGTTTGTTACAAAATGTGTCCTTTCAACCATGGGGAAGGAGGAAATGAGAGAATGAGAGAAAGCTAAGACTGAATCCTATAATCCCTGTTCTGGCCAGATAGATCCAAATGAAAGCTCTTTCCATCTTGAAAAATTAATGCTCATGAAACATCTTTGGCCTGTAAAATACCATAGATTTAATTTGAGATTTGTGTGGTAGGAGGTCACTCCAAATATTTCAATATTTTTTCTTTTAAAAAAAAAAATACCAAAAAGGTGTGGGGGGTTGTTGATCAGAAGACTTTGTCACTACTGATAGGACATGTGAAGGAAAAACTGATAAAGTTGTTAGTAAATAACATAAGGTGTCTCTTAATGACTTGGCAAAGCCTTGGAAATTAAAGGAAGCTGACTTCCACTGCCAAAATGAACACTACAGTGCTATGTGGAAAAATATTTTAATGTTTTATTCCCATTTTTGCTAATTTTTCTTTTCAGGAATCAAGAATCCAGTTTCAGTTGCAAATAGATTGTTGTGTGAAGGGCAGAAGGGAAAACTCTCTGCTGGCAGAATTCCACCTTGGTAATTGCTTTGTTCTGCTTGACTTTACTTTGGTCTTTCGTCTCTACTGCATGCAATATTTGAAGGTTATATCTTATCCCAAGAAGGCTGGTGCTGTTTTACCTACCAGTGATAGTGTGCCTTTAAAAAGAAGATAAGCTTTGTTCTCTGACCTTCAAACATCTTGTGCACTTGATGAAGCTGTGGGTAGAATGAAGTATTGTGAATAGAAGGCAACATCATTTTTGTGATAATTTCTGTCTGTGTGACTACTTCATATGTCATACTGGATTCTTACATCATACTGAATTCTTATATTTGTTACTGTAGCATTTTGAAAAATGCCTAAATACATGAAGATTAACATTAAATTCTACTGTCTTTGCCTCTGTCTACCTTTTAAAAAAGCAGCATAGTTTTTAACAAGTATATAAAAGAATCCTACTTCACTGCCTGTCTTCATGGCTTTATTTTGCAGGTATAGTGTGGAAATGTGCAGTGTTTAGTAACTTCCTCTTATCTTAGCCGAAATGGGAAGTTATTTTGAAGATAGATTTAATAGTATTTATAACTACAATGAAAACATGCAGTCCTTTATTGAGATGGGTATAGTACATAGATGGAAGAGGTGACTATTAAATGCATAACAATTTTAAATATTATTGCATCATTTTGGAAAGAATCCAAGAAATGTGTCAGAATTGAGTGCTCTTAAAACTGTCTTATTTTCATTAGCAGCTTAAATTGACAAGTAGAGAACTTGAATGTTTCATTCGTATTAATTGAATGCTATCCTCAGTTACTATACCTGTTGCAGAAGTTTGCTAACTAATGGACTACAGTATTTGCAGATGTATTAAACCGGAATTTATGTAGTTTAAAATATGTATATTTAGATTCACAAAATTTACTTTCCTTAGTATGTTATTCTATAGAATTAGCCAAATAGTCTGTGGCTGGATGGTATAGCATTCCAATTTAAACAGTGAGGAAAAGCACTATTTCAGTCATGCTGCAAAGAAGTTCATATATCAAAAAAAGCTACTCTGAAACCAAACCATCAACAAGCAGATTTTGCATTTAAAAATCTTTAATGAATAAAGAAAAGAGTAACTGTAGTTAGATAACTTTTTTTTTTTCCAGAGGAGACATTTACTAAGGAATAAGAACTTGAATTTCAGTTGCTGTTAGTAGCTCATTTCTTCACATGTCAGGAGAAAGTGGGACTTAGCTGAGTTACATTAAAGAGAGTGTCAAATGAGATGGGTTTTTTTGGTATTCTAGAACCAGTGCTGAAGTCAGCTACAGGAGCAAGCACTTGTGATTTAGTTTTGGCTGTATCATCTCAGTATTTTCTCGGATTGTTGTGTGTTATCTCAAATTATCATAAGGAAGAGCACTTGGGCATTTTAGCATATTTGCTGTAACATCATGATCTAGTTTATGCTGCTATTTTAAAAATAACTGGAAAAGAAACTATCGCCTTGCCCTCAAAGGATAAGCCTAAATCTTTCAGACCCTCTGCAAGGTCTTGGCTAACAGATGCTTTTAAAGACAAGGGAGCTCAAACTCTTGAGGTATGAGGGGAACTGTTTTTGGAGCCAACACATTCAGTTTATTGTGCAAATATTGTGGACCTGAGTTACCTAAAACATATTTTCATTTCCTTTTTCCCTTTCTGAAGTTTGAATGTATATTTTATTAGAGCAAATTAGTTACCCTGGGAACAATCTCTACTAGTGGGATATGATGGGTTGTGCTTCAGACTTGCTCTGGTAGATGCTCCTGTACATACAGGGTATCTCAAGTTCGAAATAATAGAGCTTATGTTCACTGTAGGTGATGACTATTGGCTATTTCATGCCCTGACATTCTGGCAGGGTTTGGCATGACACATTGTTTTGGGACTGAAATATATTTGTGCACAAGCTGGGAATATATATAGTCATGACAAGAGAGCAGCTGTATTTTGGCATTCCTACCAAGTGTCAGGATTTTAGTAACTGATTTTTATTTGTGAAGATATGCAAGTTTTGTCTTGTGTCTCATGGGCAAGTAGTGCATTGGGGAATCTTCCGGATGCTGCTTAGCCTAAGAACCTGTCTTGTTAAAGAAACCTAGTGGTAGAGACTGTTTCTATAGCATGATCTAAGATAGCCTAATGTTTTCTGGCCAGAATGTTTGGCATGTGACCACACAAGAAAAATTCAGGAACTGTGAGATTGGTAAAAGTGGCATTATGGAGATTCCTGTTTATAAAAAGAACTCATGGAGGCAGGTAGTTTGGTCTGTTTACCCCTATTCAGCACCTGTTTTTATAGTGACAGTTCATAACCAATTCAAAGTGGTACATTTCTGATTTTCAGTAGAAGAAATTCTAATGAATGTGAATTATTTTTTCTGAGATTGTAAGCTTATTGGGAAGCAGTGATCAAGTGTCCTAACTGATGTATCCTATTTGCTGTAAATTGCTCTGTAGACTGTGTCATTCTGGATCAATGTCTTGCTGTCTTGTTTAATATACAGAATCCCACTATCCAAATTAAAATTTTAAAAGTTTAAAGTAAAGAATCCCTGGATGCATGGGTGCATTTGTTGAAACTTCTAAGATCCTTACATTTTACTGTCATATTTTATTCAGCTCGATGTTGTCAGGATTTTCTCTGCCTATGTATGGAGGATCAGAAAATACTGAACTTGTAAATGTTACATATTATCATATAGGATATTCCTGTTCATTGTATAACTTTACAAAAGAAAGCACTATTATAATTGCACAATTATGCATTGGATGGATCTTTGGTCACAGAATAATGGATTAGATGTTTTGTAGTAATAAGTTTGAAGATTTTCTCTTTATTGTGCTGAAACCTTGACCTTCCTAAGGGAAAAGGCTTATTTACATCTGTTTACTAGTAAGTATAGATATGGAAGAATTGCAGGATGGTACAGATCCACCTAAATGTCTCTTTTCTTACAACTTATTAGTACTACTGATACCTAAGTTCATGTCTGTATCCCTTTTCAGTATTAATAGTAACCCATATGGAAAAAATGGGTTACTTTTTAAAACTTCCTAGGGTTCCCCCCACCCCCCGCCCTCTTTAGGTATACAGGGATTTGTAATTGCTTCACAGTTTTACAGTACTGTATGCAGGATATGTACATTGTGTAACCCTGGGCAGCATGTAGTCAAGAAAGTGCCTAGAGTAAAGACTTGCACCACCTTTTATCTCTGTTCTGTATTTCTTCAGAACAATTTCTGCTTTGTAACAGTGATTTCAGAGTGATTGCTGGATTTTATAATAAATGTTACAGAGTAAGTTTGTTACATTCAGGATGCCTTAACCATCTTTAATGAACCTTATCTTCTTGTGCCACTTCTGCTTGGCTTGGTGTGGCCTGTCTCTCTACAGGCTATATTAAATGGTCCTGTTTGGAGCAAATAGCACCAGGATAACCACATTCTTGGATAGAATTGCCTAAAAAGACCGTTTTTAGAGACGTTTACTTGCACTTACCGTTAATATGGTCTACTTTGCCTGGAACTGGAAAGCACGTCCAAGCATTGTCTCCTTGCTGGGAGGATGTTTTCATCTTCTGCGTGTTCTGAACCTGTAACAACTGCGGAGTACTCTTCATTTGATGTATTTGCAAGAAGGATCTTTTTATCTTGTTAGTGCAAAACCAACTTTCAGAGTAGCAGAGCACAAACTCATTCATTGTTTGCTTTTGAAGTTTTTTTCCTCCCTTTGGAAAATTGTATTTTGAATTAGCCTAAAGGCTTTTGAAACTTGGTGGGGTTTTGGCTGCTTTCTATAGCGCACTGGCTTTATTCCCTATTTTCCCTTTCCCCCAACAAATAAAGCTCAGTGGTAGCTGTTTAGAGGTAGTTTTGGTTTTGTCAGCTTTAAGTATCACCCTGCTCATTCTTGCCTGCTGCAGCTTTTCTACATGGCTACATGGATGATTCTCATGGCAACTAAAGCAGTTCCCTAGTGCCAGACTGCTGGTTCCCACCCTCTTGCCACCCTACCATCTGTGGCTGGTACAATTGTGTGTGTGGCCATGTGCTCAACAGGATCACAGAACTTGCTTTTGGGGATGGTGTAAAGACTGTTTATTCTTGTTTAGATGCTATGTATTTGGCTACTTGCAGAACTGAGTTCATGCTGTATGTCTTGTAGGAGTCTTTTGCCAACTAATTCTATATCAATTTATAGGAGATACAGTATATGTAGCACAGACAGCAAAGCACTGAGATCCTGATTATTTATTTTTTTAAAAACTGTTTATTTCAACTTTTCTGTGATTACTGTGTCCTTTCAAGAAATCTGAACTGAAAGTTCAAAAAAGGTGGATGATCTCTCTGGTTTTATGGGGCCTCAATTAAATGTCTGCTTCAACTAATCTAACTATTCTTTGGGACCAGAACTGGAAAATACTTTGTCTGTGCCCATTTTATAGGAGGGAGAGGAATCTGGGAATTAGGGCTGCAAGTGTGAGCAAAGTAAAAGTCACATCACTTAAGTTTAGAGGCATTCTTGGGTGCTTTTTGTGCAGTCTTCATAAACACTAGTGACTGTTTCTGTGGTTTTAAGTATTAAAAAGGCAATTGTGAGATTGCTTGTAAGTGCAGTGTTTCTGACTGATCTGTGCTGTTCAGGTTACCATATGTAAAACTCGTAATATTTGAGCTTGAGACTTTTTCCACCTACCCTTCCTCTCTGTGTAAATTGTTGTATTAAACAGGAAGTGCTTATTCACTTCCTGAGAATGTATTGTTGATAGAAAACTTTTCTTTTAAAGACCAAAACCTTCTGTTAGTGAATGGAGAATGCCACTTACTTAGGCTTGGCTACAGTTTGCATTTCTCTCTTACGTTAATGAAAGTGACAGGTTGTTTCTTGAGCACTAGCTTACCTAATAGGAGATGCTTGAGTTTTCTCAAAGTACCCAGTAACTTATTCTACAGTATCTTGCAACATGAACAATATTTATCTGGAGCTGCACTAATGATGGTAAGAGATATGTATTTAACAATTCAAATTCTCATCTAGATAAACTTTTTTTTTTGAGATTTTTTTAAAGAAAGAATGGGCATACCTCTTGCATTAGTTAAGTCATAGACAAGATAGAATTTACCATCTCAAAATACAAAACCACCTCAAAATACATACTGAAAACTGCAGGTATCAGATACAGCACTCTCAAAACTTCCAACAGCATTAATGACAACAAATTTGCTGTATCAGTAACGTTCTCAGAAATAATAGTACTAGGTGGCCCCAGGGACTACTTTGTAGCTGAAATAACTTTTTTAGCCTTATATTCATAAATCTGGTATTACTGTAATACTTTTTGAAATTGCTGTAAATCCTCGGTCTTTACTTCTTTGTCCATTAGGCAACTGTGTCATTCTTATTTCAAAAGTGGGATATGAAGTTAAGATTGGAAATAGTTGCCCTATATTGTGCTGCTGTTGTTGATACTGTTGCACAGCAGCTTTCTGAAATGTATGATTTCCAACTACTACATTCCTCTTTTCAGGTGATCAGATTAATTTCTTTTAATTTCTTTAAGTGGAAACACTATAGATAATTGTGGCTTGTTTTATTTCTCTCCCTAAAAGTCACATGTCTGTGTATATTTTTTGCTGTCATTCATTGTCACAGCAGCGTGTACTGTCTCCCTACTGTAAAGCGTTCAGTACTGATTAGAAAACAACTTCTCAGATTGTCGGGGTTTTTTTACAAGTATATTAAAAATTTAGTAAACTAGTCTCATTTGTGAATGCTTGATGAAACTCCATGAGATAGATCATCATCCTTCTAAATAAGGCTTATTTTTAGCTTGTGTTGTACTTCCTGAAATACTTCTTGATATTCCTGTGGCATTGGCTGACTTTACTGGAAATACCTTACCATTCTCACCTCATTCATCCCATGTTGGTCTTCAGGATCTTACTAAGTTGTCACAGAGAGCAAGCCTCTAGATGGTTTTCTCCTGTTTTAGCTGCAACTAAAAGCTGGTGCTATTTGGTAATTAATTTCAAATATAATAGCACTTGTTTTTATTCAATACTGAACTTAATGTCAGAGCTGCGTAGTCTTTTAATGAAACTACATGAGGTTGCCAAATGTAATTATAGCTGACATTTCTGTGAAGTGTAGACAGCTTACAATTTTAAAATGACCAAACCAAATAGAAAAAATATTTGCAAGAAAAGGGGGATTTGTTATATGGTTTTGTTTAAACTCCCTCTTCTGTGTCTCCTAGCTTTTTAGTTGGTGAAGGAGCTTACAGATGGGCAGTTGATCACGGGATACCAGCATGTCCTCCAGGTATCATGGCTACAAGTGAGTAAACTGGTGGTGTCAGTAGGAAGAACAGGACAGAGTAATTTTAAATGGTGCCTCATACTTTGAGGTGTACATCACTTCACTGTTCTTAACATTCAACTAGCTTATGGTATTATGGTATATAAGGATGGTTTAAGTACACTAATTTTCTATTAAGTATCTGAATAGAAAAAATTATAAACTATTACTTCAGCTGCATTTTAGCAATATCTAATTCAAGTAAATTTCTTATTCTAGGATTAAATCTAGTGAAGGAGTTTTTTTTCCAAAACGTAGGCTTTTTAACAGCTCAGTCCTGTAAGTCTCCAGTTGTGGTCCATCTTGAATCCCAAAAACACCAACTAGCCATGTATCTCAATGCAGCAGGTGCCAGTTTGACTCTCATATTCTGCAGTTACACCCATCTCTGAGTCTTTGTCCAGAACTGCTCTGGTTTAAACAGGCTGTCAAATTCATTTGCTTTTTTTTTTTTTTTTACATAGGTAGGCTTTGCTTCATCTGATATAGTGGAATAACCCGACCCAGAAAACAGACTTGGATGATACTATTTACTAGCAGTAGTTGAGTCTCTTAAAAACCCTTTTTTTCTTGAAATAAAATTGGTTATTATGTTGTATTGATACACCATCTATAAACTAGGCTAAAAATTAGTGCACTCACCCATGGAAAGGAGGATGTCATTCTCATTCCTTATTTTCTTGAGTCCCCCTCCCTTTTGGAAAGTGCTGTTATTACTAGTCTGTAGTTTACTATTGGTGAGAATACGCCCTATACTTCCCATTGAAGTTGTGCAGGAAAGAAATCAGAGATCATTGCCCAAAGAAGAAGGAGAACACAGAAGATATGGAATGTTTCTTTATTTTACAATCAATGGTATTACTGCATAAAATATATGAGTAGTCCCTAAACCAGAGATAGAAATCCAGGGTTCCCATTAAGGCTTTTATTGGATCTAGTTCTAAATGTAGATAAACATCCAGACATTGCAGTTCAAAGTTGCTAATACTTTGTGCTTAAATGTAACCTCTCAAACAGTGGCAGAATTTTACTTGATCATGCCAACTTTCATACATACTCGTGATACATTTCATTTTGAACTGAAAGTTTTGATTTCTAGTTCCGCATGACTCAAACTTTTGCCCTATCCATCTGCTGTCCAAAACAGCATTCCAGAACAACTTTTGGGCTCAGTTAAGCAGGGCACCTTTTTTCTGTGACTCTAGAAAGAGTAAAAACACGTAAAGGTTTGGGGTTTTTTTGTGGTGGTTTTTGTTTTGTGGGTGTTTTGTTTTGTGGGTGTTTTGTTTTGTGGGTGTTTTGTTTTGTGGGTGTTTTGTTTTGTGGGAGTTGTTTTTGTTTGTTTGCTTCTTTGTTTTTGAGAAAGTGGTTGCTACTTATCTGTGGGATATACTCCAGAAGGAAGGTTTCTTGACTAATTGTGTCAGCAAGCACAAAAGTTTCCATTGTTTCTAGTACCAATGTGTTTTTGTTGTGACAGAGATGATTAGATTGTAACATTAATTGCCAGATGATATCTTACTAGTGAAAATGTACCCTGGTCAGAGCAAATCTACATGTTATGGCTTAAAAATAAAGATGACCACTCCTAGTTTGATTTACCCGAGCAACTTAAAGGTTGTCATTTTTCCTAACATTTAAGTAAACTTAATTTTGCAGAATAATTATTAATGGGAGTACATCTGATTTTTCTTTAAAACAAACCCAAACCACAACAGCGATAAGGAGCAAACAAAAACCTGAAAAATCAGTTATAGGAAATGATATTATGTTGATTTCCATACTAGTCCATAGCAAAGCTAGCCTTTTAATGCATAGATTTCTGGCCAGTGAGGCTGGAAGGTAACCATTAATGCCACGTGTGACAACATGGGATTGTTATAGCTGAAAAGAAACTGGAAAGTGTCTCACAGGTAACATTATAAGAAAGCCAAAATTGTTTTTTCTAATGTTACTAGGGGAGAAAAAGTTAGAGGTGCTTCGGAAATTACAATTAAAGAGAACTTTTTTTCCAAGCAAGCACAAAGGATCTCATCTGAAGAGAGCTGTTGCACAAAATAATGTTACAAACTTCAAAAAATGGAAGAGTTTTTCATTATGCTTGCTACAATTTCTATGGTAGAGCTTGCATAGAGAATTTGGGGTAAATGACCTTGAAATTACATGATTGATGAATAGCTCTGTAAAATGAAGAATGAAGTAATTGCCAAACATTGGGAAAATATGTTTAGTAACTTAATTACAAAAAACAAACACCACCCCCACCCCCAGACTGCCTAACCCAAACCTTAGACATGTACTTGCAATTAGTATTAGCAGGGAGAACTAGGTGCATATGTTTTGGCTTCTCTGTGCTGCACATGGAAAATATTCTTGAAGTCACATTATTCTGTCTCATTTTTCCCAGACCTGAGATGGCAAGAGTAATGTTATACACGCTGTAAGGCTGTGGGATTGTGTGGTTGGTTTTGCATGGATGGAGCTCTCTTTCTGATCAGTTACAAAGAAAGTTGCACGATCAGCTTTGTGGTCACACTCCATAATTCTCTCAGAACTATCAAAGTATCTGAGCGCCAAACTGAAATGATGTTTTAAACCATGTTACTTGTTGAACTACATCAAGGTTATGTCAAGGCTCACCTGCCTTGTTTTCAGTTTGCCAAGTGTGGGAGGAAATGGGATTTCTACCATTTGTAGAAATCTGGTGGCTTTCCAGTGTAGTGAGTGGGTGTTGTTTTTTTTTTTTTAAAAAAAAAAAGTGAAATGTGATCTGCCTGCATTGCCTACAGCGTGCAAGAAAGCTGAATGTATTAATTCCTGCCCATACTAGAGCTTAATTCCTGCCAATACAAGAGTGAATACTAGCTTATGCTACAGCTTTGTTATCCTGTGCTAGAAAGACTGCTTTGAAAGTGTGATCAGAGTACTGAGTGTGATTACAGTTCAGAAATGCTAATTTACTGTATCATGCAACCTCTTACATAAATGTTGAAAGTATACTCTACTCTAAATAGGCAACAGAAATTTGAGGTACAGCTTCAACTGTCAGTATCTGTGCCTGCACTAGTAATAACTGAACCACTTTTATCTGAATTTTTTTCAGTTCAGCCCATAGTAGATGCAAAGTAGTTGATTTGACAAAGATAACATGGTATAAGACAGCATTTTACAATTGCTTACAATGTTAAGTCTTCAAAGGGGAAGAGAAGGAAGGTAACTACTAATGCAGCAAACTTGTACCTCTAGCAATGTGGAAGTGGCCATAAGTACTTCAGCAAGTTATATTACATAATAAAAGCAGCTGCAGTGGATTCTCATAGCTTGATAAATGGAATCCAAGAGTAGCCACAAATGATGCTTAAGGAAGAATATAAGAGCAGAGCAAATACATACTTCCCTTTCCCTACCCCATTTGCTATCCCGGACTCTACATTTCCTGAGTCATTACTGGTTCCTGCATACATGGAGGTAATCAGTGGCATTTTCTGCCATGAAATTGTTGTTTCCTCTCGAGCCCATATTAATTTCTAGCATCTGCAAAAACCTTCACCACTTAGCTATGGGTTGTGTGAAGAACTACCCCTTTTTCATTATTTTGAGACTTGCTGAATAAAATCTGCTGGTTTATTGTCAGGTCACTACTCAGAATCCTTCTTCACTCAAGTTCTTTTATTATCTTGAATAACTTAGTGTCATCAGTAAAATCACATCATGTTGAACAGAGTAGGTGTTAATGTAGATTGGTTTGGCATTCCACTTCTAGCAAGATATTTATTTTTTCCTCCTTTGTTTTCTATTTTTAAACTAATTTTGTGAATGCAAGGATATTCTGTTTTTATCTTATGGCTACTTGGATGCTTTAATGAGGGAGAACCCTTTCTAGGTAAGTGTCATGCAGATTGTCTTATTTCTAATGACACCGTATGTCTCCCTGTCCCAGCAGTGTTGCCTACCTAGCCTGCATCTGTCTTCCAAACCCCCAAACCTCACCTCACCCCCAGCTCTGTCCTCCACTTTGCTATTATTGCATTAAGAAAAACATTGGCCATATTGCCGGAACTGTTCTACGAGGTTCGGTCAGTGGCTCAGGACAGTGGCTTAGACCATGTTTTGTTGCTTTGTTTTTAGGGTGAGAATGAAAGAGATCTGAAGAGACACTTAAAGGTTTTGGAGATTTGATTAGGAAGCTTGGTTAATCTGAACACATATCTGATTTTAGGAGACTGAGGGATATCTCTTAGAAGATGCTTGTCTTTTAAGAGTGAACATTGCTACCTCTGTTCCATAATATTCAAAGTAAATGAGCTCTGATAAGTGCATGTGTTTCACTGGCAAAAAAAAAAAAAAAGAAAAAGAAATAATAATAATAAAAAACCCCAACAAAACAAAACAAAAAAAACCAAAACCCAAAACGTGCTGGTGGTGGGAAGGCCAGACATGACATAAATCCTCCCTGGACTTGAACATAATATTGTAGGTTCGCTTGCAGTTCTGAAATCCAAATAGCTAAGTGCAGCCAATAGAATGGCTCTAAGTTAGCCAGGAAAAAAGTTCGGCTGAAGTACCCAAAAGATGCTTTGAATGGAAATCTTCCAGAGAGCAGGAAAAGCTGCTTGATAGAAAAAAGATTTCTTCCAGGAAGTAGTAAGAAATGGTATGTCTAGCAAGAGTTTACCCTGAGTTCTTGTTATGAAGAACAGATCTATATAGTAGTGCTCTGAGAAAGATAGGGTTTTTTTTTCACATGCGTTTGATGCTAAGTGTGTATGGGTTCCCGTTCACGTTGCTGTCTCTGTCAAAGTATGCTAATGTTGGAAGTAGCACTGGTAGTCTTTGGTCCCAACACAAGCATAAGTGGTGTTAATTTGTCATTTAAAATAGCTTTGTTAAAATGAAATTTATTTTCATCTGTGTTTTCATTTGTGCCTTTTATTTTAGCAACTGCTCAACAGATTTATTCACAGGATCATTTTAATTCCTGTGGGTTAACTAATTTGCTAGTATATTCCTTTTTAATTCGATTCTCTCCAATAGTTGCATTCTCTTTTAATATGGAATAGAAAGATAAAATGCAGGAAGTTCTTTTCTGGTTCTTTCAGTTGACTATAAAAAATGTCTGCCAGGGGGTGCTATATGATTGATCAGAGCTCAATCTGTACTTCAAAATTTTAAAAATATTCTTAGACTTTTCTTAGTATCATCAGTTTACAGTTTGCTTTTAAACAAGGGTTGCTGAACACTCATAGGTTGCATAATGGTTTTTTGCATAATAATTTGTTATGCCTGTAATAGAAACAGTTGAGTTTGTGTTGGTGTTCCCAGCTTGCTGGTCCACCACTGTAAATAGGAAGGTTTGAGTATTATCATGAATTTGATTTGTGATTTAGTGGTGCTAGGAGTTTGTATTTGTTACTTCTGTTTGAAAACTTAGTTGTTCACTTAAATATTTTCTGAGTTTTCAACCTAGCCTGAAAATATCTAAGGGAATAGATTGTGGTTTGTAAAAGCATGGGAATTTTAAGGAAACATGGACTTTTTACTAAAACATTTTGCATTAATTTTGGGCAGGAAATCATAGTATATTATAATTAACAGCCTGTCAGCTACAGGCCTATTTACACAGAGCTAGAACTAACAAGTAGATATGTATCAATTTTACTATTATTAAAAAAAAAAGTGCCTTAGTCTTGCATTCTGTTCTGTATGTACAATTCAGTAGTTTCAAGGACTCCATGAATAGGACAATTATAACTTATAATTTTTCTCTTGCCTCTGTTCTCTGGATCATTTCTAATGGGCTGTGATAGGAGACTACAAAAAGTTCTGAAGAGCTGTGTAGAATGGGGAATATAGTCATCTTTCATTTACTTAGCCACTGCATCCTTATGTAATAGAACTGTCAAGATTTTTGGTTAAATTTTTACTTGTACATAGTATAATGGTTAAAGGAGTTATGGGAATGATCAGACTGCCAGAGTGCCAACAGGATTAGTACAAGAAACGAGTAAATAATGTGGAAGTTTTATGGCAAACAGGTGACACACAGATGGCATTTCTGAACTGACTCAGAGACCAATGTTCTCTTTCTTTTTCTTCCACTGACCTGCTTGCTGAAAATTACTTTCGCATCCCTTCCTGTTAAGCGGTGGTAACAATGTAAAAAGCCTGTATAAAAGCTATGTTTTTATTGTCTAGCCATGATAATGTAGGAGATGGATCTTGTGCTAATGAATTATGTATTGAGGTCTTGTGGTCCTTTCTCATCAGGGTACCCAGTAACACTGGAACCTTTTGAAAATGGGAAAACCCATAACAGACTTACCTTTGAGCAAGATGTGCCTGTGAGATTTTTCTTCTGCATTTATAGATAATACATCATATTATCAAGCACACATTCTGACACCACATCCACTAATACCAACCTCTCATGCAGGTGAGTGGTGTTGAGCAGGAGCTATTGCTACCTGTTCTGTGCTCAGCCACTAGCCTTCTCCACTGCACACCGCTATACTTGTCTCAACTTCTACAACTCCGCTGTGACCAAGTATTCCACCCAGTGCTTCCACTGTCTAGCACAGGTAGCCCCAGAATGCAGTGCATTTAAGTACAGAGTACATGTGGGTAGCTCCTGTTGGTACCTTGTGGGGTTGAAGAGAGAATGTGGAGGGCTGGGAAGATGTTTTCAGGTCCTTGAAGGTTGTGCATTCCTAAAGAGGCACCCAATGCTGCATTGCAGGGACATGTGATAAATAAAAGTGTGAGACTGAAATCCTGAGCTTTTAATAATACTGTAGTTTTGACACATTCCTGTTGTCAGTTGTTATGTGTCTTCAATCTGGATGAGGCCTGAGCATGGTGTTTAAACACTAACAGATAATAATTTTGTAAAGCTGGGGGGGGTGTTCTTTTTTTTCTTTCCTCTCCCAGCAGCTCTGAACTAACTTTTTTTATTACAGTATATACATAAATGAGAAAGCAAAACAGAATGGCTGGTTGCACTCTGTGGCTTCTGAGACACAATTCTTTTAAGAATGAGTTTGGGCGTACATGTTATTACTGTGTAGGGTAGTAATTGGCAGGGATTTTTATCTGAAAGCACATACTTGATTTACATCTGAACTTTTTAATTCTTGAGCAAAATCGAAGGATGTTGTACTAAATAACTTTCCATGGATTCTGGCAACAATACCTCTGGGCTGTGGTCTATGAATTTTTAGAACTAGAATTCCATCTACTCCCTCACATCCCTTTCTAGCTTCCTCCCCAGTCAATAAAATCTACCTCTCTTGCTTCCCTTTCTCCTTGGCCCAGGCAACATCAGGCTGATGTAGCTATACTGCATTTGTTTTAGGAAAACATCCCTGTCTTCAACACTGTTGTGTCCTTTTCCTCTTCTCAAGCTTGGAATATGCTGTCTTGTTGGAGAAGGTGAGAGTGTTTTTTGTACTGTCATTTAGGACAAAGTTGAAATTTCTCAGCATCCTTGCACCACAAAGTTGAGGTTTTGTTTTAGATTTAATGTGAATTATGAACTGTGTGTAGGCATTTTTCCTTCTGTGTATAGTGCTATTTTCAAAATAATTTTTCAGTGGGTTATTTTTCCATGTTATGTATGCATCATTAACCAAGCATGCTTGAATCCTGGATTTTTTTTCAGTTCGTAAAACATTTTGTTGAACTTCAAACCCCATAAGATATTCTTTGTCAAGGATCCTAAACTTACAGGATGTTTTCAGAAAACTTTAAATTTAATGTTTCATTTGTTTAGTGTGAAGCTCACTTCTGTTTTCTTGTTTATTTTGTCACTAGTAGAGCAAGACAAAGCAACCAGAGTACTAGCCAGTTCAATGACATTTATAGTGGTTTTATGTAGACAGAACATCGCAAAGGCAGGAATAAACAGAGGGCAGGCAGCCCTTCACTTGGTGTTAGTCTTTATTCCCTTATTCTGGGGAAAAAAAAATCTGAGATTCAAGACAGTATTTTTAACTGATCATCTGAAGTTGGGCATAAATCTGTCAGAGGGAAAAAAGAGAAATCGCTAGGTTTTGTTTTACAAACTGGTACTTTGTTTCACAATTCATTTTCCCTAAATAATGAAAGGCAATTCTTCATCAGTCCTTGCTAAAACAAAATCTTAAACTTTCAGATGAAAGTTAATCCTAATAACTATTCTGAAGTTGAATGTGGCTTGAGTGCAAGAATTTCCACTCTAGGGGATGTCTGAATAGACTTTCTTTCCCTCACAGTATGGAAAGGTATGACATTTCATGCTAAACTGAATAAAACTTGAGAGTGATTGCGTTAATATATTAATTCATATGAGTAACTCTGGGAAGGGAGGTATGATATTAAAAAACTACCCTTCTCCACCTCTGAAAAAGAACTTCCCCAAAACAGTCCCCTCCCCACCCCTCACAAAAGACCTTCAGCTGTTCCTGGTAAAAACTCATCTCATCTGGAAGTATGGAAGCATGACTGGCACCTCTCTAATAGCTCTCTCTAGTGTAATGGTATGAAATTTCCAATGTGAAAAGTATTACCCTGTCTGTCACAAATAGGAGATGATGGTTAAGTTTTGTAGATACTGTGATGAAGGAAGCTGGGAAAGTTTTTGTATTTTACTGGGGAAACATGGTAGCTTCCTTGACCTAGACTGCTCTGTATTTGTGCATTTTAGTGTTGTATTACTTAGGTATGGTGGTATCTGATGCACAGGGATAGGATGAGAGAGAACTAATATATATTAGAACATGCGAGATTTTGATTAACTTAAGAAAAAAAAATTAACATGAGGTTGATCAAATACTGGAAGAAGGGCCCGAGGAGTTGTGAAATCTGCATCCTTGAAGGTATTCAAAACTTGACAAGTTCCTATGCAGCCCTTCTGAATTGGACTTCCTTTTCCTAGGAGGTTGGACTACGTGACCTCCCAAGATCCCTTCCAACCTACATCATTCTATGTTACTAGAAAACTTTCTTCATCTGTCTGCTTGACATGGTCAAAGTTAAGCAAAAAATGCATGCTGCAGCATCTCCTGGGGCTCTGAATATCTGATCATCCAGTGAAAGACTCCTTGATGCACTGCACCACTTCTCCCACATAGGAGACTAGCAAAGTAAGAAAAGCAATAGAGAGAAAATGCATGACAAGTCTTTACCCCAGCATACAGTTGAAAGGCAGTTGAGGTACCCAGGGATTGAAAATACTTCTGACACCTGAGGACTAAGTACAGGTTTTTGTTAACCAAAATTATTGCTTTGTAGGGTAGTCATCCATTCCATAAACATGGACAAGGTGGTACATTGCTAGCCTAATTTCATACTTGGTGTTTCTTATTGCCTAGTAAAATATATGCTTCTTTGTTAATAATGGCCTGTTTTCCACCCTATATTTCCTAGCATGCTGATACCACTTTGAATTAACGATGCAGATAAGAAGTTACTGTGAACAGTTAGATCCTTCAAAGCAAATCTTTGGGTTTTTACCTGTTTTGAAAAGACAAATAGAATCTTAAAGCACAAGGTAAAATCTGAAAATTGTTTAATTACTTAGCTAGAGACTAAGGACTTCAGTAAATGAAACCTCTCTCTTAAGCTTGGAGAATTTTGTACGTTGTTGAAAAAATGACAGGATAAGTAGCAACCAAGGTATAGTTGGAGTGATGATGCTGAGAGGCCATATAGCAGCACTCTGTAGCTGGCAGGGCAGCTTGGAACTAGGCCATGTGTTCTCTAGTTTTGATGTGATCTTTGTGCATATATTTGAATTTGTGAACATGCAAATACTGCAGAAAGTTTCAGGACACCACTAGCATTACATTCTGGAGTACAAGGAGAAATTCTCATGTTCAGGTTTTCATGTATGGGTTCCTGCACCCTCATATTTGTCTTGCTTCTCTAGGTACACCTTTTTTCTGAATTGGCAGGAGGCAATGGCAGCAGTAGATAACAGGCTTAGGCATATTTAATCCTGTGTAATACTTTCTTTTGACGAGTACTAAGGCCAGACACCATTCCTACTCACCCATATCGTGGCTCTGCCCATAGGTATTAGCAGTATTTATTGAAGTCAAGTCAACTTACAAATTCTCCTGTTTAAAGATTCTGTTAAAAACAATGTGCTGGCTTGGTTTATTTTGGGGCACTTATGTTTAACAAATTTTTCATCTGTGTGAGGCTTTTTTTGTTTGTTCCTCCCCACCCCCAATTAGTACTAAACTTAAATGATTCTTTGCCTGTTTCCCCTTACCAAGTGTTTGTTTTTTACTTCTTGCACCTCATTTCAATCATAGAAATGTGTTGTCCAAAGTAGCTGCATTAGTCAGCTCTGTATGGTAGAAAGAGTTCCTTTCTTGGTGATGGCAGATTAGTATGTGTTTACAGTTTTAAGAAACTTGTATTCATTAGGTTTTTGGAGAGAAATGCCAGCTTTCTTGTTACTTTTACGTTATATACTTGAATAACTGTGGTAGTTTAAGGTGCAGTTTAAAGGAGAGTTCACTAGGTGATTTTGGCACCTGCATGGGGAGGGTTTGAAAGAAGTAAAATGCTAACTGTCTGTGTACTTTGTGAGAATTGTAAATGAAAGATTTGTGTTCTTTTGGCTCTGCAATATTGATTTTATTTATAGACTGTAGTTGCCGCTGTTCCAGTCATCTGAATAATGGTGATATAGCTGTATTAAGAATTTAGTTTAAAATTACATTTTTAAATGTTTTTTAAGTTTTAAGACTAAATGGAAACCCTGTGCTTTTTAGCTTCTGTTGAATTTGACTTACCTGTGTATACTTCTGCCCTCCTAATAGCTTGATTTTGCATGACTAAACAAGTGACAAAAGACATTTCCCCCCCTCCTCTTTTCTCTACATTTCAAAGAGGATGTTAAAACAATCTGTGGGTAATATTAAGTAAAAACTAATTTAAACGATGTCAATATCTACAATTTTTTGATGAACTGAAACTTCTAAAAAGGGAACATGTCATTTTGGTTTCTTAAGCATAACGTGTTTTTTTTTTTTTTTTAATCCACTTTAGAGAGCACTTCTTTCTGAATGTGGGACTTAGATGTGGAAAATACATGTTTGTCTTTTCAAGACCTAGGTGGTCTTTAGACTGTGTTGGATTATGGAACATGAAAGTATTGCTATACTATTGTGTGGCTTTAGATATATGGGTAAACATACAGATATGCAATTAAGGTAATAATTAAGGTAATAATAAAAAATAAGGTAGCCTAATTTTATGGATATCAGAATGAGCTCACATGGTATCTATTTACTTATCAGCAGTCAAAACCAATAATTTTAACACAAGCCATTTACTCTGTTCTCTTCTGTGCAGTGCTGCTTCTTTGCCAAAGAGAGTTATTTAGATCAACGTAGCTTCCATATGTGTTCAGCAACTTGTTTCTACTAGATATCCATCACTGTTGCTGAACAGTAGTAGAACTTTTTCACTTAGGAAAAGACGTAAACATCTTGTACTGAAACTTAAATACTTAATTGTTGACTTTGTTATTGATGCTTTTTGCATCAGTAAAAATGTGAGGGACAAGACTTCCAAAACATCAACTTATCAGTGTTTGTTTAAATTAAGTAAATTTCACTTAGTTAAATGCTTTTGAACTGTTTTTGTAGGGTTTAGTTTAGCAGCTTTTAAGAGGAACAAGAGGAAGCTGGAGTTGGCCGAAAAGGTAGAAACAGATATCATTCAACTAAAGAAAAGACGACAATCAAATGAAAAGGTTAGTTCCTGTTTAAAATTTTGTTGTCATCCTAAACTTACATCTGATTGCTAATAAATTTCATGTTGTATATGATGAGACTAATGTAGCATCAGAAGCCACTTCTCCTTGACCATCTTAATGTTTAGATGATACAGTGATAACTTAGTGCAATTAAAACGTTCTGCCTTGCTATTTGAAAACCAGACTGTTACTTTGATCTTATTTGTGCTATGAAAAGTATTTTCCTCATTTTGAACAGGAAATATGACAAATGTAAACACAAACAGGTATTTACTGAAACATATTCTTTAGCTTGGGATCTCTGTCACTGTTTCCCACTTTTTAATGTTTTGTGAGCGCACTGCATTATGGAGCTGGAATGGGTGAAATTTGAAATATCAGGTAGGTAAACATGTGCATCTGTGCATGCATCTAGCATTGACCTGGCCCATATTACTTTCACTACAAAACTAATAGGATTCCTGCTGTTCTCCTCACTCCTAGTTTGAATTTAGAGCCTTTGTTACCATTTGAGAATGTCAACCACAGTATTTGTGTTTACTGTTGAATATCAAAGTATAGCTCATGAATTTAAATGCTTATGCTTTATTTGGGGCCTGCGGGCTGTCAGATTGGCCATTTCTCTGCTTTTGTAAGCTGACTGACCACTACCTTATGTAGTTGCATATGTTGATATAAATAACATATAAATCCCAGAGAATTAGCAAAAAAGTTTATTCTCTGTAGTCTGTGCAAATGCAAACCATTGACAAATTAGGCATTTTCATATGTGTTCTTAGATAAGAAGTTTTCCCTAGCAAGAGTGCTAGTTTTTCTGTTTTCAAGGAGATAAGACTTGTAAATAAAGTAAAGATAGAGGGGGGAAAAATGTTAGTTACTTGTTTTGGAACTTTTCCTGTTTACAGGACTTCATGTACCCCCTTGTGAAACTAACAGTGTTAAAATGTAACTGAGGGAGGAGGGGTCTCTGTACAGTATTGATGTTCATGTAATAAGGGGCAAGTCAATGCTTGAAACATATGCCAATGCATGAGCTTACCGACCTGCAATTTGAAATTTCAAGGGCTCCAGAGTCATGTGCAGCGTTTGTGGGAGACCCCCAAAGGCCAATGATGGTAGGTAAAGGAGGTGATCAAATAGAGCTCTACTCACTGGTAAGTAGTCCAGTAACATAGCACACCAGTTTTGTCAACTTTCTGGGCACATCCTGTCCATGAAGGGGGGATGAAAACCAAACCATGCTCTTGATGTGAACTGCTTGTGTTAACCACAGAGTGTAACATAATTACAGCCTTACAGGAAGTTTAGTTTTTCAAAATGAAAAAAAGTAGAATAATTCTCTCTAAGCTATTAGAAAAAGGGTCATTTTGCAAGGATGAGGCACATCATCCCAGAACTTGTACTGTCAAAGCTGAGCTTTCATAAAAGGTTTACAAATAATTGTTTAAAAAACATTTAAATACTTGAATAATTAAAAGTTAACCTTCTGGTCAAAGTTAAGCTTTAATCAATAAATATTCATGTAATTTTATTTGCTGTGCTTCTCTGGAGCTGATGATGGAGCAGACCTGTCCCTTTCAGCAGGACTTTGTAGCTGTTCTGTTGTCTGGTTTGACTCACCTGTTCCAACCCTATGCTGCAGCTTAGTTTATGTGCCTGTGTTGCCAGTACTGCACAGCTGTTGTAAGTTCTGGTCATTTGTTTGTCTATGAAGTTTTAGAAGATGGGAAAATAGCAAGGTAGAAAGGATGTTAACAAAGTTGAAGTTGAATGGAAATCATAACTAAAAGGCCTGTGTGAAGAGATAGTAGCTGAAATTACTTGGAAGTTTCAGCTGCTGATAAATTTCACCAGCTAAAACTAAACATACAGTTTTAAAAATAAATTTTCAATAAAAGTTAAATTATACCAAACTTAAAAAGAATGAGGCTGTTTAATAAAGATTATATGGAAAAGGTAGGCAGTGTAACTTACTGAAGGACTTTATTTCCTTTATTTTTCTTTTTGCTGTATTTTTCATTGTTTACCAAGTGTAGGATTTGTAGAGGGTTATGCGATTGCACATAGGAAGATCCTTTAATAACTTCATCAAATTTTAAAGGTGTGAAAATTGAGACTTTTTAAAGTTGTAGTGACTTAAATATAGATTTACACAGTTAAGAAATCATTTTTGTTTGTGTATGAATTAACTAAACATATTCATAGGGGCACTGGCTATGATGTTTAATTCAGCCAGATGCCGTTCTGAAGTTCTCAACTCAGGCACCAGTAAACATCAGAAGTAAATATTTCTTCTTACTGTTAACCTGTCTTCTACTAGAGGAAATGATCATTGAAAGTAGCTTAGTAGAGTTTGGCTAAAAGCTCTATTTTTTAATTTGTCTTCTGCTACTACAAACTTCTTTTAAAGCTATGCTGAAGTTACTTGTAAGAGGAGCTGTCCTCTCCTTGGTTTGAATAAGTGGCATTAAGAATTTCCAGTGCACGTGAATTTTTTTATAGGTTAGTATTTATAAGTTAGTTTTCTATAGGCTAGTTATATAACTCCATAAATAACATCATTTAGTTTGAGTTTTAAAACTGACTTGGTTTTTATCTAGTTTAACATACATACTCAAGTATGGGTACAACAGTTTGAATTAGATGTATGGAATCAGCAGTTTCATATTCTTCAGCTACTGTATTGAGGCAATAATGCTGAACATACTTAGAAAAGAAAAATACATCTGTCTTTGTTCAATAGAAAAACATTCTTAGAAGTATTTTGTGCATTATAATTTTTGTCATTGATCATTTTGAATGTACCACATGAACTTTTAGCCAGTTCCAGCTTGAACTATTTGGGTGAGCAAGAGTCAGTGCATAGCAATATGCGTCATTCCCATTATATATGGCAAATTTTAATCACTTGGATTTTTCCTCAAATCAATTTTTTTATGGCTGTGCAGAGGTAATTGTAGGTGTAGCAGTTGACTATTGCAGTCGTAGTGTCTGTCTTATTTATTCTTGTAGTTTGAATAGAATTTGAATTTTATGTATTTCCTTTTCCTTAAAAAAGAAATAAATTCTGTCACACATCCGTGCTGAAATGGTCTTTGATGATAATAATACTTTTTAGATTTCCAAAATATACTACAAAATCTATTTAAAGAAACCTAAATATTTTTCATCCATTGCAGTTAATATAAAAACAAACCAGCAAAACTCATCTGTGGAATACGGTATGAAATAATTCTCTCATCCTGAACATGGAGGTCAGACAAAATGTTCTGTTTACATACTAAACAACTATTAAACTGGAAAGGCTAGGGTTGTTTATCGATCTTTGTATGATTAGACTATAACCGCCCCATTTCAAACACATGAATGTTGTACCAATCATGTATAATCTTGTCAAGATCAGATTGCTGTGAGAGTACATCATGCTATGATGACAGTTGCCCTAGAAGGGAACATTTTTAGAATTGGTATGTATGAATTGGTCCCAGTGCTCACAGAATAGTGATATTTTCCATTGACTTAGATGAATTTATAAGTATTTATTTAAAATACTTCAATAAAATGTGCTTATAAGATTGCCTCTTACCTTGTTAAATACTGCTGTAATCAGCAGAAGTGCTCCATCAGGAACACCTTAAATCTGAGATTTTAAAAGACTAAAATATATTAATTGTGGGTATGTTATTTTCTAGATAACTCTAGATACTGTTGTGTTCCTCTCTGTTTGCACTTGATCTGCAAAGGGCCAATGTGGGATATACTAGAAGACTTATGTGTTGCCCTGTTCTGATTTGAGTAGGAGGGTACTGTAAAAACCCATATTTTTAGCAGAACCTACTTGATCTAATTATCATCAAATATAAAATGCTATTTATTTGTGTGGATAGCTGGGTAATAGCATATAGATATTAATTACTTCAGTCAGATTAATTTTGTATTTGTCAGTTATGATGCTCAGAGGTGAGATTTAATGGTAATTACTTTTCACAGAATTTCAACATAATCTCAAGATGAGAGGGAAAAGGCCCTGTGTGTAGATATCTTTCAGCGGGCACTGTGTAGAGCTCTCCTAAACTGTTAATTCCTTCCTTAGGGGCTTGTAGAATGATGACTATTTATAGGGGTGGTTTTTATGTGCAGAAGAAGGTAAGGATGAGATTTCTAATATACTTGATAGAAGTCTGCATTTGTGTAGATGAGCATCTTCCAGCTTTGTGTGCTTAGCTAAGTTTGAATATTTGGTCCATGATTTCATGAGATTAACTTCCTTTCCTGTTGCAAGGTACAAATTAAATCAGTCATGTGAGGTCTTACTTTTCACATTGACTTTAAGTTGTTTCCATGTAAAATATTAACTACATAATAGATTATATTTAGGTTGCAATACTACATTGTTAAAACCTCCAGACTGCTTTTGCAATGGATGTGTTAAAGTTATTAGCTAAAGCTAGGTATTGAATTTCTTAATGGTTATCACCAAGTAATAATCAAGTTTCCTTTGGAACTTGCAAAATTTGGTAAGGGCAAGCAATTTGGATATTGTTTAGTCCCTGTTAGACCCATATAGAATTTGGACTTACTTTAGAGTTCATGAATTGTAGTGTTTAACATATTTTTTTTTATTGTCTTGATGCTAGCTTGATGGGATCCTGTATTTTTCAACTTTTATATGTTTGAAGAGATGAGATGTATGACAATGAAAGTCTTCTCATCAGGTGCATTCTTCCTGGAACTCCTCAGGCACATAATGCCTTTTTGTATGTAGAAGTACAGAAAGTTCCTTTGTTAAATTGTGGCGAGCTCTTTATTTACTGGTTCAGAAATCAGAGGGTTGTCAATACAGTTTTCATATGTAGAAAAATTTTAGTACTGAACTACAGAATTGATTCATGGTGTTACTTCTAAGTATGTGAAGTCACTAATGTTGAAATGGGAGCAAGCATAAAAATAGGTCTAGAATAGATCTGACAACATATTTTTCCCTTTGGATATAGAATAGAACTGATCCTCACTGATTTTCAGTTCGTTGAGTAAGGATAAATACAGCATCAGCAGTGATCTTTTTCTGATCACAAAAAAAACCCAAAGTTATATTACTGAGAAGGAAAATACGGAATCCCTTTGCTTTTGTGATACAGATTTCCTTCAGAAGGTTATGTGGGCCAGGTTAAAAAAAAAAAAATACTTCCCTTAGAAAAAATTTCCAGCCTCCGAAGTTGCCCCATCTGAAAATAAAACAAGCCAAAGCAAGCAAACCGTACCATTGAATTGACAGCAAATACTGATTTGAAATAGGTCTTTTAAAGGAAATAATGGTGAAGAAAGTTTCCATGCAACATACACTTGTAAATGCTTGTGTTTTTTTGAATAAAATACCTTTTAAAAAAAGAAGTTAGTAATATAGCTACTGAAGGCAAATATTTTATGCATGTGAGAGCTAAAGTGGAAGATGGATGGCAGATTGAGCAAATAGTTTTACAGATGCTGCAAAGAAGGCTGCAAGCATTTTTTCTTTTGCTGTCAGATGATATGGAAAACATAATGATCCATACTAAGTCTCATGCTTCTAAAATGTATTTCTGTTCATTATGGGAACCCCAAGTGTTTGACTTAATATGAATTAAGATTACACAGGTGGCCTTAATTCTGGCATTTCCTAACTTTGACAAGCTTGCTTTTCCTATCTGTAGTTGTCTATTAATCAAGTTGCTTGTTGTGGGTATCATTTCCTTTGATAAAAGGGGGCAGGGGATGGACAAAAAAGTCTGCATCATATTAGTAGTTCTTCTCTATATGGAAATCATAGGACAGTAGGAAAATTCATGTTGGGAAGAGCTTTAAGATCTTGAAAACCACCAAGGATGGGAGTCTGCACCTGCAGTGAGCAGCCTGCTCTGCTGCTTAAGATCTTTTCAATCTACTGAATAGTACTGTTCTAACTGGGTTAAAAACACCTGAATTACGTTGTGGCTGGCAGTCCTAGGAGATGTGAAATATATTTGCCTATGAAATGTTAAGGAAAGGTTCCTTTAGTTTTCTTTTATCTTTACAACTTGGAAGGGAACTTGCTGTTTTCTTATCCTCTGTGCTCCCATCCTCAAAATTCCTTTTGCATCTCCTTCTCCTACATTCCCTGATACTGGTTTTTATCTTCCTCTGCTTTTCAGCTAACTCTTCTTCCCAATGCTCATTGAGGATCTAGTTCTATAATTTTTCACCTCTCTTTTTTTAATCAGCTATTCTGCTTTACTGTTAGGCCATGCTTTTGTTTTAATATTGAATATGGTTAGTGCCAGCTTCTGAGTATAGAACTTGTTCAGGAAGATCTAGGTGTAGGTGAAGAGAAGCTTGCCATTACTCTGTGTAAAAGCCAGAGATGACAATACTGCTTAGGAGTTCCAGTTGCTTGAAAAATACTGTTGAACACTGTAGTACTGCATTGCATATTTTTCCTTTTAAGGCTGGTGCAGTGTTAACTCAGGTGTTATCTTTTAAATCAAGTGTGGCCAGAGTATCATCAGCATGAGTCTCCTAAGAGTTCTGCTTGACAAGTGATGTCATATGCCCAAAGAAATTTTAGTAGGTGATGGGAACTTGATAATTTGAAGTTGAATAGTTGGGTGTAGATTTTTTTTTCTTCCTCCCTCTGGATCCTAGTCCAAAATATATGCATTTATATAAAGAGCTTAACATCCTTTGGGTTTATTTGCTTGGGTAAGTTTATGTAGGATTTTTTTGATGCTGATAAGTTTTTATGAAAGAAAGACAGATCAGCTTAAAGACTTGAGGGCTTGTGCAACATCTGTGGAGTATGTGATGGATAATGTATCGGTTGTGTTTATTCATTTTATTTTATGTACACTGCATGCTGTGTCCCACTAAAGGTGTGTGATTGGGCATGAAGTCAGAGTGCCTTGGCCTGGGTTCTGCAGAGAAGGGAATCTATGGCAAGCCTAGGCAGAGATGGGAGAACTGCTCTTTCTTTTAGAGTGACTGAATGTTTTATTAAGTAAGGGGGGGGGGGGAGGACAGAAAGATTCAAGGTTATATAGCTGAAGTGTTTGTGAGACAGTAGGCAGAGAGCTTGCATCAGGAATGAATCCTGAAAGACCCCTGCTCTTAGGGGAGCAAATCTGCCTCAGAAGCAATGGAAGTAAGGATATTTTTCTAGTGACCCAGAGGGAGAACAAGTCTGGGAGAAAGACTCTGTCCTGGGGAGATTCCTTCTCAAGGCTTCTATTTATTATCTCTCAGAATATCAGAATTTTCTCTTTACATGGTAAGCTGCTTCTTGTGTTTGTTGTTTTTTTTTTTTTTTTTTTTAATCATACGTAGCTTTAAACATCAGAGTCTCTGAAAATGCCCTCTCAAAGCTTTTGGGAAAGGCCTTTTGATACGGCCTGTTTGGAATGAATTGCTGAATCATTTTTTAGTGGACAAGTGCCCACCAATAATGAAACAGCATTTTTGGCACTTTTGTGAGTAAAGGCAGGTAATCTAAGCATTGTGTGAGTTCTGAGATGTTTATTACCTTCTTGTTTCCAGAGAAGTTTTCTTCAGGTCCTGTCCGAGGCAAGAAAGCATTTTGGGAGGATTTATGGCAGCACAATTGGTACAATATGCATGAATAACAAATCCATTTTGTTGATCTGCCTGTCACTTGGTTTTGTCCACATCAGTTTGCACACTGCTGAGAAGTATAATCTGACTTTAATGTACTGTTTTTAGTAGTTGTTTCTGTTTGTGTGTCCTGCAGGAGAATGACTCAGGAACATTGGATACAGTTGGTGCAGTGGTTGTTGACCAAGAAGGAAATGTTGCTGCTGCTGTCTCCAGTGGAGGTTTAGCACTAAAGCATCCTGGAAGAGTTGGTCAGGTGGTTATACCTTTTTAGTTGGAAATGATTGTTCAGCAAATGTGACACTAAGCAAGAGCTGCGATAGTGAACTGATGTTCTCCCTTCCTTCCGGTTAAACTGAAGGCAGTATCACTTCATTGGAATGCAAAATTTGTTTTTAGTGTCCTCCATCAGTGTTATAAAACATTGATAGGTAAAAAGTTGATCTGTAATTAGTTACCTTTTGCCAGAGCTATTAATAAGTTAATGTCTTGAGCTTAAGTTCTCTTTAATACCACAAATAGTGTCTTAAATGCTTGAGTGTTTTTAAATAAGATTTTCATCAATATTTAGGGAAGCTGTCCTAATTAATTTTTAAATCATACTGTGAATTGGTAGAAGTGACAAAGGTATTAACACAACACATCAGATATAGGCATTCCTTAATGTTATTAGGTGGGGGAATTTTGAGGTGCATCAGAAATGTCATATTCCATTGCTGTACAGCTGTATTTTTGGTTGACTTTTTGCCACTGTCCTAAAAGCAGTTCTCTTTTGAAATCTATTTAAGATTTTCCTTTGGAATAGCAGAGTGAAAGGGACTTTATATAAATAAGGAACAGGTGGCATTATTTTGTCTTTTGATATCTATACCCTCATTTTCTGTAAAGTTAGGTTAGAATATCATACATCTAATCACTCAGTTCTGAAGAACAGTAAAAGAAGATGTAGCAAAATGGTTTGGAATTGCAATTTTGACTGTTACGATTTTCTTATTTATATTTTGTATCAATACTTGGATTTTTCTTGGTTTTTTTTTTTTTTTTGTTTGGGGTTTTTTCATGTTGTGGTTTTGGTGGTTTGATTTTTTGGTTGTTTTTGTTTGTTTGTTTGTTTGTTTGGTTTTTTTGAAGGGGAGGAAACAAACCAAAAACCTTATATACTTAAATTTGTGAAAGATGCACTTCTTTCCTTAGGCAGCTCTTTATGGTTGTGGCTGCTGGGCTGAAAATACAGGAGCTCATACCCCTTACTCCACTGCTGTGAGTACTTCAGGTATTTGCTACTTTTATAAATATTTCAAAAAGTTGTTATGTTCTCTGTAATTAGTTTAAAAATTCCAAATAAAGTATTTCTATGAGTGGGGATTTAAAATATTAACATTATTTCAGACTGCATTCTACATGTGTATAATTTATTTAAATATAAATACATATATATTATATATACATCAGTATTGTCTTGAAATCGGTGACTTAATCTCTGTCTGTTGCTTAGATGGGTCATTTTACTTAAAAAAACAAATTAACAACCATGTGAACTTTTATTCTGTTCAGAAGATTTTGTATTGCACTGAAAGGATGTACTCCATTTGTTAGGTATTAAGGGACTTGTCCTCCTGTAAAGAAGTCCTGTTATAAGCCTAATATTGTGTTAAACACAGAATGCTTGTGACTGGAAGCCTTCTGTAAAGGACTAAGATGACTAGAGGGCTCTTTAACATAAGAGTGTTCCTTTGATACAAAAATGCTACAGAATCGCATTTTTCCCTGAAAAAATATTTTAACTACTATTATAAGTGAATATTTAAGTGAATTTGTTCTTCATCTTTCTTTTCTTCTCCAAAGGAAGGGGAAAAGGCAGAACCAAATGACTAGAGTAAGTGTCTTCCAAAACATTTATTTAGAAGTTGTGGAAGTAACATAAGAATTAGGGTAGCTTGTCTTCCATTTGGAAGTCTCAGGATCCTGGACACACAAATGTATTCTCTTCATATGATGCCTATCAGCCAGCTGTACACAGAGCTGTTCAGTCAGTTGGTGTGCTGAGCACCAGAGATATCAATTGTAAAACCAAGTTTGTCAACGGATCTACTAAATGTAACAGGACTGAAGAAATAGTAAGAAGTAGAAAAAAGAAAAAAACCAAACCAACCTAAACAACCAAAAGATAACTGTGAAAATAGCTCATACTGCAATGTAAGATTTGAGAATGTAAGACAGGATGTTTTTAACTTGTCAGGAACAGACAGTGAAAAGATAATTGTATTATTATACAATACCAGATGAATATTCTAGAACACAAAAGCTTTAAGGTGAAGTTATGCAGGAATTACTTTTAATTTGCAACTCCCACGTAAAGGCAGTTGAAAGGACTGCATTTAGTCTCTTCGCTACCAGCATTGTTCACCCGTCTGCCCCCTGCCCAGGTTATATGAACAGTCTCAAATGGAAAAACTACTTGTAATACTTTTTTGTAAATGCTTATGTCAGGATGCAAAATTTATGATTTGGACCACTGCTTAACGGTCAGAGTTGTTAGTGTTCAGTATAGGGAGAGATTAAAAAAATCTGCAGAGTTCAGATTTAGGTAAACTATATCTGAAGAGTACTGCAGAGTTAGAATGCTGTTGCAGAAAAAGTGGGGGGAGCAAAGTAACAGGGTGTAGAACTAAAATTTGACAGAGGCTGAAGAGCATCAAAAATGTCCTGTGTTGCTTTTGAAGTCATGTATCTTTCTAATTTCCCCTATATTTTATCTGTCTCGCACTGTTGAAAATTTGTATACGTGTTCACCCTTAAGTTCAATGTTAGTAGTAGCAATTGTCCTTTTTAGTACTTAAGCAAAGGATAGTTCTACTGAATGCAGAAGTGTTGAAAATTCTTTCTATTCAAGGAATACCATATTGATTCTTCCTTTAATAAATGCTTACCTGTGTAAGCAAATATATTTAAATAATGCAGTATTGGGAACCATAATAATTAGTGAGTGTAAGTCCAGTATTAGAGAATGTTTACAGAAAAGCTGAGGAGGACACCTTTATTTAACTTTTTAAAACTGTTCTTTACGAAGTCAGCTGAATTTGAAGTCTATGCAAGTACCGGCAAGCATCCTGATACACTTAAAGGAGATGTCTGGGTTTAATGATGGCCTTAAATAGAAGCCTTATTTCTTTTTTGCTGGTACCAATTTTATATAATGGTAAATACTTCAGTGTTATACTATTTATAACTATCACACATATATATATGTGTGTGTGTGTGTGTGTGTCTGTTTCTTTAGTTGAAATCTTCTAGTTTCCATGACATTACATTAATACCAATCCCAGTTAATTGAAGTAGACTGCGGGCGGTCTATGAAGCATGGCCATCTGTTTATTCAGTGATTTCAAATTCAGACTAGCGGTGTTTAATTAAACTCTTGTTTCTGGTTTTCCTTTAAAGTGTGTGTGTATGTGTGTATGTGTGTGTGTGGGGGAGATAGAAATGTTTACAGGAAGTGAGAACTCTTCAGTAATCAATACCATTCTTTTTTCCATTTTCAGAAGCTCATAATGTTTTATTTTATAATGTAATTTATGTTTAGTGCCGTTTTAAAATATATTGATGCCTGACTCCTTTTAAAATATTAAGTATCCAACAATGTGATCCATGAAGTTAATTAAGGGGTAGAGGGATGGAAAAATTAAATTATAGAAAAGGTTGAAAGAATGAAACTTACAACTTGGCTGGATCACAACAGGAGATGGAAATGGAGGCATAAACATCTGCATATATTCAGAAGGTGAAAATGCCAAGGCTAAGCAAGAAGATAATATGTTAACATACATTGTTGTTGGATAAAATGTTTAGAAAAAAATTCTAAATGCCTAAATTCTGGAAGATGCCTTGATTTGGAAAGCTCTAAGACTGACCTTGCTTCCTAAGAGAAGGTATGTGTTGTCACTTGGTGTACCCAAAATCAGACTAGACTGTATTTGTAACAGTGATTATACCCCCCTCTTATAGGTTTCTAAATTGGTTTTGTGTGGACATATATTTAAAAAAACCAGCAACATATGAAATTTGCATGTTATGTATAAATAAAAACTGTGGGTGCATGCACATTCATTTCATGTTTCATTTTACATACAGACATACACACCTGTATGTAAAAGCATTTAAAATATGTACATAAAATAACTGAAATTTACAGTTAGTTTAGGTTTCTGTGGTTTTCACAATATAATGTTTTATTGTTTTATTTTCACTTGTCTCTTCATTTTAATTTGTCTTTAAGAGGTAAATTTGGCACAAACTTAGCCTAACATTTTTTACAGGGAACTTATTTTCTGTTGTTATAGGGGCAGGGAAAAAAAAAGGAAGAAAATTAGGCTTTGGTTGCTGAGTACTGTATGTGTAGACTTCTATTATTAATTGTTAAATGTCTTCACAGAACAGCTGATTCATCAAATCATATTTGGAATCTAAAAAAATTGAAATGTTTAACTATGATTCCCTTAAGGCTTTATTGAAAGTATGCTCAAAATTATTAATATGTATTAAACCAAATAATTTTAACAGAAGGATTCTTTGGGAAATGAAAGGTTTCACCTTTGTGCTGGTTTAGACTTTTAAACTTTTTTAGTGATAGCTGGGGATAGAAGTTCAAGCCGTGAGAGTTTGTTGTATCAGGCTCTATATTCATTCTTGAAAAAAGATGTTCTTGGCATTAGTTTCCTACAAGCAATTTTTAAGGGCCAAGTTTTGTAAACTATTGTGATTCCATACTTAAGAAATTACTCATGACTTTGGGTTTTGGAGGGTTTGATCAGCAAGACATTGAATAGGTTGGGGAAAACCTCTGGTGTGGGGAAAGGAGAGTTTGGAAAAGTAATTCAAAGTATACAGAATACAGACTCTTGCATATGGAAATCCATGCGGGATTGGCAGGAAAGCAAGAATGGACACACTGGGTCGAATCAGAGCTCCAGATAGTTTGGTGTCCTGTTTCAGAAAGAGGGTGTTTGCAGGTCTTCAAGGAAAGGTGTGGGAATGGGAAAAGCACCTCCACTGTGTTATCCAAGCTTCTAGCAATTTGTGATATGGGACTTTATAAGCTGGAGATATCTTTGTTTTTAATAGGTCAGGATGACTTTCTCAAGATTTCTCATTCTGTTTTGTACTTAGAAGACCAGTTATTTAAATTTTTCTGGGAATGTTTTTCTTATTCTGTGATGGTTTACCTTTTAGAAGCTTTCTCGGAAAAAGGAAAGTGTTAGTTTAAATGTCACAGTTAGTAACACAGTAGGTTTTATTCTTGATTTTTTTATTAATTTTGTTCTAAAATCCTTCTACTGAAGCTTCTATTTGAGACACATCATTCAGTACCCTCCTCATAAAAAAAAGGGGGGGGGGG
>JANZLQ010000086.1:16011620-16034741 GCA_026212715.1 Elanus axillaris | reverse complement strand
CTGATGTCTTACTAGCTCCGGCGCTCTGCCATCTGAAAGCAGCTAGATTGTTTCCAGCCATAAATTGTCTCTGGAAGCTGCATAGGTGTATTTATGTAGTTCTGCACCTGAGCTATTAAGTCCAACAGGAGTATAGCAGATTTTTTTTATGGAGCCAGCACAGTGCTTGCATCTTGTCATGGCTAATGAGAAATTTGCTAGAAATATGTATAGATAATTGGGAATTTACTATATTTGACTTCTCTATATATATTCTGGTGTCCAATGCAGTTTTAGGCCCTGATATACCCTGATGTTACAAGTCTAATCAAACTGTAATCACCTAAATTTAGATAATTTGAAATCATTGTCATATTACAGCTGTAACTTAGTTGTGTTTTTCCTGTTGTCCTAATTGGATACCACATTTCAGCTTAACTGGTGCTTAGATCTCTTCTAGCTACTTCATCTGCTTCCTAGCCATTGAGGAAAAATGTCAACAAGAGGGAAGCATAGTAGTATAATGACTTTTGTATGTACGCAGAAGGTATCACCAACTGTGTTTCCCTGTCCAAGACAATGTTGATCCAATAAACATGCATTGTACCATTTGGCCACAGCTGTATGTCCCAAAGCACAGTACAGGAATAGAAAAGAGCGTGGGAGAAAAACAGCAGGTGTGAAAGCGTTCCTACAGAGTAAGAGTAGCACTAATGACCTGTTTGTTATCAACAGGTTTCAGGGGATAGTTACAGAAAGCACTGAGGCAGTAAGTGGTTGTTTGCTGGAGCTTTTTAGTTTCTTATAGACAGATCTTTAAACATTACAGGCATTTTTATTAGGAGTTCAATGAGCAGCCACCCTGTCAAAAAAGCATAGGTAAATTCACATATTCCTTTGTTGACAAAAAGCCAAATTAGCTGGCCTAAATATAAGATTACATCATGCAAAGGGTTTACTGTGGCATTCACTAAAGATATTCTTGGTTTCAACAGAGTTGCATCCAAGGATCATTCCTGTGAGAATGCTTAGTAAGCGGATTCTTCGAGAGAGAATTGCAGGATCTGGATAAAGATGACAAGTTAGAGACAGTCTTGCTGTTTCTTCTTTCTGTACTTAACCTTTTTTAGTTTATGACTTCGTGCAGTAGAAATTTCAGGAAGGTTGTGAGGAAAACTGCTGACATCATTGAACTTCTGTGTGACTCAGTGTCACTCTTTAAAAAATATGGCAGAAACCTGTCATTTGCATATTTATTTATTTTTTGCTTTGATGATGTAAAATAATGACAGGAATTTCTTCGTAGTGATATCTATATTTTGACTATTCCCAATCTTAATATTTCTTTAGGTTGTGGAGAGCACCTTGTCCGAACCATACTGGCCAGAGAATGTTCATGTGCTTTGCAAACGGAAGATGCTCACCAAGCTCTCCTAGAGACTATGCAAAACAAGTTTATTGGTAAGTATACGGTGCTAATTGCCTAAACATTGTGTAACATTGTTTAAAATGCAATTAACTCTATTAAATAAAATTAAGCTACTTATTTTTGTGATTTCTGTTGAAGCCCTATGTTGCAGTTGGCTTCAAATTTAGTGTTGTGTTACATCTAAAAAAATGTTAAATCAAACTACAGAAGAGTATTTTAGGCAATCTAAGGGAAAACGCTTGGAAATACCTCAGTTGTTATGTGAGTCATAGAATACCCAGAAAGGTTTGAAGAAAGAATTTCCTGCCCGAATCATTGGCTGTGGTGTACAATTGCATATTTTAGAATTGGTGGTTTAAGAGCATTAATAAAAATTATTCATCATGTTAACCCTTTAATATATAGTAGATCTCAAAACCACTGCATGTTCTAATTGAATGCTTTGGACAGACAGATTCTGGTTTGCTATTTACATGATGAAATTAATTTCTTGGAAAGTGAAGTATACTTCATTCAAGACTATTGTAAGGTAAAACCAATTATTTTCCTTGATTTGAGAGGATTATACATGACTATATATATATACATGACTATTATACATGTTTAATTTCTTGTTAATATACATCTTGTTTTTTTCTTCAAGTCATAACCAAAATCTGAATGTGGAATTCTAAAATGTCTATATAAGCTTGAACTTTGGAAGATAGCAGAAATTTCAATGAAGCTTCTGACATATATGTTGACTTGCACTGTCTTTATAGCCTTTAAAATTATGGTATTTTAATTTGAACTGAAAGAGGGACATAGGCGTACCTTTTTGGGACCCAGGCAGTATTGCCCTTGGTCTTGGCAAGCAATGTGTTGCAATTTCTTTATTTCTATTTATAGTGTTGAATCCATATTAAACTTTGCTTCTGACAACATTACATTTGACTGTTAGAGGGGAAGTCACCTTCACACTGGAAGGCTACACTTGATAATCTACTGCGCTATTGCAGTCATTTCTGGGTGTTGTAAGAATGCAGAACAAAGTAATCCTGGTATATTCCTCAAAGAGATTATAATTCAAGTAGCACAAATGTAATTTTTTGTATTTAACCACTTACTCCAGTTCATAGTGGCACAAAATTGGGGATCTATTTACTGAAGAGAAGCCTTTAGGAAGGATGATTGTGATAGTTTCGCTGACTTGTAACACTACTCTGAAGGTATTGTATGGAAGTGGCCTAACTTCAGGAAAGTGAGATCTTCAGTCCATGCTCTCAAAATTTATTGTGCTGTTTGTGTTAGGAGTAGTAAAAGCAAGCACAAATTGTGTACATATCCTTAGGCAATTTCATGTTAGTGCATGCACACACACAAAAGAGGAAGCTACTGCCAAAATAGTTCATGGAAACTGGCTGATAAAAGACAAAAAAATCAGGAACATTTTAGTTGAGGTACCTCCTTTAAGTTGCTTTGAATTTTCTGGGTTTTCTTTTTTCTTTTTGGTAACTGTTAGCAAAAATGGAATTCTTCTCTTGCTGTTAGTTGAAATGTATTTTGCCACTGGTTTGCATAGCAGATGTTTTTATTTTAAATGTTAACTGGCTAGTATGGGATATATACATTGTATTCTTTACTGAAAGTGTGAAAAAGTTTGTATTTGACTTAAGAACATACTGAATGTTGCTAATTTTTTTGTTATACCTGAAACTATCAATTGCAGAGAGAGAGGAGCTGCACAGGCAGAGATACCAGGCTAACAGTATGATATCATATTGCCTTGGGAAAACAGACTAAAGCCAACAAAACAAGGGAAAGTGAAAAGAATGAGAGGCAGCATCAAATTAATGCTTTTCATGATAGGAAAATTTGAAAAAAGTGGTTTATAATTCCTTTTTGAAGTTTTGTGTTTTAGTTAGGGATAGGTCTGTCTTGTTTTTTCAGAAATTATCACTGCAAGTTTTTGTTGCCTGACAGCAGGTACATGTATTATTTTCTCAGTTGTACTTTGGGGCAGTGCTGATGTGGGGAAAAAAAACTACAGCCACAGCCACCTTTTTTCTTTGTGTAGGTGAAGTGCTTGGATTCTGTGTTTTGCGTAGAAAGCATAAAATCTAGTTTGCCTTCAGCTGTCCTATGAATGAAGACTGAGGGGAAAAATCTAAAAATCCAGATACATCTTGCTGTTTACATGTGACATATTACTAAGTCTCTAGCCAGTAGTGTAGTTTTGGGGGATCTTGGCAATTCTGGAGATGGAGTGCAAAGTTGTGTCTTGCTAATATGGTGCAACAGTTGAAAACATGCATTACACTTAAAATAATAGGCTTATACTAAATAGGTGTTTTTTTTCCTGTGATTTTTCACAGATGATGTGCTAGTTTGTATCTCAGGATTTGTGGTATGATGTAGGATTTCTTACCATTGTGAAACAATAGGATAAAAGGGCTAATAGCCTACTTGCTGATGGCATGGATTCTCATCTTGCTAGCCTTTCTTAAAGCCCTATTTTGTGGTCTTGTCAAACTTTCGCCAGAATTATAATGGACCAAGGCCAAAAAAAAACAAAAACCAAGCTTTAATAAAGCAGAGCTAGAATGTTTTGTCAGAAGTCAAAATGTGTGTTACTTGTATTGGAGGGGTGAACAGCTGATTTTGGCAGTTGTCATCAGATTGGTGCTTCCTGTTTACAGAACTCTCAGAGTTTCCACAGAGCCCTGGGAATCCTTCCAACTAGGGAATGCCTGGCTTAAACAGTGCGTGCTGTTTAAACAGCAGGTGATGAGCAAACAAATGGCAGATGTGCTTCTCTCATCCCTTCCCAGAGCCAACTTACTATGGATAATGCACAATTGATGGCTGAACTGGAGGTGAGAGAAAGAAAATTCAGATTTTTTGTAAATTGAATGGGCTTGATATCTTTAGTCGAAGAGCACTAAAGGCTTGGTATGCAGTTGAAGAATGGTGTTCTGTAAACACAAATACCTTCCAAACAGAAGAACAGAGGATTTTGTTACTCATCATTCCTTTCAAATGTGGCCAAGTTTGTGGAATGTAGACTTAGAGTAAATGTTTGTGTCATCTCACTGGCGGGAAATCTGGGCTTTTAACAATGGCAATGTTACGAATTGTACTTGAAAGCTTCTTATAAAGTATTAGAAAACAGTGAGCTGAAAGACATAGTTGGAATCTGATACTCTAGCAGAAATATGTTTGTCTATTGTATTTTTAAGTTGTTCTTCATTTCACAAATGAGCAATGTCTGCAGAAACGTAATACCAGAAGGATAGTGCTGACACTTTCTCTTTTAGAAATTTTGTGTGAAATACCTCTCTTAGGAGCAGGATTTGGGAGAGTTAAGAATCATAGAACGTGACTTTCCTTACGCTTTTTGGGGGAGAAAAGCTTCATAGTTCAACAGTTGCAAGACTGCCAGTGACGGTCATTGCACAGCATTACTGTTACTTTATATTTTGGTGCTGCATCACTCTAAGCTTTGTAGTATCCTTTGTGGTTTTGTAACAGAGGAATCATGTTATGGAAGCATTGAGATGTTTTCTCCATGACACAGAGGAAAAGATTTGAGAAGAGAATGAAGTCATCCTGAATTTTCATATAACCTATTTTATCTGCTGCAAGTTGATGATTTCACAAGTTTGTATTTGGTGCTAGACAGAATTGAATAGGCCTCTTCATTATCTGTACAATAAAGTCAGCTGAAAAACTAACACAGTGTGGTGATGTTACACGACGTTTTTTCTAGGTTGTGCCTGTGCTTCTCCTTGTCAAAAGCATTGGGATTTTATTTGACCGCAGTATCCTCAATTATTTCATTTCTTAAAATCTTGACCTGTAAAGTTTGGAAGTACAGGTGCTTTTCCTTGCAGCTTCTTTAAAAATTCTAAACAGATGTTTTCACTTACTTATCATGAAATATAAAGATCTCTGGTTTCAGACAGCTTGTGCTTAAACATTTAAGAAATAATGGTGCATGAAATTAAAAGCAGGCTTGATTTAGTGCTTATATATTCCTCTAATGTTTATTTAAATTGTTACCTTGAAGTTTAGTGGGGTACATAGCAGAAGCAGAGTGGCAAACAGCTTCACTTTAAATGCCTTGTGTATACTAGCTGACAGAGTCAAGTGGTGTAGGTGATCTATAGATTATTGACCTGAACAAGTCTGAATTTCACTCATATTGCAGCACAAGAAGGTTAAGAACTGTTTAGCTGCACTCTGTTAAAACTGGGGGATGCTAAAGCACTTAATTGGTTACACTACACCACAGTCAGTGTTTAGACCAAAGTTCTGAAGACTTTGAAACTAATGTAAACAATGAAGCTAGTAATGGTTTCTTTACTGTGGAAGAGTATGAATATAAAACATCTGATGAACAGCTGGTTAGTCCTTCAGCTGGGTAAGTGTAAATAAAACACTTGTTTTACAGTTTAGTATTGAAACTGTGCTCAAATGGGTCTGTCCAGTAGCTACAAATGGGAAAAAAAGCACAGGATCAGAAATGAACAACTCATATCGATCACATGCTCTGGTGGAAACAATCTCTTCATCATGGGAGCAATTTAATTTACAAGAGTCATTGAAGAAAAAAAAAGTTCTTCACTTGTAGCTGTAGTTCCTCTGGAGCAAGACTGAATGTTGAGGCCAATATTTGCCTTAACACTTGTGAAATCCATATGCTCTGTCCCTGGTCTGAGGCTGAACATGGGTCTTGGTGTTCAGTTATGGTTGCTCTTGCAGAACTTGATGGGATCAGTGAATGTGGAGTTGATACAAAGACCTGTTCGCTTATTTTTAAGAGACTGTTACTGCAGATTAATAACATACAATATATATAAATAAAAACTTGATAATGCTTTCTGTATATCAGATAGCAATAACAGAATAGTTGAGCTTTGAAGGAGGGAAATGTGTTTTGTAAAATATAATTTTGTGACTGGGGGAAGTGAGGGTTAAACCAAAACTATTGAAAGATGGTTTTCATTTGTTTTTTCCTACCCCTTCTCTCTAGTGTGGCCAGTCAGTGCTAACACTATTAATAAATGCTGTAGCTGAAGTTTTGCTTTGGATTTTTCATGCCAAATTCTTCAGCGGATTGCCAGTGTAACTGGGAAGGAACAATGAGTTTCATGAGACTTAAAATGGTATTAAAAGCCCCAGGTTTTTTTAGTTTTGTCATTAGCAAGCTATTAGATCAAAGATATGTCTAGCAGTTCTATTTTATTGCAGTAGAAAAAAATATTTTGGGCTGGTAGGTATGTTTTGTTTTATTTTAATAAATTTTTAATTGTACACCAAAATCTACCATTCTTAAGAGTACAGAGAGAGCAAAAATGGTGTAGGAGCATGGGAGCCAGATTACTTTTTCCCTCTAATGAGAAACCATTATGACTTTAATATATGTGGCAGTATTTCAGCTGCACCTTTTCTCTTCCTGTTTAAATAGTAATTAAATATAATGTATATGAAAAATGCCATTACCTAGATTGTTATTTTTTACAAAAGTCTGCAGTATTATTTCTTTTTCTCAATGGCTTGGCTGTAACAAAATGATTTTTAGAACTAAATTAATGAAATATGTTCCTATCCTTTGAATTGAGTGTTTTGAGAACACTCAAATTAATTCCTGTGTACAGTGCATTGATTCTGTTTAGAAATAAAGTATGGTACTACTTTTGTGCTGCCATTATTTTTACAGATTTAATGGATGCACAGCATTCAGCTGTCTGGCATCTTGCTTGATGTAGACCTGCTAATTTGCACTGTATTGCTGTGTTAAAATACACTCTTTAGCATAATAGTAATAATCAGTAATAAGTCTGCATATCCAAAAATACTTTTGTTTAAAAAAAATTAATATATTTGAACCCTTCTTTTAACTTTTTAAAAAACTGCTTTAATTGGAAAATAAAATACATTCTCTGTGTTAAAGAATGTGCTGTTCAGTGTGTGTTTAATTTGGCTTAGAGTCTGATTTTTAAGAGGAGAAACAGTCTGTCTGAATTTACTGTAATGTAGAATACTGTAATATTATTACTGTAGGCAACTGGTTTTTACTGCCACTATTTAGAGGTTGATTCCCCACTACTTAGCCAGTGCAGTGAATTGGAAGCACATACTATATTGTTGCTGATTTTGTACTGAGATGGTTTGGCTGAAATTGCTGGTGAAAGCAATTGGAATGGATGAGGGTGTAGTCACACAGTTAGTTTCTGACAACTCTGGATGGCAACCTTCAGCAGCAGTGGGGAAACAGATGGAAGTGGCACGAGTGAGAAGATTGTGAACCATTGCAGGAGTTAGGCAAGTGACTGTGTGTTTGTGTCTTCATTTGCTGCTTGTGTTTGGAGGTGAGAAGAAGGGATATCTTCTTGTTTCAGACTTTTTTTCCTTTCCAGAATAATGTTGATTGTGCAGCTGATGATAAAATGGTGCAGAAGATTAAAAGTTGGCTCTGCATTGTTCTTTCAAAAAAATAATAAAATCTTTAGTAGCTCAGCTGACAGTACTAAATCTCAGTAATTTCTTGAGTTGCAATTGTATTTTGGCTCAATATTGCTATGGCTCCAAATCATGACGGGCTGCAACAAGAAAGCCAACATGATCCCATTGTTTTCACTGCTGTGTTCTAGTATATTGGTGAAGGTGCTACAAATGAGGATAGCCTGTAGGTTTTGGGTTTTGATGTTGTGCACCTCAGGGCAAGTAATGCTGTATTTTCTCCATCTGTAGGAGAGAGATAATGCATCCTGCCTCCTTTGCTTTGTTTACATAACACAAATTTTTAAGACATTTCCTGGTTTAATACTCCATTCAAATTACCCACTACAAGTCACTCTAAGGCATTTTACTCATCTCTGTATCACCCCAGTACTACTGTCATAGTCAGTTCTTACAAAGTCAGTGCAGTAAGACCTGGCCTCATTTGGCGTAATGAACATTTGTCCCTACTCCAAGGGCCCAAATTCTGTTATTCTTAAAGAAGTCAGCTTCTTGCTTGTCTGGTGTGTTTTATGAGTGCTGAAGTTAAAATGATACTTTATCATGTTTTTATCATGCTTTTATCATGCACAGTGCTATTAAATTAATCCTCATGAGTTTTCTAGTTGAAATAACAGTAGAGTAGCAATGTATTTCAGCAAAGACTGAGTTAATACAGTCAGTTTTCTAGCTTTTGAGTGTTTAGCATGGACTTAAAAACGTTTAGATTTTGTGGATTTAATATTATTTTTTTAAACCCCTTTTTAAAAAAAGTCTCACAAAAGACATTCTTTGAGTGATTACTTTTCTCATTCTGTACTCCACCGAAGGAAATGAATGTTTTGTTCTTGCAAAGAAATCACTGTAAGAATGAAAGAATTCTGATGAAAATGTAGTGTTACATGGCTTGCTGCAGACTTTTTACATGGTAAAAAATACACTGCCAAGTCTTCTCTTAAAGTTTAAAAAGAGAGAGCCTAGCATGTGCAGGTTATTCAGATGATTGAAAATTTGATCAGTGATGATGGCACATAGTTGACAAAAATACTGGGAAAATGAAGAAATATGTGTGATTGGTTTATTTACAGACTTTTCTTTCATCTACTTTCTTGAGTGTGGGAGAAAGAAAAACACTTTAAAAAAAAAAGTGATTAATCCAATGTAAGCAACTGTAGAGCAAGACTTAAGTGGCATCAAGTCTATAATCAGTAGTTGCTGTCTGGTGTTTTGTGCATTCATACAGTCTTAGTTTTTTAGTATGGCCTTAAATATGCTATCTGCTTTAAATACTGTTTGCTGGCTGTGTTCTGCTTAAGTAGAACATTTTAAACCATTCTAAATAAATAGTTTATTAGTATTTTTCACTAGAACCTTGAAAGAACTTTTTATGGGCCTTGAAAGAGGAGGAGAAGCTGCTTATTAAAAAACAAAGCAAAACTTTTCTGACTTTTTGCAATGACTCCACCACAGCATGCCTTACAGCCCGAATAATTTATGTAATTCAGTATAACATTAGGTCTGCATACCAAGTTCAGGTTAAGACATTGTCTTTGAAGTACCTGAGTTTCTGAAGTAAAGATTAAAGGGTGCATGTCCCCTATGAAGAAAACCACTTGGGTTTTTGTTCATTTGCTTGCAGAAGTCATACCCCATACTTAGCCAGCACTTGGTTGATGCAGTGAAAGTGTAAGGGATATACTTAGCATCTTAGAAAGCATGGAGTAAAAAACTTTGATTTGGGTGGTAAAGCTCTTTATAACTTCTCAAGCCTTTCATTTCTATTTTAATCAAACATACTTTCCTGTTTTGTTACCAGTTATGTTATGACTGGCTGGATCTTGGTTCATGGGGATTTAGTCACAGTCAGGGAGTAATACAGTAGATGTAATTGGTACCTAGTAGTAGTTCTTGTACAAAGCAAGTGTCGCTTTAAAGATAATATCTGTTTGTATTACATCAGATAAGATATTACTGTTTATTAAGCATACCACTTTTATTATTTTCCTGCAATATGGGCTTCTATTGTAATAACCACCTTGTATCACTTTTGAATGTGGCTGCTCTTATGTTGAGAGAAAATATGGTAAAACTTTTAGTTTTCCTTACAGTAAAGCTTGAAGTTGGTTCTTACTGGTGGTTTTCTGCTTGTTATTTGCATTAAAGGATTAATTTTAATCATACGAATAGCTGTGGGCAAGTTGAAGGAGGCTGATGGGTAGATCTGCTCTAAAGTTCTTGTGACCAGCAAATCCTTTTACAGTGTCTATACAATAGACATAGTATACTAATTTACTTAAAAGAAAATCACTGAAAAGAAATATATGAAATGCCTGTTGCAATTGTATATTCAGCTTTAAATCACAGTATATTGCAAATGTGTGACTAAGGTCTCTTTGGGCTTAAGTGTAAGACCTTGGTTAATTTTGTGGCTCAAGATATTTTAAATCATGTGTAAATCATACCATTGTTTCCACATTTAAAACTATAGGAATCTCATTTCAAACTACAAACCAGAAAAAGATTACTTAGACTTGATTCAGCTAACTTTAAAACTTTTCCAGCTCCTGATAGAAGATGTTTTATATCATATGTCTTAAACTAACAACAGAAAAGGCACTGTATAAAGAAGGATGTGTTTTGGCTTTTCTGCTAATATTCATAAAACAGCAAGGAAGGCAGCCTACAGTAGTTTGATGATGTCTCTGTACAAAGTGCTTTAAATTGGGAAAAATTAATAAACAGTACAAGTGAGCAAAATTTGCTTGATTTTTTTCATATATGGCCGTCTTTGGTTCTTTCTGTAATATAATTAATATAAATATTGAGACATGATTTTTTTTCAATTCAATGCTCCATTTTTCATTATCTCTTCTTTAATCCATGAAAAAATGGTTTTGCACTCACAAATGTAATTTCCAATATGGTTTTTTATTCTGTGTAGCTCTCATTTTTTGATTACTGGTAGATTACTGTTTAGAAAGTTACTCATTAGAAACACTAGAAAAAATAAAACTGATGCTTTTGTAAAAGTACTAGTTGACCTGACAGTCTTTTCAACCCTTAGTGACAAGATTAAAGGGGGAAAGCAGGAAGGCAGGAAAGTAAAATAAAAAAATACCCAAGAAACTATTCCTATTACAAATAATTCTCCCCAACGGTTTTACCCAGGTTCACCTTTTCTAGCCAATGAAGATGGTGTACTCGGAGGTGTGATAGTTCTTCGGTCTTGCAGGTGTTCAGCAGAGCCTGAATCATCACAGGAAAAGCCAACTTTACTAGGTAAGAAATTCTTACTCATTTTTACTTGAGCTAGGTGCTAATTCAAAGTGAAAGATGAAATAAAAACTGTCTGTGCATGTTTACAGTTGTTCAGAATCCACAGGGAAAACAAAAAGGAGTTGAAATTCTTTGAGATGATAAAATTCTAGAAAGTGAAATAGTATTTTCCATGTTTATGCTCTAAAACTGGAGAAGAGCATTCTTTTTGACTCATTATTTCTAAGCAGAATTGTGATTCAGAGGATTATGCGGGAACCTTCTAGAACCACGGCACAGAAATAACAGTTGCTTGTGGCAAGGCATGGTATGTTCCTCATAGGAAAAAAAAAAAAAATCACATTTTTAGCTAGGAGTTCACTGCTTCTCAGTGGTTTATATGCTAAAATTGCTATCTAAAAGTTTCTTCATTCCTCCTTTTTGCAGGACAAAATGTGACAGTTTGGAGGATACACTTAAAATTTGGAAGGGAAGTTGGTTTATGGCTAGAATTTTTTTGTTATGCCTAGGAAAATCTGTTCAGATAAGTCCCAGTTACTATTTGCATGTGCAGGCAACAGGAGTGCTTGCTGTTTATATTGAGATTAGCAGAAAACTGTACCTTGCATCCATCAGTAGTTGACTGGTTAAAAAGGCTATGAGCTTTACAGCCCTTCAGCCATGTTTATGTCCTAGAAAAAAGATCCTCATCTATCTCACTCTTACAGTGGAACAAATTTATTATAGTAAACTGTCATGTGGTTTGTCACAGAGAACAGCTAGGCTGTAGACTCCTGGCAGAGGTGGGTGGAAATACAACCCAGAGACAGTAAAGCCCATGTTCTCTTTGAAGGCAGGAATTTGGGACTGGGGACATATGAATTACTTCAGCATGACACTTGTACCATCTCCTTTCCTGTGGTGTTCCTCAGATGTGGGCATATGTGTTTGGTCATGCTATGTGCTTATGTATTGTGTCACATGGACCTGTCTAATATATATTTATGTTATGCTACCACAATTACAGTTGGGGGCTTTTTTCATTTTATAATGCTGTGCTTTATTATTGTTTCCCCAAGTGTTTAATGAATTGCTGCCAGTAGCATTACAGACTTAAAGTAGATTTCATACCTTTTAAGGTCTGATGTGACAAATTTGATCACCTAACTTAACTGTGTTTATTAAGGCAGCTCATAGCATCTCACCTGGTAATTCTTGAATTGCATAATTTCTTTTTAATCTATAGGCTATTGCTTAGAAAGACACCTCACCTTTGTTTTAATTCATTACTACTTTTGTCCTAATAAATCCTAACATCGTGTCACCAGATTTTGCATGCTTACAGCCAGCCTGGAGTAGCAGGCAGAGTGTGCTAAAGGTGGGCCGGCAGATATGTTCTTAACGAAGGGTAAACGCATATAAAATCCTGTGTTTACTGCTGTCTGTTCAGTGGCTTCCAGGATGTTAGGGTCAAGTTACTACAGTTGCACAGGATGAGGTGTATGTTATCTTTCAGTTTTGTTCTCATGTTATACCTTGCTGGTTTACATTACAAGAATCTTTAAATATCGTATATTGTTTTTTCTGTGTTGGTCAATTTGAGTCTGATTGTACACCCATCCAGTCATTCACTCTAATAAGTAATTTTGCTCATAATAGTTAATAGCATTCATGTTTCTCTACCCAAAAGTTGCGGGTTTTGTATCTTTTATGCTTTTGGTCAACATCTCATCTTATCCATAAGAGTTTCATGTATATTTATTTTGCTATTACAAAGAACCAGAGATTTGGAACATGAATCCTCACAATTCTGATGGTGGTTCTGGGATTATCCTGATGGACAACAAAGGAATTTGTAAGGGTTGGGTGGGAAAAGGTCTTAGAAATAGCTTTTGTATGTTATTTTTTTTTTTTGAGTTATTACTTGAATAATTTGTCTTTTTTAAGAAGCAGACTATCAAATAGACTTTGACAATCATCTTAGTCTTGTCTTTCAACTATCTGAAAGCAAAGACTCTCTAATCCTGACTCCAGAATCAGGGCATGGGTTGCTAAACATACAGAGAACGTTGCAAGTTTGATTTACAGTTTTCAGATTTAAGATTGGAATAATTATGACATTATTGATCTAGTGGAAAAGCATCCTACAATGTAAATTCTATCCCTAAAAAAAGAGTTAAGAAAATGAAAATATAAGTTTGACTAAATAATAACAAACAAGATCAACTTAACCTTCGATTTCTTATGTTTGGAAGTGAGAGAAATATTTCTATTAATTTAATGTTTGTCATTCATGTAAGAAAACATGTACCTATTAAGGAAGATTGGTATTTTTCCTCAAAAATTAATAAAATCCCAATATATCTTACATTGTAAGACTATTTATTTGTCCATTGATTTTTGGTTTTCTTTCCACTGAAATAAGATTAATGTAGCACAGCTTATTCTAAAGATTTTTTTTATCTGTACCACAGAAATTTCCTGCCTTATAGTGTATGCTGAGTTAATGTATAATTAAACATATGTAATAAACATATGTAGTATTTGTGGTGTTTGGACTGAAAATGAGTTGTGTAATACTGAAGAAGTCTGTGTGTAGAATAATGAAATCTCATGCCTTTGTCACAGGGGTGATTTTATTATTTTGTTAACCATTGAAACAAATTGCAAGACAGCGATTTATTAAATGGTTGGAAATATGTGAAAAGTCTTCAGATAATTATGTAAGTTAGGATTTTCATTGTAATTCCACTACTTGTAAAAGCTAGCAATAACCAGGTCTCATGCTAGTACATGCTACCTTTGGTGGACAATGGAGAAGGAAAAAATTATTAAAAACTTTAAAGACTATGCCTAGAGTTATCAAAGGCAAAGAAATAATATTTTGAGTGCATTTGGCCGGAACTGTTGCCCGATTTATCAAAATTGAAAGAAAAGATTAAATTTGTCTCCAAAAAAATAAATGCTTTCACTGACAGTTGAACGTTTAAGGTATTAGGGAGAGGTCGGCCTCATCAAACACAGTCACATTGCACTGAATATGTTTCACTCTCTGAAAGCTTTTGACTAACCTTTGGCAATATCAGTCATGAATCTGTTAATGGGGTGGAGCAAATCACATACCTAAATGAAGTTCATTTTTCTTTTATGACAATATCTACATATCTGTCAGAATCTTAAGTCTTGCTGGGATCGTCTAAACTTTGATCTTCTACTCAGGGTTAATTGCTATGCAAGGATAAATGGTTCAAAGGATAAGTATACCCAGCATGCTGTGACCTTCTTCAATCATATTAAAAGAGCATGAGGAATAGGAATGAATAAGAGTTTTAAAACCATATAATGATGCTTTTTGCAGTATGTGAAAGTCTCTCTCCAAAGAAATACCTGGAACTAGGTTTTCATGGCATCTTGTGTAATTCATGTTAAGACAACTCCAGTAATCCAAAGGGAAAATTTACATTTCAGTGCAATTTCTTAAACCCTTTACAGTATTCTATGAAATACCCTGAATTCTGATCAGCAACTCATTCTTTCTTTTCCCCACTTCCAAACTGTGTACTTCATGAACCAAAAGAAAAATTACTGTGACATAGAGCAGGAATAATACAGTGTGGCAGTTCATAAAGCTCCACTAGATGGGAGCTAAACATAGGAATAATACGATCTTTGAATTTTGTGTTGCAACTGAGTAGAGGTGTGTGTCTGTAAAGATATAAAGATACCTACGGATGTATCAGGGAATTAAAGATTGCTGTAATGGGCTGTTTAAACGGCTGATAAATCAGGGCACTTTCAAACTTCAGAACACCGCCTTACTGGATTAACATACATTAACCATACACGTTCCCAATGGTTAGTTTTCTTAATCATTACCACTATAAATGCAAAACTATTTGTCTTCAACATTTATATCCTAAATTAGCTGTCAGTATACAGTACCAGAGAGTTGATGCTATATAGCAAGTGCTAGAAGTTAGGGTGATCAGACCTGAGAGTGCTTTGATGGGCAAGCCAATATCAAAATGGGCTCATTTCATTTGCATCTTTCTTTTCTTTCTTACCTTTGGTACTCCTTACCCTCTTCCCAAAGAAAGGGGGTAATTGCATATGCTTTTGATGTAATTCAGCTTACTTCTGGGAGCAGGTCTTGCTTTAATGTTGCTGGACTTCTTTCTTGCTTTTATGCAGTGTTACTTTGGTTCCATCAGCAGACATCTCCTTTTTCTGCAGGATTATTTTGCTCTCACCAGATGTCTTTCCTGCCTGCTCTCTATCTTCAGTTCTCATCTTGCAGACTTTACTACTTCTGTGTGTTTTCCTGTATCCTAATTGTGCAGCTAAAGCACAAATCTCCATTTGCCCATTGGTAGTTACGTATTATGTATATGTTTATGCTCAGTTCTGTGAAAAAATGCTTGTTACTGGCTATTCTGTTGATAGTGTTAAAATTCTACAGAATCCTTGTACGCCATCTGGATTTATGCTGTTGCAGTGTGCTTGTGTTTGGGTTCAAGGCAAGCAAATGCAAATTATATCTGCTTCTACTTTAAGGGTGGAACAGGCTTCTGCTTTAAAAGTTGGTCCTATCTTTTATCTGTAGTTGCAACTGAGGTATTTGTCATCTTGGATACTCCGTATCATTGAAGTAGCATTCTCACTCTGGGTATTAGTTCTGCAGTGTGTGGCTGCAAATAGTGCAGGAAAATCTTGTTTGTTTGATAGCTGTTTCTTTTGAGATTGAATTAATCTGGTAAGTAGTTTTTGTCCTTTAAGTTTGTTTTTTGTCCTTTCCCAAACTATATTTTAAGCTAGATTTGTTTCTCAAGATTCCAGTCTTGTTAAATTACTTCTTATATTTTAAAGCAACGCATTTTTTGTGACTTCTTGCATTTTCCTTTATAGTGGAATTTCTGTGGAGCCATACAACAGAGAGCATGTGTGTAGGATATATGTCTGCACAGGATGGCAAAGCTAAGGTAAGCCATGAAGAATAGGTCGTAATACAGTAGAATGAGTGCAGAAGCTAAGACAAATACGAAATTATAATAATGAAATATATAAGTAAATTCTGTCTTTAAGAGAATGGAAAAAAGTAATAGGTGCATAAGCAGTTAAATGTACCTATTGATTGGGCATTTTGAATTCTTTTTTTTTTAAATTGCAGCAGTTAACAAACCTACATGCAGCAGTTGACGAACCTACACTAACATATGTATTATGTCAGCAAAAGGTGGCACAAACACATTTCCATTTCCTCTGCTGACAGTAATTGTATCTGAATAACTTTATCTTGATTCAGTTATACTGGCTATTTAGGATGGTATGGTATTTTTCTATGGGCTTTTCCTCCTTCAGATAAAGCATTTGCACCAAGAAAGAAGGGAGAGGGTATAAATGAAACTTTAATTGTTTCTAGAATAGCCTCTATGGTAAACAATTTGGATATTAACATCTGTGGTTCTCTTTGTTTCTTGGGGCCTAATTTTTTTTTTCTGGAGTGTGAAAAATAATATGTTAAAACTGAATTTAGCAGTGGAAACTGGAAAAATCCTTAACGTTAAACAGTAGGGATTAACCAAGAGCCACCTACTCTTAGGAATATAGCATTGAAAGGAAAAAAAAGGGAGGTTTTGCAAAGTAGCAACTAGAGCATTTAGGAGAGGTGTTTGGATAACGAAATGAACATGGGAGAAGCTTCAAGCAGAGACAAAATCATAATTTCTGTAGACTTTTATGAAGGTACTGCCTTCTGTATTCAAGAGTAAGAATGTACAATCAGAACTAGTTATAGGAAGTGACAAAAGTGGGGGAAGGCTAGAATAAAAAGGTGGCTCCCCAGTATGGTTAAACTAATGGGGGAGGCAGGGTGTTTACTGGAATATTTGCATGTATTAGGGGAGGAGATGACACTGAGGAAGTTCATACCAGCAGATAATAGCAAGAAAGACATCCAGCATTTTGATGGTAGAATTTAAAGGGTGAATTTTAAAGCCTGGAAAAAAAAAGAACTTGAGGGCCTGGATTTGTTTGCTCTCTGCAGAAATGGCTGCTTGTGGATCTGCTGAGGAAGAAAGTTTAGTCATCAGCAATGGAGGGGGAGAGGAGTACAAAGCCAAAATCTTTCTCTCTCTTTTTTTTTTTTCTTCTTTATTTCTCACTTTATTTTACTTGAGAGATAAATACAAAGGAGGACGTGAGTGAGATAATAAAAGAATGTACAAAAGAAGTAAATTGACATAAGATATTTTAAACAGCAAGAATGGTCATTGAAGCATTGAGAATGAATGAGTTCATCCTCAAGGAGTAAAATGTATACTAAAAAAGACAAGAATGCGCGGAAGAAGGAGGAGGAAGATAAAAAGCAGCTGGTGAGGGGAAGTGCTGGCAGAGATGTTATTGAAGTACTTACTTTCATGGCTTATGTAGAGTCCTTTCCACTCGATTATCTGTGGAATGGGGTGTGTTTTTACTTGTTTTCTTAGTATTTATTTTACATTTGTTAGAAAAGAATCCAAACTCAAGCTAAAAGCTCAGACTGAACTGAGTGAAGCTAAAGCAAGCTCAGCTGCAGATGTTTTAGTATTCTCTAGTTAGTTTAAAAGTCATTGTACTGAGTTCACATTGAAATAAGGAGAATTATTAGAATGTGCAATGTTAAAATTATTACAACGTGCTCACCTGCGTCTGGCTTACACTGCAAGCTCAAAAGTTGTTTCTAAGGAAATATTATTGTTTTTCTGGTAGTGTCTGTCTAATCAATAAATAAATGCTAAATATTAAATCTGTCTGGTAATGAGTATTAGCATGACAGTACCATGCCCAGAGATGTTTTCCTACTCACAGTTGCAACATTTGACATCTGGTGTGCATTGTTTTCATACTGCTGGTAAATTCTCCAGCTGGTAATCTTGATTGCGCTGACAGACACAGCTGCTCTTCTTGGTTCACTTTTAAATTATGTTTTTGACCTTCATTGAAGAGTTAATCCCCCTCCCTTTCTTCTTCTTTGAGTCTGTGGCCACAAATGCTTTCCAGAGAAAAACCACAAATGCTTCTTCTGCTGACTTCTATTGATCAAAAAAAGTCTTCTGTCATAAAAGCTGGAATTTTATTCTGCTACAACTAGGGCTAAGTTATAGATGGAAAACTGGGCTTGAAATAGAACACAATGTATTGCTAGTGGGGAAAAGAAAATAGAGTAACTGGTTTGGTACAATTAATTCTGAGTGCTTGCCATGAAAGAATAATGCTATAAGAATTCATAAAAGTGTAAAATATCACTTGTTTATGACTACCATAGGAAAATGATCAGGCAGCGGCTTGTAGGGAAACATCTTTCTTTCCTGTTTTTCTAGGGTGGTAAAGAGCTTCAGTTTTTATTTCTTTCATCAGGCTAGGACTCAAGTTTTATTCTTAAACCCAGGGGTTGTCACAGTGACTGATTTTGGGCTGGTTCAATTTAATGAACATGAAAACATATTTTTATAGCAAGACTTAGAAAGTGAGAAGGTTTTTGAGTGTATACTGTTTATGAATTAGACTAATATTAGAATTATAATTATATAAAGGGGTACAGACTAAAGAAAAAAAGGATCCTGCTTTATAATCTTAGTGTGATTCTTTGTGCATTGGAGATTAATGCATTTCATAATAGGACCTAGCAAATGGTGGGCCTGAACCCCACACAAAGACCGTGGACATATAGGAGGCTTTTCTTCTTACAAAGCACTTGGACACTTACAAACTAGATACCAGCTCACCTACAGACACTGGTATACTGGAGAGGTGGAAACATACTCAGCCAATTAACTATTAGCAACTCCTTAAAAGAACAGTGGCACAGGAAAGTGGGATCGGAGACTTGAAGTGGTTTGTACTTCCTGACATGCCGGTGCTTCTGGCTGTTAGCACTGTGAGCTCTCCAAGTACTGATTCGGATGTAGCCTTGCAACTGGGGTTTATTTCCTCCCAGTTTAGCAAAGACTGGGTTCTGCAGCCAGCCACTCACCTTCCAGCTAGGCTGCCTGAATGCTAACTTGCTAGCCTAAGTGTATAAAATGGCTGAGCCTGCAAGAGCTGTGGAACAGTTTTGCACTGTGACTAATAATTGTTTGATTTAAATCATACTTTCTGGAAAGGTGTCCAGTCTTCTTTTGGAAAACCAGTTGCCGGGAAAAGTCACCATTTGCTGTTGAATGCTGGTTTAAAATGTTTGGTTGAATGTTACTTTAAAAGTATTGTGGAGGCTTGCCAGATGAACTAAATTCACACCTTATTTCTGACACAGTGATCTCTGGTTGCATGTGCAATACTTGCCTTTAGCACTCTCTCAAGGCTGAAAATATTTCAGCTCCTCCACCACTGATAACACTGACAATGTTATCTTCACTGCCTGCATAGTGGATATCTTATTGACTTCCCTCTTGAGTCTTATGCCCTTGAACCCCTACCTCACTACCACAAACAGCTGATTAAATCATATACTTGCTGGTTCAACGGTACTCCTCTTTGTTTCTTGTCATCCCTCTTGGCACAAGCAGTTTCATAATCAGTCGGCGCCAGTGTTTGTCACATATTGGATGTGGAAGGAAACAAACTTCTTGTCTGAACAGCTTTGACTCTTTTATGTACTTCTTGGAACTAGCCTAAACCACCTATTGCTTCAACTTATCCAGGCTGGTGCAGGGGAGCCTCAGCTATGACAAGCTTAAGGGACAGATACATTGCTTTAGAAGTTGCCAGTCCCGGACCTCCTTCCTGAAGCGATACCATGACAGATTGTTCCAGCATTAGGCCTGTTCTTTGGGAAGGTGAATGGACTTGCCGAGATCTCCTGAAGCAAGTTCCTGCATTGCCATCTAGATGATGGTAGAATTGTCACATAAGCTGGCACTCAACTATTGCTAGCCATTAGTGAGGCTGTTAGAATATTCTAGGCTGCTGTGGAAATTTCTGGCCACAGCCATGAGAGTAGATAGAAAATACTGGTCTGTGGACTTCCTCTGCGCTTACCCAGCTCTTTCTGTAGCAGTAACTGCTGCATCCGCAAAGGTTAAGACTTCTAGATTGAAGGACAGGGAAATTAAATGTCTTTATGAACTGAGGAGGTATGTTTTTTCTTTTTGTTATTCTGATGTTGTCTCATAAATTAGTTGATATCAATTCAAGATCTTTGATAAACAGTTAGGTTTTTTTAGTTTCCTGCCCAAACTTTCTTCTCTGAGACACTAGTCTTCAGAATAACCTTCCAGATGTATTTTTTCATGGTTCCATAATAGATCCAACAGCTGACCATAGCATCAGCTAAGAGGTCATCCTGTTATCAGAGCTGTGACCTCTTTAAAGATACTCTGGCAACTTTCAATTAATCCGTGCCAGTTTTCCTGAACTGATTAGGTTACACTCTGAGAGCTTAAGCAATAGCTCTAGTCTGATGGCTACAGTGTTGCTTCTTGGAGCTGTGTCCATACTGTCACAGGCAATGTGTGATATTTGAGGTCTTAATGGTTGGTGTAGCATTTGGTAGAGCAGTTTTAGTGTCAGTTTGCCTGAAGAGCTGTGAGACCTTCTGCCTTGTAATTTGGGAGTGGGAGAAATAACGCCTTGAATTCACCCATAATGTGATTTTTAGATGTATGTGGAGAATGAGAAGGAAAGGAGGTTAGTGGGTAGGTTACAAGTTAATTGCCTCCTCTTAGTTACATAGTCTTCATATTTTCTTGTTCCTTGTCTGCTTGCCCAATAGAGGATGCTGCAAAGGAGAATAATTTCTTCAATCTCAAATGATGGTGCAGCGTATGCCTGCAATGTGAATTCATGTACCAACTGCATCTCTTGAAAGTTCTGGTTATGGGTAGGCAGCCTTTCTTTGATTTAATGTTGTGTATCTGTGCTTAATCAAGCAGGAGCCCTTTTATCTCAGACAGGTTCTGCAGAATATTTTTTTACTCAAGGCCCACAGTATTCTGTGGGCAGGATGTGCCACAGAACTTCATTTTTTCCTGGATCTCCAAAGTTTCTTGTATTATCTTAGTGATTGAGTGTAGTTGGTGGTGAACGGATAATGTTTTTGCTTTAAAATAGTTTCTTCTTTACAGTGTTTTCAGTAGTGTTTGAAGTTAGAGTGCTTTCTTCCCAGTGAAAGGTCCAGTCTCAATACCAATAATGTGCAGTTTTGGTCTTGCGTTATGCATAGGTATTTGAAATAATTTGCCAACTCACTATGGTTCTTAGTATGTATAAATTTACTATATGATCTGTGTATAAGTTTTGGTGACTTATGCAATTGTTGTAAATGTTGAAATACTCTTGAGGTATTCAAGTAGTGAATATCTGGTAGTAGTGAATACCTTGTAGTTCAGCTTCACAAGTTTTGGGTTTTGTAACAGCTAGATGACCTAGACAACAAATTTCTAAAAAACTAGTTGTAGTATTGAACGTAATCCAATTCAGTTGCCAGTTTAAATCTCTCTCAGGCAAATATTCAGTTCTTACAACATGAATTGCTAAGCTTTATGTTATGGCAGATTTTAATATTGCAAAGCTATGTATGCCTGCCTTTCAATTTTCTAATGAACCAAATTCAGGTTGCTTTGCAAGATATGGGATAACAGTGGTGGAGAGTGTTGCATATTGCTGTGTTTGAAAACATCCATCAGCAACAACTGCTGTGGTGGTTGCAATATGCAAACAGAAAGTTAATCTTTGACATTTAATTTCATTTTCTACTATGAGCAAACAGTGGACTGGGAGACCATTTCCAGTTCGCTTTTCCTGTTGAGATGTTAGGTGTCATAATCAGATTTATTCGCCTTTACTAACACTGTAAAATTTAGCAGAATTACTTTCCTCTGTTTGAAGTGATACATATGACAAATGCTGATTGTAGTCATTGTTGATATTCTGATGGTGGACTTCTGTATGTTACTTTGTGAGTAAAAGGTCTGTGAAAGCCCTTTGTCAGGAGAAGGGCAGTTATCCAGTACTTATTAGGTGAAGGAATACATCTTGGAAGAATCCTAATTCCAATTTGAAAATTACTGGAAAAATTTACTGAGCCTGTTTATTTAACAGAAATATTAAGTCAAATAATTCAGTCATTCATTTCAGAGTACAGAGACAGTCTTCTAACTTCTTGAGACAGGAAAAGTATATGTCACTTGTGCTTTTTTTTTCTTCTTTAATCTGCACTCTTGTCTGGCGACTGGTGAATCAGTCAGAAATTTTGACTTGAACTCTGTGCATACAGTAGAGCATCCAGTTCTCTCATAAAAATAAGGTATTTATATTTGTTGGAAATAACCTTCACTGCTAAGATACAAGTTAAAATATTTGACTTGTAGGCCTTCATGGAAATTATGGACTCTGAGATGGGAAGATAAGTTCAGCTTTTTGGGTTGAGTTCTTGCATAAAGCCAGTAGTTCTGGAACTCTCCACATATTTGGCCGACACTTTAGAATGGAGCAGAGAAGATGGGATTGTGTATCCAGGTATGCAAATATAAATACGATAACTTGACTTAGCACCTGCAATTCAGAATCGTAAAAATCACATTTTAAGATATATGGCAGTATGTTGGAATACTGCTACAAAAGCCTGGGACACTGAGCTGAATAGATGATTGGTTGGCACATGTCTTTAGACTGTCTAAATACGTGTATGAATGATTTAGAGAGATGAAAATGCTTTAGTTTTCAACTTTCTTAAAATTTGATTTTTTTTCCTAATGCATTATATTAATGGTTTTAGATGGGTAAATAGCTTATAATAATATACTTAACCCACAGAATGAACTTGTGCTTGGAAAACTGTTAGCTTCCTAAGCAATCTGTATGTAGAATCAGGATTTTCAGTGCCTGAGAGCCAGAAGCACACCATCAGTATGTCTGTCTTTCTGTCTTTTGCCCACAAGGGTAATAATTCTGAACCCCCTCTTTTTTTTTTTTTTTTTATTTTTTCTCCCTCTCCCCCC
>JANZLQ010000086.1:15933560-16011520 GCA_026212715.1 Elanus axillaris | reverse complement strand
TTTTTTGTAAAAAAGAAAACCCGCCCTCCCACCCCCCATTTTTTTTTTTTTTTTTTTTTTTTTCACCCACTCCCCCCCCCCCCCCCCCCCTTTCTTAAGGTTTTACCAGACGAGTTGCACATGGGATATTCTGACAGAAGCAATTGCCAGTATTTTGCAGGGCACCTTCTCCTGTCATATGGCAGGTATACATTCAAACCATGTTAGAGGAGAACTTCCCAGTAGACAGAGCAGCTATTGGTGTCAAAGTGGGCTATTACTGCCTACAAAGTTCAGAAATAGGTGGCCAGATGGTTCTTATGATGGAAGTGTGTACCCAGCTAGAAAGCTTGTAGACCTCTGACTGATTCTGAATTTCTAAAGAATATATGGGTTTGGTGGTACTTTTCCTTAAGGAGTAAGGTTGTAGAAAGAAATTTCATTAAGTACGTTACCCTTGGTCTTTCATTATATTTCATCTCAGTAGGGTAATGAATGAAAAAAGATTGTTTTATAAATATTTCTGTCCAAAGCAGATCCTGAGCATGTAGTAGGAAAGCTAAATACATGCAGTGCTCCCTAGATTTGCTTAAGAACTGAAGGTGCAGCTGTCTTGATAGTTGTACTCTGTCCTGTTGGCAGTGTGGATTGACTTCAGTTTTCTCATGCAGCACTACCTGTTTTTTGGCTTAAACTTTATATTCATTCTACATTGTATTTATGCTTTTAATGAAAAAAAAAATTAAGCTGTTGTCACAAACTAATACTTTCATGTGAATAAAAGGAGTAGAGTAGCTCTTTAAAGACTAAACCCCATATTTTTGATATTAGTTGGTCTCAAGGTTGTTTCAGAAACTTTAGCTATGAGACATGAAGTAAGGTAAGCCTTGGCACACTTGTATTTTTATTTTACTTTTTTAAAAGTACTAAAAATACATAACTTCAAAAATAGACGCGATGTTCATGACAAAAAGATGAAACACTATATCGACCCTGTAGCAGTTAACACTTATTCCAGGGCAGAAAGACTTATTAGTTTTGGACACAAAGGGCAGTGGGAAACTTTTCAGTGTGCATCAGAAGGGACTCAGCGATAGTAACATTGCACAGGCAGTGTCTGCAGCACTGGGGTTGGGGGAGCTGGCTGCTCCATGGTTTTGGTTTGGTTAGGAGGGAAAGAGGGAAACATCGTGTGTTTGGATGGCAAGTACACGGAGCAAGAATCAGTGTTGGAAGGTTGGTTTGCTTGTTTGTGCTTTGTAGAGGGGTGGGAAGCAAAATCAAGTCTTTCATCTAGCATTTACCTTTTTTCCTTTTGAAATGTGGGCAAGAGGTTCCTCCTAGAAGCTGCAGTCAAAGGTCTGTGGTGACTAACTGGTTTCCTAGCTGTCAGGACTAGGCCTACTGCTGTTCCTACTAGCCCCTCACCAACTTCACTTTTCTCTAGGAAAGCAAATCAAATCAGAATATTCTTAGGGACAGTAAAATTTCTATTTGTAGGGCTGAAGATATGGATAGCCATGATGTTCTTAATCTACCTTTCCTTGGCATATGGTTTTCTCAAAGAGAGGCTTCCATGAAGCTGAGCAGAGGATTAATTCAGGAAAACATTTTCTTTTCCTGTTTTTGTGTTCCCAGGCACAATTTCCCCCAGATGTGGGTTCATTCAACTTGTAAAGCTGACAGACTAATCGAATTCAATTAAAAGTTTTCCAGTGTTGTTCTTTTTTGTTTGCTTTTTATTTTTATGTTTTAAAAATCCAAACCTAATCCACTGTACAATCTGGACTTAATGTAAAATATGATGTTGGGATATAAAAATGTAACAAACTGTACAAATAAGTTCTGTGGTTGCATTTGAAAATATTAAATATTCTTTGATCTTTCTTTTTATTTACTAGAGTTTGTTCTGACGGCTAAGAACAAGGGAGATATAATTGTAAGAATTCACTTGGAAGTTTATCTGAAGTTGTGTTGACATGGCAATGTTATCCTTTCATATTACTTATTAAATAGCATGTTTTAAACACTATCATCTTAAATTGGTCTTGTTTTTGTTCTACATAAGGCAGCCATTGGTGAAAGTAATAATAAGTAGCCAGTGTAAAACAGCATCTGTATTTGCTCCATCATATAAAATATGCAAATAAACAGGATGCAAGTAAAGGCTTAAGAAAGGTTTTGTTATATGTGGTTTGGGTGTTTCTGTAAGTGGAAATGTACAGATGCTAGTGTATAGTGGTTTGGGGTCTTTTGTGTGGGAAACATGTTTTTCCTTTTATAGGAAATGAGGTTTTGTACAGGAAATTTGTTTTGGACAGCTGTTTAAGCATAGTTATTTGATAATGTATCAACAGGTATTGACTATCTGTTTATCTATTGTATATTTTCCTTTCCTTGCTCAAAAAGTTATTAGGATATTATGCTTAACTAACTTTTTAAAATAACAGGATCTATAAATTTCATCTGGATTCAATGAAGCCTCACATTTTGCACCTGCAATTGCATAAGGGTGTATTTAGGCATTTAACTTTGGTTTGTGGGATAAGTCAAGCCTATGCAAAAGGTTGATTCGTAACTTGGGTCAGAAAACTAATTTACACAAATCAGGTCTGTTGTAGTTATAATGAAAAAATTTGATGATAAGATTCATGATAATCATGATAGTGCTAATATTTCTTCTGTTTCAGTAACAAGCTTCCTCTCTTAAGCCTCTTGGCAGCATCCTTGGCCTCTGTGCTTTTTATTGTATTGCTACAATGATGTGATGATAATTCAGACTGATCACTGTATAAGCCATCTCACTCATAAATGATGCCTGCCTTAGAGTGGACCATTGGCTTGCTTTGATTGCAGTATCTCACTAAACAGTCAGTGAGTTCTTCCACCGAGGAAGTTTGCTGCTGTGCCCATCATACAATGCTGCTTTTATACTGTCATCCTATCCCACTTTTCATTTAGAAATTTTCACAGACCTGGAAAAATGACTTGGGTCTCGGTCATAAAATAAAAAATAACCTTCTTTGGCTTGTTTTTCTTTCTTTTTCTTTTTTGTATTTTATTTAAACTTATGAAATAATATCTCCAAAAACTGTCAGTTACATTTTGGGGGAAACTAACAGATTTGAAAAGAATCTTTTCTTCTTGAAGTGATAAAGCACAGTTGTAACCAAAATTGTTCTGAAAGTAGGAAGTTGTTCATATATCAAGTATGAGGCCAGAAATCAAAGTTTTAACAGTAAAATGAAAACCTTTAAATGTTTTTAATTAAATCTTATTCTGTAATTTAACTGGAAACAAGACTATCTAAGAGCAGACACCAGGATACCCTTATCAAGAAAGGAATTACAAGAAGCTGCCTCTGAGATGCAGAGTGTCTCTGATGTAATGAATTGTGGTTACAGTCTCAAATCACTTTCTGCTCAGTTGATGCAAGTTATTCTTACTGAACTTCTACATCTATACTTTTTGTCACAACCTGTTGCCTCATTGCAAGTTATACATTTTTGTAGCGGTTGAATCTTTTAAATGGGATTATGTACATACTAAAACTTATATATGTAGTTGGCTGCACTTAGAGGAAGCTAATTTCTAAATGCTAGCAAATTCTATGTTGTGAGCTTTATATCGTAGTAGGAATCATTTTTAGTTCCTAATTTAATAATTGTTTAACCATTATACTGTCTGAACATTAATGAATCACTTGGTGAAACTTGTAACTCATGATGGGAATGAAGGGCAGCACTCTCGCTTCAGTGGGAGGGATGGCTGGAGTGTAGCTTGAGCTGATGAGTCCCTGTGATTGCTACTTTCTGACTCAAGCCTGTGTAAATGCTGTTTATCAGCCCTATTGCATTTTAGAGTTTCACTAAGGCTCTTTTTTTGTATTTTACCAGAGTCCACTCAGCAGCCCTGAAAATAGGAAACAGTAAAGTTTGTAGAAAGATGCTTCCAACTCCCTTTTGTTGTTCTGTTTAAACACTGCTTTAGCTGCTTGGCTGTGTATGAAAGCAGTCAATATATCTATAAGTGGCTCTTGCTGTAGCTTAAAATCGACAGCATGAGTAAAACCATAAGCAGTTTTCACGATATAAAAATGGGGGGGGGGGGCTAAGTCTTTACTTCTAATGATAAGTCAAAGTATGTTTTTGCAAGCGGATGCGCATCAGTGATAAATTGTGCCTCAGAATAGAAAGGATCTTTAAGAGATTTTTAGTGTCACTGAGTTATGATAGAGTTATAAGCTGAAGTTTTGTGTACACAAACACATGTGCCCACTTTCTGGCTTTTACTGCCTGGCTGAAATAGTACAGAGCCACCTCAAAGGCCTGCTTTTAAAACTTCTCCATGGAAAAGATGCCTGTTGACAGAAACACAATTGCTCTTTGGGTCCATTTATTTGACAGTTGGCAACAAATACTTTAGAGGGAGTCTATGGGGTTTCTTTTAGGTGGACAAGCAGGTATTTTATGCAGAGAAATTTCTTCTTTGCATCCTGATCATCGCAGTTGCCTTATGCTCTGAAGTGTTAGTTTCTCTCCGTCACATAGTTTATTGTGTCTAAGTTTTCTGTAAGGTGTATTTCTGTATGCAGTAGTAAACTTTTTTTTTAATCTCCCTAAGAAATAGACTTATTAAACCATGGAATGCCACAGTTGTTTTTCTTTTGTTTTCCTGCTGGATATTTCTTTCTTCTACTTTCAGTGTGCTGGGTCATCCACTTTACCTTTTCTACCCATCTGTCATGGTACTTCTTCATGTGTTAAACATTAATGCAAACAAAATAAAAAAACCCCAATCCCTGTTGTTTGCAGCTTTTCAAGTTACTTTGTAGTTTGGTCGCAGAGTTCAGTGATGGAACAGCTTAATTGTTCGATATTTACAAGCTTGCTTTGTGTCCTGCATAATTTTGCCTCTCTTCTCACTCGATAATACTCTTGACTTTTCCACAGACTCACATTTCAAGACTTCCTCCTGGAGCCGTGGCAGGACAGTCTGTGGCAATAGAAGGAGGAGTTTGCCGGCTGGAGAGTCCAGAAAGCTGAGCAGCTGATTCCTCACTTCATTGCAAAGAATGTGAATGACTTTTTGTACAATAAGTTTTTTGTGTTTTAACAGATGTTGGAAATTCTATTCTTGTTTTATACCCCGTATTGCGACCATGTGCACCATAACTTGAGACAAGTGCTGCTGTAGTTTATGTTCTTACCCTGTGAATGGGGGTGTGTGCATGTTCATTTTTCCCCTAATAAAATAGGAACTCTTCCCAGTTGTGTAAAGATTATGTATGATTAATGATTGTATTTTCATTGGTTTATGTTTGAAAAATAATAGGAAGTTCAGAAAAAAAATTTAATTTAAAGATATGGTCACAATTGTCATTCATGTTCTAAATTTAAAAGTAACAGGCCTCTGAAGTGGCTATATAATTATGCAAAAAATGATTATGGTTTCTAAGTTTCTCAGTGGTTTAAGGAAATCCAGTGGTGGTTTAAACATGGGTTGTTTTCTTCCTCCCCAATAAGGAGGAATTATTTTGTCAAAGAATGGTTTCAGTGAAACAAGCTAGAGAAAAATTAAGGCTAGAATTGTTTTTAAATAGTCTTATAGGTCATATCTCTGTTCCCAAGCTAAGATGTTAATAGCTTCAAGCTGTATGTATTACAAAAAGATATATGAAGATGATGTATCGTAACGCAGTCTTTATGTATAATGGAATATTACAATGTAAATAAGAAAACAAAGTTTATGGAAAGATTCGCTATTATTCTTCGCTTCTGTTTTAAATCTATTTTTTAGAGGTACAGAAATGGAACATATTACTGGATGCGAAGTGCAATGTATATTAAATGGATGTTGGGAGGTGTGATACTAGCTTTCTTATTGATAAAGCAGCTTCCTGAAGTCCAGCCACAGCATGGGTGTTTATATAACTGTGTGTAAAATGTATGTAATGTGCATAAATTTACTGTAATTCTTTTTATACCTTCAGCAAAACTGCATTATAAAACAACATAATCCTTGTCTGCCTTGTGAAGCATTGGCAGCTGAACTGTCTTTTATCATCAGTTCTGATAACATAAGCCAGGTCGCCCGAGTCCTAAAAGTGAGTTCTGACATCCAATCTTCCATTCAGTACTTTTTTAGTTCACAGCACTGGCAGCAATAGAAGACTTTTGTAATTAAATCATTGTTCTGATAAGTATGCCAAAGAGAAACTAAAATAGTTCATCTTTTTCCCTGGTGGATATTTGATAATTCTGTTTTCAGAAATAGTGGATAAATAGATATTCAGACTGTATTCGCTTAATCAGGCATTGTACTTGCCTGTTTTGTAATGTTGTGCCTGCCTATAACAGACATACTTGACTGATTAAATGATTACATTGATTGTAGTACCAATCTTTCATGGATAAAAATCTTAATAAATTTTTTTAATAGCCTGAGTTCATTTTCACTGTTATATTACAGCGTACATTGAGATACTGTCATCTTTGTGTGTTTTTTTTAATTATGAATCAGTGTAGTCCTCTAGTTGAAGGTAATTCTGTACAGCTCTGTGAACAATAAGAAACAGAGGCTATCCAGGTTGCAGAAACAGCAAGTGGACTGCATCTCTTTGAAGTAGTTTGTGCTGAGATATCAGATTGGATCTTCAGCTGATACACTCATGGTCTGATGAAATGAATACCTATACTGTTTTACACTAGCTGAGGCCTTGGCAGTGCATACTACAATGCTTCAGAAATGTTCCAGCAAATAACCTGTGTTGTCAGAGCCATTAAATTACTCAAACATGCAGCATTAAATAATAGTGTGGGAGCTTCACTATATAGCGAGTGAAAAAATTGAAGATCATGTATATGGGTTTTTAAGTACCCACATTTGAAAATTACATTGTTTTTGGAAAAGTTAAATAACTGTTAGCCTGCTTTCATTTTAAAAGTGCTTTTCAGTGTCAACTTTGTAGAAACTTCGGCATAAATTCACTCTGTCATGGAATGAGCATGGCAGAATGGCTTGTAAAATGTGTAAATTGATAAATTGTTTCTTCCCCTTACTTGCTTCCTATCTCTCCATGGAGATTTGAATTCCAGCATATAATTTTTTCCCACGCACTATCTCAAAATTGTATTTGTATGTATATATATATATATAAAATCATAACTTGAACAGATAACAGATAACAGATAACATATTTTGCTTTTACTTTGCTTTCATGTCCATGTAATACTCCCAATATTTTATTTTGCCAAAAAAGCCAGGCTTCTTCAGGAAGCTACTTAGGAATCATTGTTTGAACTTGAGCAGTGTCCCTTTTCATTGTCCAGCATTTCTTCCTTCTGTCTAGGTAGAGTGAAAAGGAAAAAAAATGATTCTTTTGTCTTGAGAATCACAAGCAAGATGCAGAGCGCAAACCAGGTACAGAGCTGACCACCTACCTAAGGTACTCGTGAGAAGAAAACTGTATTAGCACATATGTATTTCTGTATCAGTAATGATGAAGGCTGGCAGGAGCAGAACTTCTACTCCCACTTAAGCTAATGAAAGATCTTACACTAATTTAGTTGTGGGTCTAAGTCTGTTACCAGTTCTATTTTGGACTTAAAAGGGGCTTATGAAAAAATAAATGATGAGGATGGACACATTTTGCAATGACGTGGCCTGCGAACTCTTGTACATGATGAGTAGCCATTGCCACTGGCATAGAGATATGGTCCAGGAGGAAATTACACAGTTGACAGCAATAGCTGGCTAAAATTATAAAGGAAGGGCAACCAGATGCAATGCATGTAAATACAAACGATTTGAATACTCTGGATTTTATTCTCAACCACACAATTACGTGTCCTAGAGTATTTTGTAGCAGACGGGTTGGTGCCAGAGTACTCAGTCCTCTGTGATAATAAATTTCACTGCTAAAAGCTTGTTATTGCCTAAACCAAACCTAACATACAGCCCATTTTTTTTCTTCCTTTACTCCTTTATCTTTGCTTCTGGACCTTAACAGTGTGGCCCTGCAATGAGTGACTTCAGAGGGCTGCTGTTGAGCAAGTCATGGAGGAGAGGCCTGTTACACTAAAAAAGCGTTTAGAGCTGATTTGAATTCCATTTTGTGTATTCTGTAGGTATGAAGAGTATGCATCTCTGCTTGTGAATAGACCTCTGGAAACACTGTGAAATACAAGATTTGACTGAGGAGGAAGAAGGGGCCTGATTTAGGGAAACTGCAGGTGTTCACCTGTAAAGGACAATATGGAAGATGCTGTGAAAGGAGAAAGAAGCCTAAGAGGAAGCAAAGCCAGTAATAAATCCAGCAGTATTAACAAGGCTATGGTAACTGCTATCGTCACTTCAAATGTAGGTTAATAGCAGTCTAGAAAAAGAAGCCACAACTATTGGTTATTATGGTATTACAGGTGAAACAAGTGCAACATTTCACAGTGGCATGTGGTAATGCTGCAACTGGACAGTCTTTATAGCTCAGTTTTGAGCAGAATGATACAGAATTAGATGGGAAGTTCTAGAGTATATATCTACACATTTTAAAAAATGAAAACTTGGAATTTCACCATAATTTCTGTTTCTTCTGGTTGTTATGAGTCATTTACTTTGAGTCAACAAGATATACTAGGAGTTCTAGTGATTCAGTGGTAGCAGGATTCATTTATTCGAAAACATTGAATCGCACAGAAAACTTCTATAGTGTTATGTTTGCAAACAACACTATCTGCAGTCTATATGCAGCCCTGTTTCAAAAGCATCTCCTGAATCTCAAGAAGTTTGTCACTCTAAACTGTGTTTGGACCTATGCAATTCTAAGTGACTGCAATCCCATCCTGTAATTCAGTAGAGAGGCACCTTTCAGGTTAAAATATGACTTAGGAAAGAATCTGGTTCAGGTCAGCTTGATTGGCAGGAGAGGGCTTAGCAGAAAACTGGAGAGTTGAAGGGAAGGTTTATTATGTGGCTAGGTAAGGAAATAAAAGCTCTTGTTAGAAAGCACAGTATACAAAGAGACTTCTTTAACAGGGGAGAACAGGTATCCATGTAAAGTTGGTAGAGGGAAAACAAAATTATTTTTAAGGAAAGAAGAGGAAATAGTTGTGACAACCTCCAAGAAACCTGGCTAAGAACTGATACATACTTCACAGTGCTAATAAGGCTCATCTTCCAAGGGAGGTTTGAAGACATGAAGGAATATAACCTGTAACCTTACACCTGGCCAGGTTTTTCACGTGAAGGACTCAATTTTGGTTTATGGCGAAGTGATGACAAACACACAATTTCTATGGGTTTTAGCATGGAGCATCAGCAGAGGTTTTTGTAGATGCCTTGTAGGTGAGTTGAGAAAGTGCCACTGCCTCATATCAGAGTCCAGATCTGCCAAAAAAATGCTGAGAGCCTACAACAACTTGCAGGAAATTGTATTGAGATTTTATATGGAAGCTGACATCCCTGATAGCTTGTGGTAAAGGACTTCTGTAGTGGGTCTAAAGATAGCACTACTCATTAATAAAACTTACCTCTTTGCTTTTTGCTCATTTTTTACAGGAAAGCTTGTGGGAGGTTGTTCAGCTCCAATTGCCCTGTACTTGATTATTCATTCCATTATGAGATAATATAGAAATAAGGAGGACTTGTACACTGACTTTTATTGGTTTAGATCCCTTAGTGACACAGCATTTATCTTCCATATAACCTGGGCAATAAATCCACATAAAGACCATTAGCATCACTTAATGATGATTTGAATGCAATAAATGTCTGTCTTGTTACCCACTCCTGTCTGCCTAATGAACCAAATAAAATACATTAGTGAACACATGAGCAACAGCTACAGTGAGACCTGCTTTCCTATGGTTTTGTGCCTTAACCTCACTTACCTTAGAAGTCTTCTCTGTGATAGCGATGCAATACGCTTATGTCCTATACTCCTTCACCAACTCTTGAGTTCACAGCTCCTGCTCTTCTTCCCGTGTTCCCTATTCTAGTACAGACGTGTCAGGTACCCTAACTCCTCTGCCTCCAAGACATTTAGCTGACCTTCATGTCAACATATATCTGTTACACAAGAGACAGTGTATGTGGCTCCTACCTCTTGACTGCTGGTCTCAAGAGTTGCCTGTAAGCCCCAGGCTGTTCTTTGTGTGAGCTTCCCATAAGCAATGAGCATCTGTCAGATCTGTAGTCCTCTTCAGCTTTGTAGGAATTTGCTAATGAACACAAGAATTGCTGAAACTGTACAGATGGACAGCATGAATGTGTAAGCATGGTTTCCTTAGGGTCCAGGGTACAAGAGTTTGAAGCAGCTGCTTTTCTTTGTTTCTTAAACAGCACGAGAGACATGGACAACTATGTTCACCAGTCCCTCGAGGTGAGTGTGGGGTGTAAATGTGGCAAAGCTGGCAGACTCCAACCTCCTCACAGTGTAATCATCCTAGAGAGAAAAGAGCTGTGAAGATATGGTGTCAGTACTCATCCTAGAGCTTGTACAAGCATTCTAAGGACCATGGGTATCATGTCCTCGCATGGTTAACCCCCTGAGGCTCTGCACCTTCAGGCACTCATGGCTGTTCCTATGCACAGTGTGCAGGTATATGTTGGTCGGACATCCAGGTGGACTTACAGAGGAGGAACCCCCATAACTTACCAACTCTCTTGGAGCCTATCAGCTACAATATACTGTGATACATATTTAGGTTGCAATTTGCCCAATTATATACTCAGTTACATTGCTGTAAATATCCACATAGACCTACAGAAAGAGACCAACTAAACTCATCTTTCTAAAACAAAAAGCCTTTCAAAGTTGTTAAAATGCAGTTTTCAAAAAGCACTACATGAAGGCCAGTGTTTCAGTTGAGATCCTGTCCCCAGTGAGGTCACTTGGAGCTCGGTTGTCAGCTTCGGCAGAGCTGAGACATCACCCTTGGAGGTATTTCTCTTAGAGGACACAAACATTACAAGTCCCTTAATGTCAACACTGGAGACTTTGGAAATGAGGTGGTATGAAATGTTTTGATGACTCATACTTATTTTTTGGATTATCTGGTGGGTGTGCAAGGTTCGAAAAGCCAAGTGGAAGAACCAAACCGCAGACTCCTCTGGGCAAATAATATGATGTAGCCAGGTGATGACTGCTCCAAAAGGAGCTCTTCACTAGCCAAGGGCTCTCAGCATATTTTTATAATTTCAACAGTTTTCCTAAAGGTAATAAGTTCTACATCCCTTGTTTCGCTTCAGGTTTATGTGTTTGAATGGTACAGACTACATGCCATCACAGCACAAGCATGAGCAAGGATTTTGTTTGCCGTGATACAACTCGCCTGCATGTGGCAAAACCACCGTGTTCAAGGTCAAGTGCCAATAAACAACAATATCAGCCTGGATTGTAACATCTTTGGTACATACTGTACCTGCGATAGAAATCCTATTAAACATATTCTTTGAATTGTTTTCTTAAAATGTGAGTTGTATCTGACTGATACAGCTGGGCAGTGTGATGCTGTGCCAGAAATCTCCCGGCCTCACTGCCTGTGGGCCAAAGGAGATTTGATTTAAAGTCAAGATCAAATTGTCTGTATTTGAAAATGTTGCGGCTTTACTTTTGTGGCTAAAAGTAAGCTCTTCTGTCTGTGGTGCTGTATTGTGCGCAGGTGTCAAGGGGCTGGCAGGGGGGCTGTGAGGAGAGGTGTGCCTTCCCTGCCACAGGTGCTGAGGGTTCCAGCCGGTTCTGGCTGGTTCCAACAGGTGCAGTGCAGGGCCCAGCCCAGCACCTCAGGGGAAGCAGCTTTAAGAAAAGGGAAAACAACGCTGGGCAGTGAGGAGTGAGGTAAAAATATGTGAGAAACAGCTCTGTGAGCCCCTCTTGCAGGAGAGGGTGGAGGATTTGGCGGTGAGGGGGTGGGGGGAAGGTGCTGTTTTAATTTGCTTTTGTTTCTCACTACCCTAAACCTATTTTAGTTGGCAGCAATTTAAATTACTTTTCCCCAAGTTGTGTCTGTTTTGCCCATGATGGTACTTAGCAAGCAATGTCCCTGTTGTAAGCTCAACCCATTAACTTTTTCATCTTAATTTCTCCCCCCACTGTCCTTTTGAGAAGGAAGAGGGAGAGAGCAGCTGGCCGGGTGCCGGCAGCTGGCCAAGACCAACGCACCACAGGTATCAATTACTATTGTACCCAGATCTCCCTTCAGGACTAAAAGTAAAACTTTGCAGGAGATATTCTTCTGGTAGGTTGGTTTTCTCTTGGGCCAGTGAATTGATTTTTTGTGCCCCGCAGCTGCATGATTGTTAGAGCTAACATAAAGGAAACAGAGGAGCACATGGCTGGAAGAGGGATGGGGAGGATGGGATAACCGGCTTTCGGCTGTTGTTAGATCAGGTATAAAATGAAACTGCCCCTTCATTGCGCTCACTGTGATTATTTGTCTTGCTGGATATTGCTCTTATCACTCCCAGTCCATCTCTGGAAGTAACTGCTATAATGCACTGTGGATGTTGTTGGGAAAAATTTGCCATGTTTATAAAATTGCATTTGTGTCTAATTTTACAGGAATCAACTCTAGTTAAATGCAATTCTTAGTCTGATGAAGAAATAGTTTCTAAAGTTTGGAGGCTAGTCCTTTCAAAAGGCAGTGAACTCCTTTGGGGAGATAAGAGCATGCCAAGTCTTGAGGTAATTGACAGTCAACGTTGTGACATGATGGCCTTTGAAACTAATACTGTGTGTGTCTGAGGATGGAAGGGAGATTGTTTCAAACCCCATGTTTATTGTGTTAATGTGTCATGTCACGTCCATGAAAGAAAATTAGCAAACCAAAAGACAAACAATGCCACAGCACAACAGAAAATGCATTATGATACATGATTTCCAAAATGTTGCGATGTGAGATCTGCAATCCAGTTCATTCCTCAGGGAAGAGTATGAATGGATAGAAAAAGCATAATTTTTAATGTCTTATTTGCACATGAAAAAAGTAGTTATTCCCAGGTAAGTTTCAAAAATCTTGACCAACATAAGGGAGGTACCTAAATTAGAATAGAACTCAAAAATAAGGAAACTCCCAACTATAAACGATGAACAGAAACGCAGGATAAAGTTCATCATTAAAAACAATATACAAGGGGCAGAAGGCAACGGAATTATCCTGTTGTCCAAAATGTGACTCAGAGTTTTAAGCTCAGGTATGAAATAATGCTGTTTTCTTCTTTCAATACTTTCCTATTTTATTTGTTTTTAATTTTCAAACTAAGAGACCTTTTCTTTTGCCTCACTAGAGTAAAAGTATTTTCATTTTAGGTATCTCTAAAGTCACGTAAACTCTTTTAAAACAAAGATGCTTACAAGCCCAGATAAGGCAGTTGGTAGGGACTAACCCTGCAGGGAAGTGGCACACGAAAGTGTTCAGGTGTCTGAGGAAATGAGATAGGCTTTCAACACTCCCCTGTTCTTTTTCTTCAACCTAGTTCAAATTCTAGTTCTTCATCTATTTAACTGCAATAGAATGAGCCACAGACATGTTAGGTGGTCCCATAAATAACACACACAAAGAGGTAAAAGGCTTCCTTTTACTCCTCCTGGAAAGGTAATGAAGGAAACAAGACCTGCTGAATGTTTCCCCCCCAGAACCAAACTGTACTACTTACCTTGCCTAAACCCTGCCCTGAGGATGTCATAATTTCTTCAGGATGCTTTCCGAATGCTACAGCATGATGATTTGCAGTCACAGTACTAGGACTACTAAAGCCCGTTTCCACCACTCTAATGCTGTTTCTCCTTTTAGCAGTGAATTACCTTCAAGGGTCAGCAGAGTAATTTGGTGCCTGAGAAAATATTCGAAGACTCCATTTCAAGTAAGTCAAAGAGTATTCTCCATAAACTACGTTTTAATGTTGTTTTAGTAACAATGGTGGCCAGGCTGGCTAGTAAGTGTGATTACCTATTCGTTTGAAAATCTTAGATGTGGGGTTTTTCAGGCTAGTGTGGTCCTGTAAATAAGGTTTATATGTGTATGTGCTGCCTTTATGTATGTCCATCTTTATGTCCTATTCTTGCCACTCTTCTCTGATCCTCTTTCTTCTCTCTTCCCCCAATGGCATCAGTTGTCTCAGTTCAATACTATTAACAGAGGGTGAACAATTAAGTTTCCCCAGTTAAATTAATGTATGTGGTTAGAAAGAATAAAGAACTACAGTAAGTTCCTGAATTGAAAGGAGACTGATGAGTCGCTTGAGGATCCATGGAGGAGAAAGCCTTTATACAGGATTTTTTTCCCAGTTAAGGCTAAAATGTAGGTTGCTGTGAGCTCTGGTTGGCAGAAATGTGGAAGAAACCAGGCATTGTTTGTTCCAGTGTTTACAGAACAGCTTGATTCACAATTAAGAACCTTTTAGGTTGATGCAAAAGTTTTGAGGGTTTTTGTGTTGTTGGTTTTTTGTGGGTTTTTTTTCATCAGTTTATTTGGCTTTTTATTTCTCAGATTTTTTCCTGCATGAAAGTCATGAAGGACCTGCCTCTGTATCTGCTTTCTGTACTGATGCAGTTTATTTTTTCTGCCCTGCAAATTCTTCATCAAAGATGTCCCTCCATTAGTGCATACGCAGTCCTTTTGCTAAGAATAATGCAATGTTCAGGTAATTTCACCATGAGAAATCCTGTATCCATTATATAAAAGCAGATACAGTGGCTTTTTGGAACAGGGCTTATAACAGAAAGACCACCTAATCTTTTTTTTCTTCTTTGCTGAAACCTTTCATGTGTCTGGAAAGAAGATGCAAGCCCTTTTCCCCTGCCTAGTAACTAATCAGTTCTCCTTGCCTGAAAATAACAAAAATGCAAGTGTCTTTCAAATAGAGCTGACATCTCCTCCCCACCTTAAATTTTCTAATTATTTGTATTTCACTGGCAGATAGGGTGCAAGACCTTGTTCTTTCTTAGTCATGTGCCAATAAGGATACCAAATACATTTTGTTTCAATCCATCTTGCCAGGGGAAAAAAATGCAGTAACGCTTGACAGAGTTTTTCTTCCCAGTTTGCTCCCTGGTGAAACAATGCCGCTCTCAAATTCACTGTCCATACACAGGCATGCACAAATCCAAGAACGGTCACCTGTTGTTTACTTTTTCCTGTCCTCCTGATAGCCTGTAACAAACACATCCCTGGTTGCTGGTGAGCTGTGGAGGCTTCATGTTGCTCTTGTGGCCTTAGTTTAGGGAAGACGGTTGAGGACTTTGATTCAGCTCCAAGGAGATGAAGGGTGATAGGTCTGTGACATGCTGATGTGTCCTGGCTTTGAAGTCTGGGATTAGGCTGAGGGGAAGGAAAAAAGTCCTGCATGATGCATCCTATTGATTTGAAGCTCTGGTGAGTGATGATGTGAGTCCAGCACAGGACTGTGAAGCTCCAACCCTCTGCTGAAGAGGTGTGATGAGCCCTTCCTCTCTCCTGGGACAGCACATTCCCACGTGCAGAGATGGAGAAATCCTAGGATTCCCTCATTCTGGGCTATAGGTTTGTTGACAGACTTATTTTTCACTTTAGCATAGTAAACAGAGTTTGTCTCCTGCTTGGAGATGCTTAATCTCTCATTATGTTTAATAATTACAATTCCATGGTCGTCCGGTATTTCCTCTGTGCTCTGCCAAAGTGAGAGGTCTCCGCTCTGAACAGCTCCATCTGTTGGCATCGCATTGCCGTTTCGAAAAAAGGCTAAAAAAAAATAATCCCCCCCAAAACCCAGTAGCAACAAGAATAGCCTTTCCACTTGGACTGTGAAGAGGAATGATGGGCATGAGGCCTGGTGCACCAGCTGCCTGCCTCTGAAACCTGCTGGGTAAAACTCCTGCATCCCTGGGGTCCCCTGCGTCTTCAGCATCCTCCGAAATCAGGAGTGCCACGTGTCTGCTGAGGACGCTGCAGATCTGGGCAGACACGAGGAGGGGAAACCCTCTGCACCTTGTGTCCTCATGCCACTTCCTTTCATTTCCCAGCTCAGACTTGCCGCGCCAGGCGCAGCCTGCCAAGGACTGACGGGGGCTCTGCTTGCTGGAAACAGGAGGTGGAGGTGGCCAGTGATGTGGTGTGGCCGTGGGGTCTCACAGGTCCTGCCCACTGCCCACAGACAGCCGGAAGGCAGCTGCAGGAGCAGCTGGATGAGAAGATGTGGAAAGAGGCAGGAGCCATCCCTACAAAGCTGCCCAGCTGGGAGCTGTGGAAAGGGCAGTTCCATGCCTCTGGGTAGTCTCCAGTGAGCGGCAGAGCCAGGGGCTGCTGGGCCCCATGCCGGCACAGGTCCAGCCCTGTGGGAGCTCTGTGCTCACCGAGGGCTCTGCTCAGAAACCAGGGGCCAAGGGTCCCGGCCGGCGCAGGGATCGCCGTGGATGAAGAAGGGCTGTGGGAGGCTTGGAGGTTGCTGCTGATGAACACGTGGCAGGGAGGTCGTGAGGGATGACGAAGTGTTGCAGGTGGCACAGAGATCGCTATGGATGAGCAAGTGCCATGGAGGTCACTAGGGGTGAAGAAGCCTTGCGGGTGGCACGGCGGTCGGTGTGGATGGGGAAGTGCACGGAGATTGCTGTGTGAGAAGCGTCGCAGGTGGCAGGGAGATTGCTATGTCAGACCTGGCCACAGGGGGGTACCACAGACAGGGACACGGTTTCAGTGTTGGAACTGACACACACATGTGGTGACAGCGCATCTTGCTACTCCATATCCCCTCCTGCCCCTCTGTTACAAGTGCGCCTGAGAGCCAAGGTGTGAGCACGGCTCGTGTCCAAGTGGGGCAGAGCATCAGCCTGTCGTGCCTTCCGATCTAAATCCTCCACTGTGTTTTCTCCCCTGGTCTGCTGGGAATGCAGCTTCAGAATTAAGCCTTCATGTTGTTCTTGAGGGGTTAGCAAAAAGCTGTGAGTGCTGTGCAATTGCCTGGCACACCGACGGTGGAAAGAGAGGCTGCTTCCCAGCCTGGCTTCTTAAAGACCGTCTTTGCAAAAACTGTATTGCTCGGGGAAGCTGAAATTCAACACATACTTCTTTCTGGTTTTAAGGACCTAGAGCCCAATGCTGAGCGCCAGTAAATTCTGTCATCTCCCTGGTGGCTCCATACATGCTGGGCTTAACTCCGTGGCTGTGTTTGAGCAGCTGCATAGCTTGTATTTGGCATGAATAAGGCTGGCATCAACGAGGGCAGCTTCAGTTGCCTGTAATTGTCCAAAGCTGGAGTCATTTAAAACATTAAGGTTACAAACATGCTCACAAGCAAATGGTTTTCCCTTTTATGGTTTGTATGAGTTTCTGCTTCAAAGAAAGCATTATCTGCCTTCTTGAAGGTGTTGTCTTCTTCCACCTGCCTTCTTGAGATTGTCATCTTCTTCCAGCTGCTTGTGGTGTAGGTATGAACAGGCTTACAGAGCATTCAGTACTTGACATCAAATATTGGATGTTTTCAGTGTTCATACCTTTTATACGTGGCCTAGTCCTGAAGCAAGAAGGAGGCTTTATTCATTGTACATGCATATTATTTGATTTTTTTAAGTATCTTCTTTAAGGGACATCAGATATTCAGAATATCAGAAAGCAGTGTTCTTTATGGTGAGAGTAAATATTCCGGTTTTTTGGTGGAGGATTTTTTTTTTTTTGCCTCCATAAAAGGCAAAAGAAATCTGCTAGCTAAACAAATAGAAACATTTTGTTTCTCATGCTATCAAGTGCAGCATGCAGTATGATCCATCCTCATTTGTGAAGGAACAGTTTTAGTTATGCAGATGAAAAATTATACTTAAAAGGCAAAACCAAACAAAACTGTGTAGCTTGTTTGCTTATCCTCAGTTGTGATTGTCCTTTGGAGACCGAAGCCTGGCCCAGAGTTGACATAACACAAGATGGATTGCTTCCACAGGCTTCAGGGGGAATTGGGATTGGGCTATGTAATGTTGCAAAACTATAAATGCCTCTTAGAAGGACATGAGTATTACTTATTCACGATGGAAAACATGGGATATGAACGCTGCAGTGATGGCTTCAGATTCCCAGATTTCTCTGCCTTGAAAAGGTTATCTGCAGATTCATGTTGAAGATGGCTACTCCCAGAGGAGGATGGGCAAGCAGAATTTGAGGTTTCCCCACAAAGGAGAACGCTTCCAGGTGCTGTGAGTGCCCTATGGCATGGTTTGAGTTGCCTTGGCTCAGGCGCAGCTACAGCCATCCCAGGAGGAGCAGCAGCCCTCAGCAGAAATCCTCCCTGCGCTAGTCAAGGCACCGGTGTTTAGCAGACACAGGGCTGCTGTGTGCATTGGATGCTCACACCCAGGCAGGGACCCACCCTGCGGCCTCAGCAACACATCGGCTGTTTAGTTTAGAGTTTGGAGAAGAGCGGTGTCCTCTCTTTGGCAGATGGGAGATAGAGATTCAGGATGCTTAGCAATTACAGACAGAGAAAATTAAACCGAAGTTAGCTGGGTGCCCCCAAGAGCAACCTTCTTTTTTTATATATGCCTTGTCGCAGCACTGAGGCAGTCTCGAGTCTGGCACTACAAACCAGCAGCTTGTCAACACTAAGGCAGCAGCACAACAGTTTGGTCTCTCTGCTATGAAAGCAGACTTTCCTTCTGGGAATTAAAGGAAAAGAGGGGAATAAGAAAGCTGCTCCGTGTTGGGAGGCAGGCTGCTCTGCTGGGTTTTGACTGCGGTAGGTTTGCTGGGTGCTTCTACAGCAGCCTGATGTTGCTGTGTAATTTCCAGCCTCCTGCAGGACACTCTGCACTTCTGCAGCCTGAGATGGCTGTGGCCACAGGGTTCAGGACTAACTCTTCCTGAAAAGCTGGGTTGTAAAGAAACAAATGCCAGTCATAGCTGTGAGTGTTTCTGGAAGGTGCTTGGATGACGTTGTGTTGGGAGCTCGAGAAGAACAAGGAGTGGAGCTGGTGGAGCACCTTGTAGATGAGGAAAAAAGAGGAAAACTAAAACTGAGTTGCTTTCACTCCAGAAGCTTTGGGGTTGTATTTCTAACAAAGTGAAGTTTGTATCAGAGAAAGCAGCTATGTCTTTGAAACAGCCCCAAATTCTCCCTTTTTGCTGAGTTACCCTAACCAATTTGCAGCAGCCTTGAGGTATCTTCACAGTTTGAAGAAAAACTGCTACCACGGCTTGGGAAATGTGAGAGAGTCTGACTTTGGTTATGGAAAAGCTACTAAGCAGAAGTATGAAAAGCTTGCTGGTAAATCATTTACAAGAAAATATCTTGCTCAGCATGGGGTTTGCAATGAGGGGGTCATATTTAATGACCTGCTTCAAACGTTATTATAAATCATTACTTCCTCACCAACTAAATCACGGCTGCCTAATGCTCTGTATGCTCTCCCATCACTAACTTGTGAACACATTGGAGTTTGCAGCCACGTGGCCCTGTGGGATGTAGGGAAGCGCAGGAAATATGAGGGGCCATCGCACGTCCTGGAAGGGCAATGCCCATGTCCCCAAATTGGCTGCGCAGGTCCTGTGCTTTCATAGCACCATCCACCTCTGCAAACTGCAAGACCTTTGGGAGCTTTTTGACAAGATGCTAAACTTGAGTAACCTAAGTGAAAGCATGTCCCTGGTACAGAAGCAAGACCAGTTTTCAGGAGGGTAAAGAAGGTGAGTGTTTAGCTTTGGTTGAATGATGCCTTTGAGTTATGCAGAGAAACTTCTTCCAAACTGCCTAATAGACCTCATGTCCACCTGGAATGGTCAGCAGAGCTTTGTAATAAACTGCTCCAGAGCCACCCTGGTCAAAACCTCCAAATACTTCTCAGGTTATGCACAGTCTGCAACAGTTAGAGGTGCAGGAGTGATGGCAGCCCACAGGTGTATGGCTGCGTGGCCAAAGGGATGTCTATGTATGGAGGGGAAACTCCCTCCCCTTGGAAAACAAACATCTCACCTCTGAAAGGCAACAGCCACCACAAACATGAGGGAACGCAAGCCTCACATCCATTTCTTGACTGAGGATCCACTTGGTGCTGGAAGGAGGCTGTAGGCTGCTTCCACCTATTTATTTTGCTCAAAGAAGTTGGGGAGAAGAACCTCAGGGCAGTCTCTCTGCAGAGGCAGTATCTCCTTAGAGAAGTGTACAGCAATGGGGATGTCAACAGAGAGTTGGAAGCTTGTTACTTTTTTTCTACCTTTAGATCATGACCTTAAAAAAAACATGCTGTGAATCACATATGCTTTGTCTTTGCTGCCTGTGTGAGAATCACAGTCAGTGGTTCTGTAGGTCATTTTGAGACATTTTATGGCAACAATATGCAAGTGAAAGCAGTATTTCTTTTGATGGATATGTTTAATGCAATAGTGCTTTTACACTTTAAAAAAATTAGAAGAGCAAGCTTTAATATTATCTCTTCAGTCTATAGTAAGCACAAAAAACAAAGTCAAAGCATATTTAAGGTCTTAGGTTTCTTAGAACTATCTTAGCCAAGGAAAGGAAATCAGGCTTGTGATCTGGCTTCAAAGTAAATGGACAATTTTGGATTTGGGGTGAAGGTGGAGTAAGGAGGTGGGGAAGATTGTGTGAATAGGAAAACAAAATCTTCAGCAGAATGAATCACAGCTACCACAGATATAGCTGTAAGAGGTCCCAGAGACCAGCAAGGGGCTTACCCTAGCTGGGCTGTTTTATTCCCAACACAGAAACCAAGACTGATGTTTGCCAAGCCTGTGTACATCGTTGTGTATTTTCCTGTCTCTCTTTTTTTTTTCCTCTCCTTTATGCATGAGTAAGATTTTAATTTTAGAAGAAATTCTGGTAGGCTTTTGTGGGCAGTTTGGAGGAGGGGAGATGAGGGGTAGTGTTTTTGTTTCTGTATGCAAGTGTAGGGAGGTTTGTCTGAGCTTGGCTGGCAAGGCCACCCATCAGAGAGGTGTCACAAGCCTGGTTTGCATTTAACTTCCCAGTGCTTTATTGAGAAGAGAATATTCAAAGTCAGCATGCATGGGCAGGCACAGATCTCATACCATTCATACAGATTTGTCTGTACATGAATTGTACACCCATTTTTGTCTGACCATGCCTCCTCCTCCACATCGTGATGGACCTACTTGCATGCCTGTCACTCTGGTACCTCCAGAAAGTGGCTTTGCAGCCCCAGGTCTCTTCCCTCACCCATGGTCGGACAGAAGGGCTCCCAGGTCCAGCTCCTATTGCAATGTGGCTCTGTGCGAGCAAAACCTGTTAAAAAGTATGCAACCCTGCTTATACATTTTGCATCTCTGGATGGGCCAGCATCTGCCTGGATTGTAGAGGAATCTCACTGACCAGAGTAATTCAGCCAGAGGCTGAATTTCTTTCACTTTCTGCTGCTTTGATGCAACTGCAACGGGCTTGTCTAAGAGTGGGATGATCTTTCAATGGCTTTAACCACAGTGAAACAAGTAACTGAACTGATCTCACCGGTCCAGATAGGGACCCAAGGCACCTGTACCAGTGCTTGGTACAAAAGCAGAGAGAAAATAGCACAGGGTTTCTTTTGACTCCTACTCCACTGACGAACTCCGGAGTCCAAAAGATACCCCTGCCTGCTCTGTTTGTTTGTTTGTTCAACACTCGTACACCCCTATTTACTTACTGACACAAGGGACATTGGCTCATTTGGCAGCCTCTAATGACAGCTTAAAGCTCACCACCCTGTACTAATTCTGTGGTGTTAAAAATACAAGTTTTTCCAAATGGGGAGTGGCAGTAAGCAAATGCAGGGAATGGCTCTTCTCTAATTCACAGCATGTTTGCTTTGTCCCACACCTTTGTTTTGGAAGTTGCTGTTTTCATAGAGAATGAGTACGAAGCTGGGTAAATCTAACAGCTCTTTCTAAGTATGTTTTCTGAGGATTATCAAGCTGGCTGAAAAACAAGTTACTTCTCACAGCCAAACATGTGAACTGAAAATGAGGTCAAGAACCATTGATTACAAGATGAACAGAGGCCTTTCAATAAGGACTGGCCACCCTGCCATAGGATGTTTATTCCTGGTCAGACACTTCCTGCAATGCTCAACAACTCTCATAGAGTGGTATCAGGAGCTAAAATTACCAACGTTTCTGTGGGGTTTTAAAAAGTAATTCTTACTCAGTTCCATCAGCCACTGTATCAGTGGTGGTCAATATTTTCCCCTACATTGGTACAAGGGGAAATAACCAGAATTGTAAATGAGCTATTTGTAAGGATGTAATGCAATGCACACTCATCTGCTTCTGATGAGAGGTTTTGGCCACCAGCAAAACCATGAGGGATTAGAGGAGAAAATGACTTTGTGTTTAATTTTGTACTTTGACTGTTAATATACAGCATTTGACCTAATGCTGTTCCAGCGTCTGAGCCTCAGAGGCATTTGTGCGGGAGAGACTTTTCCTTGGTTTCTCTCACCTAACTGCTCAGATCAGATGAATGGATGGAGATGTCCTGTGTGCCACGTTACATAATAGCTGTTTGTGGTGGGCGTTCGCCATTTCCACCCACAAGCAAAAAACCCTCTTTGGTTTAACAGAGGATTTTGTGTGCCACTCCCTTTAACCCCCCCTGTAAGTAAATAGTATGCAGGATGCATTTGCTGTGGCTCTGCAGGCTGCAGAAGGTTTAATCATACTCTCATGTTTTCAGCTGATGTCTGCTTTATTGCTATGGTGGTCTTGTGACACTTCTAAAATACTCAGGAATATTTCGTGAGGCTTTTTTTAATGGAAGTAAATATTGACTTTCAGTGGGAATAGACAGCCCTTTGTGTTGTCTGAAGTTGAAAGTCCTTTGCAATGCTAAACTAACGGTGTATTTGAACTCCTCTCTGTGGTTTATCTAAGACAGGTCGTTTAGCGTTGCATCACCGTTGGGTAGTTTGATTCATATCCATCTTTAAAAGTAATTTGTTTATCCATTCAGGTATGAATTAGTTAAACCAGGTAGACATTGCTGCCATGCTGATAAAGAAGCAGTGTCAGGTCCTGGCCATGGCTGGGACCTCTCTAACTGGGGATTCAGCTAGTGAGAGCCCTGCTGTGCTCTCGTGTTTATGCACACTCAGATTTATCAAAGAACAAATAAAAGTGCCATTTGGCCTCCAGTGTATTCTGGTGATTAATATGTGGTTGTGTTTGAATTTGGGATTAATAACCACCTAGAGTAACTTGCTCCTTCTCACTGAAGAATTTCCTCTCCAACCCCAGGTATAGTTCTGCCAAAGTGAACCTGAAACAGGCTTACAGTGGCTTTGTGGGCCTCGAGGTTGTAGTATCTTCTCATGATGAGGTGGAGAGGCATGGATGGTTGCTGAGGTTTGCTATGGGAGCTGGCTGTATGCAGTAGAAAGTGTAGTCTTGTTTCTATAGGTCCATAAGCAGGACTGCCTATTAATGCTGCTTTGGGGGAATACAGGATCAGCCAAAGCAGTTGTGACTAAAGACCAAAACTGGGTACCTCTGTCTCACTCTTCCTCAGCTTAGACACAGGGCTTTTCATGTCCTAGGATAGCGTGAGCAGCAACTAATTGCTATTCTGTGAGGCAAATAAGCATGTATGCATACATGTAAATTATATGGTGAACCAGATGCCCTTCTCCAGACAGCTTTCTGAAAAATGACTTCATATAGGAAAGCTGTATTTTTCATGTCTGGCTCTTGAACATTGTTTTTCAGTTACATGCTACTTTCTGTAATTAGCAATGAAAATTCAGGCACAAGAATATAGTGTGTGTTTGTTCCATGAAGAGCTGGGACCATTTTGATATTTTGCAAAAAAAATGAAAAGCTCATTTAATACCAGTCCAGCTATTTATACCTCTTGCACAAACTTAAACATAACAAAAAATGCAACATAACTCATGAAGCAAAGGAGTGTCTTTGCCAAGTGTAATATTTGTATTTGGAAACATGGTCTATATTGTATGAAGCAGTAGCCTTCTAACTGCCTCCAAGGTTTCTTTTGGCTGATGTTTATCCAAACAGTCTTGCTCTTCATTCATTTAATAGCTGAAAAGGAGCTGAGTGTTTTTACACTGTGAGACTGGCACAGCTCAGTCTCTGCTTTTTTGGCTGGCACCAAATGCCCTCCACTTGCCCAGGCAAGCATGGTGCAGCGAGCCCCACAGCATGCTGACAGTGGGCTCATGTGTGCAGCCCCATGCACAAATGCCTGCCTGTTCTGCCACTCCTCAATCATGTCCCAAAATTTTGCACACTGATGTCTCTTATTCTGCCTTTGATTTTGCCCTATGTGTCCTGCGGATCTGGCATAATGGAAACAATAGAGTCACGGCACCCTTGTTTAAAGGAGGCAATGCTCTTTGCTGTCGCAGCCATGGGCGACTTGAGCAAAACCCCTGGATGTGGCAGAACCACTCGCACTGGTGCTACCAAGGAGGGGAAGACTTCGGGAAGTTTGGAAAGTTTGCAACTGGGCAGTGTCCATGGCCTCCTGCTCTGAAGACGACAGTGGTCAGGAAGGGAGTGGGAAGTGTGTTGTCCTTGCTTTTTTAACTACCTGATGTGGTGAAATATGGGCACTTCCTTACCTCATATGTAAGGCTGGTTTCCTTGCCACTCTTTTCCCTCTAGAAGAGGTTAGCAAATATTCCCTGCTCTTTTTTTCGCTCTTTGAGTTCTCTTTTTAAAAATAATAATAATTATCAAATCCAATAGATGTATTGTTGTCTGGACTACCAGACTGCATTTAAGCCTTATCACTTTGGTAAGCTTAATTAATTTAGGGACCTACGTATGAAGTTAAGCACATGCCTAAATGACTGCAGGACAAGCTTTCCAAATCCTTGCCCTGAAGAGCCCAAGATGTCATGATGTATTTCAAGTGGTCTCTTGAACACAAAATAACTAAACTGTTGGGAGTGGTACAATTAGGAATAAGGTACAATTGCTACACAAAGCAGCAGGAGCAAGGAGCAGGGCAGACATGAGTCATTGAAATGTGAGTCAAAGAGGCATATTAATAACGGAATCTTTGGAAGAAACAAAGACCAACCCACATTTCTCTCTCTACTTTTCCCATCTGTCAGTTGTACAGCACGTTACCGTAGGCCTCACTGGTCCTGACACTATTGCAGCAGCCATTTCTTCATGTGGATGAGTTGCTCCTGAAAAATGCAGTTGGCATAGACCACTCTTATTTTTCACACAAGGAATGCAGGTCTTCCTGTTCCACATATTTTTCTTCAGTGAGCATATTTATTGTTGTCACTGAGAGGAAAATCCTCTGTCTGTCTGCTAAAATACTTGAGAGGGGAAGATAAAGCATGAAATCTTTTTGTTATGGCTGAGGATTTCCTCTGCAAGTCTCCACTTCATTGATTCACTGCTCTTTTCCAAAAGAAATGCAAAGCTGGGATGGGCATTAATTACAATTTGCAGTCCTGGGCTAAATCCTCGTCTGGTGTAACTCAAATGATCACCAGCACCAATGAAGGAGATTTAGGCTTGGTGGTCAGAGCTCAAGTATGTGCCACCTCTTCATTCTGCTCTGGGCTCAGGGATATGCCATCATGCAGCCTCAGGAGCACTGCTTGGTCCTGCTGGCGCTGAGGGGCATTGCCAGGTATGGGGCATCATTTGTGCCATCCCCTTTGGTGTCTGCATGGCAAACCTTAAGGCTTTACCTGGCAAACTCTCTTTGGCAGTCACCTGCCAATCCGTATCACAGCATGGAGTCTGCTTTTGTATTTTTTTTCTTTTAGTGCGAAGAAACTATGCAGCTGATGGAGTCATAATAAATTTTGGCAGGGTCGAAGCAAAAAAATAGAGGCAAGTGTTCTGATTTTTCTCTAAAGTTAGAGCTATTGTTCAGCTGGGCAACTTTTTGTGTATGAAATGAAGGCAGAGATCTGTTTTGGGGGAGAGCCACACTGTGGATAAGTGCAAAGGAATTCTGCCACAGCTTTGCCATGAATTATATGTTGTCTGAAGGATTTAACAATATCACAAAGTTCATCAAGAACAGGAACACTCATTTTCCTATCTTTTTCTGCCAACAAAATGAACAAGCGATTCAGCTTCCTTAAAGAAATTCCATCCAGTAGCTGTGCCAGCTCTGTATTCCTCATGTTCGTGTGTGTTTGCTTTGTTCCTGAGTCCCAGATGGATTTCTGAAAATGGCACAGGGTTGCCAAAATGCATCTGAAGACACATATCATCAGTATGCACAAATTGTAAAGAATGCAGCCCCTGGAGCGATGTGTGATTTCATCAAAAGTGACTTTTCAGCTACGCTGAAACCTTTCATGTCTCTTGTGCAATCTCCAATGCTAAAGCAAACAAACCGAGTGCCAGAGTGTCATAAGTATCAGAATACTTCAACTTATTAAAGGGCCATAATCTTATCAAATCAGAGAAAATATGAAATCTCAAAGAAGATTAAGCTGCTATAAATACACCCAGGTAGATATAATCAATTTCTCTCCCCTACAAAAAAACTCAAAACACCCAAGTACTTTTAAACCTATCAAGGATTTTTAATTAAAGCACCAAGGTATACTTGCCAAACCTTTGGGTTTCTGGGGCCCTTAGGCTACAATTTTTGCACAGTGCTCTGTATCTTGTGGTGTTGGTGAAGTTTTTTTGGTGTCTCACCTGAGAAAGAGCAAGGAGATTTTGGATTTGGGGGAGAGCTGTATGTTGGAGTTGTATAATTTTATTTTTCATTTTGGCTATGGCAGCCTATATAATCTTAGGTTATGAAAATAATAAAAAATAACAAAGGAAAAAGTGAATTCTGGATGACTTATGGAAAGTTTTCAAAAGGGTGGGTTGACAGTAGGGAAGTGTACTTTGTAGTATACATAGAAACTGAAACAAGTGCAGAAGTTTGTTGGAGCTGGGGATAAAAATGTGTACACAAAAATTTGTACACAAAGGTGTACCCTTGCAGAGAAGCCACATGGGTTAGGACACCACATTTCATGGAAAATGAGAAGAAATGAGGAAGTGTGAGGAAAGCAAGAGAGAAAGTGCAAGCCTATGACAGACAAGAGTAAGGGCTTGGTGCAGTAACAGCCTCTGGCTGTGTAGAGGATGGCTGCAAGGGGAAAGGGAAGGTGTTGCTCTCCATGTCTGTTAGCCATAGAAAAGGTTGCATGGCCTTTGAAGAAGAAAGGAAGGAGGCTTATGCAAAAACTTGCTGGTGAGGAAGATAGCTTGCTCAGGTGCGGAGCAAAACCTTCATCACTGGAAACTTCTCAAAACATATGGAACAAATATCTGCTAGAGACACTGGGTTTGACCTTCTTTAAGGCAAGACAATGGACTGCCTTCCTTGTGAGGGCCACTGGAGCCCAATTTTCCTCTCATTAGTAGCACTGCTGCAGCCACTGACTCCTGTCATGGTGCCTTTTTGTAGTATCTGAAAGAGGACGATGTCTCAATGCAGGGATTTGGATATGGTGCCTGCATTTTTCTCTCCCTCTCCTTTTCCAGGCCTTGGGAACAAATCTTAAATGCTTGTCAAGTTTCAAGACAACAAATTAAGTAGGTCACGTCCTAACTTTGCCAGCTGATTTATTTTAAAAGAGTAAACCAGTGATGAATTCCATACAGTCTGATGACTCTTTCAGTAAAGGCACCATCTCCTCCTCTTCAACTCAATTTGTGTTGTTAGAAGGTCAGTATTTTCATGGCACTTTTCTTCAACTTTAAAAGAAGATTTTTTATGAAGACACTTCACTCTCTTTCTTTCTACTATGTTTTTTTTTTTTTTAAACAAATTAAGAAGGTTTTTTTTGTGTTCAAAGGCAGTGCTTATATTCTGGTTGGAAGCTTCTTTTTTTTCTTGCTGAGTATTTCAGCTGGATCAGCTTCCTGAATTGAATTGCTGAATTAACACCAGGGTGAACATAAGGGCTGGCAGGAGAGAGGCAGTGAGCACATCTGGCTGGAGGCAGGGGGTAAGGAAAAGAGACAGTCTGGGTGAGGAGAACAAAGCAGTTCCGACCCTTGGTTGCTTTTCCAAGGGTCTACCTACACCACCAAAGGAGCTCACAGCCATGGGGTGGAAACTTGTGAGTGATGGCAACGTGAAGGCACAGCTGTCCCTGGAGCTGATTTTAAGCCGTAGCTTTTGTTTTCCTTCCAGACCCTGTGGGGATATGAGCAGGTCCCTCTCTGAGGTCGAGACATCTCTACCACAGCAGCAGCAGCACCTGCAGGTGTTTGTCTCCCCCTTTCCTCTGTCGCAGTGCTTCTCTGCAGGCAGCCTTGTTTTTCCCAAGCAAAAGCCTGTTGATCAGGCCCAATGCAGAAGAGAGGCAGGATCCAATCCGGGTGACAGGCTGTCCGCCCTGCTGTGGCTCCTGTGGTCAGGCAGGTGTTTGGTCCTGGCAAAGGCTTTGCAATCTGCTGAGCCGGAGGGGGTCAGAAAAATGCTGCCCAGCTTCAGCTAGGACTGAATGCTGCAGCCCTTCTGTGTTTTGCATCTTGCTGTTGGTGCCATTTGCAATCTGCTCACTGGCGGTGTCCTATGCCGGCAGCTTTTGTTGGTGGAGCTTTAGGGGTGCTCATCGCTCTTCCCCTCTGTTCCCCTTCTCCTAATCTTTTAAAAGGGGCTGGGCAACAGGGCCAGTGAGAAAGCAGGTTGGGAGCTGATGTGGCCAGCGAGGCAGGGAGAAACAGCACTGCATCTGAGGAAGGTAGGTGGGACTGCCCTTTTTTTAGCCAAATCCTGACTAGCAACACAGAGAGAGCTTTATCACTGGTGTTGTGGGAGAGGTTGCATGGCAGTGTGTCCTCACCACTGCATCTGTACCTGCTATTTGCTTTGTTGCTCTGTGGCTGGTTTGTGGTCAATACCTGTACAGGCCATCTGCCTGAGCCCTCACTGGCATCAGGTGGGAGCTGATAGATGGGGGCTATGCCCCAACCGGCCGCCCGTGCCATCAGAAGGGCTTTGCCAGACCCAAGCAATCCCCCATGAAGAAAAATGCATGTCCTCTGTGCTTTCATCGTATGCATGCTTACACAACTGGCTTTGTGACTCATCCTTTTGGCTTCTACAATTGCATTTAATAAACTGAAGGCTGAGGTTTCACCCCACAGAGAACAAAGTCCTCCTGGATGTAGGACGACATATTATCGAGCCGCCCCATGAGTGGCACATTCCTGGGAGCTGCTGAGAGCAAGCATCTGCACTGTCTGCACCAGCTGCATGCACCCTGTTTTGTACTCTTCGAGGTGTGGAGGATTTGTACCTGGACTGCTTTGAGGTGTGTAGAGTGTTTAATATGGGTATAGGCTTCTGCATCACACAACCTGGTGGCTGCTCAGTTTCTGTCTAAACTAATGGTGAATATGAGACATAGTCACTGAAATCTTAGGAAACATCAGTGTTAAACCCACTTATGTTCCATTGATCTTCCCTAGTAGTGCTTATGCCTTAAGAAGGAAGATGGAGATCTATGGGAAAAGGGATTTACAGTCAGGTCCCAGTTTTGCCACAGCCCTTCCTCTCTGACTTTGGCCAGGTTATTTCTCTTAACACCATGAGTTTCCCTAAAAGTCGTGAGGATAATATTAATTTGCATGCTTTAAAGCTGTTGGGAACATTAGCTCATGAATATCTGTAGTAGCTGAGACTGCTGAGACAGACTTAGAGCAGTTTTGCATTGTGGCATAGCAACATACTGAGCATGGAGAGCACTGCAAACCATGCTGTGTATGGTTGTGGTCCTGCTGCCTAAGCCTGCCTGTCCCCACCTGAAGGTGTGTAGGGGCTGACTACTGTTCATAAAAAGCATTGGCAGATAATCAGTTTTGGTTTTAACATAATGCTCATGTGAGAAAGGCTGTATTAGTGGAAAGGCCCCAGCTCCATCCTCGTTTTGTCTGGAAATTCTGTCTGTGGTGGATGAATGCTCTCAGGAAGGGGTTATATGAGCTTTGTTATATGGGTATAGTTAAGCTAACAGCTCATAGTCCCCTGAAGCCCTTTAGTTATGTGCCAATAATCTAATGAAGTTTGCATTACCATTGCCTATGGTTATAGGCAAGTTCCTTTGCATGGAAGTACTAAAAAGCCTCACCCATATGTGTTTGTGTGGGATCACCAAGAAGCAGCACAGCCTTTATGTTTGCTCAGGCTTTGAGCTCTTTGTCTAACAGCGCCAGTCACAACTGGCTTTTGCAGTGGGGCTGCTTGTCCATGAGCATTGAACTGGGACCATCAAATGGTCCCGGTTAGTTATGGTCTGGTTAGCAATGGTGCCAAGATAGCTGATGCTGTTTCTTTCCGGGGGAGAGTGTGAAATAGTGCAAAATGTGCAGTGTTTCTCTGGCCATGTCCTACTTTTTCCTCCCTTGACGAAATCATCTCACCTTTCCTTCCAAATTTCTTCCATTGCTGGGGCGCAGTGCACTGTAGGTGTGCAGGTGAGGAGCTCCAGCACCAGGTGAAGGGAACCAGTGGGGTGACAGCAGACATCTGCTCAAGGAGGGAAAGAGCCCATTGTCCCAATACAGGACTGGGGAGGCCAGAAATTGGGACTTTGCTACAGTTTTGTTAAGGCTCCTCTATGACCACCAACAGCTCTTGAAAACTGCCCTCTATTTCCAGTTCTTTGCTTCCTAAACCATTTGCTTTGCAAAACTATTGCAGAGTTTGATTTACAAAAGTGCTCTGAGGCCTTGGGTGTGAAATATTATGACAAAAGAAGGCATTCCAGCTCTTTATTACATCGCACATTTTAAATCATGGAAAATTGGGCTAAAATACAATAAATTTAGCATAAAAAGGAATGCTTTCCAATTGCCTGTCAGGATCCTTTCAGTCTCCTAACTGTTTTCGTGTGAAGCAATGAGTGTAATGCTTGTTGATAGTTGTTTGTTCCCTTGTTGTCTTGAAGTTGCTGGAAGTAATTTACAAGTTACTCTTGCTCAATGTCTAGGAAGAGAAGAGAATGGAAAATGTTTACTTTTTTCTTTTTGGTAAAGAGTTCATTCCCAAAACAGCAGACTGGGCTAAAGATGATTTGAGCCTTGCCATTGACTTTGGAGAGTGAAAGATCTAGCCCTTTGTATCCCCACTGCTCACCATAGGTGGCACTGAGCAGAAATGTGGGTGTCAGGCCCATATGCCCATTGCTGTGCCTCCATGTTTCAATGCCTGTGCCATTCCCATTAAGGAGAAGGTTGTTATGAAATGAGTCATTATATGAAGGACAGGATCATTTACTGTTTGAGACTTTGTGTTGGTATGGAGTATCTTTCCTTCCAGTCTGCAGTAGAGTCCCATTCATCCCACCTGCTCTTGTGCTGGCTGTGCCACTGGCCCTTTACTGCCAAACCCAGCATTTTGATCACTTTGTGAAGACAATATTCAAATACTTTTTGATCAGTCAGGGTTCGTTTTCATTCATTATCTTCATGTATGCATGTCTCTTCATTGAATGAGGAATGGCATTTGGAGCTGCAATGCAATGACAGAGTTTCTGAGGGCATTTTAAACCACACTCTCCCTTCGCAACCTGGCCAGGGATGCCAACCCATTGCTTTGGGGAAGAGACGTGATCATCTCCCGGGGACTGCATGTCTCCCACAGCACTAAAAGCATCACAGTTTGTTCTTTCTGACTTCCTGCAGACGGTCTAATTATATGAAAGAGCATCCCTCTCCATTTGGTCAGAAGATGTATTCTTAGCTAAGTTTACCTAATGCTTTCCTGATTTGTGTGGTTTTTGCTCTTTTTTCCCCCCCCTTGAGCTGGACAACGTGATCTTAGTCCAGCAATCAAACATGAAAGAAAGCCCATATGTATAAAGTACCCTCCTCATGCTGGAACTCGTCCAGAAGAGACAAATTGCCTTCATGCAGGAGGTCTGGTTTTGTCTCTTCCCATTAAAAAAAGAAAAAAATCTGGCATGACATGTGTCTTGGGATAAGTCAGGGCAATGCAGTGGCCATTGCCAGTGGTGCTGAGCTGCGCTGTTAGACCCAAGAGCTCAGAGATGCAGTGATGCCTGTGCCATGTGTGATGGTGTTTGTGCAAAGCTGACACAGGGCAAGTTAGCAGTAGGAGGGGTGCTGTCACTTGTCCCCTGCACCCCAGGGCGAGCAGGTATTGGCATGGTGTTTTTCAGAGGAGGCTTTCAAATGGTCCTTGCTGGTTGCAATAGCATTCACTGAAGTCCACACCTGGCTTTACCTGAAAAACTCAGCCAGTGAGTAGAAAGGCTGGGAGTACTGGTACAAAGAAGGGCCAGGCAGCTCTCTCTTGGCATTTTTGGGGATGCCATGATGTGGAGGATGTCATTTAGCTGTGTGTGGGGTGATAGTGCTGCTGCTCCCCTTCTTTGTTTTGCTGCCAGACAATGAACCTCTCTGGAGGGCTCTGGCTTTGAAGAGGTTGGAGAGCAGCTATATGCCTGCTGAAAGCGCTGGGAAATTTTGCAAAAGGCAATCTGTGAGGGCAACAGCTGCATATTCTTGGGAGGAAAAATCTCGCAGTTTCTATCAAATTTTCTGTTCCCTATTCAAGCTCTGGTTAAAGAGTCTTTTGCAGCTCACACTATAATTGCCAGCCTGGAGGTGTCAGATGGACCAGACAGTCCTGTGGGAGACTCTGGCCTTGCAGATCTCCTCTTCTACAGCTGGAGTTATCTGGTCTTGTCTCCTTTCTAGTGCACACCAAATGCCCCCTGACAGTGGCTTAGATGTCAAAGCTCGGCTCTCCTTCCACATGTCTGTTTGGTGTGGGTGAGTCCCAGCTCCCTGTGTGGCTGCTTGGGTGCTGTTTCCATCCCAGGTCTGAAGTTTAGCTTGGCAGTGTTGGATCTTGTATGTAGCTGGATCTTGAAGTGCGTAGCTCTCGGGGCTTCCCACCTTCCTGCTCCCCATCAGTGCTGGTGACAGTCAGACATGGAGCACGCTGCTGCTTTCCTTTTGGCTCACAGACTGAATCCACGGGGCAGTCCCACTGGCTGCAAAACCAGTGCTGTATTTCTAACCAGGCCACCCACCCTAGCAATGATAGATGTGGTTGTGTTTGAGGTTGAGGTTGGGCCAGCTTCCTTTCCCACCTCCAGCCTGTGCATCTCTGGTGGCTTCGCGCCTCCCGTCTGCATGCTGGGAAGATGAGGCCAGGTCTCCCTTTCCTTGTAGGAAAAGAAGCTAGTTACAAAGTGACCCAAGCCAATGCCCCTGCCCTGTTGTGCAGCCGGTGGTGCTGGGGAGGGGGGCAAACCCACTCTCCTGGGTGGTTGATATGGGTGAGAGAAAGGGGGTTGACCTTTTAAGCAAAAGCCACATTAAATTACAGGAATACTGACAGCTGTGCCACTATGGGCAAGGGCAAAACATAGTTATTTGTCAAGGTTAACCACCGCCATCGACCTCTCGTGGACAGCTAAAAGCTGTGGTGCGTCTACCACTGTGCTGCGGCCTCTGTGAGCATGAGGCCCTGTGGGATGTTATTCAGTAAAAAAGGCTCAGTAACTTTTCCTCCCATTACACCTACTGACGGCACCTTTTAATTTGGCTTTTCTGGTATTGTGTACCTAGTGGTCATTAAACATGTGGTGAAATAGGTGGGGAATGGGTCTGCTGTGAGTGTATGGCCAGGCAAGGGAAGCCCTTAGCCTGCTGGGGGCATAGGCACTGCTTCAGCATTTCCTTTGCTAGACTGCTTTTCAAGAATTGCTTTGTGCCTTTTGACTTTCCCCTCTCTGAGGCTGTCCTTCATACTGTCATTACCCACAGGCTGATTTAAATTTTGGTGATCTTTAATGAGGCCACTTTGTAACTCAGTGTGCTGTAACTCTCCACACTGGCCAGAAGTCACTTCCATTCTTGTTACTGCATGCTCTTTCTGAACCAGAAGAGAGTCCTCCTGCTTCTACGCTCTTTTTCTGTGTGTTTCTCAGGCACGATGTCAGATGAGGGTTGTGTAAGAAAGAGAACTGGTGCACTGGTGCATTGAAGTCAGATCACCATTGCTTTCAGACGTGATTACTGCTGCAGAGGCAGTGGTGGACCTTCCTGTGTCCCCAAGCCATCACTCCCTGGCATGCCTGGATGCACTGGAATAGTCAGGACATTTGCAGGTGAAGTGAAGCTGTGCTTTTGCCTCCTGGTGCAGGCCAGCTTTGGATTGAGCCATCATGCCAGGCTGGATCCCCTATCCATTTGAGGGTTGACGGGGACCATGGCAGTGCTGACAAGCTGCTTGAGATTTGCCGTCATGCTTCTTTGGCAGGCGGGAGGTGTATGAAGCCAAGATGTGCTGTGGTTTGAAGGTGTTTCCCATTGATTTCCTGATGGTAAATGCTGCCAAGGACAGTGGGACACAGGAATCCCTGTGTCTGCATAGTCAAGTAGATTTGCACTTTTCCCATCTTCTTACCTGACTCCAGGAGCCCTACTCAGCCAGATGATAGGGCTTTTCCCAAGGCCAGCTGTGCCCTGGCTCTGGTCTTTGAGGCTAAGCAACATCCCCTCAAGAGCTGCCCCTGGGAAGTGGGGAAGGGGGATGGCTGCAGCTTGGCTCTGGAGACAAAAGAATGGGTTAAGCAGAGGCAGGAGCCAGTCCAGAAGATGGTGCTTGGAGTGGGAGCTGGTTCCCAAGCTGTCTCTGCTCCTCAAACTTTCTGACTCACATCCTGCATCTACCACCATGATGTGCAGATGGTGTCCCTTGCTTTAGGCATGTTTTGCAGTCATACGAGAGCCCTCCTGAAATCCATAGAGTGAAGCACTATTCCACTCTAAGCGAAGCATTGGTCAGGCCTGTAATAAACAGCAAGCTCTGACATTTAACACATGTAATGTTGCCTGCCCAGTTTTAAAAAGGAAATACTATCTAAAGGCTCCTCTGAAAACTAGAGCCACCCACACTTAGTTTTGTTAGGTTTGGTCAGTTTGACCTGTGTAATATTGCTATCACTTCCAGAATATAACATTCTGAATCTCTCATAAATTGTACATTTTACTGTATGAAAAGCTTCTCTGGGTGTTTAAAAATCCCCCCGAGATCCTTCTTGTGATAGAGAACAAATAAGGAAAAAATTTATAACTCCCTAAACTGATAGAAAATTAGCACAGTCATAAAAGGCATATGTGGCTTTAGCAATGCAGCTGAAAAGGAAAAATGAATAAACCTGCCACTCAGAAAGTAAAAGGCAGAGCCGAAGAGTGACTGCTGCTATTGCAGCTTCCCAGCCCTTCTCCCTGCCATGTAAGTGTAGAAATAGGCTCATCTCCCCCGTGCAAGCCAAAAGGAAGTGCTCTTCTGTAGGCCTGTTCCTGCAGACACTGCAGTCGGCAAAGTACTGCTATAAAGTGCATGACTAGAGGATATCCTAAATTAATTTACATAGCTATATAAATATATGCATGTGTGTGTATTTTGTATGAAATATGAAACCAGTCATTTCTTAGCCAACCCCTTAATTTGTCTGAAACAGTGCAGCATAATGGAAACTGCCCACACATTTTTCCATTAAAAGTTACAAAGGGAAGGGAGGGGGGAACTGGTGATAGAAAAACACAAGCTCTCTCAGCTGTCACATACATGCCGTGCAGCCAGGCAGCAACATACACTCACTCACACCAGTCTGCTGGAAAAAAGTGTCATCTTTATTCTGCTGCTTACTGCTGGTCATCTTCCTGCTCGTGCCCTCCCTCCTAAGCGCTCTGGGCTCCGTGTGTGTGCAGGGGAGGGATGTGCCCATGCTGGTGCCTGTGCAGGTGCATGCGGTGAGCATAGAGAGATCTGAGCCTGTCCAGATCTGTTTTGCTGGCTTCCTTCCTCTCCTGGATTAAAAAGCGATAGCCTTGCCATACCATTGCCCCGGCATGGTGTCAGATGATCAGTCGTGTGGGTTACTGTGTGGCACCTGCAGGGTAACTTTTGTCTGGGTGGGTTATAAACAGGCTCCCTGCCCTGCCAGCTTCTTGACCCTGCCAGCGATGGCACTTGCCAGGTTCCTGTGCGGTCTGTCCAGCCTGAACGTGAGTAATGTTCTCCAAGGACGGATGACTGCGTGACTCTGTGCTGCTGAGCGTACACCAAGGCAGTGCTGCCCAGCAGGCACCCGCTGCGGCGAGCCACACTGGCTGCTGGGCAGCTCCAAGGGCACCTTGGTAGAGAAAGCAGGAGGGGTGCAAAGGGAGGCCTGGGGGAGCACTGGCCATTCCTCAGCCTCAGGCAGCTCCCTGGGCCACCACCATGAGGCACAGGCGCTCCCTTGCTGCTGAACAGGGAGACCACCACAGGTAAGAGACTGCAGTGTTAGGGGGTCTTTGTGGCCTGGCAGGGGCATCCCCTTGCTAAATGGCTCATGCATATACCACAATCCCCTGCCATGAAGCAGTAGATTCTTCAACTGGGAAAGGTTACTTCCCACACCTCGCCCGCCATCGACTCATCTGACCCCACTCAACTGAAAGTGTCAGGTGTGTCGGTTATTCATTGCAAACAACACTACAATCTCAATGGAAAGGCTATATATGGAAAAGGCAGTCCTATGAACTCACTAGCATTTTTTGAAAGGATGTGTTGTGTTGACAGTGCTAATCATTTTGCACAGCGAGGGGGGGGAAATGCAGCTGGTAACTAATGCAGGACTGTGGGGATTCTTGAATGTGTGTATGTTTTTGGTTTTTGCTATATTGTCCTATAACCCATATGCATCACTGCTGGTTACGTTAGTGGAATTTTGCTGCTCAGCAGCTGTCTGGGCAAAATGAAGCCAGGACCACTCATCCTATTAACCATCAAAGGTACGCATTCAATCCCTTTATGGCTGCCTCGGGGCACTGCTCCACACATCCTTCGCAGCAGCAGTGCCAGCTTAAGGCATTCCCGCCAACTTGACTCTAAAGCCATGCAGTATTCTGTATCTGTTGATTGATCCGGGTTAAAAATAACTTAGATGACTGGTTCCTTTTGCTGCACAAACAGCTGTGCTTGCCCAAGAGAAAGCTAGTGCAGAGGAATGCGAGGCCAGGAGGTGGAAACACCCTCCTCTGGCTTTGCTGATGAGAAATAGGTGAACTGAACTGCTCAGGTACAGAGAGGTTGCTGTAAAGTCTGTGTTTTACATGTCGTTTTGGGAAGCAGGATGGCTACCGGTGGGGGACTCTCTGAGGATTTCTTGGTGTTGAGAACACGAGCCTGTTTTGTTCTGCTTGTTCCAATACCCCTCAATATCTTTGGGTGGGTCTTCCAGTATGCCTATTCTGCGGTAACTTAGAAACATAACAGCTTCTTCTAAGTACTGACCTGTGCCTAGGAACCTAAGACCACAAACCCTTCCTCAGGTCTTAATCTAAGATGAAGAGCTCTGTATTTAAGAGACTGAGCCAAATTTTGCCATGGTAAACTCCAGCAACTTGCTAAGGACTACTACACAAAGTCATTCCAGGTACAATTTTAGTTGTCAGAAAGGAGATAAAATAGAAAAGCAAAAAAGCAGCCCAGCCCTGAATGGATCATAATTATAAAATAGGACTGACTTTGGTTTTAATAAAGACTGTTGCTTAAGACTGCAGAAGTGCGAATACTTTCTTGAACTGTGCTCTGGGACTCAGCCGACAAAAGGTCTGGTAGGTCCTTATCAGTGGTTATTAGGCTCCCTCAGAGTTTCTTGGCAAATTATGAGTGGTAACACTTGAAACTTTGTGCATCATTTCATTTATTAAGACTAATTTTTCCTCTTCCCTGACACTTTGTTATGTTCAGTATTAATGGTGAAGTAGCATTTCTCAACAGCACTATAATTTACTAATCCATAAACTGCAGGGATGTTTTTTATATTTCAAGAATTGTGACTGCCCTCTCATCGGCCTCCCAGAGAAATCTGAGACTGTTGTTCCCCCCACACTCCTAAAGTGATGTAAAAAGCGCTTTCTCCCCCATATTGCAGAAAATACCTGTCTTTCCTATGAAGTGACATGCTAGAGCTGCTTATGCCTTTCATCCATCTGCTGTCAATTTAACTGGCTCCGCTAGCTAGTGGCTCTTTCTTATGACCTTGCAAGAATTTACAAAACCTGGTTTCTATAAAAACGAAGGGGTGATCCCCATGTTTACCCTCTTGCTCAACTAACCATGTTTTGTTACTACCAGCTAGTGCTAGAATACATCCTTGTCTCCCCCCACCTCCAACTCAAGCCTGCATCTGGGAAGATCCAATGACTTGGCCAAGATTTCCAGCTGCTGAAGTTACCTCAGCAGATCAGTCGCTGTTGCATATGTGCAGTAGCTTTGCCTGGACTGCTGTGTGTCTGGAAACCTGGAGTGTAAGCACAGGGCTGAGGCTCTGCAGCCTGTCAGACTAGCTCTGGCAGATCCAGGCAGAGCCTTCACAGTGTATGCACCACACGTTTGGTCAGAGTGGGTGTCCAAGGCCCAGGCTGCTTTTTAATCCCCTGATTTGTACCACCTGGGCAGACCAACACAAGCCTGACTCTTCCCAGACTCAGCGGACTTACTATGCATATGTTAATGCTGGGGGGGCGGTGCGCAGGTCTGCCTGGGAAGTCGCAATCAAGCAGCACCTGAAAGACCAACAGAGCTAGAGAAAAGATTTACAGTATATATGCGTGTCTGTATATAGCAAAAGGAATTGTCTGTCATGGGTGTCTTGAATCTTTCAGCTAAGCCTGACTGCAATACAAGATCAGCTTTACCGCTGTGTGAGGTTCCACATGCACTGCACATATGTGTATCGGACCTCATAACCTGAAAATAGGTATTTCTCTAGTAACATTTAGCCTTGGTTTTCCAAATGAAGACATTGACATGCAGCAAGACAGCCTTTTATAGGATGGAACTTTTAAGTATTTATTTACCCACGGCGTAGTTTTTATCTTTCAGAAGAATGCAGCTATCAGCTGCTTAATTACAGGATTATGTATGTAAACTCACGCTTTATAAAAATTTGGAAGTAAAACCTTTGCCTAACAACAGTCTTATTCTTGGCAATCAAGTTCCATCTCCAGAAGCCTTTCATGTTAGAGACATACTCCCCACGTGAGTTATTGTTACAATTCAATAAATACTTTACAAAAATAATGCTAGCTTTGTAAAAAAATTAAGACATTTTTAACTCACCAATAGTTCCTCCCAGACAGCTTCCTTAAAGAATAGCTTCTTATGCAGGACACTGTGCACTCAGCGTATGATAAATGGGGGAAAAGAGCTGGTTGCATGCTTTATCTCAGGGAACTTAGAAATGCATATTCCACTTTTCCTGTTCTTTAAAAAAATAAGCTTCTTTCTTTTCTTAAAGAAAGAAACAAGCAGATCTAAACACTCTTCATATTAAAAATACGGAAGTAACTGTGATTTTTTTTCTTCTCCTTTGGCATGGCCTTCTCTGGCCTCACTCCTCTAAAGACATGGCATGCTAAGTTGACAGATAGCTGCCCTGAAGATCTGCTCCCTGGCATAAGGGGTAAGCCCTGACAGCTGTAGCTCCCTATCTGAGATGTCTCCAGAGTGGGCTGTTTGTAACTCTTGCAGAACCACTGCATCAGGACTTTTTCTGCTCCACAGGAAAACCACAGCTACATCTCCCTGCAAGGCTACCCCAGGTGGACTGCAAAGACCTGAGCTAGAAGGTAACAGGAGGAATTCCAAGAAAAAATTGTCTATATTAACTTTTGAGTAGTACCCTTCCAAAAAAAAAAAAATCTTCCTTTCTTAGATATGACTAGTCATGAAATCAATTATAGAGAAAACTGATGCTGTAGGTGCATTAAGGTTGTAAACTATTCCCATATGGAAGAGTATATTCTTCAATCCTATTGTTTATAACAACTTTTAAATATGCACCCTCCTCAGCTGGGGCCTTGGGGCCTGAAGGTGATGGCAGCTGCCCCTCCCCTCCCTCTCATCTCACACTTATGTTACAGTTGGGGAATAAAATGAAATGCACATTATTAAATGAATGTTATTGCAGTATAAAATCCTACCAGGACATGTTTTATGTATGTCTGTATGTAAAAATAGGTGTGTGTGAGATAGAGAGATACGTGTTTATAAATTACACACACTATGAAAAATACTTAAGTATTATATTACAACTATATACATTCATTAGAAATAAACTGATCAACCCCTGTGAAGGAGACAATGCAGCAGCCGTTATCAGTTCTTTGGCATCCAGGAAACGAATGCTATTTTGTGTCTGAAGAGGAGGAAAATCTTCTCAGTATTCCCTTGCTTCTTGAAATTGTTTGTAGTAGTCTTCATCTGAAGGGTTTTCTGTACACTTCTGCCCATTGTTTGGAGGCCGTGCTTCATTGTATCGACTCCAGTCACCTTTGCATATAATCCAAGGCAGAATGTCCACTTTGTAATGGAGTTCTGCTGAGAATTCGATGCTGATCAGGTTTGGTGTACCTGCCCCTTTCCCTCTGGTAATCAGCTGCATATTATCATCATAGCAGCAGTGCTGTGCTGCAAGCGTTGTGCTTTCCAAAGAGAGCATGGAGCGGATGCAGTATCGTGCAGTGGGCTTATAGATCTCCAGTTTTTCCTTTGGACCACTTGCATCTTTCCAGCGAAAGTTCTTCCTCTTAATTCGATCATAGATTTCAGCAGTGCTGTATGCAACTTCTCTGGGGTAGGAGCATGGGCAGCTGGGAAGATCATTGACCACTTTGTGCATATATTTCTTCAAGAACTCACTTTTGCAGCTCATCCATCTTTCACAGCTATCAGTATCTGTTTGAGGGCAGGAAATAGAAACTTAAGATATATTATGAAGCATCCCAGTTCATATGATCAGTGACAACAAATGAGTAAAGCGTAACTGTTCAGCACCAGCGCTTTGCTTAAGAAAGAAAGGGCAGTCAAAGCTTGCCTCCCTGCCCGCAATGTGTTGATGTGGTGTCTTTTCAGACAAAGAAATCACATGTGTGACTGGCTTTAGGGCCTCAGGCAGTGCTTGTCTGAATTACAGTGCAGCACCATGCCAGCAAGAATCTTTGACATTTCTTCTACCTGGCAAATTCTAATTAAGCTGCAGATATTGCCATGCAGCACAAGAGACACTGTCACTGGTGCACAAGTGACAGAACTGAAATAGGGAAATCACGGTGATTTGATGCCAGTCTCCAGTTTAAACTCCTAGTCCACACACTCACCTTGTAAGTAGAGCAGATTCAGATGTTGAAGGATTAAGTTTCTCATGATGCTAGAAATACCAAGATGGCAAGAAAGACCTGCATTATTTTTTCTGAAGTTCATTATTAAGCCCTAATTCAGCCTTTCTTTTAACTAACAAATACTTTTTTCTATTTGATCTCCATCTTCCCAAAGGGGTACTTCAAGCAGCTGTAGTTCAAACATGGAGACTGACATCTTAGCTGGCAAATGCAGCCAAAAGTGATTCAGATTCTAAAAGGGCATATGTGACATAATATCAGAGTGTCTGTACACTAGGAAGATTTAATGGCACCAGAGCCATGACTTATAGCTGGGATTAAAGAGATTAATAGACTAGTAGCATTTTTAATACTGGCACTTTATTATTTTTCAGGAGTCTTGGGAGAATCCAGTTAAACATCTACTACCTAAAACATAATTTAAGGTGTCTGTATCATGCTACGGGCTTTCAGAAAAACCCTGCACATCTTGCTCCACACTTAGTGAACAGGACTCTGGAGTAAGGCAAAGACTGGGACCTAAAACGCTTACAGGAAACATTCTTGCAAAATATTTACTTAGTGATCTGTGTCCTGTTTTCCTATCTCTTTAAAGAGTCCTGTCCCATCTGCCATTAACTATTGTGTTCTATTATCATAGGAGGGAGGTGCTGGATTACATTATTCATCCAGTTAGTCCAGCATCCAGTGTCTAAGAGTGGCCACCCTATGGTTTCACTGGAGGGATGAAATCAGAACATTATAGAGGTTGGGCTGAGTTTTTGATAAAGCTAAAATGCTTTTATAGTATCTTCCATTCGAGGCTATTTCAGCAAAATGCTAAACAGTGTTTGATTTTTTTTCCCCTGCATTAGTGTGGAGCCTTACAGCTCTTTTCTGAAGTAGGACAGAAAATCACCATTTTATAATGAAAGAAGCACATAAATTTGCTAAGACTTAAGATGAGAAAGATTCTATGACAGAAGCAAGCTAAGGTTCGGATCATAAACTTAAGTGAGACAAGAAATGGCCATTATTACTGACATTTTTAATGGGAAACTCAAAATCTTGGTCCCGCAGCAAGAGTCAAAACAGGAAAATCTAAGGAAGTCTCTTATCTATTACTGAAAGATTGACTAGGCTGCTTACCAACTTCAAAAAGTTTGGTAGCATTGAAGTCTTCACTTCCTGCAAGTAAGCTCACTTCTGTGGCAGCTGTCCGGAAGGTATCTTCAATCCCTAAGACAAAGACATGTTAGTGCTGGTGGTGTTTTCCTATTAAAACACAATGCAATCAACTCCCTCCCTGCCATCCTCTCCTTCCCCAGTTCTGCAAGGTGCTTTTGTTTGGCAGGGAAGAAATCTGAAGTTGCTGTGGGAGGCAGTGTTCATTTAAAAGTATAATGACCAAGGAATCCTGGTGTTAGGAAGATAAACCATTAGCTTAGCCCAAAGGTCAAAATTTTTCAAGTTTTAGAGCTTAAATTATATTTAAGCAACAAACTGGTCAGTTATGAATGCAGTGCAGGGACAGCAGTGAGGGAACCAATTTTGTTCTTCCTCTTGCCGATGCAAAGCTTGCCAGCATCTCCCCATAATCCAGGTAGGAGCTTTGCACACACTTCCTCAAGAGCCACCTGGTCAGCTTTATGTGACCAGCATCTTCTCCAGAGCATGTATCACCAGCGACCAGCAAGGTAAAAACAAGCGTCCTAATGGAAGCTCAGCAGCCCTGGGTGAAATGTGACATCTGCAGGAGACAGCCTTTGTGCTACTTTCTAAAACAGAGCGATATGCCTGAAGACAGGTACGTTCATATCCATATGTGGGCAACCATTTTTCAGGAAGTACGAGGAAGAATGATGCCATTACAAGAAGACTGGTGCTTGTTGGTCTCTCCCAGTGCTAGGGAGTTGAAAGGTGTGAGTAGGTGAGATAAATAACCTCTCCAATCAATCACCCCCCCACCTTATAGCAATCAAATAAAATGTCAGGATCTTAAAATATCAGGATCTTCCAACAACCTCCAGTTAAGTGTCTGCTATCAGTAGAGAAAAACATGGATTACCAGAAAATGTGTTAATTGATCTTGCCAAAGCAAACATCCTTTCATCGCTGTTTTAGTTTGGCCTACCTACCAGCCTACTGTTTCCCTAATGTTTGTATGCCATGTAGCCTTAAAACAAATGTCTCCTCTGCATTTGAACAGGTTTGGGTTTTTTTCCTCTCCACTGAAAGACCTCCAAAGGGAGCAGAAAGCTCTTTAATACGTGATAACTATATGGTTAATAATGAAGTCTGTTCACCATCTATCTTGCCAATGAACTTTCTCCTGATCTCCTGAACTGGGGCATACTAGTGGCTTGCAAAGCTTCAAAACAGCCTCAGGCCACTTTTCAATAAAATTATCACAGGGGTTTGCCTTAGCTCCAGCAGTAGATGCAGAATAATAGATACCCAAGAACCCATTTCAAGGCAGTAATTCACTGCTGGAATTATAAACAGCAGAAGCTGAGCTTTGCCCTTGTAATTTAAAAAATGTCAGCACAGCCTCAAAGAGTGAATATATTTTGCTTGCTGATCGTTGGGGGTCTGTTATATGACATAATGTATTCTTTCAAGTTTGCCAGTGTTTGATGCTAGCTGGTAATAAATACTGGATAATATGACTGGGGGCTACATGCTTTCTTTTGGAATTAACCCCTTATTATTAGGTTTTAGGATGTATGACAGCATCCAGAAACATTTTTCTCCTGAACTGCCTGCCTAGCAGCCATTACCTTGCAGTGGATGCATGCATCTACCTGCGAGTGAGAAATGTCTCCCCAACTCTCTCACTGAGGCTCCCTAAGTCTTCTCTCGAGCACTGCTGACATTTCACTTCCCATCAAAAAACCCTGACCTCCAGTGTCAGGATTTCTGCCTTTCTGAGTCATTAAGTAAACTCAGTGAAATGCATACCACCACAGCATGTGTTTTTACTTCTCTCCAATCTTGGGAAGTAACGAAATTGCACATATCCCATGCATTGTCGCAACTACTGCATCACTGCATTACAAACTAGCCTAAATCCAAACACATAAAAGCATTTAAAGAACATCATGGGAAAGTTTTCCAGCAGCTTTAAATTTTTATGATGTAGGTTTGATTTCTCAGCGCTGCTTTCACCAAAGCAAAAACTCCGTAATGCTAAGGACACCTCTGTTGCTGTCAATATCAATGCCTGTAGACAGGTAGGAGCTCAGGTAAGGCTCTTTAGCCATATTTTCTGAACACATTCAAGCCAAAACTCTACATGCCTTCATCCCATTGTGCACAGCTGTCACAGGACCAAACTTGCTGTTTCATAATTCTCCAATCATCAAGCAACATGTAATGAAACAGAGATGACATTTCTACCTTAACATTGACTTTCTAGGACAGGAAATTTTGTAGCTTAATGCCCAATGAACCCAAAATCTCTGGAGTGAAATGCAAAGCAGGTATTTAAAGTAATTTTTTCATATTAATACACATGGAGTGTTAAAGCAACTCTGTAGACATTAGGCACAAAACTTAAAAGCCATATAACTGGGGGGGGGAGCTATTTGTTCACAACACAGGCATGCCCATTTACTGCGCAGCAAAACATTGAGCTCCTGAGGTAGCAGTCAGCTTAGATGTTTTGAAGTTCTAAAATTAATACAAATTTGTTTCAAGAGAATAGATTACACCCTTTGGAATACAAAATGTACTGTGCACAAAAATGACTGCTGTAACCTAAAAAAAGCCTGTATTTGTCTTTTAAGTCCCAGGGGATAGTAGGGTGCATCTAGCAGCATATTATTACTTGCAAAGAACCTGCCATTTCATAAATGGCCTTGAAAACCAGCCTGTCTCTTCTCACCAAAAATCCTACCTAGGCAGGGAACAAACGGGCCCTGGGCTTTATGTTCAGGAGGGCTCTCTTCCCCACCCTTGACTGCCTCTCCCCACTCCCCTCGAACAGCAGTTCCTGTGAACATGATCACACCTGGGCAGTTGGGCCTGTCGCAGGTCCGTGACTCGGTGGCAGTGCAGGCATACCCACAGGACCTTGTCCGCTTCTGATTGCCACTCCCACAGGTGACACTACAAAGGGACCACGGGCTCCAGTCTCCCTCACCATCAATGTAATCTGTGTAAAACAAAGATGAGGAAGGAAATGAAGAAACAAAACTCCTACTACCCAAAACTACTGTGTAGTGTTTTTTATTAAGAAGGCAAAACAAGAATGGAATCCAGATGTCTCTACCTGAAGCTTGGGCTAAATGCCAGACATAAGCCTGCTGCTTAAATGGTTTTCACACTTGATGCTCCTCAGGGAAATGCACGCAACATTATTTGAAAAAATATTTCCTTTCTCTTTTGACCTTCTGGCAGCTAAGAATCCTCAGCTGCAAAGCTGGGTCATGAACTAAGAGTACACATCTATTCACATAATTTCCCTGTATATAGGAATATGTTTTCTGACCACAGACTAATCAGGCACAGGATAAATTAAGTTTTCTTTTCCTTCTTTTCAAAACATACAGCAATAGCCCAGCAATACTCAATTAATTTTTAGGATACAATGAGCATTGGACTATGGGAGGCTGAGGGTCATGCATGAAAATTGCAATCTTGTTTTTCAGTCTTTGAACAGGAAACAGATATTACAGGAATACTGCCATGAATATAGGGAACTGCATATGCATCTTAGACCCAGAACAACATGCAATTTGTAGTTTTTCACGTGAATTATTAAATAATGTCAAACCTGACTGTTTACTAGCAGGAACCTTCTGAAAACAGAAAACAACTTTATTCTCTTCTGGTAGACAGCCAAGGGCAAATGATACCGTTGGTACCACTGTGGCTTGCTGCCACTGTAAGTATCTAAACCCCTTAGAACCAGTCTCCTTTGTTTGCTGAGTTACCTGTTGCATGTCCCATCTTGTGAAGGCCACCAAATGGAGCCCATGAACCAATCCCAGTTTCCTTGCCTTCCCATTGGCCTCTGCAGCTGAGTGTTGTCTCTTGCTAGGGAGTGTCTGGCTTAATGGGTTTCTCTGCAACCTACAGGAGATATTTAACTGACCCTGTGTACATAACTTGCAGCCTTTGCTCATTTGGGTTAAACCAGCACTGGTAGCAAAGCAAAATTGGGTTTAGTGACTCTGAGCCAGCCCTGCTCTATAGCTATATGCTGAATGTGTATGTGTAAGTGAAACACACAGACAGATCCCTGTCTGCACTGGCCTCTGTGCTACACACGATTCCTGCTCCCCCCCCACTGCCGTGCTGTCTGTGGGCTTCCTGAGCTGGTTAGTAGAACATGTAACTTGATTTGTACCATATGTAATGACTGACGACAACTCTGTGGGGTGCTATTAAACATTTATTGCCAGGAGTATGGGAAGGTTATATATCTCACTTGTAGCAAGCTGCCTAGATGCGAGTTCCTCGTGGCAGGGACCTTATGTGCTTTTCCTCCTTTTCTTACACTGCTGCTGATCAGGAAGCCACTACACTTGAATCAGGTGTCCATGGTGTGATGTGGGTGAGAACATGGCTACCCTCAGTGTGCAAAGACCTGTGGTTCTGGGATTTGCCAACAGGTGGGCACTACAGAAGTCTGAGGAGGCACAAAACGTCTTAGGACAATATGATCTGCCCTCTCCCCCTGGCCATGCTCTCCTTCCCAACTCTTTTCCAACTCCGAATTTTTTTCTCCACGTGGCTGACAAGGAAGAGGGAGGGTGAGCACATGCAATGCTTGTCAAACAGCCCAGCCTGGGAGGCCCAGGAAGGGCAGGCAGAGCCGTGCAGTGCCTTTTGGAGGAGGCAGGACAAGGGAGATAGATAGAGCCATGAAATGTGTGAACGGGTGTCAATGGGTGGAACTAGCATGAAAGCCCCATATGGGCAAGATCTGCTGCTACATCCTCCTGGCTGAGGCCAATGGCACACGACATTTTAGGTTAGTCAGACGGCCAGGAGTCTTTTCTGATTAGTAGGGTGCTCTGGTGTATGGCAGAGAGCTCTAGGATAACTTTTAGGCCTACCTACCTAGTGTTTCTACTGCACTATGAAACATACAGTATCTACTATTAAACATACCACATTAGATTTTCAGCTGGAGCTCAACCTGTTCTTCCTGGTTTTATATTTGTAATTCTTATTTTTTTTCTACCACAATTATTTGTAAAAGCAATTTTATTTTACTTAAATGAATAACTACCTAATATATGAATTCTTGGCAATAAAGCATGCCCACAAATAAATGCAGGTGCAAAAAGAAGGGATAGACTTTAATCTTCTGGCCACAAAACTTAGTACGTATATTTGTGTTTAAATACACCATTCCACGAGAAGGGTCTCTCAATCGTTAAGGCTCTAAGACTTAAAGTTAACCAAAACAGGGGAAAAATTAAGACTGAATCAGTGCATGACAGCCACTCTGCAGGACCTAGAGAGCACAACAGACGTGCCAGGGTAACTAAAAATCTAACTAAAAATCTTCTGTATTTACATACAACTTAAATCCAAGAGGCTCTTAGCACAGATTAGTTCACCTCCCTTGAGTCATTCCCGTGTGGATAGTCACAGCCCATTGGGGCAGTGGATAACTGTAGCTCCTCTCTGTTTCTAGTTTCTGCAACTGTTTCATACAACAAGCTGAAAACAATTGTTTTCACCATGACACATCTGGAAGAGAATTATACACGCAAATACACAATGTTCCTGCTGGATATGCCACTCCCCACACATGCACCAACATAATTCATCTTATTTGTGTATCCACCAAATACTACCATGTTTTAGATCTTGCTTATTTATCCAATAATTATATTTTGGTTCCCAAACCACTGCATGATTCTAAATTTGTATTTATCCTTACTCTAAAAATAAATATGAAACCTTATTTCCTTTGCTTTTAAAAAAAGTACACTTAGGACTAAAAAAAGGTCCTCTTATGGGATAACTGGTATGATTTTCAAGATTATAGACTTACTAGTGGAATGCAGCTACCACAGTTCAGCTTGTGCATCTGCACAGATTTGTATTTAAAAGCTGATGAACAAAAGCCACATGTTGAAAAATTCTGTTTTGCTTGGCCTACTTTCAGTGATGCCTCACCATTCTCATTTCCCCCAAACTCATTTTTACAATCCCAAGATGCCCATAAGAGGCCTGGAATGCAAACTTACCATACTCCGGCTGCTCCTTGGACTCAAATGTCCGGTGACTGGGTGCATGACTATCCCACCCACCGAGAGGGTTTAGGAAGTTGCTGTCCTCAGTAGTGCTGTCATACTTGTAGTCCTGGTCACCACTGCTCATGCGAGTCAAGGTGGAGGACCTCTGCCACCAGTTTCTCCAGTCAGGTGATGGGACTGGCCAGCTAGGCTTGCTGCTCTCTTTCTGCAGATCCTTGTCTGTCTCGGTGTCAGGGCCATCCACCACTTCAATGGTAACCTACGGGATTCAAAACAGACCAGCTTGTCTGTTAGTATCTTCTCCTAGTCAGTGGGAAACTTTCTATACAGTGAAGACAAATGGCTGGTGTTGCCTTGCAAAGGGGCTGTGTAATACTGTAGGGTTGCGTGTTGTAAACCATATGCGGATTACTTAGCCGAGATATGCAGCAGCTGAGTGATTCCTTCTGCTACCTCTGCTGAATCAGACCTTGGAACAAAGGCTAGGAAAAATCCTGCACAAAACAATAACCCATGCTGTGCCTAAAACCTTTGCAGCAGAATCTTCTGCCTTATGGGGAAAAGATACTTAAATCCAAACACATATGACCAGGAAAAAGAAAACCAAATCTGTTACTCTAATTACGCTGAGGCTGAATTTGAGGCAAGCATGAAGCACACCAGTGCACAGAGCCCGTTCCAAGGACCTGGACTGACCCAAGACAGGGCCAAGGAAGTCCATGAGCACGAAGGTGGAAGATGCAGAGCCCGGGGTCTCTGCCGGCCTTGGATCTGCCTTGCCCTCTAGCGGCACCTCAGCCCGCCCCCTCCCAAGGCCTCCCTGTGGCACCAGTGTTGCCATTGCACAACGGCGTGGGCTGTCACTGCTGTGTGAAACCACACTCGGCGGTGATGAGAGCCAGCAGCTCTTTCAACCCCTGCTGAGTAAGTCACTTGCTCCTAAGCCCTCTGAAGTAGGTCCTCTTTCTATGCTGGAGAGTGTAACGACATATAACCTGTTTATGGTCTCTACAGAAGCCCAGAGTCAAGGTTCAAAGTCTGCTGCCCAAATCCCTCACAGACGTCATGGATGTAAATGTAATTCTGCACAGGAACAACCTTGATTACTCCTTTTCTGCACTGAACAATGTGTAATTATCAAACTCCGGGATAAATACTGTGCGTGCATATAGGTGGCTATTTAGGTAGAAATAGGAACTAGCAATCAGAAACCTTGGCTCTATGAGTCATGCAAGCATAGCGTGGCCACAGATAAGTCATAAAATGCTCTGATGCTTCATGCTAATGTGGTTCTGTGATTATGGTGGACTGGCTAAACAACCATGATACAGAAGTGATTATCAGATATACCTATAATGTTTAATAGGTATGGAGGTATTCTTCGTGTTTTATAGATTTACAAAGCAGTTTTTCAGGACAGTACTCATGAAAATTGGGCTATGTAAGACCAGGAAAAACAGAATAATGTACTATTATGCTAAAAGTCATTTACATGACTCTATGGATTTGCATTTTGGACAAAAGGTTTAGTTTTATACAATTGTTATTTGTAAGATCACAAGACACACACAAGAAAGAAAAGCGTGTCCGTGTTTCTTCAGCTACCTGTGATCCACAGAGGAGTGTGGCAGAGGAAGCAAAACAGAACTGCTGCCATAGCTTTGTAGCTGCAGACACAGCTGCACAGACAAGACAATGCCCACACATCCTTTTTAGGAGAAGGGAGATTTTGCATCTATTATTTCATGCTTTGCATTTGACCATAGACCAAGCCATTGAAATGTAACAACTTTGAGGCTACTAAGAAGCTCCACTGGGAGAAAGAGCAAAAGTGAGGGAAAGTGCAGTTGTCAGCCTAATAGTGTCTTTACACAAGAGATACTTACAGTTTGAAGAACCACAGGGATTCGATTCAAAATACTTATTCAGGATGACAAGTCAGTTTAAGCAAAAGAGGGTTTGTAGGGACAGAGAAACTTCTGTTGAGCTGTGTGCTACACTGGGGAAGAAAGGCAGGTGTAACACACAAACCTCCAGGCTCGTAAGACCTCATCAGACCTCCAGCAGCACTGCCACTAACTTAGTTTCAAGACATGTCTGTGCAATCAGATATCCTTCTTCAGTCTGTTTTTGCTACCAAGGAGGCTTATTACAAAGGCCTTTAAAATGAGTTTCCCAACACACAGTCTATTTAAAAAATGAACATAAAAGCAAAATCCAATGTGGCAGTCCGACACACACCTATATTTCTCTCTCCATTGTTTTAAGCTTTGATTACCAAGTTGTTTGTTTAACATGTGGCATTAAATGTGGCATTAAAACCGTAGAGTGAAAGAAATTCTGTAAAGAATCCTGGGATTGTCTGAACTGCCACTCTTGGAAATTTAAAAAAAAAAAAAAAAAGACAGCTTGCTTTGACTCCAGTTCTGCTTGTTTTCGGGGACTCATCTATGCTCTGCCCAGAGCCTTTTAATTCTAATGGACCTTCCACTGGCAGCGAGAAAATCAGTGAGTAACCCTAGTAATCCTTCTATGGTATGACCCAAACATTAGGGCAGAGGTGTGAGAAGAGGCTGTCGCTTCGGCCAAGCAATTGCTCCCCTATCCCAGTGTAAAATTTTGAAAAATCAGCATTCACTGAATTCTTCCCAGTACTTACAGATAGACTTAACAACAGCCCACAACTATACAAATACATATACATATACATGAGACTTTTATGTCACACACAAACATGTATCTTGTTTGATCAGTTTCTCTACTGGGGGTTGTTTATAAAAAGGAAAAAAGAAATCAGATCTAGAACTACAGTCATTAAAAAATGGGCATTTAAAGCAGACCTGGAAAAGCTTTCATGCTATATAACTACTCCAACAAAAACATGTTCTGTCAAAAATTAAAAAATAGACCTAGTTTAGTATTTCTATCTTAGAGACTGTTTTAAAGACTTCATTTTCTCTGATTTCTTCTACCAGTGATTATCAAAACTGTAAAGATTATTTATTTTTTTTCTCAAGCTTCCCAAAATGTCTGTGGTAACATGGTTCTTGTATAAATTCACAATCATTTCCAGAAGTATTCAAACCTAAAGTGAAGCCACTTCTTTTATGGTTGTGTGAGCTATAAATAAGGATGTTCCTCTAAAAACAATTGGCATAGGTACATTAAAACAACAGATTTGCAGTCAATTTCTAATGAAACAAATGTATCAAGCACAGATGTCTTGAGACACCAACATCCAATTTTCTCCTGGCCAAAAATATACAGAAGATAAATATTATCCCCGCCTGTTGGGAGTGCACAAAAAGTTCTGTGTACTTCGTCCTGTTTACAGAGACAATGTTTCTGAATTCACTTCAATGGTGTAAACATTGCCCTAAGCAACTGGAAGATTATGTTTCAGGAAGAACTACATTTCCAATTTTGTGCAAGCGGTGGGTTCTATGACATTTCTATCCTCTGTTTCCTTCATGCAACTGATGCAAATTTTCAGTACAGAACTTGCCATTCCATAAAGGTGGATATGTGCAAGTCAGCATTGAGGTAACTATAGTAGCAGAACAAAAATGAGCTCATTAGAAGATATTGAAATGGTAAATTTAGGTTTACACCACATAACCTCAGTTAAAATTATATCAGTAGTGACATCAATTTACTTCCAGTTACGTCATGACAGCTCACTTAGAACAGTTTTCTGGACTTGATGAAAAGTGAAGGACCCTCAAAATTTGCTGGGAGCAAAGAAGACAATGTAACTCAAACCCTGAAATTTGTATTTAATGTTGTCAATCCTATTTGCACTCTCTGATGGGCCCAGCTGAACTCCAGAATGAAAAAGCTGGTCAGAAACCCAGCTCTGAATTTTGCTCTCTACAGCGAGCTCTTGTTACGCCATGACATTAAGAAATCTGCATAGAGGTAGTAATAGCTCTGGTACTGAAAGTGGTTTAACCATGGCCCTCTGGCACCCTGCTCTGCCTAGACCAGTCTCTCCACCTTGCTAAGAGGACTAGCTAGCTCCTGGCAAGGCTACACTCTGCTTCCAGTACTGCAGCTAGGGAAAATTGCTTTGCTACTACCTTAAGCTATTAAGCCTGAGGCATTACAAGAAATAAGCACTACTGGCGCCCTACAATTCTTACTGTGCTAGGTTAAAGATGAGATGTACTGGTCAGAGCTCAGTATTACAGGTACTGCTGAATCTTTTGTGATGATACTGAGAAGGTGTTGCTTTCCAATGCAGTGAAATGAGTAGCTTCAAATGATAAATATAAATGCTGCCTAGAAGCCACATCTAATAAAATATGTTAAAAGTGAGATGTGATATAGATGGAGGTGAAGGAAATGGCCATGGATGAACCCAGAAAAGAGTTGGCTTGAAGTCTGCAGTGCTTTTTTAAAAGCAGGTCATACAGCTTTGTTCGTCTGTAGTTGTGTATGTTTCTAGACTGGGTGGTTCTATGTATATATTTTTTTAAAGAAAAAGTAGAAACTGAATAGGTATCACAGAGAATAAATAAAGCTAACACAGCAGCACTGGAGTGTCATGACTGGTGGATATGGCCCACAGGCCTTATGCAAAATGATAAAGACAACACATCACCAAGCAGAGAGCATTAACTTCTGGCTTAAAATCATTCCCATTAATTATTACCAATCCCACGACTCAAAGCGAGGATAAGAAACACAACAGATTTAATCACATGCTGATTTACTTCAGTTTTTCAGGGCTCATCGACATGTTTTTAGGACAGGAATCCTACCTAACTCTGCACAGTTTCTACTTGGAACATGTTGCCTCATCCAAAATGTTTAACACATCTATTGCAACTGGAACTCACCCAGCTGTGTCTCAGGTATACTGGTTGTGAAGCTTGATGAAGATTCAAGTTCTCTGAAGAGCACTAATACCAACAAAATGCCCTTGCCTGACAAACAGTAAGGAGTTTTTCCTTTTCTGCTCATTTGTCATGATGTTGAGCACTGCTAGGAAAGCAGCAAAGCAGTGGGACAACAGAGAGCAGTGCACTACCTGTTACAGTACACAAGGCTGGGAAACCACGACTAAAAAGAAAAGGGGAGGGACAAGAGCAAGAGTTCAATTGCAAGCTGAAGCATCTGGCTCCCAACAGAGGATCAGCTGCAGAGAAGAGCTGAGAGGTTGTAAAGGGCTGGTTGGAACAGACGAGAAAAACCCATCAGAAATGGCAAATAAGCAGGTTCCTATACACCTCCCATGTGACTTCATTCTGTTTCTCAGGAGTGAGAACAATTTCATCTTACTCTGAATAACCCTGCCCAATTACAAAGTCTGCATAGGCATCCCTTGGCTAGTTCGTCAAACGAGTGCAAACCTACACAAAAGGGATTTTCCATTTCTGAAAGGAAATTCAAAGAAAATGTGTGATCAGTTTTTGTAATCAACTTCTCATCCAGAAGTCTTCCAGACAGAATCATTAAAATGACAAAAAAAAAGAAAAAAAAATACCCCAAACCAAACAGCCAGCCTTTGCTCAACAGCAGCTACTGCAGTTACTCTCAAACAACCAGTATGGAAGCAATGCTAAAGCATTAAACACCAGTTGAAATGATGGGAGATTTTACAAGGCTGAAGCACCACAGAAAGACCAGTAAGTGTCGTCCTGCTCTTCATGCGGAGTCATATTGCTTTTGGCTTACTGCAGCTCTGACTGCTGTTTCTGAGGTTTTTCTAGAAGGCAGTCCACTATACTTATATTTGATTATCACCTGATAAATACAGTAGTACCTGGGGACATGTTAATTTTCTGAATTCCTGTGATGGTGTTCTGATAACCACCACTTCCTCCCTGAAAGAGCACACAACCAGAGCATGATACAGCAATTGCCGTCTCACAGGAAACCAGAGAAGGGATAGCCATAAAGAGAACTCACTGGAGTATCTTTTCAACCTGCTTTTTCAGGCTGTTTTATGTCTGTTTATTAGGGGTTTTAAATTTCAAGGTATAATTGCCCTCAGAAATGTTATTTTTGGTCTATGCAGGTTTGTACTAGTAAAAGGGAAAAGAAGTTGTGGGTCTTTAGCAAGTAAATGTGGCCATTGTGCTAGATTAACGCACACAGGCTTTTGTCTCCTTTCCAAACTCACTGTCCTAGGAGGACTTTTAAATTAACACCCCCAGGACTGTAACTCATGGAGCCTGAAGCCATTGTGCAAAAAGCAAAATGAGCATCAATTCTGCTGTCACCTGCCGAACAGCTGATGAGAAATTTGCAAGTCAACAAGTATCATTATTTTCATTCAGGCCAGTACAGTACTGTTTAAGGAGCAAGAATTCACTATAACCCTGTTTTTCCTGAAAGAGTAGGCCACCTTTTACAATGTTTAGGCAAAGAAACAAACTTTCATTGACTCTGTAGTGAATTAATGGGAGTTTTATCTCTGTGAGGCCTGACCTGCTGCAGGACTGTCAACCAGGAACTTAAAGAAGCTTTGTATATCCCTATTTATGCACCTCAGTAAGCAGAGTAAATATAATGCAGAACGTAGCGAGCCTGTTTCTGAAAGAGCTGATCCCTGTGCACAAGAGCTCTGGGATTAATGTTGCCCAATGTTTTCCAGTTTACAGGACTAGGCTTCCTAGTTCCCGGAGTCCAGCAAAACTGCTGACATAGTTGGCTGACATGTTTCCAAGATCAGGTGGTGGAAAAAGAGGTCATAGCAGAAGCAGTTACTATAAAGACAAGCCAGGGAAATTTTTCCATCTCACTTATCTATTGCCTGGGTCTAAACATTAAATGCTGTCACCAATCAGAGAAGGTTTTTGTTTCCTCCTGTCCTCCTCTGCAGTTTACATACTGTTCAAACAATGATGTTACACTATTCACCTCGTGCCACAGTCTGGGTCCCCTATAACTTCCCTTCCTAAGGCTTTCTGGAAGGTTTCTCTTAGCATGAAGGATGTGTACAGTCACCATGTGAAAGTGTTTTCTACCTTGGCCCATCAAGCATTGGACCTGCACTTGATCCAAATCTGTTACGCTTCTTAAAATTGCAAGCCATCTATGATGTAATGGTGTCAGCTTCGAGACAGCTTGTTCTCACCTGATCATGTTGGTCTCTCACCAATAGATCTATTATATCTTTACGTACGTAATTCTTAGACATATCAAAAGGATGCTAATTTTGTGGGTTGGGGAAGCATAAGAAGCCAGGAATTAATTTAACCAGAAAACCAGTTCTATTAGTGTATTGTTTTTATAAGCACATCTTAGGCAGAACAACTTTTCAATTTATTGTTTTGGTTAAAAAAGGCTGCTTATTAATGCCAATTTTGCTTTAAGGCTCTGAATTAAAACCAAATCACTCATTTTTTCCTCTTTCTAATCCTTCAAGTTTCAAGATGCAAGTGGTTTGTAAGAGGCCATTTCAAATCCAAGAACAGTTTGAGAATAACATATCACAAAGTTTCTTGCAGACAACTTTTTTTTACTCCAGGCAGCTGCTGCAGAAATAAGCTTTAAGTCTTGGTTCCATACAGAGGACCACATTCTGAGCTGAAAGTTAAAGACTTGTTCTCTTATAACATTTGGGGATGGTTGCATTTTATAATAGCATACCAAAAGAGAATCTGTTCACAAACGAATTTTGCAACAGAGAATTGAAAACAGAATTTTAAATACCCATTTAATATCAATGAAGAGAGTATCTTCCAAAATGGCAATAGCAAAGACAGCTTTAGTATCATAAATAGGTCTATATTGATACCACACTTATGCAAGCAAAACTATCCAAAAAGAAGTTCAGGAAAAAAAAGAAAACTGTGCATTCACTTAAGACAAAAGTATATTATATATTATTTATATATATATTGCATTACATTACATTACAGTATAGTATAGTATATTCATTTTTTCTTGGTGCTACTGGTAGAGAGACAGGGTGTTCTGACTGCATGTCATTGAAGCCAGGCTGAAAGTTGCCTTGGTTCAGTTAAATAATTTTTTGCAGTTCATAAAAATTCACATGTTAACATAAATTTGTACCTGAATGTTGGGGTTCTGCCCATTGATATCTGCTTTTGACAGGTCAGGGAAGTTTGGGAGATCCAGGAGGAAAGATCTGGGTCCATCTCTTTGCAAGGACGTATGACCATTTTCCTGCCTGAATAGCTGCTTAGGGAATGGCCGGTGGGCAGCCTGGAGATCAGGGTATTCTCTTCTGTCCTCAGGGTTCAGGGTGAAGCTGTCTTCAGGAGAACGGTCATCTGCAGTGAGTGTGTTCTGGGGAAAAAAGCAATGCACTATAATAACAACTGAGAGAGTGTGCAGTCCTGCTAGTGTCCCCGTCTCCAGCTTCCCGCCAATGATGGCTGCAGAGTGCATACAGAAAGCCTTACAGCACACAGACCCATGGCTCATTACTGAAATGCACAGGATTTATGACTGGTATTTTCTAGGGTGCTCATGATTTTGGCATCTGACTCTCACTGAAATATACTTGGTTCCAGTGGTGCACATCTGTAACCATCTGACACAAGATAAAACTGAGTCAGACTTGGGTGCTTAGCTCTTTCAGCTTCCTGTAACATTCCAGCCTTGAGGTGGGCACCTACACATCGACACAAGCATCAAACTTAAAAGCAAATCTGGAAACATGAAGTTCCGAAGCACCCCTGGGAAATCGAGTTATACCACATTAAATGTGTCCCTAAAATGGTGAAAAGTATCTTTATCATACATCGTTTCAGTTTGCTTTGCTCCCAACCGGAGCAAAACCACTGACTGCTAAGTGCATGTTGAAATTTACGGTATTAAAAGATCCTACTGCCGAACTGGTAACCTCCTCCTCTCTCTCCTCAGTCTGCAACAACTTCCATGTTGTTGTCTGTGTTCCTCACCCAATTTCTCTGGTCTTGAACATCTGAACCTTCCTTCCTCTGGGATCTCATTTTCATGTTTGCCTAATGGTGGGATTGAATTTCTCTGAGTTGTGGGTCAGTGGTTAATGCTTTTGTTATTGTTGAGCGTACTTTCGGGTTTTGTAGTATCTTACAGCAGGCTGCCTTGGAACCAGTAGCACTGCTGCCACTGCCTTTGACCTCACCAAGGAGATACATTTAGTATCAAAACACTCCCTCCCTGGGTTAGGGCTGGCCTGGGGACTTGGGGGAAAAAAACAGCAGAGAAGTCAAATCTTCTTATGGCTACAAAAAAAATGCGTGGGGTAGATTCAGCACAGGTTTTGCTTTTGACTCAGCTGAAAAATTTAGGCTTGAGGTCTTAGTATGACTGCCTGGGGAGCTTTTATTTTCAGTTCATAAAGAGACAGCAAGCATGGAGAGGGTAAATGTTAAAGACCTATCCTTTAAAACAAGCACAATTAAAGAGGAATGGCCACATGTGGTTCTGGCTCTGCTGAAGCATATTTTTGCCAGCATTTCTGGTTAAACGCAATCTCCATCCAGCTCCCCTGGCTCAAATTAAGCTAGCATACCTTTTGTTAAGCTCTCAGATAGATAACAGTTCCAATGCCTTTTCTTTTATTTTGTGTTTATTTGCTTAGAAGGTTCTAAATCGACCTCTGAAGAGATTTTACAATATAATCTGTGCACATTACAGGAAAATATTCAGTGAGTTAAATAAACCAAGATTTAAGAGTTAATCTGGGACTATGTGAAATCTTATCAAGCAAAAACTGAGGTGGTTCTCCTCTCCCCTTCTTACTGCACTGCCTTGGTAAAGAGCGAAATCAGATTTAGCAGAATTAACATTGACTTGGTATTTTCATGATCAGCACGGATACACTTTGAAAGTGCCAAAAGGGTACTTTTATACATCCATCTATAGCACAGATGCAAAAAGTTCTTTCTGTCTTAAGTGTATGTGTGCAGTGCTAAAAATCTATGTGCTCCTGACAGTCGTATTGCTGGAAGGCCAAAACAAGAATGCTTCTCTCTGTTGAAGACCAGGTAGGAGTTTCAGATACCTTTTGGTAGCCACCCATTGACATACCCCTTATTCAATATAAAGTAGAAAGCAAATCACACAGCAGCAAGCTCTAGGAAACAAAATTGAGGGCACTTAGCTAACTTTATGTTCCTTACCCCATATGCTAGTGCTTTAACATAACACTTATCAGACAGAATTTAACTGCAAACTTCGTGGTGCATGAGGATTAAATGGCTTCTCAGTTATGTCTGATTAACAAGCTGTAATTGTGCTGTTATTAAATTATAAACATCAGACAGGAACCAAAAAAAAATGTAGTACTTAGCTACTTTTTTCTGGGGTATCATGCCTATAATCTTACCTTTATTTAAAAAGTGAGATTTTATTAAAAAATAATAGAATTTTCATATACAATTTCATACTTTCCCTATCTGCTTGCCACTTCAGGAGCATCCTGATTCTTCACACTAACATTCCGTACAGCTAGATCTGGCCAAGGACTTCAGACACCTACATTTAATTCTCTGATAAGACTCGCTGTGTGATCTTGGCAGGTCACGGTCGGTCTGTGCCTTGGTGGGGATAACAGCACTTCCCTTCCTCACTGTGATGTTTGCAGGGAGCTCAGCAACTACAATAATAAGGGCTATATAAAAAGTTTTTAATAGTGTCAGACAGATGGAATATCACATGGAGTTAGTTAGAAAATTGTCATGGTGAAGTAATGACATCAGGCTGATCGGGCCCACTACCAAGCTGCTTGGGGCAGAGACTGTCATTAATTACAGACTGAATGAGTTGGGGTGGTTTAACGTTAAAAAGAAAAACAGAGACGGGACATGATAACCACCCTCTACCAAAGGCTGATGCAGCGAGGAGGAGGGTGGACCACTCTGCTTGCCCAGGGTGGACACAATCAGAAAACCCTGGTTCAGCGTTAAGTACACATTTCTAAGAGCAGTGACAGCCAAGCTTGGGAGCAGACTTGGGGGGGGAGGGGGGCAGGGGGCGGAATGTGGAGTTTGTCTTTTAAGAGCAGGGTTGACTAATGCCTGACAGGAATGAAACAGGCTAAATAGTGTGTCCTCTGCCTAAAAGCAGTGTTATCTCTTGCAGTCCCTTTCACGCTAGGACAAGCCCATGATATGCCTCCTTGGGGCTTCTGTGTCACACTGCAACATAAGCAAACAGAAATGCTCAACATGCATGATCATTTCAGTTATCTGCTCATAGTACCATGAGCAAATGACCATTGTTTCCAGTTACTAGAATGAATAGAATGCCTATTTTTTAGGTAGATAATTCTTGGTGTAGTGTCTAAGCTGATTCGCAGTATTATTAGAAATTTGTATTTCTGGTAAAAAGATAAAAGAGGCTGTCATCAAAAAAAAGCAAGCTTGAACTGCATGTGAAGAAAAGAATATGGGCTCACTCTGTTCTACTGCATTAACTCAGGCAAAGGATCTTCCAAGGCCAATCTAGCAGGAAGAAGTATGTCCTTACTGCAATGCCAGCATCCCTTCTGAAGAAAATAGAATTTGTGTTCCAAAACTAATAGATGAAATTTAATTCTTCTCTTCTTATACTTCACACTGTTTATTTTTAGGTGTACAGGATTTGTATTCCTGATTTCTTTTGGGCAAGCAGTATTGCTTGCCTTCCTTTAAAAACTACGTCACTTCACTCTCAACTACTGACTCAGTTTCTTTGAAGTTACATTTCTAATTCAGGTACATTGGTTTCTTACTCAAATGATGCATCTGCTCTAAATATTTTAAGATAAATCACTTTTTTTCCTTCATTTAACAGGATTATTCACAACTTTTAAACTTTCCATTAAGATGATTTTAAGAGGTTACTCATGCTTGCTCTCAGCTACAGTTTTGCTGCCACATGAGATCAGATATTTATAGCTCCTAATACAAAACCAACTTAGGATTTCTGAGTGTTCTATGTGTGGACAGTATATAAGGGCAGGAATACATTATGCATAGCTGTGTGACAAGGCAATGAAATAAACCCTAGAAAGAATCTGACATATCGTTTGTATTACAGAGTAACACACCTTGCCACACCCATCACTGAAAAAGGGAGGGCAATAGTTCAGTATATATCAACGTCTTTGTGTCCATCTATAAACTAGGGAAGAAGAGCAATTCAGAGGGATTATCTGAGGATAACTTTCAGTGTTGGTGATCCAGGCAGGACTTGCTGCATGGCAGAGTTTAAGGCAACAAGAAGCAACCCTGCATGCAGGAAAGATTTCCTACCTGATACTGCAGTTTAATGTTTCAATAATCAAATGGGTATTTTAACTCCCTTCATCGCCTTCCTATTTTGTTTCTCCCTCTGTCACGTTAGACATTAGCTGCAGGGAAGTGTACTGTTTCTCTTCCCCACAGAGAAGTTAAACAGAAATGGGAACTTATAAAAATACCAAACTAGGGAAAAAGGGATTTTCTCTGCATTTTTAGCAAGTAAGGGATCCACCTCCTTCCTCTCTTCCTTATTTTAATCCCATTTCCAGTTCTGGAAAAACAACCAAGACAGAGAGTAAGTAAGTGAGGAATGACTGGAGCTACAGAAAATATTCTGGAGCAGCTGCTCCTTCTCTGTCCAGATTTCTTACCTTCCTTCATTCCCTCCCCACTTGCCAAAGTAAGAGCGCATTTGCAAGCACTGCTAATTAAGGAGTTGAAAGAATTTGGTAAAACTGATGCAACTTGTATCCCTAACAGCTCCAAGAGAGCAAGGGAGAATCTATTACTAAATCCCTGCTGCAGCTACATTGCTTTTTTATTTCTTGCATGCTCCTTTGAAATATCTTGCAAAATGATCTTGACAAGAGGTCTTGAATTGAAAACTGACAGTCTGTCAATGCACTTTCATGATGCACCTGTACAGCATCTTCAACCACCAGGAACAAGAAACGTTTATTTATTAGGAAACTTCACAGACGCTATAAAAGATTATATTGCTATCAGAGACAAAATGAGGCCTGGGGCCTTCACAGAAAACCATTATAGCCATTAGGACTGGTTTCATTTCCCACCTGCCTAAACAGATTGTTTTGATTTTGAAGGCTGTCGTGTGTTTCCAGGTTAGTGCTAAATGATCACTTTAAAATTAACCGGCCTGGGGAGGCTGAGTAACACACCAGGATACTCCATGAGACTTTCACCTCTGCAGATCCAAGATCTGTAATGAACTTGGGTGATCTAATTCCTGGGGTTTATTTATTTTTTTTTGTCTATCATGAGTATAAGCAGCACAGGACCTAGCAGAAAGAGGTATAAGGACAGTGTTAGATAAGCAGACAGTGAAGTTAACAGCTGAAAAGCACTATCAGAGATACACGGAGAAAATTTTCTTTTATGCTTAATGCCACATATAGTCTAGGCAGTCAGAAGACTTCTGTTCTGTTCTTAGCTCTGTCTTTCTCATTTAACAGGCAAATCTCTTGGGTTCCTATTTAATTTCTGTGTGACTAGCTGAAAGCATGCAGTCGTACTGAGCCTCACAGCTCCGGTTCGCTCCAAGGAGTCACTGATGGTATGTATCTCCAGAAGAAGTCAGACCAGAGGGGTGTCACATCAAGCACTCAGCTACTGAGACACTCTCATTTTTTCTTAAAATGTACTTGTCCCTCACATTCACACATATCAATGAAGTAAAAGGCCTTACTTATCTTTAGAAAGCTGCACAAATTAATTATTGCAGTAATTAATAGCACATTCTAGATAATCACTGCTCATAAATCATTTGAAATGGACTACATTGGCTTGCATGTACACAATTGTTTTCGCTAAGGGGCTCCAAAATATAGCATCTGCTTTAAACATTGTGTAAATGGAAGGTGAATCACCGATTACAGTTGGTAATTAAAAAAAAGAAAACCAACAACCCCCCCAGAAGAGTTCTGTTTATCAGGGTCTATTTTTTAATAATTCTCTACTTAGTCCAGCAAGATTAGTAAAATGACATTGTATCCAGTTCTTTCTAACTTGCAGTACACCTGCATGTGTGACCAAGTGGCTATGCAAAGACCAAAGCCAGTCATCTCACAGGGTACTGCTAGAGGACACATTAGCTTCAGGGGCTCTATGGCTCTTGCAGTGGTTTTGTTTTTGTGGAGAACAGGATGGAGTCGCAAGTACTGTTGCAATTAGCACAGCAGAAATTACAGTAGACATGTCGATCTCCAGTCACTGTTGGAGCAGAGGTCTTCTGTAGACAGCTTAAATGTTGGGTGCCAGTCAGTGGCAGCGCAGTTAGGCAGTGAGGTCCTTGGGATGCCCAAGTATATATATATATATATATATATATACCCAGCCCACCACAGCTGATTTTCTGCCATATGCTGAAATAGCTCTCAGGAGCTGCGTACAGCAGAAGCAGAATCTGAAAGCATCTGGGCACACTCATCTCAGAATCACAGCTTTTGAATTTTAGGCATTTTACACTAAAAACTTCTAGCCCTCATAGCTACACAGAAAACCTTGAGAGCTGAACACATAGCGAGGACTTATGTCACAACTGCAGAGATCCTAGGGCAGCAGTGTTGAGGCCCCCTTCACAGCTAAGGTCTAGTAAGTCCCAGACCACTCTTTCGAGACACATGGCCAACACTACGACAGGATCCTCTGCAGTGGAGGAAAAGGCTGTTGCCTTATTGAACCATCTGAAATGATAGATCCTGAGTGCCGGAGCAGCCCCTACCATCATTCCTCCCCTATTGAGCCTGTTTATTCACTTGCAGTCATCAAGCTTTGGCCCATTCTTTGTTCAGTCTCTGGTTGGGAGTTTCCCTCACCAAGCTCCCTGTCTCTTCCACACCGTTAGTAAGCAGTGTGTTTGCATCTGAACTGCTCTGGCAGACAATATTTTTTCCTCATAATTAAAGGAGAAAAGCAAGCATATTATACTCAGATCTGGCAACCTTTTGCTACATGTTGTGGACACACACTTCACAGCACAGCTATTTTTTATGCTCTGTTGTTTGCTTGTATTTCATGTTTTCCTTCATCTGGAAAATACAAACAGTATGGTTCAGCTTTGAGGTGAAGAACTGCCAGTTTGTATAAACACTTTGATAATAAAAAGGATTTGGTGGTGATTACAACTCAATGTCTTCTGGAAAAAAACAGAGGCCCTTTAGCAAATTTTCTAACATAGCACACACTGGTGCTTTGTTCTTCAGCAGATACTTAGCCATCCATGGGATGGCTGAGTGCACAGAATTAAAATTGTGTAGGGCTTTGACAGATGTTCAGTGCCAAGTTTTGCTTGTAGTTAATAGATATTTTCAGTTGCCTAAGCTGGTGGTAAACATTTAGTTGTTTTTCACAACTCTGAAGATCTTCCCTGTAATCACTGCCTGGCTGGAGCTCTCCATACAGGACACATTGATTTAGTGGTTGAACAGGCGAATGTACAACTGAAGAGGAGCCCAACTATTCCACTCCGATAAGCTGTGGTGCCAAAATGCAAATTCTTTGAAAGTTCCAATTATTTTTAGACTCTTTTAAATACTTGCATAAAATCCGTAGTATAATAAAGCTTTAAATAGAATCCATTTATACCATGGCTAAATTTAATTGAACAAGTCTAACCTCACCCATCATTTGAAATCTGCATCATAATTTACACATCAGGTTCCAACAGAATGGGAAAATCTGCCTCAAGCTGTAATCAAAACCACAAAAGCAAAGGAAATCCAGAATATTAATACTTTTTGTATACAACTGTTCGGTCAGGCTTTGCAGGCTAGCACAAAGTCAGTGTAAATGAAAGAGAACAAACATACATCTGAAATTATTTTCATGGGTTTTAAACTAGGTCCTTTTGCAAGTTTATTCCACTAAATCACTATGGCTAGGATTTCACTAGGTGAACCAGCTTTAATAAACGAAGTTTTCATCTCTCCCTAGCCAAAAGAGTAACCTTACTTGAAACCTTTTCAATTTCCAAAGTTGCCTTCAGCTGTTAGTTTCCAAGAAAGAGCTATTCCCAGCCTCTGTGTCTCCCTCTCATATGCCACTGAATATCCACCCTATGCTTTCAAAAGTGTCTATGACTCTGGCTGTGTTAGCTGGCAGATGTTTTTAGAGACTAGAAAGTGTTTAGTCCCTGTGGACTAAAAGTTACATGATGACTTCATCACATAAGCAAAAGCTAATAACGGGAAAGCAAGAAAGCAGACAAGTGTTATATTCCAAAAACATGATGTTTCCTGTGCTTCTGGCAATACTACTTCTGTGCCTGAAAAAAGGCAAATCACTCAAGTCTTGATGCTCAAAACACGCACACCATCAAATCACTGCGAGATAATTTACTTCACCCTCCCTCAGCTGCCTTCCTCACCAATACTAATTTTTCTTTGGTTGGAAGTTAAGAGGGTGAAGGCAGAGGAAAGGCAGTGTTTGTTTACATTCAATATCTGTGCACCAACTATATGCCTCACAACACTCTCTGGAAGGGGTTCTTACTACACCCAGGAGTTTACAGCAAAACAGCAGCAGAAATCTGAGCGGCTGCCTCAGGACCAGGCACCTCTGCTCCTGCAGCGAAGTATTCTTTCAAGCCCAAGTGTACAGTTTTACCCTCTCTGTTTAGAAAACGTTGGGGACTGACACACGAGCAACTGGAAGTCATTAGTATAAATGGCATCTGTACATGCAGTGCAATAACTGTCTTATTTTTGTATCAAGACATCAGCAGTGGACATTATGCCCTCTCTCTACATCTCCGTGAACTGCCCTAATGACTGAACAAGAGAAAGAAACAAGAGGAAGCAGATACACAAGAGAAAGGCCTCCCTCCAGTGACATTATAGGGAAGAAGAGCAAGCAAGTAGAGACGCAGTACACTGTGACAAGACAATGTGAAGACCCTTCTCTATTTAAAAGGGGAGAGGGAAAGGATTTGCCCTGGAGAGAAGCGTGGGCTTTTTGTATTATGAATTCTATGCATGTATATATAAATTTTCTTAGAACAGTAAGGGAGGGGGGCTATTTCCTAGAGCTGATTAAAGAAGCATGACTCGATTTTCAATTTCAAACGACTCGGGGGGCATTCCAATTGACTGCAGACAGGAAATGAATACCATACATGCACTGAACAAGGCAGATGCTTTTGAATCTGACACTTACGTGAAAAGAAAATATCTTCATTTTTGTCTCCCCTCCGCCCCATGATCACTAGTTAGTTCTGAGCTATTTTTAGGATAAATGGTTTTATTTTTCAAACTTGTTATAATCTTAGCATATGCCTGAAGCCACCCAGACGCCACTGACAATAAACTGTATGGAGCAGACAAAATGCATCTTTAGATTAGTCCCAGCAGCCCAGATGCAGCAGCAAGGTAGAAGGGGAAAGATAAGCAGTTCAGGTTTTAGGTATTCTAACCTCCTCTGTTAGAGAAAGAGAAATGGGACCTTAGCTGATATGCCAGATCCCAGGGAAGGAGAGCTGTTTCTGTACAAAGAGAGTTTCCAAAGCATATACAGCAGACACGCTCCAGAGCAGGTTGGAAGAGCATTTCCTGGTAGGCTGTGGCACAGGACTCACTTCCAGCTACTTAACTGTGCTAAGAGCTAAATATACATCTCTTTTCCTCATCTGGCTCTTACAAGTAAACTGCAATAATTGTCATGGGGAAATTATGGGGTTTCTAACCTGACTGCAGTGCAATTGTGGCTCTTTTTATCAATGGCAGCAGTGTGTATTGGGGAATTGGAATACACAGCTCTTTTCCCCCACTTAGACCATATGTGTGCAAACACACAATTTCAGCTGCAAACTCCTCTTGTATTTTATTGTGCGAAGACTTAAATAGGATAAAGAGAAAAAAAATCAGAGAGGTGGTATTAATCTGGCCCTTACTCTGGTGTTATGCAAATAATGAGTTCATTTTATTTTCATGTTAAGACTGCCATAGCTATGTTCCTAAGAACATGAAAAAATGATCCTCTTAGGAGACAGGAGAAGAAGAAAGAGAGATGGGTAGGTGAGAAAGGCAGGTCTGATTTACATTATTCAAAAAGACATGAATGCTAGATCAAAGAAGAGCAAGAATCAAATTCATTGCCACTGAAGGATTTCAGCAGCTTTTTCAGGGCTATTGATCCCTCAAGGGCAAACTCTTTTAAACACTAGGTGATGCCTCTAACTAGCCAGAACTCCCATCTTATACTAGCTAAGCCTCAAATAGTTCACTTTCATCAGCTGGCATACTAGGGAAAGCAGAGACAGCTAAGACACTGCTGTATCTGGGCCTGATGGAGACATACAGCAGAGTGCAGAAATAGCATGTGTGCATTTTCTGCACCAGATGTTGCCTTTTTAATGGCCATCATGGTAGATGTTAAATAAAAAGAACAGATTCCTCACTGAAGAGCTCTGTGTTTGGTGACCACCAATACCGTGGAGTGCTTTGTCCCAGGACAGAATGCAGTCACCCTAGTGAAAGCCCTGGGGCAGGGTTTGTTTGCTCAGCGCTGACTTACTGATAAATACAAAATCACCTTATATTTTGTTGTGGGATGAAGGTGGAATAAGACATCTAAGGAGCTACCGCCGCTCAGCTGGCAAGCGGTAACTTGTTCATGAGTTTGGACTCACAGGTCTAATCTGAACACCTAGAAGGCACAGGATCCAACCCTAAATCAAGTCCTGAACTGTCAAATGCACTATAGATTGGCATCTTTCCCTCCACCCCTTCCCTTTTTTTGGGTCAGGTGTCTTTGGAGTCTGGTAGAGAAGCTTCCAGGTGTTCTGCCTTGTCAGGACACTTCAGGATCATGCCTTAAGCAAGAGCCACTGGAATTGGGTGCAGTAAAGCAATTTCACCTGGTGCATCCACAGATGGTTTCCTAAGAGCCGCCTTTGGGCTTCTGATACAGATCCACTTGCACCGGGCTCACTGCTGCTTGCCATCGTCACGTCTCTGGGAAAGTTCCATTCATCCTGCCTTCAACATCTGCTATGTTAACACACATGGCTACAACAGTACAGATTACTCAGCTCTTTCCAAGCTCTGCTCACAATTCTCAGCCTATCTACTCCCACCAGCACTTAGTGCAACTTGGTACCTTACACATTCTCATCAAATGGGCAACTCTTTTCCTTCTGTGTATTTTGATCAAGAGCTAGCGCTGCTACCATTTAAATGCATATCAAAAGCTCCAGGGCTCTATCAGACTAAATAGTTAATTTGAAACCTTTGGTGCTATTGTTCCAGTATGCCTGAAGACACAGGCATAGTATGGCTGCTCTAGGTTCCCTTTTGATATATATTTTCCACAAATATTAGACATATACATATAAACCCCCTCTATTCTTCCCTAATAAAAGCTTGGACTCTAAAGCACAAGGTGAGAAATAGATACTCTATTGGCCAGCTCCAGCAAGCCTTTCATACATAATGCAACAATCAACCCCTGTAAAGGAAAATGATACTCCAGAAGCTCTACCCTGACATACATCTGTTTTCCTATTGTAGGAAGGAATAAGCTAAATGCTGAATGCCTAAACAAACTCTGAATTAAGAAGAGATGGTAGTAGTAATGACGGATGAGTTGTAAACCACCTGCAAATGTTAATTAAGATTGCTGCACTCTTCTGCAGACCATTGAGTCTATACTGCAAATCTCCAAGAGACAGGGACTGTGCTCTATAAAAATCAGACTTGTTTTTATATTATGGCGGTCCTAATCCTCCTCCTCTGCCTTTGCTCTATTGTTGCAACATCAAAGACCAACTGCTGGCCGAGATACAGTCAATATGAAAAGGGCGACCAGCAAATTTACTGCTTGACTTCATTCCCTTTAAATGGAATAGGCACCATGGCCCTTTTTCAAAGTCCAATCACAGACATATATCTTTTTTATTGGACATCATGTACAATAAAGTGAAGCTGTAACTTGGAAAAAAAAATAGAACACCTTAAAAAATCCCATGAGGTGAACATTCCTTTATAAAAATATCACTGTGGTTACGTGTTTTGAAAAACTCTGGGCACTCTGCAGGGCAAAAGGCATGGGCTGGCTAGGTTATAGTTTAGCTAAGATGCATACCCATGCCTAATATCTAGTTGGTTTCAAAAAACCCCCAACTAATAAAAAGTGATATATTTAAGACAGAATGCCAGTGTCATTCAAATAAACTGAAATGGCAGCATTCATGTCACAAGAATCATTAACTGCTTTGTTATAGCCTGCTCTGTGCAGTGAACCTTTACAGACTTCTTCAGTCCAGGGAATCTTAAAATCAGCAGCACAAAATGCCAATATATCCACTGCATCTTAAACAACTCCAGTCTGATTATTGAGGTAATTTCTAAAGACACTTTCAGATGAGAGTTGTAACTGTAGACATGAAAGACAGGGACAGTTTTATTGCTGTTGTGTTGCTAAAGATATGCTAAATTGATGATTCATCTATGATTTCTTGAAATTAAACAGTGTACAAACAACGTACAATGTAGGAGGTGAGTATATTGGGGTGATACAGATTTCATGCTAGTTAGTTATGGTTTTTATTTTTTAATAAATTATATGTCAATATCATGAGAAGTTTTTGTTTTAAACTATTTAAACTATTAATCCTTTTTGTTTCTTTGGATAACTTGTGCACACAGACATTAGTAAATATCTGGTTGCTAATGTTATATCTAGATCAAGTCCATATTGATTTTAAAATCCTGCACCGATGTATGTGGCAAATGTATGTTTTGTTACACCTACAGTAATCTTTGGCAGCTGGTTCCAGTGGAGTAATTATGGCTTCCTCAGGCAAAATCTGCTGCTGCTGGGTTACTTCTGAGGCGAGAAAGATACCAAAGCTATGTGACTAATTTTTGAGGCACTAGATTAAAAAAAATAGCCTCCTTATCCCTAGGTCCTCTTCACTGCTCTTTGTTACATTATGCTTTATTGTCAGTCACCTCCTCTATCCATCGCAGACTACAGCACAGTTCTTCTGGTGCAAGGACCTCACCTCTTACTCAGCCTTCTTGGGCACGTACAAGAAAAAGCATTTCAATGACAGTGTCCAATCGTTCAATACCTGAATGCCCAACTCAATGGGAATGCAAAGGCAAGACACCTGAAGGAAGCTTTCTGGAAGTTAAACCTGGCCCATGGACAACACTGACTCAGTAACTGTTCCTTAGAAAGGGAGGAATCCACTTTTTTTTAGAGTAGTCCTGTAAACAGTGGCAGAAAAAAGATGGGGCATGTTATTTGGGTGAGTTTTATAGATACTTACACTGTACTCCTAATGGTATTGTCACAGGTACTGATCTCAACAGCCAAGCAGACAAAGAGGAAATTTTAATCTTCCTGAGGAAAAAGAGCTACCGTGGAGCAAAACAGTCCAGGATTTTTCAGCAGTGCATATGAAACTAACAATGAAACATAATGGGTGGAAATGAATTCATACAATCTGAAGAAAGCCACATGCCAAAGCCCAGCTTGTCTCCATGGATGGAGGTGCAGATTATGTGTGTTATGTGCATATCAGTTCCGTAGACAAACTGAGCTGTGAAAGATTCAAATCTAAGAGGAACTTCAGCTGGGTCTGCAGCCGACACAAGTCATTGATTCGTCTTGCTTTGTGAAAGTCAGTGGAGCAAGGTCAATTTAAACACACTGAGAATGTAGGTCTAGCATGGAGGCGTAAAAGCCAAGGTACGTTTGAACTTCTGCTTTTCAACATGGACTGACTCCACCAAGAGTGGTGAGATAAAAGATTTCATCTCTGATTTTCCTCTCTCATCTTTATGAGCACCTCTGTAACATTAAAAGCACCCAAATAGCCATTATGCTACAAGGGCTTAGAGGCGAACAACTCCAGGCCTGCTTTCATCCTGCTGACTGCTAAAAGGGAGGAATTAAAAAATATGACCCACTGCTCTGAGTTCTCCAAGCACTGAAAAACAAGGGCAAAAGGATAAAGGAACTGCTTACCAGTACCGCCCACACCAGCTCCTCTGACCAAGTATTATACTGCCACACAACTGACCACTGTGGCAAGCCATCACTTATTACAACAATAAGTTACATTTTACTTTGTTTTCTTTCTTTTTCTGGTATTTCAAATCGAAAGTACATGGACATAATAGCACTGGAAACATTCAGCTCTTACTGATTTATTAATGAGCTCACTATGCTTTGGACTATGAAATTAGCCTGTCATTTTCTGTCTTCAAAATGTGTAAAATTGGTAACCTGGAGATACTGTATTAAAGTGCAACAGTAACCACTGCATCACTTAATGCTTCCTTTTGCAACTTACTAAAGCACTTTGTATTTTTCTGCTCTAAGTTATCACTTTATTAATTCCTGACAGTGATTACAGACTCCATTCAAGCCTGGAGACCTATTAGACTACACACTGCACACAAGCAACACCACAGCAATGGAATCTCAACCTCAAAGAGCTTGGGTTGAGATTTAAAATATGAAATAAAAAATAAAATGCGTTAGTGACCCAGCTCTGCTACCACTGAAAAATAATGCTTTAAAATATAATCTTTTACGGAGAATATTATTCAGGCAATTCAAAGAGCTTTTAAGTAGTGTAGTCTTAGACAGCAAGATAACAATCATAAAAAAAGGACAAGCAAACACTAAACAACACTGTGAACAGAATAAATGTGGCACAACTGGGTACTACCACATTTCTTTGCAAGGAAGACAGGCAAAACACACAGAAGAGCACAAAGCAACCAACTCTGACAGTTAAACCTGCCAAAGCTGCTAAATCTTGTCCATTGCTATACTTTCAGGACATAAGCACAAAGAAAAAACACATTGCTTCAATTTTTTAGTTTATGTTTGTGTAAGGAAACACCTAAATTGTCTGCATATATTTGAAGTATGAGTGCATTTCAAGATTTTAAAATGATGAGTCAGAAGAATGTAAGCATAAGAAAGTACCGCAAAATAATTTCCTACCATTGCTTACATTCTGTGCACTTTTACACAGTGAAGAAAAAAAAAAAGGGGGGATGTTCTTAAGCGTGAATATCTACAAATCTGTGCATCTTACAAAATGAAGCAACTTTCAAACTTTCCTCCCCACTGGAATACATACTGATGACTGGCTTTTCAGAAGTCACGTCTATCTCTGTCACATTATTTTAGAAAGCTTTTCAACCATGACTAGTATATGTATGTATTAGGTCAGCAGGCAAAGATAGCATAGTCTCTACCATTATAAATACTACTATCTTCTGCACTTCACTTTCTCTAAAGTTTTCAGATGCTGCAACACAACACAGCCAGAGTTTTCACCTAATCAATAATGCTTTCCTTGTTCCTTGTTTTCTTTGAAGACATTTTCCACCATTTCCATTTTTGAACAATAAGGCATTGATTATTAATATACAGATGCAGCAGATACAAAAGAACAACTGTTGAATTCAAAACATGGTTCCCAATTTACATTTAATGTAACCTGGATTGGTTAAACAGATGTCTCTCCAGCAAAAGAATTCCATAGCAGAGCAAGGTGTCGAAAAGCTTAGTATGCTGAAGCTTTAAGTATACTAGGGCTGGGTTACCTATTAGCAGGCCATAACATGTATGTTAAAAATCATGAGAGAATACACAGTGACCAGCTCCAGACAGTAAAATGATGATGACATTGTTGGGGTCATAAAGACCAACAGCAAAGCTTCACTCTAGGCCTCCTGTCTTTGTGGACAGCTGGCATTAAGAAAGGACAGAGTAGGGAAATCTGACTGAACCGAAGGGACGACAACCAAAGCTCGAGGAATGAAGGAGAGATTTTTGTGCCAATCAGATAACAGCGAGGGGCCAGTAGCAGTGTGGTTGTACCACTGTTACACTGCCGTTATAGCTGTGATTGACCAGCTGTGTTCTTCCTGTGTAGAACAAACTTCACTACAGGATCAACAAAGACGACAAAATAAAAGCTACTCTGGAACTACTGCTGATTGTCCAAGTTCGGTGAACCAACACAAAAAGTACCAATCCAGCTCCTTCCAGGATCTCTATGTACCCATGCCTTGTCTCTCTACTCTCATTGTCACCAAAGGTGATCATTACAGCTCTAGACTTTCTCAGGAACCAGACTTAAACCTACCACTCCTTTCACTGCCATGAGTCAGCTGTCTGACCACCATAGGACGCAGAACCCCATGCTAGCAGGCTTTCTTTTGACTGCTCTTCCCACACACACAGCCCCAGAGCACAGGTAAGGATGGACTGAGAGAAGAGAAAGGCAAAAGCAGGAATGTCTCTAGGATCCCTGCCCTGTAGTACTGTGGTTTGTGTCTGGCTCCAGGCCAATGGAAATGGACATGATGACACCATGATGGCCCAGAATGAATTAGAACAACATACACTCTGCCTTCTTCATACAAATACCCCAATACTCTAAAGAGCTGGCAAATGATCCTAAATCTTGCTCAAAACAGAAACAAAGAACTCCAGTGGACTCTTCTGTATAAAGCACTAGGAAAAAAACTGCTCCAAGCTATAGTGACAGTGATAAAATTGAGAGGCACCCTGTGATTTAATGCCAGGTATTTATCAGTGATGATCCAAGAGGAGCAGGACAGTAATTGTTAGCTGTTGAGCTGAAGTCCAGCAAATTATGCCTCATCCAAACATTTTGGTCAAATCTAATGCAGGAAATTATATTTGTACCAGCCTAACATAGCTCCTTGCCGCCATAACTAAATACAATATTCCTGGATCCCTGTTCTAAATTATTGCGGTAGTCTTAGATACTAAAAAGCTTGCCACATCCTACCCTGAAGGTGTGGTAGCTCTTTTCCACCAGGGATGCATTAGTTTGCTAGGAAATGAATCGAAGTGACAAGTAGGAAGAGAAGCTTAATTAATACTTTCTGGACTTTTCCTGGAGCCAGGTTTGGAAGGTGGAAGAATCTCTCCTGGGAGCAACGGACAACAGCAAATGGTCCTCTGCTCAGAGCAGCAGTCTCAGTCCTTCACCGTTTTTTCCCATTTTATCCTCTGCTTCCATGCATGCAGCAGCAGCACACGTAAAGCTAATCACCCTTCCTTCCCCCTAGATCCTGGAACAAGCCACAGCCCACTAGCAAAACCACTAAAGAGCACACATAATTCTCTCCCTTGGGAGATGAGAGAATGAACTGCACATGGTCTAAGTCATTCGTAAAGCTTAGTGCATAACTGGAAGAACATATGCTAATGGTAAGGGTGAGCTTTAGCTAAGAACCTACACAGCAAAGCCTGCTGAGAACAGGCCGGTTTTACTATTGCTGTCAAAAAGCCCGAAACAGCATTCCTTGTGATGAGCAACAACCTCAGCAAGAGATATTGGTTTTCAGAGAATCAGCCTCCTTCATTCACAAGCCACCTGCTCTGAAAGTTACTTGTGTGATGTATAAACTGCTCTTAAAGCAGAGAGGGATTAAGTGCTCATACTAAATATATGATGTACATCCACTTATTGGCATCTTACATAGGCTAAGGGCAGTCTGGAAAACGTGAATGCAAGATGTTGAATCGACAGTTTTTCAAAGATGATTTAGATGATCAGGTCCTATTAGAACTAACCAAATGTAAAGCTCCAGAGCTCAAATAAGCTTTAAAAAACTCAGTCTAAAACTCTCCCAAATTAAACAGCTTGAGTACTACTTAAACTGTGAAAGCCAGAAAGCTGAAATACCCCATTTTATCTGACTGGAGATTGTTTTGCAATTTGCCTGAATCCAGTACAAGGGGCAGCAGGAACACACAAACCTTAAAAAGACTGAAATGCACCCCAGAAAAGGTACCAGACAGCACACCATTTCTGAACTTCTCATCATGTTGAGCTGTGGTCCTTAGGAGAAAATTAAGAGCTCAGCCCCGTAAAGGACTCCTCACATGGCTTGGAGAGTGACTCTTGTGCAACCACTTATAGGCAACAGAATGTGTTTCTTCTGGTAGAGCTCAGAGAACATTTCTGACACACGGTAATTGCTTGCATGCTTATTGAGGAGGGGGGCAAGGACAGGAGCAAGGGGATTAAAAGTAAAAAGCTGTTTACAGCATTGTGCTTCTTTTCAAATTACACTTTCTTATATGGCTCCAGCTTTACGCACAACTACTGAGTTTCATGCTAATGTAATACTGCTGCAACTACCGCAGTGGAGAATCTGACTTCATGTGCTATGGCATATATTGTTGGTGGCTCTGTTACTACATTTTACGAGGTCATTTTTCTTGGTATGGGAACACTGTTTTTCTTGGTGTGCAAGGCCTGCTATGGAAAAATTAGAAGTGATGGGAATAAACTTCTCGATGAAATATTTTCTCCCAGAATGAAAGCACAGATTCTAGAGCATCATAAAGTATTACAAACATCTTTCAACATTTATGTTCAAGCCTTCCCTTCATTTTGGAACTATGTAAAAAGACAAACACATACCCAAGCAGCATTTTTCTATCCCTTAATATAGCTTCATTTGCTCTTATTCTGAAACAAAAGTTTGTACTTATTTATTTCATAAATATACTCCAAAATAGCTTCCAGATGCTAATTAAATTATACCTAATAGAGTTCTTACCAGAAAAAGCAAAACTGCCCCCTCCCCAGTTCTTTTTTTCTTTGGTAGAGATCGAAGGAGAGAATAAAATCTGAGAAAAAAAAAAGGCTGATTCCCTCTCATAGCTCAAAACTGCAAGATATTTTACAACTCCAATCTGGATTTCCCATTTTGTGTAGTCTACACCACCACAAACCAATTCTAACAGCAGCATGAAACTTCAGCAATGCAGAGGTCCAGTGCCTATTTCTGCAGCAGTGAACTGAGGAAGCCTGTGCCTGTATCTCACGCATCCCGAGGAGGACCGGCAGAGTACGTCAGGATTTTCTCCTCACTGCTGCTCTGTTACAGCACAACCCCAGATATCTGGGAACTCTAGAGACACAAACAGTGCAGCGAAGGGCGCCAAAAGTAGAAATAAGAGGGAGGAAGAAATAACTTGTTTAATTTTTTGACTGAAGTTTTTTCTGGATTTCCTTCATCTATCAATAAGTCTAATGAATTGCAGGGGTTAACACAATTGAAAGACCAAAAGAAATCAAAAACCATCCTCCAAAATCCTTCCTTCATTTGAAGGACCAAGGGATGGGAGAAAGAGAAGCTCTTCCTCCCTTAATGAATCAGACTTCAAATGCATACAAGTATCTGTTTTAGACTATTTAAATCTCCAACAATATTTTAAGATTACTAAGGATTCCTCCTGAATCTGTTTTATGTGAGTAAGAAAGATCAAGGATGTGCTAAGTTTTGGGGGTTTGTTTGGGGCTTTGAGGTTTGTTTTTTTTTTTTTTTTTTTTTTCAACTAAGACTAATACTTCAGAATCTTTTTCAGACACACAGGACCAAATTCTGACCACTTTATTTGTGCAAACAGACCGCCTAAGTCCTAAAATACCATACCCTGCATTTGATAATAGCCAGTTTGTTTTTCTACAAATTTGCCTTGTCAAAATACATCTATAAACAGTTGCTGCAAAGATTATTTTTTCCTGGATTTGCCACAATGTGCGCAACAGACTTCGTCAAATTAAATTTCGTCAAACGAAACACTGACCTAATCACTTCTCGCAATCTTTTCTCTTCATAGACCTACCAAGACAGAAAAAACAACAGGGTTTTTTTCAGTATAAGCAATAGCAACATGAGATATTTCTATTTGCTTATACCAACAAATCTGGGTTTGTGCAGTTTTGCTTTCCACATTGATTCTTTACCTGGGAATGGAATGCATTAGGATTTTGCATTTCACTTCACTATGTGCCACGATAATGGCCCCAAAATCCCCAAAATCCAAAGATCCCAGTGCAAAATCACCATCGAGATCTATACCGTGATGCTCTGAATGGAAGCATCTGCCTGTGAGGGCACACTTTTCAAAAGCAGGTTACAGTATTTTCCAGCTAGCAATAGAATCCATGAGAGTTATAAACCCTCCAAATTGATAGACTTCCATCTGTTTAACTGATTGCTCTAATCAATATACTTTCCTCCCATAATGTCTTGTACAGACACACTCTCTCAAGTACATAACTGCAGAATCAATTCAGTGGGGAAGTATATAAAAATTTCAATTCTACAAATGGCAAAACATGATGAAAGTATGAGCTGCTAAAGCTATCATGACGCTTAAAGACAGAGTTTTATTAAGTTATCTGTAAAATAATCAGCAGACAGAAAAAAAATCTTAAAGTCAACAATCAACAGCTTTTCATGTGACAGCCAACTACAATGATAATACTCCAGGATAATTATCTTAAGATGATTTTCCTCTTGTTTCACCCTAACCTTATAACAGTGCTCTAAAAAGAGCTCCTCAGGGAAATGGCATCACCCAGAGTTCCCACTTGCCCAGATGTTTCCCTCATTATGTTACAAGCCTGTCAAGAAAAGGCAAATTCAGGGTTATTCTAATGATAGCAAACACCTCATAAAAAACCTCTCCAAATTTACTTTTCCAAGGAACATCATTTAAAAAGGCATTTCAAGTGCCCATGAGGAAAGAAAGCATCATTTATAAAACATTATTACCAGAAATCTTGAAGATATTAAAAAAAACATCCTGGAATGTCAAGCCGGTGATAAAACTGCAGCTCAAAGAGACACAGCATCGTGGGGCCTTACCCAAAGAACACGGCTGAGCACTCCCAAGCGGGACTCCCACCAAGTTCAACAAGAGGTTTTCTGAGTTAAGAGGACCTGATTCCAGTTTGTGACCGGGATGTCGAGTCTGCAGGTCAGGGTTCCCTCCTGCAGCTAGTGGTTTCACTTTGTGGACCACCAGCTGGGGATCCCATGCGAAAACATAGGAATCGTTAACGCCTGCGCTCTCCTTATTTTTCCTCGCGCTTCACAGAAATGTGCTCTGCTGGTACTATAATCCTTTCCAATATGATAAAGGGGTTTACTTAAGTTTATGGTGATAATAATTACAAATTTTCTGTCAGTTCTTTGTGTAATTTGGCGGTTGACTTGTCTTTAACACTCGGATACAGGGGAAAAAAGTTGGTCAGGGATTTACAGGCTTTGCCTGAGGATTTTGGTGATTCTGTAGCTTTTATCACTGTCTCCAGCCAGTTTAAGTGAACGGCAACACGCGGTACTGAATGGAATAAAAAAGAATCACCTGCAAACCCAAGGACACAGAAAAAAAAAGTCCTTTACCTCTGCCAGACATAATTCACCGTTGGTTTCATGGGATCAGAAGACTGGAAGAGACCGGCTGGGTCACAAGCCCTGTCCCTCCTTCCCGGTCACAAGCACCGAGCACCCTAAGGTTCTTGGCTATTTCAGCACCGAGCATCCACCCGACTCTGGACGCCTTCTGAGGAAAGCCGTGCACTTCGTTCCCATCGCTTCCCAACACCGCGCACCTGTTCGGTCCCCTCTCGCCCTGGGGAACGCCGCGTCCTCACAGGGGAGGCCCAGGGTGGGACGTGCCGTCCGTGCCTGACAGGGCCCGGCCCGCCTCCGTCCCTCGCCTGGGCCCATACGCGCGCCCCAGGCGAGATGGCCGTCCCCGCGGCGACCTGTCCGCGGCGCGCCACCAACGCCCGTGGGAGCTGCCCCGACGCCTCCACGACGGAGGGTGTCAAAACGCGGTGCGGGGACCAGCTCTGCCTTTTCCCACCCCTGGCTCCTGAAAGAGCGCAAACCCAAGGCGGAGGAAGCGGG
>JANZLQ010000086.1:15894992-15921249 GCA_026212715.1 Elanus axillaris | reverse complement strand
CCCCCGGAACCGCAAGCAAACTTAAATGATTGCTCGATAAACTAATTTAAACTGGATCGCATTTAGCATCTTGGGGTAAAATGAACGTGTAAATGTTTCAATTGCTCTGTTTCGTCTCCTTCTTGTGATCATCAGGGCTGCAATATCTTTTCAAATGAGTTAAGTATGGCAGCTTTAATTCTGTCTCTAGAAAATACATGGCAATCCTCTTGGAAACAGTTCTACAAACAGTTCTGGTTCATGTAGTGCAGTGGTTATATCTATAATGGCATCTACTCATTGTAGACATCACTACCAAGTAAAATAGTTGATATGATCGTTAAAGAAATAGAGGACTTGCAAGCATAACATGAAGAGAGATATGATACCTCTCCAGTCTACTAGCATTCTTTGACTGTTTCAGCAAAATAACAGACAAAGCCTACTTGCCTTTGCAGAAAGACTCTTACTAGAGATTATGAAATGAACAACCATGGTTGAAAGGGCAAAATTTGACCACTGACTGAAAATTATCTAAACAGTAAAAATTTAAAAATTCTAGAATAATACATGCATATATACGTATGTGTATATACATATAAACTGAGAAGTGATGTGCTAAATTTGGCAGACAACACAAAACCGATAAAGCTAAACAAAGCTGAAGGATAATAGGAACAAACTCCATTCCAAATAGACAATGCAACAACAAAGAAAGTCAGAGCAGAAAAATGTAGCAGAAATGATATTGCAGAAATACTTCCATGCATTGCTTGATGCTAAGGGAACCATAATAACCTGTGTGCCAGTGTGGATGATCAACAGTTGCTTGGGGAGAAGTACTCAGAAGAAAAAGCTGTGGAGGATGGGGAAAAAATAATGCTGAAAATATGTTCTTGCTGTCATTTCAGTTCATGTTTTAACTGATAACTCAATATCAAGATTAGAAAGCAATAGATGAAAAGTTCCACATGACAACCAGGGTCAAGGGAACTTTCCCAAGTCAGAAGGGACCTAGAATGACCAAACAGAAGGAAGGGAGCAGGATACAAAGTGGACAGAATAATGTCTAGTTAAAATAGCAACTGGTTTACACAAAGGGAAATGACGTCTTCTATACTGTTGGACAGAGAGAATGCAGTATCATTAAATAACATGACTTCTGAAAGCAAAAAGATGTATGCTTTTTAATAAATAATGCCTAGCACTGTAGAAATGAGTAGTGGGATTCAGATGGAAAAGTGTTGAAACCCAAAGAAAAAAGAATTTCTCCACAAATCTAAGCATTTTTATGAGACCAAAATCTCTTCCACAGATAGCATAACATTAGCAAAATCAGTGGTTTTCTGTCTAGTTTTTAATGTGGACTGCTGCATTTTTTTCAGTAGACCTGTGGATCCCTGTGCAGTTCTTGAGCCTACTGACAATATATTTGCTTTTCTTAGCTTCCTGTTGCTGCCCCACAAATTCATAAGCTACAGGCTGAAAATCTCCTTTCTGAAGGATTTCATCCCATGGAGCTCAGGACACAGTCATCTCAAGACCAATTAAAAAAAAAACAACTAGTGATGGGAATGGAAGGATTCTCCATTGGACTTAATTATCTAGGGCAAGGAGAAAACATCCCTTTCATCCAGGCATTGCGTAATTGTCTATTATGGGCTACAGTCTTGGCTTTAAAATGAGTGACAAAACTCATACTGAATTAAATGGAAGGATTTGACCCATGAGGGTTCAGACATTTTGAAGCATCTGATTTGCTGATCACTGACAAAAAGAACCTGGGAAAAATAGTTCAGTACTTAGACAACATACTTGCAACGTCTGATAAGCCTCTCTCTTAGAAAACTCCACAAAACAAAACACTAAACCAAACAAGAAACCTGGGCTGATTCTGCCTGCCTCCACAGTGTACATGTGCATTTACGAGAGAAAGTAAGTTTGCCTGTTGCCCAAGTGGAAGTTGAGGCCATACAGAGAAAATAAATTTTGTGTGTAATTTGGGGGTTTCCTTGGGCTCAGGAATGTGTATATATATGTTGTATAATGTATATACATTATTAAATAGAAATAGAGTATAGGAAATCCAGAACTGATCAGCACTCAAAAGAGATGTCAAGGCTATCATTACAAATAAAGAAACCAAGCTAATAGACCAGTTACAGTGTGTGTTAGGCTGGCAAACTGGATTTTAAATTCAGTTTTAGCTGGAATGATTTTCTAAAGTTATTTTTAGCCTCAACCATGTGAGAAGCACATGGCTCCATAAATACATTCCCCTCAAGAATAAGTTAACAGGGGTGGGGTGTGTGGAAGGAAACAACCTAAACAATTCATTTAAAGTTAATAACTGAGTTAAGAATTTTATAGCTTTGTTTTTAAAACATTTGTCATTAAAGTGTGATTGACTTTTGCAATAACAAGCATGAATATACCAACAGTGCATGGGACAGTAGACTGATGGGAGGATTCACATGGGCTCCTATTAGCCTACAGCATCCCTGGGTCCCCCCTTGGAGCTGAGTGAGAGGGGGATTATTCACAAGAGCATGTTAGTGCAGCTGTGGTAGGTTCTGGCTCTGAAATGCTCCACAAAGGAACCTGCCTTTTCCTTTGCTCGTTCAGAGAGGACTTCAGGAGAGTCAGCTTGCGCAAAAGCCTCCAGGAGTCATTTTGGAAGACTTGCACAAGAAAAAAAAAGAAAAGAAGAGTCATGCAATAATGCTCATACATTTTCACCAAATGTGTTTGGCCTTCTAGTGGAAAAGGGACATGAAAAAAGACTTGTGTGACAGAAATCTAGTCTGTTTTCCCAGCTACATCAGCAGGTCTTACAAGAAGGCAATACTTCCTCTACCAAAAAAAGGGTGGGGTGTAGAGAGAGAGGGATAAATGGAGCTTATTTGTTCTGGTTCATTCCCTGACCCAAGAGGTTACAGGCCTGTCACTTGGGTGCTGCAGCTCCCTAGGTCTGCAGGTTGATAAGCAAATTCAATCCTGGTAGGACAGCGGACATACAGGACTTTGCTGCTTCTGCAAGACAGAGGCATTTGGTCATTCTGTTAAGTCAATGTAGACACCAAATTGCTGTTGTGATGGTGAATTTGGCTCCCAGTCTGGAGAGGACCCTCTTCTCTAGGGGGTCTCCAGGACCATCTGTGGCCAACAGGGCCATGGAGTGAGGGCAGCTGGACCTCTGTGCTGATGAAGGGCCTGGAGGACTTAGCTGGCCCTTCCAGTTTGGGAGCTTTATTATTTATTTTTGTCATGCTGGATGAGAGGTGTAAAGATTTTTGTCTCATTTTACATGACTGCTTTGTTACATTAGATTTCCTCTAGTAGATGATCCACGTAAAGGTTAAAATAAATGCAGTCACTATGAAATCCAGAAAAGGGACTTTATTAGCTGAAAGGGCAATGAATTGTATTTCTTGGCATGTGGGAGTCTGGGTTTCACCTCCCTGCTGTATACGTCCATGTGTGTATCTCTGACTACAGACTTGATTTTCTTAAACTCTACAGAGAAGTTTATCTTTGGTTACTTCTACTGTGGACTACTGGCTTTGCCTCTTTTCAACATACAGATCAAAGACATTATGTAAAAACAGTGCAATTATGACTAAAATAAACACTTTAAACTCTGTTACTGTGATTTCATCCAGATTTTTTTTTCTAGCTTTGTATTAACACTCATGTGACTCAATCAGCATTGGTAGCAATAAAATACACGATAATCCCCTGCTGATCCATCATTTGTACCCACAAGACTTAGGCGGTGCAGCTTGTATTTTATTTCCTTTTTCTAGCCTCTGTCAAAAGTACATGCCCTTGTGAAATATACATGTGATACTTAGAAATCAAAAGAACAGCTAATTAATTACATCCCACCTCCTCATATGGAAAATGGATCTAAACTAGCATCTAAAACACAATGTGTTTGCTTTAAATAGCCAAACGCAGAGGGACCAGAGAGATCTGTGGGGAATTTTTGGCACCAGATGAAGATTCTTTCAGCCCTCGAATCCCCCACCCTTGAATTCTGTGGTGGGTTAGTAGGGAAAGGATATAAAATTGTGGAATTTTTTTTAAAAGCTTTTCTCTTTGTTTTCTATTCTCCTTGGCTGCGCTCTTATATTTTAATACCGTATAATAGTAAGAAACAAGGAGGGTCATTCAAAAATATTTTTTAATCTTTATTAAAAACAGAACTGCCTTTTGCTGCCGCTGGACCACATTTACCTACAAAGTCCTAAAATGGCTGAGAGAACTGCAACCATAGCTTCTACTTAGGGGTTTTGAGGGGTGCCCACACAAGTCTGAATGACTGCTGGCAGTGGAGAATACCAGTCTCTCACTAAGTTTTTACATGGTGCCGACCACTTCAGTATCAAGGCATTTCCCAGGGGTCCAAAATTAGATACCAGCATTGCTCTTTTGCTTCTGAACAAAAAAGATGCTTTGCTTAGGCCTGACTTTTTCCACTTAGCCCCCCTTTCATTAAGGCATATTTAACTTTAATTCACCATGATGGGACAGCAGGATGAATTTAAGGGTTTTGGTGAATGAGGAGGGGATTGCTCACGTATTAATAGCAATGAAGTGCCACAACAGTAAGAGATGGAGTGAAGTCTCGGTCTCAGCTGTGAAGTGAGTTAGTTCTCTTGCTTCCAAGAGTACATGTACATTTGGGCTTTTTTATGGCTATATACATACTTGCACTTTCAGACTTAATTTCACTGTCTGCACCAGAAAAATGAACTCTAAAGGCCTGAAGAAGGTTTCTGGAAGGAATAAGAAGGGTATAGGGAATATGAGGGTTTAGAACAGTAGGTTTAATAATTTGGAAGTATTAAGGGTGGCCCAGCCTATTCTAGTATGGAGAATGGAGTGCCTTTATTTGCTTTTTCTTCCTCCTGCATACTGTACAATCCTAGCATCTATTGCCATTTGCACAAATCAACAATTAAAGCCCCAAATCACTGGAATGAATGGATTTCTTCCACCTGGGGGGATTTCTATTTCCTGCCTAGTTTGTAAAAGATAATGTGCACCCCCAACTTCCAAGCCACGAAGAAGATGAAGTCAAACTCATTGCTAATACTTACCGAGACTAATCAGATGATCCAAGTGCCTTGCTTACACATGCACAGCTGCTGGGAATTGAATTGCTGACATCATCTCATATACTGTGTGGAATGTAACATTGAAATATTAAGGAACACTAATATCAATTAGCAGTCTTCTTATTTAAAAACAAGTAAACAAGAATTAAATAAACATAAAAGTTAGAAACCGTTCATTTTAAAAGGAGGAGAATTCAAATGCTTATACACAAAAAGAAGAGCAATATAAAAAGAATTGCAAGTTGGCTTGTATAATGGATGAAGATGTCTGGGCTTCTCCATTATTATCTTTGATCTTGTAAAAAAATTCTCAGAAGATTAGAGAAAAAAATCATTAAAAAGAGTAAAATGTCATGTTAAAATCACATGCAACATTCTCATCAGAGCGTACACATCCTATCTCATACTCTTTGATGCAGTTACAATGGAATATTTTTTTCTTATAAAGAATGGGGAAAAGACAACTTCAGTATGTACTATGTACCTACCAAAATAAATGGGTCAACAGCATGTCATCTTGAATTGTCTTGGGGAAAATATCCAGCAGAAATTACAGCAACATCACAGATATGTAGACCAAGTATCTTAGAACAGTCAAAGTATCTATTATTGCTTGGTTTTTATCTTTCTCTAAAGGGAAGCTATGTTTGACCTTTAAGGAAGGTCAACAACTTAATTATTGTACTCAAGACAAAGCTACTATGTGCACAGGAAATGAAAGCTAAAGAGAAGCACTTTGGAAAGAAAGACGTTTTACTCTCTTAAATAAATGAGACCTGCAAAATTCAATATTGTTTTCATCCTGACCAAGTCTTCTGGCTGGATGGTAAGTGATGTTCATTGGGTAAAGACAGGAAATCCAGGAGCCTTTCTGCCTTTGCAACACAAGAGTTGTAGCAGGGCAAAGCAGCTTGGCAGACAGTAAAAGAAAAAAAGTCTGTACAGGGAAGTCTCACAGCCATACTTCGTTAGAAAGCCAAATCCACTTGCTTGAGAAAATGAGCACCTTGAGGCATTTTGATTAAAAAAACCCCCATCACTTCTCATGCTAGGACACTGATAGCTCAGATCTTTTAGAAAGTTGCAATTTGAAGAACAAGGAAGAGGCAAGAGCAGTTAGGCTCTGTGACATGCCACCATCTGAGAGAACACCTAAAGTTACAGTTCACCCCAAAAGTCCAAAACAACAACAAAAAAAAAAAAAAAAAGAAAGGACGTGTCTCACCATCACAAAATATAAGCACTATGCTCTGGTGCTGAGCTTTTTAACCAATACTGCTCTGCCAGCTTGTACCTCAGTTTTTACTTTACTACCATACATAGGAGCTATGAGAGGTTTGATTGATCCTTGAGGTCCTTTCAGCAAAACCACTGTGCTGTTATTCAGGTTTGAGCTAACTGGTGCTAATCAGGCCAGCAGGAAGAACAGGCTGTAGCTCATGGAAAGCAAGGGAGGGCACAGCAGGAATGTGGAACATTAGGGTTTCAGAGAGAATCCAGCGTCACCAAAAAGCACAGAGAAGGGATGCTATTCACCAGTGTTGGAAAGGCATGAATCTTTAACGAGGGTGGTCTGGCGAAGGGGCGAAGGGTATAAATCACCAGCCACAAGCCTTTTCCAGAGAGGAAAATATGCCACTTCCAGTGAATAATGCAAAGACTGCAGCCCTACCCTGGCTGAGGAGGGGAGTGACCACTTTACCGTCAACCAGACGAATATCCAGATTACATGATCTTGGAGTGTTCCTAGTCAGATGGATGTGAGCAAGTGTGTAAGTGTGTGCTACCTCTTTCCATAGCTTAACAATATATTTTTTCAATATCTGTACCAAAGTTTGTGCCCACAGGTAAGCACCTCCATAGAAATGTCCTGACTGTCACCAGTGCAGTGTTGCAGCTTCTCCTGTGGTTAATGGGAACCATCAGCAAAGTGCACTTTAACAGCCAGGCTGCTTCTGCTGAGCCTGCTGTTTATGGACTGAAGACCAAAACTCTCACCACTCATCATTGTAGCATGGCATATTCGTACCCTGCGGCACAGCTAAGAAGCTCCATCACTGCTAGTCCTCTCTCTCCCCACTCCATCCTACTCAGGCTTTGAAATACCTCCCTAGTGTTATATGGAGGAAGGTGGGAAGTCCAAGAGGGTAAAGAAATCCCTCTGGCTCCCTACCTGTGGTATATCCCCACCTGTGGGGCTGGCTGATGCTCATCTTTGGGCAGCTTACCTGCTCAGAGATGAATCAATGGGATGGTGTTTTCCAAGAGCACCCTGGTGATTTACAGTTCATGTTGCATTTGCAGAAGTCATGTTGAACTTAGGAGTCTGTATTAAAAATAATGCAAATGGCAAATAATTAAGTATGGGACCTGCGGAAAAAATCAATAGCTGTCATGCAATGAGAAGCTATCTTAATCCCCACTCACAAGGAAAATTACTTTAGTTCGCACAGATAACTTTAATCATGGCATTTCTTACCATTTGAATACCTGACAAATTCTTTCTTACGTAAAAGGAGGAAGAAACTGAACTGCTCAGTTTTGAAGGGTTTATGAGCTTCAAGAATGCAAGAGTGATCTTTCCAATTCAACATCATGATTTATCCAACAGATGTTTAGCAATGTTCTGACCTCTCCGATTTTACAGGGCCTCATTTCTTCACTTAAAATTGGCAGAGCTGCCCTAAAACTAAAACCATCATCAGGTAACCGGTGTGATAATGGCAATGTTCACAAATGCAGGATATTCACTGCAGGTGATAAGGCATTTTAGAGGGAGAAGAACAATCTAAGTTTCAAGTTCAAAATCAGGTACTTTCTGCCTTTTTCCAACCAGTGGGAAAATGGTGAAAAATTGTCCCAAGCGAGCAAACTTTCACTGAAGCCTGCACAGTGGCTGAGAAATGCATGGTCTGGCTAACGTTAATGACCGATTATATAGATTTAACACAAACGGATTTTAGAATGGCTGGGATCGTGTTTAATCTGTCTGCATGTATGTATTGACAAAGCCCACAGCCTGTATCTGGGCCAAGGCTTTCACAGTCACTGCTTCCAGGATGTAAACTGTTGTCTGTAGTCTTTGTTCTCAAATATATGACCTTGCATTTTGCTGTTTTAAAACACATGTTTAGAGGAGTCTAGTTTACCAAGTGTTGCAGTTTGCCTCACAGACTTGACCCATCTTGTTTATTTACCACTATGGCATATCTACAACTTTTCCAGCAGCTAATTTATTTTTTTTTCTTCTTTCAAACCCATCATAACAATAATGAATAGCCTGGGGGCAAGAACATATCATTGCAGAACCTTGATAAAAATACCCTCCTGATACCCTTCTGTTATATCCGTTTACTCATTTAATATGTGCTACATTTTGGGTAGTGACATTTTAAAACTGTTTTGTACTGTCATTTTTATTATCAAAACTAAACTGACTGGTGTCATTTACATCACTGTCTCTAACTACATGTTGACTATTTTGTGCATCTGATTTTCTTGCAGTTGTCTCAGAACTGACATCAGGTTAACTGGCCTATATTTACTTAGGGATACTGGGAGAAGGTGGTCACCTCGTTCATCCTTCTAAAATAATAAAACATTTGTTCACTTTTGGCTCTCTGGAATTTCCCTAGGACCTTATGAAATAAGGGGGTCCACAAGAGACAGTGATATAAAGTACAGACTGCTAAGAGCAAGAGAAAAAAAAATCTCGGCCTTGAGGCTTGGAAACAATGTTGTAACACTTGGTTTCAACCAGATCAGTATGGAAATGGGTAATGTTTGTTTCTGTGGATTAGTAACCTGTCCTGGTTTTGATACTCATGTATTCAGCTCCCTTAGAACTACATTCAGTCCTGCAATTTACATCCATCTAAAATCTCCAATGTCAAATTACTGAGTTGTGCTGACTCCAGCAGCAGCATAATATGGCATTACCAAGCACTGCCTGGTTTCCACCTGTTGAAGTAAATTTCCTGTGTTAGCGCCAAACTGCACCCCAGCTTGCAAGTAGCAGTGCAACTGGCCTGAATTGCAGGATTTTATTAGACCTTCTAAAGAAGGCAGTTTTAGCTGCTTTCCAGTTGCGTTAGTAAAACTTTCCTCCAACTTCAAGCATTTTTAAGGGTAACACACCTATTAAAAATGGAGACGACTATTCATCCTTCAGGAGAACATCACTGCATGGAGACATCACTAGGAGACAGTGTTTGACAGCAGACATGTTTTTTGTAATTTTTTTCTCAACCTAATTTTAAAGGCTCAGAGACAGAAGGTCTTTGGCTTTTCCCTACCACAGTAAACGAATTGTCTCCTCCTTCACACTTCTGTATTTTAAGGCTGTGCCTACATGGAGCCATTTTAATGGGACAGCAGAGTTGTGCTGAAGTCCCAGAGTGCTCTCTGAAGGCCTGACAGATAAACAGATGGCAAAGAAAGGGAGTTCCTAGACACCAAGGAGCAGTGGTCAGTAGATACACCTCTGAGAAACAGCATGAAGTATGCCCTGAAGTATGTCCAGTTGACATTTCTTCTATATACACTGGAGAGAAATCTATTCTACTGAAAATTTTGCCTTTGAACTAAAACCATCTGCAATCAGATCCTTAAGTCTGAAGAAAATAGGGTACTTAAACGTTGACATCAAATTAGGAGAAATCCAGGAAGAGAGACTTCTTTGACTAATGATCTGTCTTTAAGAGATTCCCCATAGTTTTCCAGAAAACATACAGTAGATTCAGCTGCTTTCCTTCATTCTTGGTGGGAGGTGGGGGGGAAGACATAGCTACAGTTAGAGATCCCTCTTGTCTTTTTTTTCTTAGGGTACACCATATCTGTTTCCTTAGGACATTATTTCCCTTTCATCAAGAAGTATGGTTTTCACAGATACACTGTTTACATGGGCACAGGGGCAATCTCTGTGCATTTTCTTCCACCCATACTCACAACAGAAAGAAAAGAAAATTGCATAATAACACAGTAGCTTTCATCACTACTTTTAGGGCTGATCCAATATCAGCATTTCTCTTTCAAGAATAACTCCTACTCTCAACAACAGAGAAGTAGAACTGCTCTTTATTCTTCATTAAACATCCAGAGGGCCAGATACCCTGCTGGAGTACTTTAGGGTAGTGGCCACTGAGCTCAGATAGAAAGAACTCATTCTGCACCATGGTTTCTTTCACTTCATTATTTTCCCCAGATGAAGCCTCAAATGCACCTGCAGAGACAGATTCCTGAGCTTGAGAGGCAGTACCAGCTCCACATCCTTCATTTTCACACCTATTTCTTTAAACATTTATTCAGGAGGACAAAGTCTTAAACTAACTGATGACTTTTTATAAATCAAGAGCACTCCTGTTCGGTGACTATTCCATGGCAATATAAATTTGGCCAAAAGGTTTGGTCAACAAGAGTACATGAAGAGTCCCAGTGGTTTAGAGAGGGATGGAGAGCTCCAGCTGTAGATTTTGCATCTTAAGGTTTGCTATAAATAAATTTATGCTCTGTAAAGTTCCTTCTGCTCCTTATATGGTGCTTCAGGACATGCCCTATATCCACTTATGACTTTCACTGATGTTCCTCAAATTTGTAATAGAAAGATTGTGCTGAACAGTGACACAATAGTTCAACCAGACCTCTGTGGTTCTTAACATTTCTGCAAAGACTTCACTCAACACAAATTTGGGAGCACTATGATACACAGCAAGTGCAATCCACCCGTGGCCAGGCAGAGATAGCCAGCCTCTATCTCCAAAATTATAGCAGTGGAGTCCTAGCTGCGCTTTCTCTCAGGCGTGTTATTCAGATCAGAAGTAGGACCAACAAATAATAACTGCCTGGTTCAGCTAATTTTACTGTAATCACATCCCACATCTTCTCTGACATAACTGGGTACAAGCTGTCAGCAAAAATATGCTGGTTCCCTCTTGCACTATTAATTCTTGCAAGCTTTACAGATATTATTTTTAAAAAATGAAAACCTGTTAAAAACATGTCTTTTGTCTCCATTAATAACAAAGGGTGGAATTCAATGTCATCTTGATGCATTTGTTGCCAGAAGAGTTTCCTTTGAAAGTATAAAAAGCTACTGAAAAATCAATGTTTTTCATTGATATAGCACTGATACTAGAGAACTTTAAAACCTTTTGCCATGCTGCTTCTCCTGTGGAGAAAGTGGTTAACTCTGTCCATATACACATGGGCAAATGCATCAAGTTCTGTCCATAGCTTGTGCCTTGGGCTGCAGCAAACAAGCACTTCAATTTATAACAGACACTGGAGAATATGAATATTTTCTTTACTACTCAGCTCCAGGAAAGGATAATTACTATAAGCAAAACCAGATGAAAATCTGAGAATATTTTATGATCCACTTTCATTAAAAAAAGTCTCTATTAGCCTTAGAACAATGGGGCCAAATTCACACTTGGGGTAACATCACTGACATCAGTAGAATACTACAATTAATTTGGCCCATGGGATCTACTTGAAAATATAACATAGTGTCACACAGATGACAGCCAAATTCTGTGGAGAAAATCTTTCTATACTGACTAATTTGGCTTTAAAAGGCAGCACAGCTGTACAAGCAGTAATTCAGTGGGCTGGATGTTCAAGTGCAACTCTGCTTACATCTGCACTATAAAGCTCAGTTGTAACTACCTGAGAATCTGTCCAAGTGCCTTTTCCAGACCAAATGGGAGATCACAGTATAAATATTATTCAGCACCAGAATGATGCTTATATGACACTCAGAAAAATAAAGAGAAAGATACTGGGAGGTAGAATTTAAAAGCAACTAGGTAGCCAAAGATCTAAATGAAACACTGATATCCCTTGCTAATCCTTTCTTATCCTGGCTCCTCTTTCTCCCATCAAGCAGTCTCCTGAACCATATTAAGCTGCAGGGAGAATCAACAAGAAAAGCAGAAGGCTCTTTTGCTGTTTCTGTCATCATTTATTTATTTTTAAATAGAAAATTCTTGTCCGTTTCAGTGATGACATTTTAATGAATCCATCAATCACTGCAAACTCCAAACTAGAATCCTACATAAGAGAGACCTATTTGTAATACATGACCTAAGCTCATACCTAACGAAATTAGTTCTCAGGGAGACAATGCAGGTCTTTCATTGCTGTCTCCATGGAATCGTAATGATTAAGCTGGACAGGGCCTTGTGGGTCTTCAAATCCAATCCCCTACATCTAGCATCACTTTATCCCTGTGTTGTTCCCTTCAGTGCATTATCTAATCCTTTGCTGACTGATTGTGACCCACCTTACAACTTTGCTTCCATGGGCAAGTTTTCACTGTGTGTTGCCTAAGTAAGCTCTTGATCACCCTTAGAGGTCTTCAGTTCCCCTGTATCAATGATTTTTAGGGTGTTTGGATCCATACTATCTCCTCTTCCCTTTATTAGTTTAAGTCTTTCCAACATTGCCTTTTGCTTTTCTTGATTTCTCACTCATTTGTTCTGTACATCTCAGTGCTGCAGGTTCTATTTCAAGGGTAGCCCAGCCAATGCTGTATCACACCTCTGCCACCATGTTGGGCTCCTCAGGGCACATTCATAGCCAAATCTTTGGCTTGTTTTGCCACTGCCATATGCAGTAAATTGCCCAATTTTACTGCATCATAATTCAATTCTTTGCTTCCCTTTTTATGGCTAACAGACCCATTATGAGTTGCTTTCATTACCTTTGCACCATTTCTCTCAGGTTGACATTTCACAGTTCTCTTATGCCTCTGCTTTCTTACCAAAGCACTGGTTTTCTTTGCTACTTGTCCTGTACCTACAGGATCTTACTTCTTATACCCAGATTGAGAGGATTACTTAACCAGTTAGGTTGAGCGCATTCTCCCTACCTCTTGCCCAATACTCCCCCCAGTGATGCCACTGAGATGCAAATCCCTAAGATGATTTTTTAAATAAAATTTGACTTAGAGAAGATCCTGACTCCACATTCAAAACTTCTGAGCTCTCCACTCTTCACTGACTGTTATTTTGGATGTTGGTGATTTAAACTTATGTAGATGACTTAAATGCATTCAGTGTGCTGCATCCATGGACAAATCCATGGACAAATATCCCTGCTGGCTTCAGAAGTATCAAAGAAAGCAGTTGCTGCTCCCTCGTGGTCATCAACATCATCCTTGTTCTGAAAGTTACTGTCGCCTAAACTTTGCTTCTATTTACGATCTTCTATCTACTGTCCCTCTGCAGAGATGCTTTTATCTATGCTTTTGGTTAAGTCAAAGTGAACCAAGGTAATGAGGACTCACTACTGAAACAGCTTAAATCAAGCCATGCCTGCAGCCTCACGTGATGACTCGACAAGACTCACATTGGGACATTGTTACAAACAGCAGTTTCTAAAGAAATTGGGCAATCCTGAACTCCACATCCTTTTCCACTTTCTTTTTTACCACTTGGTAAAAAGTGTTTTCACTGACTATATCTCCTGTCAGTACTGTCTGGCATGACTATGAAACCATTTTAAAACTTAGGTGGCCCCTTGCTTTTCAAAGAACAAAAAGAGACCAGAACACTTGTATACAATACAGAAATCAAAGCTTAGATATTATCACGCAGCTGACTTCCTTCTGTACTCACCATGGATGGCATCACACAGTAAATCTGCAATTACAACATGAATGGCAATTTCAAAACCTTTAGAAAAAAAAAATCTTCATATATTGGCACCAGCACAGAATCAATACTTTGTTGTCAGTGTACCTTTATTCTTTTGAGGTCCCTTGACCCTTAGTGTATTCATTACCAAGATATTTCTTTTCCATCTGTTAAAACCCACCATGAAAATCAGACAGGGCTCTTGTGCCCATTCTCCTTGTTTTACACTTGAAGGCTGGCTTTACTCGCTGTTGCCAATTATAGTCCTGGAAGGCTAGTATAAGAAGTGACCACCCTCAGAAAAGAATCTGCTTTAGCTGTTTGCCTCTCAGTGATCAAACATGCCCAAATTTCCTTCACAAAGCTAGTTCTGAGGAAATATATCACTTTTTGTTACCTTATAATTTTCCATTGGGACTGGAAGAGTTCTGTGGAGAAACTACTGGACCACCTGTGTCTTAAAGCACTGTCCTCTCTCTGTTGGAATTGTTCTTGACCTGTTTTCGCAGTATCACTTGCCCTGAATAGAATACAGTCCTCATTCCCATCAGCTTTCCTTATTTTCTTTGCCACTGGTTCACATCTAACATTCTTAGTTATGGAAGAACAAGGCATCTCTCTGCTTTTTGGCTCCACATTGTTCCTTCCTTGTTATAAACAATCAAGGGACCTGTCTGCTGTCATGAACACACATGTCATACTGGTGTGATGGGATCTCCTCTTCTCTCCTGCTTGTCTGAAAATCAGTCTGGCTTTTCTTTCCCCCTTCATTCTCCACTGGGGAGTCTCAATCCTGGCTGTCTATACTGTCTTGTCATTTTGTCTTTGGGGGGTAGTTTCCTTTCCTTTCTTCTTTGCCTCTGAACTGTTTTCCTTCTCCAGTTGAACAAATTTGTTGCTCAGCTTCATCTCTCCTGCATTAGCTAATTTCATGCTCTCTCTTGCACTTGGGTACAGTTCTCCCATGGATATCCTTTCCCACCTTTCTGTTCTCTAGGCCTCCTTCTTCAGAAGTTGTTGTGCTCTAATGTTGTTTCTGCTGTCTCCTCAGGATGTTCCTCAATCACATCTTTGAATTCCTGTCTAAATTTCAGGTTACCTCCACTTGCCTCTTTAGCACTCGCATAATTTCCTCCATGACTATAGTCAAATTACATTTCATATTTATGTACCTTCCATTGTGTGCCACACTGCACTGATGTGCTGGGAGATTTTACAACCATCCATCATGTTGTGAACCCTTTCCTCTTTTGTCCATTTCAAATTATTCTTCAGAAGAGCCTAACAGAGTTAGGTACCAAAATTCCACTGACACTAGGTGCTAGGTGCATTTGTTTATAATACATGTTAGAGAAACAGGAGACTATCACAAGCTATTAAGCAATAAAAATCCCTGCAACATGATCTGTTGTGGTTGGACATTTTATTAAAATCCTGGATAGTCATTTGCAAAAAAGCTGACATGCAGAGTTTGGATTTAATCTTCACATTTCCACTCAAACTGTGGCATTGTTTGAACACAACAGCTTTGGGATCCTGGCAAAAGAGTAAAACTGTCCGAGCTGTTCCACTCTGGTTTGAATTATCTCTCTTTTATTTATTTATTTTTAGCTTTGAAGTCTGTGTACTTTAAAAATCAATGAACATCATATTAACAAGCAGACACTAATTACATTTTAACAAATTGGAAAGGCTTGGCTACAAATCTTTGAAAAGATAAATTCACATTTTAAAAAGCTTCCTAATCCAACTGGCATCATTGTAATAAGACAATGACAAAGCCTGCACAGAATGGAAACGTTAAAAGAATCTGTTTTCCAGAATTTTTTTCTATGATTTATAATTAGTCTTCATCATTGTGCTGTCTCATACACTAGGTCTGGTAAACAGAGTACTTGTGACTTGTACAGGATAAATGGAGAAGTTCTGAGATGTAGGAATTAAAAGATCACTCAGATAATAACAACACTTAACTGTTTTGTAGGTCTTCTCATCAGTTCAGCTTCGTGCTTTACAAATAAATCAGGATCACTATCATAGTTTTACAGAGGGATAAAAATAAGGCAAGGAATGCTAAAGTGTCTCATCTGCAATTACTTAGCAGAGCAGAAACAGATCAGAACTTGGGTGTCTTGCAACCAGTTTAGAGCTCTGGTCCATAGGTTACAGTGGTTTGCTGAGCAATTTTTAAAACACGGGTATTGGAGCATGCAGTGGGAGTCAAGAGAGTTTGTATCAGGATGTTCTGCAGACTGGGAAATGCCAAAAGTGTAAACAGAAGGTCCAGGAACTATGAAAAATATCATGCCTCTTCTGACCACTCTGGCTCAGAGAGTAGCTGCATCCTTGGTGTCAGGGTTTTTTTGAAAAGCAGCTCCCACATGAAAGCAGGATCCCCAGCAACGTGCAAAACAGTTTCTGTACAGTGCAGAGAGCTAAGTCATCACGAGGGCTGTGTGGTAACAACAAGGGGAGAGTAGGACACACACAGGATACTTGTGTCAGAGCAAGCTCCAGGAAATACACAGGGGAAGCTATGCTTTTGAAATGTCCCCAGTGATTTCATCACTTCTGTGCAATTCCAAACAGCTGCTGGAGAGGTCAACAGATGAGGAACCCACTTCAGATGAGAGGCTATCTGCAGCACAGTAAAAGCTACCCTGTGCCAAGAAACACTTACTGAAGTGCCATGAACCACAGAGGGTCATATTGGATCCAATAGGCTTAGCTGTCTATTTTATGTTGTACTCTGACCTGGTGACAGACCTGCTGCTTGCTGTGCTGGGAGTGGAAATGGAGCTACCAAAGATAAGGACAACAGACATGACGGTACTTCATACTTCATGGCATGGGAGATCAGTTCTATGCTCCAGGAACTGGAGTATACATATACATTTACATTGGCCCATTCACAGGATACTGGAGTCAGCTCACATTCATAGCAAATTCTTTGAGACCATTTCAACAGAAGTGATAGAAAAGCAGGCTTCACCCATCACATCTGGTACCATTGCTCCATGTCACACATACCAAAATTTCTCTGTCTGTTACTGCAAGTACTTGACTTATTTGTGAGAATTGATTTTCTAGACTTCCTACAGTGTCCTCCTTTAATGGCTACATATTCTGGTTGAGCTGATTTGCCAGAAAGAAACACATCTGCTGGAGTGACCTACAGGCCATGTCCTTCTGTATCTGCAGAGAAGAGGACATATTGTCATGCCTGGCCTGGAGCCACATCAGTTACACCTGGCAGAGCAGCACAGACAGTTGTCACCATACCACAGCCACTCCTAGCAGTGGCATCCCAGCAATGATGCCCAATGAGGGTGTCACAGTCATCAGTCGTGCTATGCATGGTTGTTACTAGAATATCTGAAAAATTTTCAGCATTAGCACTGTTCTCTATAGATAGTGACTCCAGCATTACTGCAAACCTGGTTACCCCTACAGCACAAGTTTTTGAACTCAGGTATACTGATAACAATTAATACTTGTTGGCCTTGGCATAGCATCTAGCAGAAGTGACTCTCCAAAAAGGATCTATGAAATATAATAGAGTACCAAGTATCAGGGACATCTGCTGTGGCACCCTATCTACCCTGCCTTCTGTTCGTAAAAAAACTGAAGTAGCACAAGGGGTGCAGTATTTCTCTTTGCCTGCTTTGCAGTCACTATTTTGATATTAAAGACCAAGTATTCTACCTAGATGGTTAAAAAGATTTAACAACTCCTGTAACACCTGCACAAAAAAATTTCGTTGCATGTAACGGGATCTAGTCTAAGTCTCCAGGTCCCCCATGTCTCTCCAGATCCTGTGCCTCTACATTATCCTTTTCATTTGATTAGCATGTGATATGAATGGATCTGTCATTGCTCCCTTATGTCATTGTCAGTGACATATGACATATGTGGAAACAAACACACTCACCTCTTAGGTAACTGCTGAGCAACCAGGCTGATTCAGACTCCTGACTCCTCTTCTGATGGTGCTGAATTATTATTTTCTGTGGCCACTTGGGTGTGGTTTTGGGACCATCCTGACAGGTCTGAAGTTCTGTCTCACTAATGGATACAGTGAAATTCTCATTATCTTGTGACTGGTCTGCAGTGAGCACAAAAAACAGCGGTTGTGTAAGTAAATGAGGGAAACACATAGATACTTTTTTTGAAGGCCTCTGGAGGCTCGAATGTTCAGCTGCCAATATTGGAATGACATCTGCCATTTTTCAGCTGGTGGTGTAGTTTCTTTAAAATTTGGTACTGATTTGTGTTTTAATTTGAAGAACAATTAAACTTCATGCACAAATAAAAAGCTGATCATATATTAGAGAATCTCTATTGGATTTTGAAGCAGGCTAGAAAGTACATAAACACCTTTAGTGTAGATTTTTTTTTCACAGCATTACTTTGTTCCCTTTCTCAGCATGACAGGAAAATTGTGATGCACCTTCAAACACACACATTTTTGGGGGAAAAAAAAAAGAAAAAAAAAGAAAATTGAAATCCTACCTTAAATAAATCCACTCCCATATCTTGGTTCCCTGTGAAGAGCAGCGGCTGTGAAATAGTCCAGAGACATAAGCTTTCAAACCGCTCTGAAATAAATGCAGGCAGCTCACCTCACACTGACAGGTTGCTCTCATGGTTACACTCATTTTAAACCAACAGTATTGACTTCAAAGCAAGATTTAACCGGATCTGCACTTGCATGAGTGATAGATCAAGCCCATTCTTGGTTCAACAGCTTGGCCAGTTCAGATTTGGTTCAGCTTAGAAATTTAGCACCATCAGTAGGAAACTTTTATTCAAAAAGGAAAGACTGAAGTCTGCAGAAGCTGATGCGATACCAGGAAAAGCAGGCAGAGTGAGGCAATACCTAAAAAGCCAACTGTTACACTTACAGGTACTCTGCAGCTGCCAGTGTGCTTTCCCCTAGACCCAGAGGACAGAAACTAGCAGAACAGAGAGAACAATATAAAGAGGCAGGAGAAGTGGATGGGGGAAGCACCTTGACAAGTTTGGTAAGCTCAGGAAAGGAATGCTTTCTAAAAGATGAGGTGGGATAAAGGTACAGGAAAGGGCAAACAATTCAGATACTTTGTCAAACAGACAACTCTTGAGTCTTCCCATAGCATGAAGGTCAATCAAGATTTTATGTATGATAACAAGGTGCTGGAACTGCAGCCTGCTAACAAAAAGTTAGTGTATTCATACTTACATTTCCACTGCATTAAAATATGACAACTTGAGCAATTTTTATTTATTGAAGGCAGTTCTTCTTCAAAACCTTCTAAAACAATTACAGAGAACTACATCTCCTGAGAACATGCATGCCTGAAGATGTATATTCTAGGAAATATGTCATCCTTATGCTAGATGTACTAATTCCCTAATAAGTACTCCATCAGGTTTTTTCTTAAGCTAGCTAAAATAGAGTCTCCAAGTGCTGATCAACTCTAAATCTATTACAATTGATGTAAATCTGGAAAAACTCCACTGAAATGACACTGGTAGAAAAGCCAGTGCCAGACCATTACTAAGCCCTACAGGGAAAATCTAAAAGTCTGAAGTTCCTGGGAGTTTATTATTGCACCAGTGGAACAGGGATTTCTCCCTCACTGTTTCCCAAGCCCAGGGACAGTCAGCCTGTACTTTCTTTAATGTGTAAGGGATGGAAGAAATCAGAAAAGAGCATATAATAAATCAACTGACAGTCTCTGAAAAATAGCTGTCCTGTCTCCTTAATATGAGAGAGTAATGTTCTGAGAGCAGGAAGAATTCAGCTTTAGACAGAAAACATTCCCCTATAGGGGGACAAAAAGTGATCATTCTGTTTAATCAATCTCAGGCCTCTCTTTGAGGGAAATAGCATGTTGCCTGCAATAGCACGTGTAATAATGTTTGCTGAAACATAAACTATGGCTGTATACCCCAAGATGGAAGGTCAGAAGTCAACTGAGGATCTGGCCGCAGATGTTCGACAGTAGAGATCAAAACGCAATATATCAAATTCAGCACTTTTCCTCGAGGAACAGGTTGCAGAAATTTCTCAACCCATCTCCTTCACAGTAAGTGCACTCAGCCTGCATGTAACAAAGCTGTACATCACAAATTGCCAGGTTAGTCAAAGTTCACTTATCCTAATTTCTCCTTGTCCTGTGCTTGACTATTTTAGTATTTATACAGTGAGTTTGCTCTTATCCACAAACACAGCTCCCTTGAACCTCTGCAATGTTTTTCAAGTCTGTCTACCAAAGTGAAGAATCATATGACACCATTTAGTCCTCCCCCAGCCCTTGATATATGTTTCCTAAAGCCGACATTCGATATTATGGAATGTGTTGTAATCAATTCTTAAAGTTATAGCACCACTGGATTTTTATTAACTTGCACAACAACAACAACAAAAATCCAACAAAAAATGGGCCCTCATAACCAATCAGCCTTGTTATATCCTGAAAGCTGCTTTAACAAGCAGGGAGTAATATAGTGTAATTGGTATTCCGCAATTTAATTGTTCTGTTCTTAAATCTAATATTGCAGCTGTGGGTTAAGTTTACACCACAGCTTTCAAGAGAACATGAAAGTGTGGTACATCTGTGCAACAGAAAGCTAAACATCTCTCATCTGATGTGTTTACAATGACATTTGATAGCGTGGAATGGTTTGGAGTTCATTCTTAAAGCTGCAGAACCACTTTTCAATGCTGCAGAAAAGGGAAAAAGCCTCCAATCTCCTTCAGACAACTCAGCCCACATAAGCCTGATGATAATGCTGCTGCAGGCTTTGCAGGGAAGCTGCTGGCTGTAACAATTTCTTCAAGTATCTTTCAGCATTTGTCACTCAGGCAGCGGAAAAGAGGACAAGGACATCTTCCCCCTCAAATGACATAATCAATTATTTGAAAAACAAACCACTCAAAAAAGTCTGCAACTAGCCAAGTAAAGCAACCCCTGACATGCATAAACCAGACAAGAATATGTCAAGAAACGTTATTAAGTGGATGACTTCATCACATTTAGAAATGGTAGAGTTTTCAATTTAACAGGTGGCAGAACTGCTTATGGTATCTTGATCTTCACATTCTGTATAACTACAGCTTCGGCATTATGTAGTTGTTAGTGAATTTATTAAGCCCATAAGTAGTTCAAGAAACTTAGGAATGGGCCCATAAATGTCATCTGCAGTTTGTGAACTGCAAGTATCTGACTGTTTTGATCAAGGTTTTTACGGGAAAGTTAAATGGTTATTAAAATTATTTACTACTGCTACACGAAAAGAGAGCAAGCCTGCTGAAGAGCTTACACTGTGATAAGATGTGATAGGCTGTGGGTCAAATGTGTTAGCAGAAAAGCATTTCTGTTTATGTCTAAGCCCAAATTTTTGTACATTAAAAAGCTTACAGTTTATTTAAGTAGCTGAGAAAGGATCTGTGGAGGGGAGGAGGCATTCTCCCTTTCCCATAATCTGCTGTCAGACATACATGATCTGATGAGGCTACTTTTCTTATTCTCACTGTAAGCTGCCTTCTAACATTTTCTGTCCTTGGAGAAATGCATGATAGGGCAACTTTAATTAAAGACGTTACTTTCTGCCTATTTGTCTATAGCAGTCCACACCAATGCCTTGATTTATGCTCTTTAACAGATAAAAACATTCTCACTGATGAAGCTCAGCTATATTACCATACTACACTGGAATAAATTCAGTTTTTAAACTTTATTATTTCAGTCACAATTAAGACTATCTGAAGCCTCTTCATAAAAAGGGGCCATAACAAAAGCTGAACGTTAGCAACTCAATCAATGGATGCATTCATTCTGCATCAAAAATACCATAAGAAGGACAGATCTCCTGGGGAGGCAAATCTGTATCAATATTTCAGTCTTTTGAATACAGAAATTTGATACAATAAAATGCAACACCCGAGCTTCCCCTCCTTTCAATTAACTGCGTAACAAAAATTGTCCTTAGAAGGGAAGAAATGCATTTGTGTTTTATAGTTTTTGGGTTTTCCCCCTTTTCATAGCAACATAATGTTCTCTTCATGGGTGGAAAACTTAATCTTCAAGTTCAAGCCTAGTTTCTTCATACAGTTCAGGATGAGATGACTTGGAATACCGTGAATATTTCAGATGGAGAAAATCACCCAATTCATCCAGAGCATTCAAAACCTGTAAGACCATTATAGTGTGTCAATTCTCTTAGAAAATAAATGAAGTTCAAGTAACCTCTACTTCACAGCAGAACAAGATCATAAAAGCATCAATTAAAGAAAGTTTGAAAGGCAAATGGGCAAATTGTGCTTTTATTCTCCTGTAGTGAACATCAATACAGTCATACATGTACAATAGCATCTACAAGAACAGAAATTACTCCTTCAGTAGGTTATGGTTTATTAGTAGGTATATTAACTGAGCATAGATGAAAAAAATTGACCTTTTTCTAAAAGCACAGGGAGATAATAACCCAGATAAAAAGTTATCTTTGGTTGTGCAAAAGGGAAGCGTAGGGCAATATGTCAATATTTTCCTATAGATCCCAAAGACTCGAGTTGCCATTGCATTTTCTTAGATGAGACCAGCCCGCAGTGGTGATCAGAGTCACCATAAATAGCCTGAATAGTTTGAGATATTTTTAGTGCATTCCATTATCTTCTTGTATTAATATCACAGGCCTAATTAATAATGCATTAATATTGTAATGCAATTTGCTGAGCTGCATCCCCAGCTCTCAGCAGATTCAAAGAGTAGCCAGGGAACACTATACCATAGAGAAGCAGCTCACTGTTTTGCAGCATCTGATCTACATTCAAGAGCAGCCAACATTTTGGCATCAAAGAAGAAAATAGCAATTTTGATTTTGAGCCTGTTTCTGTTAAGCCACTAAAATGAGCTCAAGAACAAAAAGGAGTAATTTAGTAATGGTTTATGCAGAGAGATAGCTTCAAGGTCATTAAGGAAGTTATTCTTGGGAGCTTGCCCTTTCATGGATTGTTCCTCTTTTTAGTTCCAGGCTGAGATTCAAAACAAATTTTGCCAAAGGGAAAAGTTTTCATTGTGCTTGTTACCTGTTGTTACCCTGGTTTAGGCACATTCACAAAGTGTTTGTCCTAAATACTTTCCATCTGCAAGTAATTAAACTCAGGGCATTTCCATTCCCCCATACTGTAAGGACATTTAAAGAATGCCACAAGTATTATGACAATGATCCCACTTTCAAAGGCAAAAATATAGCATGTTCAAGAATGATGGCTGGGGAGTGTTTCAGACCTTCACTGCTACCAGGAAGCAGCAACATGCAGGTATCAGGAAGTGAACGTGCAATAATGACCTCAAAATGTAATGGGCTTGACATTTGGGGGTGGGGGGAGAGGAAGAAAATCAAAGCAGTAACCTCGAGAGATTAAACTTCAGATCAACTTCACTGCCTACTGCTAGTTACGTAAGCCAAAATCTACATAAACAGAAAGCTGGCAATGACCAACACAAGTATGTACGTATGCCCTGTTCCATGCAATATTATCTTTAAGGTATTATAACTTGGTAATAAATACTGCACCTTAAAGAGCAGAAGGGATTTTACACTGCACACATGTAAGGCAGATTCTTCCGTGTTGTTTGAGAGGGGTCTACACTGGCGTGGGAGCTGATCAGCTGGGCAGGGCTCTGGCCTCAAGCTCCACATGAATCTCAGGATGCAAATGGAGAGCCAGGGGCTCTCTGCAGGCACAGGTGCTTGTCTGCATGGAGTGGCATCTTTAACTCAAATGCCTTCCATGTTCATAGATTTTTTGCTTTGACCATCATACTTGTGCAAAGAGAGAAAAAAGAAAGCCTGACATTTAATGTTAAGCCTCTGTGTTTCATGCCTCTAAGTTGGCTTATTCCAAGAATGAAAGAACGTATATCAAGCCAGGCCAAAAACACCTTCGGCAAGAAAGGGAGATGGAAAATTTCAAAGAGTTTATTTTAAACACATTTCTGACTGCATTGGAATGGAGGTTTACGATGGAAGCCTTAACATACTCTTAACAGTGTTTCTGATATCAGAGAAAGATATAGAACTGAGATAGGCCAGACAGTACCAGTTAAACTTCATTAGGTTCAAACAGTTCCAAATACTGTTTGGTATTTCCACCTGTACCCCCAAGGCTGTCCCATATACTTCTGCAATTCAAGAAACACGTGGACATATGGAACGAAAATAAGGTTATGGAAAACTCGATTTTCAATTATTTCCATATCGTGGCATGCTTCCTACTACTATGATAGTTTTGACCTAGCATTTAACTTTTGTCTTGCTGTGCTCTTCATATAGGTCTTTATTAGTGCCGACAGATTTGGTCACTATTAGAAATAGAAGAACATAACAAATTAACTCTCCCATAATTTATTTTAAAAAATAAAATATATAAGGCTAAAATGCCTTCAAAGATCAAGTGGCAAGGCCAGAAAAACAAATGTAAAAATGAATTACTGAGATTCAAAGTAACAGACACACAGCTTCTCCCAACCTCCTTTGCATCTGAAGTTAATTTCAGCAGGACATCTGCTGTGCTTACCGTGTCTAACATCTCCCGTGTATGTGCAGCTGACACACAAAACCGAGCCCTGGATTCTGTGATAGGAGTAGCTGGAAACCCAACCACAACCACCCCAATATTTTTTTCTAACATGCGTCTTGCAAAAGCCCTAAGGAGAGAAGAAGAAGAAAAAAACCAGAAGTAAATCATCTCCAATAAATTGACCACAGAGAGAAAACATTCAAGTATAATAAAACAATGGATAAAATGCTGCCTTCAATTGAAGTGGATGGTAATATTCCCATTGAATTCAATAAGAGCCGGAATTTTACCAGTAGGACAGAGATTCTTTGCTGCTTAACAGCTCATGAAGCCAAGTGGGTGTCAAATACTAGAAGTATGATGGCAGAGAGAGCACTGTAGAACAGACATGATTCAATTATGTCAATGAAAGGCTTTGAGTGCAAATCAAAATGTGTGGGCATTCACAGTCCCTAAGCACGGAAGTTTGCCTTCTGGAAGGTATGAGAGCTGGGTTCCTGCACATCAACAGGAATAAAACAATTTGTGTGATGGCTTCTTTGCTCTCACAATTACTCTGCCAGTTTAGGAACCTTTCGTGTGGTATGTACTAGACCTGCACATGGCCACCCTAAGCTACTTGTAAATACTCCCTACAGCTCAACCCTTACCTTATGCTGCTACTGACTTCTGGTCTGCATGTCCAAGTTAGTGCACAAGTGCTGCTTGATAGGTACTGAATGGTAAAACATGCAAAGACCAGTTGAAGGTCAGATGGGGAAAAAGAACATCCATCCAAAACAATTCATACATCAAAGGCAATGTATCTCTTTTCATGATTACAAATAAAAAAAAAAATCCACATTCAAAATACTATTGAAATTATTATTCCAGAGCAAGTTAGAAAAGGATAGGAGAAATTTAAAAAATTCTGAATAATGGAACAGCTAAAAACTAAGTATAGGGCCAAATTTAAAATAGAACATAACTAAATGATGAATTCACCATAATGGTGTATGTTTCTTTTGTGAAGCATCTACCACACATAACTACATTTTTACAGTGTACACCAAATAACCTATGAACTTGAATAGTGTTTATTTTGCCAATAGTTGGGGGATTTTTTCAGTACTTACCCTATCTTACCAGGCATATAAAGGAGTAATGGGACAACAGGGGAATCATCATTGCCATAAATGATGAAGCCCATTTCATGCAGTCGTCGTCTGAAGTATCTTGTGTTTTTCCCCAGCTGGCGCACTCTTTGGAGCCCTGAAATGAGTCAGTCAGGAGAACAGTCAGCACAAAGATCATAACCAGAGTCTAGTAACAGGCAAGAAACAGGGCTGTGGGTTCAAAAAAGTTTGGCTGAAATGCATGTAGAATCATAGAATCATTCAGGTTGGAAAAGACCTTCAAGATCATCGAGTCCAACTATCATCCATGCCCACTAGACCATGTCTTGGAAAGCCTTGTCTACATGCTTTCTGAATACCTCCAGGGATGGTGGCTCAACCACTTCCCTGGGCAGCCTGTTCCAATGTCTCACAACCCTCTCAGTAAAGAAATTTTTCCTAATGTCCAACCTAAACTTCCTGTCCTGCAACTTGAGGCCATTTCCTCTTGAACTATCACTAGCCCCCACCTTGATACAACCCCCTTTCAGGTAGTTGTAGAGAGCGATAAGGTTCCCCCTTCAGCCTTCTTTTCTCCAGACTAAACAGCCCCAGTTCTCTCAGCCGCTCCTCATAAGACTTGTGCTCCAGGCCCCTCACCAGCTTTGATGCCCCTCCCTGGACATGTACCAACAACTCGTTGTCTTTCCTGTAGTGAGGGGCCCAAAACTGAACACAGCACTCGAGGTGCGGCCTCACCAGTGCCAAGTACAGGGTAACAATCACCTCCCTGCTCCTGCTGCCCACAGAATTTCTGATACAGGCCAGGATGCCGTTGGCCTTCTTGGCCACCTG
>JANZLQ010000086.1:15822794-15894892 GCA_026212715.1 Elanus axillaris | reverse complement strand
CCCCCAGGTCTTTCTCTGCCGGGCAGCTTTCCAGCCACTCTTCCCCAAGCCTGTAGCACTGCATGGGGTTTCTGTGATATGTTGCTATTTGATTCAGAAGAAAAACATGGAATGAGCTAAATGCAACTACATTGATTATTGTGGCATTGTAGGACAGATGACTGATATTCCAGTAGTTCTGAGGTGCTTTCCCACCTGCAGAAACAGTATGTCTTCTGGGGATAGATAGACAAACAGTTCCCTTTATTGCATTGCACTGAATAAAGCCTATTGAATGACACACACCTATAGAGAAGTAGTTATATGTCTCTGTGGATACAGGACATGTAAATAGAGTATGCTCTTTTTCAACATATTGACTATAAAGGGAAACAACCAATGTCTACAGATGTTGATACAGCTGTCAGTATATGCATATTGTTTCTCATTAACTATTTTCCACAGGAGTCCTTTTATATCATAGCTAGTTCTGTGCATACACATTAAGTTGGGTTTTTTTTTTTAATTATTCTGTGACTGTAATAAAGCTTAAAGTAGAAAACACTGGTTTAGGTCAGCTCAAACTGATACTTTTGTTGCAATTTTTTAGACAGGAAAAGCATGCGATAAACTTTGTTATTACACAAGGTCTAATCCTCTGCAGAGTGTTACCAACATTCAGCATAACTCCAGTTACTCTAATATGCACCTACATATGTAAACCCTTGCTCAGTTTCTCTGTCCTCTTATCTTGCTGTGTTATTACCTCAATATCATCATCTAACAGACTTTAGTCATCCAAGACTTTCAGATGCAAGTTCTGTTCTCTCGATTGTCCCTGGCCTCATTCAGTCACAAATGCACTGATGTGTCACCCAGCAAAACTGACAGGAATGTTGAAAACAATTATTTTTAATGAAGGAAAAAGACAAAAACAGTGGAGAAAAAATGTGCTTGAAAAATCATCTCAGCCTTTTCTCTTGCAGTGTCACTAAGGAGGTGGTTTCTGACAAGTGCAGTTGCTTCCAAAAGGGAAGAGCCACACTCAGCATCCCTGTAGGCAACAGATATAGTATATCCTTTCCCCATTCCACCTGCATTATATTTCATCAGTGAGCTGATATATGTGCTGCTCTTCCAATGTTGGAAGGTGCTGACAGGGATGGTGCCACCTACCCTATACCCACATGCTGCTCTTTCCCACTGCCTCCCCAGTACCAGTCCTAGGTTCACAGAGCCACATGATGAATCAGGCCAGGTCTGTCATCTGCCTGACCTCGCCAGAAAGAAAACTGCCAAACCAATGTCAAACAGATCAGTTCTCTAAACCTAATCACTGTGCAGCTGCTTGTGCCTGCTCACCAGAGGTGGTGGGAACATGTGGTAAGACTGGGATTTAGCAGGACACATCTCAGCTATGCTCTTAACTTTCATTTTCCTGCTATTCATCAGCTCATACTTTCAATACCACTTACATTATGTCACCAGACACGAACACTGAAGCCTCCAGTACAACTCATTTCCTCTTTTTCTCTTTGCTTTTAAGGTGCCTTTGCACAGATGTATTACGTTTTCAATCTCCATTTACTTTTTCATTTTACTTTACTTTTCCTTTGCTTCATTCATTTGCTATCTTCTGCTGTCACCCTTCTCTGGATGCCTGTTTCCTAATTTCCCATCTTCCTCCTTGTAACCACAGTGGCCAGTGAGGCACTTAGAGCTGCTACATACCACCTTTGGCAGATTTGTCCTCAGACCACATTCTGCCCCACCACCTGCTGTGGCTTCTCTTCCTATTCCCTCTTGGCTAAGGTGGGGATCACCACACCTACATAAACCTCTTTTCCATTAATCATTTCTGAGCGTGCGTAGGTTTGAACAAGATCTACTGCTTCATCTGTTCTGTATCTTCCCGAGTCAAGGTTCTGTCAGTGTTCTGGCTGGGAAATTTATAGGGAAACTGGGACTTGCTTCACAGTGATCAGTGTTTTGCTGAACAAATTAAAAGGTCTCATAAAACCAGTGTATTTGCAACTTTATGCAAAGAACTGCCCACGCAGACAACCTGTTAGTTACAGTTTCAGTCATTCAGCTTAAAGCATTCAGTGGAAGAGATCTGCTGGGTTAGAAAAGGCCACAAATAGTTTAACCATCTCTCTAATGCTGCTAAAACAAAACCAGCTGTGCCAGAGCAAGGAAAACAAATGAAACACAAAAGCATCCTACTACAAAGCTTTCCAGTCACTAATAAAAACAATAGTCTGTGGTATTTCCAAAAATATTTTTGGTGTAGTAGATCTCAAAGAACCAGGAGGAAATATTGAGGAGGAGGAGGAGGAGAAATGGGGGCAGGGGAGATGGCAAGGAAAGGGCGTTAGAGAAGAACCACAGAATACTGTTTCTGAACCCTAAAGAGAGACTTTTCCCCTTGCTAGAATTTGTAAAGATGTTATTAGCACCTCCTGAATGCCCAAATTACAAGGAGGAGGGTGGGAATTAACCTGAAGTGGGGGCTCAAAACCACTGCTGCTTCTTGCTATCTTAGCAGCCCCTGAGCTAGTTTCCAAACTCTCAGTCTACAGCATTTGAAACTACTAGATTTTCAATTAGGGAAAGTTTTCATAAATGCAGATGTTCTTGGCTAGTGCAGTTGAAGACTTGCTGCCTTCTCCTTTCTATTCAGCTCTTTACCACAAAGCTGGAAACAAAGTGTCAGCCATGCAAGATTCCAGGCTGCTCGGTATTTATCAAACCATATGTGCATAGCCCAGAGTTGATCAGTTTGTCTCTACTTATTTTAGGTACTGGAAGGTTAGACTCCAAAGCAAGAGGGGGAATCCATCAGAGGAAGCATTAGAGCTGAAAGAGGAATTTCAGACAACCCCCCAAAAGTTGAACACCTCTTCCAATCTTCCCTCACTAGATCTATATCCTAAACAATTTTGTGATGGGATGGATCCCTTTTTGGGACTCCCTATGGAACTCATTTCAAGCCAGCCAGTGCAGATGCAAAAGAGCCACTTTAATGTTTTAGCAACATCCCAGAATAGTAATTTCATTTGCAGGGATGCATTAAAGAGCCAAATAAAAGATCAGAGCACTCACACATATCTGGAGGGAAAAAAAGCACATTAGGAGATGATTGCTACACACACTGTATTTGTGGGTGGGTGGCTGGGAGGAACCTATTTCTTTACCAAGTGTCAACATTTTCCTTTCTCATGTTGAGTTTCGTGGTCAAGGACCACATACATGCATCATATACACAGCCATCTAACATGCTGTCCTGATAAGAGCAATAAAAACCTTAAAGTTTGTAACTGTATTTCAACGCTCTTTTTCATTCCTTTATGGGACCCTGCAACGTCAGATAAGAAGGCAGATCTGAGCAAGATGTTTATTTTGGTCTCACTGGCCCGATTTTCCCCCTACACTGCAGACTAAAAGAGTGTAAGAGTGATGAATTCACTTAGAATCAGATCTTAGTCCAAATTCACTGTGGTATGTTTAATCAAAGACATCGCATTTAAAAACTATTTTCTTTGATTCTTGAGGCTCTGATCTTGCATCCTTTATTATTTTTTGAGTGAAAATCTGCAGAGTTGGACCCTTGTGGTAAAACGATATAGCTGCATCTATCTGAGTATAAGAATTTACCTGTACGGCATTAATTAGAGGATCAGGTCCTTAGTAAATATATTTGTTCAAAAATTCTTAGTTTGCAAAATTCTTGAGGATTTACAGTCTATGCAAATAGCCTAGAGCACAGCATGCAGGATATCCAGATAGTTATATTCCATAAAACATGTGAACCACAACACAGCGTATGTTCAAAGAAAACAGCCTGGACAGGGAAAACTGACCCTTAGCTAATTAAAACTAAGTCCACTAATGCTCCAGAGTTTTCAGCAAAGGTTGAGCATGACCTTATTAAGAGCTCTACATCTTTTTATTAGCTGAATTAAGAAGGAACAGAAAGAGAGAAAACTGAACAATAAAGTATTCTTAAATTTCACAAGTTATCTTCACGTTGCTTGGAACATACAGGGATACACAGCCAGCTTACTGGGATTTTGTTGAAATACAGGATTAATTACCTGGATGGTACAACAAAATCAGACTTAGTGCATCTGCAATCCACCTACTGCTGGCAAATTTAGAGTTTACATTTGTTGCACTGCTTTAAAAATATTTGCTTTACTGCAAAGTTCTAAGGTGTTGGCAATTCTGGGAAAAATGCTGATTGTATTTTTATTTGACACACATTATTGCATATTGCCAGTTTTAGCTCATTAATTTCTGCAGGCTTTTAGAAGGCTTTATAGCTCAAAATTAATATGGTTTAGTTTAAGGAAAAATGCAAAGAGGAGGCAAGAGAGAGAGAAATGATAAAAGATAGTGGCTTGCTCATAATTTCTTTGAAGCGATGAGCTTCTTAAGAGAGTCGCTTGGAATAACAGACTTTGTAGACACTTTGTCACATGCCAGGCTGTGGCTTCAGACCGGCTTTAAGTGAGGAGCTGCTCTGGAGTTTGACAGCAGGAAGGAACCCTGACTACGTCTGAGGGCCTGATCTCAGGCGGGTATTACCTGGCACAGCTCCACGCACTTCAACAGAGTTTTGCTATTTATGCCAGCTAAGGACCTTATTCTGGCAGCGACAAAAGGTAGTAAAACTCAGCTCTCTGAAACAAAAGTTTGTTTTCCTCCTTCAGAGATGTCTGGTTTTCACTCCTGCAAGATTTTAATAAGCAGAGAAGCTGGCTGCATTCAATTCCTGCAAAAATGTTCTACCTTTGAATTCTTCCTGTAGGCTTCTACCCTTGGAAATTCTAACTCACTATATTGAAAACAGGAATAAGCAACCTGTAGACTTTCATATCAAGTTCTCAGGTGTATTTTAATTGAAGGAGAGTTATTTTTCCTGAACCCATTCCAGTAAAGATAATCCCACACCGTACTTTATTTTGGCATGTGGAGCACTCTTCAAGACACAAATCCACCTGCTTTAATCTTCTCCAGCTGTTGTTTCACAGGGTCTTTCTAGATAATTAGTTACACAATCAAGCTTTTACATACCGGTGTCAGTGTGTCTCTTCAATCTGTGTTCCTTGCATGGAGAACTCCACTCCCTGCCCTCCTCTACTAACAACTAGATAGTAAAAAGCAAACTTTCGTAGGCTGAAAAAAAATTTGGAAAACAATAGCTCTTCCCCACTAAACTGTTGCAGATGGACAGATTTTCTTTTTTTCCTCTGCTTCCATTATAAGAGTAACACACATGTACCTCCATGTGTATTAAATCACAAATAGAATGCTATAAAACTGGGGTGCCTAAAGGAAATATGTTCTCAGATAAAAAATCTTTATAAAAAACCAACTTTGCTATGAATTGGGGAGAAGTGAAGACATTTTCTTCTACAATTTAACGCCAACTAGAAACCTAGTAATTTCAACTTAATTCAGCTGCTAAATAAGCCCTTAAGGACTTATTTAGTCAGTCCAATTTTAACTGTGAACTGCTGCAAAACACTTTCCAGACCAGATTAAGGGAAGAAAAAGTGGCAATTTCAGCTGAAACAGAGAGGAGAAAAATTGTACAAATTCTGTCATTTTTATGTTATTTCTCAAATGAATCAGCTATGCCTATCCAGCACCTTGTCTATATTCAGATAAATAATGCAAGCATTCAGTGTCCTGCACAAAAGTGGGGACAGAGCAGCCAGCCTTGGCTGAGCCTTATTTACTCCCAGCACAGGTGATTAATCACAAAGCAGGTCAGTCCCACTGCTGAAAGCCAGTCAGTGCACAATGTGCTCCATCTGTATCACATTAGGTGTTTCGGAAATGCCAATGATCTAAATGCCGTTAGAAAAGGTACTTCTCTCCTTTGTGCTCCTCAGGCTGATAGCAGCACTGGATTCCTTGGGCAGTGGCAAATAGCATCTGGAATGGAGGAGGGATCTTCAAGCTCTATCCTGGCAGCAAAGACACCCTTAAAAGGTGACTGTGTCATGAAGCTGTCTGTTGCTGTCCCTGGGGAAAGCTTAGCTTTCCTTGCTAGGGGACAGGCTATGAGTCACATGCAAGTGTGATTGCATCCCTCCTCTGCCTGCAGCTAATACCTATTTGTGAATGCAGGAGACACCTATCCATGGCTAGGGTCTGCTAAAGGACTATAGCACTGGTTTAACTTTGAATATGGAAAAACTGACTTCAAATGAGGTAGAATTTGGTCAGTTCTCAGAGGTCTTGCAAATGACTGCAAACAGTATTGCTCCAAAGCCCCTGCTTGTTCAGATCAACTGACCCTCCATGGATATCTTTGGCTTCCTTTAGGAGGTGGACCGCATGGCAGGTGGTTCCACTGGAACAATGTGTCTCACTTTTTGAGTAAAGATGCAGAATTTAGCTCTGTTTCATCAGTCACTGCTGAGAGAACATCTGTGATGTTCAGGTTAGACAAACAATTATTGTGACAGCATATTATCATCATTAGCATCTTCATCATCATAGTGACTGGGAGCCCTAGTCATGAAGCCAATGCTGTGAAAACGGGGAATAAATTCGCTTAAGTGCTTTAAATGCAAGCACATACTTATTTGGACTATTAACTTAAAATTAAGTCAGGGTTCAAGCATTCTGCTTGATGAGGACCCATGAGAAGCAATCATCTCAGAATAAAGCAACAAAATGAGGGAACAGTAAAAAGATGTACTTTAGTATGACTGATTCTGCAAGCTGTTTTGAGCAGGTTCAAGGGCTCCGTCACTAAGTAGCTTGCAGTATTAAAGCTTACAGCTATAGTTTCATGATCAGTTCAGTCTGGCACAGATTTATTTTGCTGCAAATGGGATTGTTCCTCTCAGCTCCAGCTGCTCAAGTCCTGGCACTGGAATTCATGTAGCCATATGGTAGATTGGCTTGGGGAACCAGTTTGGCTGTAGGCTAACCATTTGTGGGAGGGTTGCTTATTTTTCAGCTAGATCAGTTCTCTGATTCAGTTCATTGCGTGGCTGCACGAACACTAATGCTGGCATAACGAAAAGGGGCTCGAATAAGGGGATAGGCAGGGGGGAAAGGCAAAAAGGGGGGCAAGACTGCCCTTCCTTCTACCAGTGCTGGTTTTTGCCAGGTTGTAGAGATGTGAAACTAAGGTTTTTGAATTTACAGAGGACCCTGACAGGTGAAGCCAATGTTTTCAAAAGATTGCTGAGCACAGATAGCAGTGGAAAATGTTGGAAGCTGAGCATTTTAAGAAGCTGGTCTTCCAGTTATACAAAAATCTAAGGCAGACGGAAATGTTTTAAAAATGAACCTTTTAAAAACAGATCTTTTTAATGCCAGGCCAAAACAGAAAACAGCATTCTGCAGCTTCTCACAATCTGAATGAGCTCAAATGCAAGAACTCAAAGTCTGCTGAAAACAAAAAAGAAAACTAGTAGTTGCAAAAAGATAAACCAATCAGCACAAATGGCAAAGTCAATTAACATTTTGAAGAAACACTTTCTATCTAAACAACCTCAGGAATTATCTTTTAACATAACAAGGCCAGTAGATTCCTGAGGATAGGGTTTTATATTTGTCAGCATCCCATAAAAACATACTAAAAATGCCTACTCTTGCTGGTGAATTATTGTTTTCCATGCATTAAACAGAAAAATGATGCCTTTGCAAATGCTGCAATTTGCTTTTTACACCACCATAATCTATTATTAGTCATCAAGAAAATTGCTTTAGATTTCCTAGCAGTCTTAACTCTGTCTGCCTAGTGGTTCCGTTTTTTACCTATCAAATTTAAGTGTAAAAATATGCTTTTGGTATTCTCAGGCAGAAAGAGAAAAAAAAAAAAGGTCCAAGGTCACAGCTGGAGGGGCTGTGTTGCATGCAAGTAAGTGTACTTGAAAATTTGTGCAGGGTCCAAACACTCTGAGTCAACTACAGTCTCATCATGGGGATAAAACTGCTAAGGCAGCTGCTGAGTTTCCTGAGGTATTTTCAGTGGTGTAATGAGAAGCCACGAGGAGAACAAATAAGGAATATCTGTATTATGAATTATAAAGAGTAAATGGCATGGGAACTTCTGCTTCCCATATCTCCTAACAAATAACAAATGAGGAGAGACACATTTGAGATGAAAAGGCCACAAAGGCTTAAGAGGGATAAAATGATAATTTTTTAAAAAATAGACTATATGAACTGAACTGTGGAACTTGCTGCCTTATAACATTACTAAAGGAAATAGAGCTGCCAGAAGTTCATATGCTTTTGAACAACTTTATTATAGGAACTATGATACTATCTATGACATTATGTTACCAAGAATAAATGTATCTTGTTCTACAAGCTGTCAATTTTCAGAGTCCTGTGAAACACGGCACTGAAAAACACCAGGACTTGTACTCTACTAAAAATATGATTTTACATAAAACTGGAAATACATTTGCAATTTTTGTTGTCATTCTCTGACTCTTCTGATACAAATCACTCAAGAAACAAAGGACTTGGTCATAGTGACCCCAACCTACCCCTCTCTCCCAGGCAGGAACAACTGTGCATATAATTTTTGAAGGAACTACTATCTTCTCCTAATTGACCATTTTTTGTGCTTCATTTTCTCAAGTCACAGCAGAAAACATGACAAAAGAAGGAAACTGTAATAGCTGGCTGTGGGCTTTGCAGTATCCTCCCTGTCACATTATCATAACATTAATGTCTCACAACTATTGATATGGGATATACCCATACATTTATAGATGGTTTCTGTGGGAGATACCATGTCTTCTCTGTAACTTTTTACTTATGTCAATGCAATGCTTTTAAAATGAGAACTTCCCATCCATATTGGAGTCTCCTGCTACAAAGGAAGGTAAGCACACCTCTTGATAGTACACTTCCACAGCAGTTTGCTGACCAGAGAAGAACAAGGAATGTCTGAGGTACCAGCACTGGTTTGGAGAGTTGTGTGTTTGCTGCAGCTTCTTGCAGACACATTTCTCCCTCTTCATCTCCTTCTCCACACCAGGCCCTTTGTGTTCACAGTGTCTCCAGCCCATCTTCTCAGCCTCTCATTTTGGTCCTAGTTTCCATCCTTATCACCCACTTGTTATCTATTCCCTGTTGTGTCTCCTTTGCTTGTCAGAGTCTCTTTTCTGTTTAACCTTTCTTGCTCACCTCCCAAAGTATCTGATGGTGCAGGATGGATGCAGGTGCTCAGAGCCCCAGTCCTCTGCCCAGGCACCAGGTGGGGGACGCTCTATTCAGGCCCCACAAACTAAGCTGGAAGATGCTCCTTCACTCAGTGGATCTTGAGATTTGTCAATGTTCATTTCAAGGAGAGATTTTTTTAGACTTGTAACATCACAAGGCTCAGATGGTATTTCATAGGCATGGCAAAAATTATAAACTTGGCTATCACAACCAAAATCTTCATCCCAAAGCCTAGAGAAACTGAAGATCTTCAGAGGAAAAAGGATTTAAAAAAAATTGTTCCCTCCCCACTCCTTCCCTCCCTCCCCCAGATTATCAACCCCCATATGTATATCTAGCTTTCTTCTGAGGAAGGACTAAACCTTTGTGTTGATATGAAAAAATTGTACCCTGAAACTGACACCTGCCATGGATATTTCCAGCTAAACAGTTTAGGTTTCATAGAATTATTTTAAAGTGCTAACCTGTTCCTTCTTTGTAATGAAGCCATAGCCCCTGCGTCCATAAACATCTATTCATATCCTGCAGTCATTTATCCAGTATACTGATCCTATCCTGGAAATGCACAACCTGATTCCTTTTCTAAACAACCATACTCTTACTAATTGAAAATGAAGGAAGAAAAATATGGGACATCAATCATTTGGATACACACCAGGAAAAACACAAGCAGTATCAATGAATTTCTGGCCTCTGGCATTACTCACTATATAATTCCACCTATGCTACTCTTTTCTAGATCACCTGCTTAACAAATTAGTGGAGAATAACTAGCAAGAAATTGAAGGGAATGTAAAAGCATGATATCTGGGAAAATATAAAAGAAGGCTGTGTGAAGTGCTAAAAAAAATAGAATAAAATCGGTCTTCCTTCTCTTAATTTTCTATTAGTCTACTGAGGAGTCAGTCATGAAGTTCAGATGTAAGAACATGCTGGGTTAACACATTTGTCACACGTTATTTTGAATACTCTTTTCAAGAAGCACCTTCTAGTTAACATGGATCTTTTTAGCAAACTCCAATTTCATTCTTTTCAAAAACATTCCCAGTATTTTTGCAAGGTAGTCTCCCCTACAGAAATGCCCTCTGGAGGACAAGCCCATCAGTGGACATCTCTTATAAAGGATTCCCCAAATCATCATGTGGGAAGAGAATGCAATTGGAAATAAACTGCAAAATAAACTCCTTTTATCAATTCAACAGGCTTCCAGAGAACAAAGAGTGCATACCACCCTGTGGCAACTCTGGTTCACTTGAAAGTTCTCTGCCAGGTGTGTCTGCTACATGGCTCATGCTCTCACAAGGATGGCTCACATGCAGGATTCACTATTTTCTATGACAGCAGACTGAAAGAACTCAGCCAGGGCCGCTGTTGTCCTTGGAAACAAAAATATCTAAGAGACAGTGCTTTCTTCCTTCTGTTCCCCCCTCCTTTCTAAGCCACCACCTTCCTCTCTCTGATGCCAAAGCAGCACTGTAGTGTGGTCCAGCATAACATTTTTTCCTGTGTTTTGGGTTGTGCTTTTTTTTTTGTAGTCCACAAGACAGGCTAATGAAGGGAGGCCCACATGAAAGAAAAACCAATAGACTAAAATAATGAGTCTGGCTCAGAAGGACAAGAAACATTTTTACACATCATAGCCAGTTTGCTAGCCTTTGTGCAATACTCTAAGTTGTGATATGTGATTTATTTATTTGTCTTTATATTCATTTGCATTTCATATTACAAGACAAATTTAAAAAAAATCTGACAGAACGCTGATTTACTTCATAAAGAATTTGCAGAAGACTTAATAAGCACTTATTTTGTGCAGAAATACAAACATCGTGCCATTAAACAACACTGCTTCTGGAAGAGAAAAGGCTGCAAACTCTTAGCCCTAAGACAGTCTCGTCTTGAACCAAGGTCTCCTATTAGCCTGCCCTGAACTGCATGCAGAATCACGCTCGCTGAAGACGATTTTTCAGAGGCTTTGAAGGTTTGGAAATGCTCTGCGTGTTTAATATTTCACTCGCGGCCTCTGTGAGAGCCTGCAGCCTGTAACTGCGGGGCAGGCCCAGTGTAAGGCCGCCCTCTGACGGCAAGCTTTTCCTATAGCTTAGTGCGGGGAGCAGCACAGGACGGCCTGCACAGTGTCCCCAAGGCCCAGCCACCATCTCGGACCTGGTCTCTTCCGCTGAACAGGATGTAGGCACCAGCAGGGACAACCTCGACCTTTCAAACCACAAGCTGGAAACGGTTGTTGCACTCCTGACTTCTCTGCCAAAATGACAAAAGCGTCATTTCCCCATCGTCCGCACATCGGGCTGGAGTTTTGCTGCACTTTGTTACTGCACTCAGCAGAATCCAGTGCTGGGACTGGATTCTCTGTCCCTCCTTTGGTACACCAGGGTCTTGTAAATTCTGGCCTCGCTGAAGGGCTGTGGTAAACAGCCTTAACAGCCTCGTGTCTATCATGGTGTGAAACCACCCTCTAGGGCACTGCAACTGAATAGTGCAGAGCAGTACCTTACTTGCTCTCATATACCCTTTTTCCTTTCCATTCCCATATTTCTATTACTCCGGCCATATCTACCTGGGAGGGCTAATACAGAATTACTTTGTTAGTCTTACACAAGGTAAGGGAAAATAGCACAGCACAGTGCTGCTGGACCAGTATATAAGTGATTGCAATTCAGAGAAGAACCTGTATCTTCAACTGCATGTTACACAGTGATATGATTCTCAGGCATTCCTGACAAAAAACTGTACAAATTCAAAACCCACCCCTCCGAGTTAGGATTTAAGCCCTAGAACATTGAATACATCTCAATATCACTTTGATGCAGTAGCAGATAGATATGTCACAGCTATTTTGCTGCTTGCTGCATAGAAAGCATGTTACACAGAGGACTGGACAGTAGCTGCACCTGCAACTTCAGGAAAGGAATACAAGTAAATGTAATTTTTCATAAAGACACAAAGTAGTTAATTCTTTTGGGACAAAATTTACTTCAAAACTAGCTTTAGGACACCATAATTAAGGCCTGGGTGATGTAGGAATTATTATAATCATCTTCTCATACTATCATTTAACATACAATATCTGTTCTGAAATTCTGTACCATGCTTGAGCTGCTTGCCATTTTGAAGGTTCACACTTGCGAAGAAGCTAAACTGACAGCATCTAGCCCATTAACGAAGGTTTATCCTCATGAACCTCTCCTACAAAGCCAGACAATCCACATAAAGGGCAATTTGTGTACTTCTCTTTGCTGCTGCAAAACAGAGTGGTGGCAACTACAGAGCCAGAATTCCAGAATGTTTCCATCCCTGCTGCCAGGGGATGAGTGTGGAAAAAGAAATAGAATTGATAATACTTATAAGTATGGTAAGTTGGATATTAATTTTACAGTAACAATTATTTCTTTTGCATTGCATTAGCATACTACTTTGCTGCTGGATGATATTTTGTGTGTGCCTGCATGCAGTAGATGCTCTGGTAGTAATTGAAATAAGTGCAGTTAAAGGAGGCTTACCTTGTGTTGTCCCGTCTAATCCCATGAGACATTTCATTGCCCTGATGATTTGCTCTGCTACGGGTGGACACATAGATGTAGCATACACAGCACTGTGAGAATGAGTTCGTAAAAAGTCCACAAGGTCCTTACACAAGCAAAATAAAGCATGAATGAGCTTTGAGCTGGCCAAACAGCAGATCTACCTCTTAACTACTGCAGGAGTGAGAACATAAAAAAAAGAAGAGGACGTTTCACCAGTTATTGGTTTGCTTTCTTGGCTGCTACTGTCAATGCATGGCCTGAAGAAACATCAGGCAGGTGCAAATACTTTACTATATATGTAGAGCAATTACAGCTGAAACAAAGGTCTGGAATAGAACAATGTTTACTTCTGTGCTAAGACTTACTATAAAGGAGCCAAAGTAATTTCAAGACCAATGAACAGCTGCACTTAAAATACTACTCAGTTCCTCTCTGGGGATGAAGCAAAGCCTGCATGACATCAGTACAGCTTCTCTGCCACAAGACATAACCCAGGAAAAGCAACCTTACTGGGATCTATCTTTGACTATTAGCATATAAATTTCTTTCAATTGAAACATCCCTTCAGTGTGGCAGGGACAGTCATGTTAGAGTCAATATAGTTGCTTTAACTTTTCCTTGTATAACTAAGAGCACAATCTGTGCTCCGAGAAAAAGCATTGCTATACTGTAGGCATGTCTAAAGCACCAGTAACTCCTGAATCCAGGGACACTGTAGGAATTCAGTGCTTGAATAAGACTATCATTGTTATGACAGCTTATACCTCCCAGTGCAAAATATCAGAGTAACATTTACCACACTAAAAGCTGAATGCATGTTAGTGAGAAAGGGATGATACCTGCTTGAAAACTGCCTTTGATAAAAAATATTGCCAGAAAAAACCCAAAAGATAGTAACAGAAATTATTGCCAAAAAAGCTATATGAGTCTATGCTGTAAGTCCAATGCTAAAGGTAAAGATTTACCTAACCTTATACAGGTGATGCATTGCTATATTTCAGTCGTAATCCTAAGGGTTCGATCAAATAGTTGAGAAGGCTTCTGTGCTCTAGCTGACACAGAATAAACAGTGCCCAATGAGTTTTTGGCTGCAGTGAATGTAAGTGTGCTAAGTGTGTTGGGCGAGCAGCAGCCACCAAGGCCTGGAAGCCTGAGGCCAAGCTTAGTGATACACACAGGTGTGAAAAGAGCAACCCACTTTCATTTAAGAAAACTTCTAAGGATTAGATGATGAATTACTTTAGACTATTTTTCACAGGCCTAGGCCTCCTATAATTTCTAGCTTCATTAGCCACATTGTCTTTGCTAAAAGTTAAACCTTCAGATACAAATTCAGGAAGCAAAGGAAACAATGAGAAGTGGTTCTTTATGTATTATGATAGCCTGCTTTAAGATCTCCAGGGGCAAAACTGAAAAAGACAGTAAGAAATATACATTTTATACCTTCTTATAGCCTTTTTATTCTACTCAAGTGCTACCCTTATTAATGTTATCCTAACAACAGCCACATGGGCTGTCTAAAAAGGCTTCCTATGCATTCAGCAAAGTACTTAAGAAATACATTCAGCAGGGTATGAAAAGGGTAAATAATCAGCATCCACTTGATATTTCTGACAAGCAACAAAACCGATGACATTTCACAATGGTGCTGATTATGATTTCTCTTCTTCTACACCCCCAGTTAAAACAAGCTCAGCTCTACTTTTTGTTGACATCTGTTGTTGGCAAGAGGTTGTTTTGTTAATGTACACAGAGCAACCGAGGACATGGATTTTACTATTGCAAAAGGCCCTCAGTAACCTTCTTTCTCCATCCTCCTAAAAAAATGCAACTATGACAATCCACAACTGTTCAGGAATTTTATTATCAGCGGATGAAACTGTGGCTTTAATCTCTCAATATTGCTCCACACACTGTCTACAAATGTGAAACAGAGTAACAAGCAGTCTGCATGCAAATTAATGTAGTGAAGTATATTTAGCCAACCACAATGTGTCTAAACATTTCCAAGACAAACAACAGTCATCAGGGTGGCACAGAAATACCCAACCCAAGCAAATTACATAATATGAACATTAGACAAAAATAAGAAAGTCTGTCTGATGTGCATTTGGGATCCAGACAAAAATGGTACTAACTTTAGAATAATGCTTCTGTAAAGCAGTCTATGCAAAAAAGATAATGAAATATGTCATACATAGCAAGAAGGTACTTTCCCCGCCTTGTTAAAATGTTTGTGTTTTTCTTTTACCTTTTTGCCAGCTATGTATCCTCCAGCTGCGCCAAAGCTCTTTGTGAACGTTCCCATTAATACGTCAACATCATCAGGACTCATACCGAAGTACTCCACAACTCCTCGTCCTGTTGCTCCTACTGCACCGATGCTGTGAGCTTCGTCCAAGTAGAGGTAGGCTTTGTATTTCTTCTTCAAGGAGACTATCTCTGGCAGGCGCACAATGGACCCTTCCATGCTGCAGATGGAGAGAATCATGGAGGAACAACAAATCCTGTACTCTCTTTCTCTTTAAGATACTGCCAGAAAATAGAGGCATTAATTGCCTTACTCCGTGAAAGATCTTCTGGAACCTCAATTTGTATTTACAGTTCAAAGAAAAACTGCAACCCTTTCCCATCTGCAGGGGAGTATAAAACAGTCAAATGGTTTTAGAATTCAAACAATCAAAACCAGTCAAAAAAGTCTTTGAACATTTGCAAATATTCAGCATGCCAGAAAAGAGAAGGAAAGCTATAAAGCAAGGGGGAGATACTCATCCAAAGCAGCACATTACAATTCACTACAAAAAACCATATTGTAATGAATTATAAGGAACTGCTATAATTCAGTCTGGTCTTTGCTTAATTCATCGTCAGCTACTGTGGCAATATTTGGGGGTAACAGCTCTAGATAAAATGACTCTGGTGTGGAGGAGTTGGGTCTAACATATACAGGAGATGGGCCACATGAGATGCACAGATGGTGCCATAACTCTAAGCAGCCCCAGTCTGCAGAGTGGACAGAATCGGGGATTAGAAAAGGGAGCTCAAATCCACTCTTGCCAATTGTTGCTCCCAATATGTGCTATTTAGGAAATGTAATCTGCTACCTAGCACTCAAAAAGAAGAAAGTTTCCATTCATTTTCTTTTTACTTTCTTACAGTCATGCAGGAAAAGGAGATATTCTGAAATTGTACTAATGGTGTATTGAAATTTGCAGAAATAAGAAAAGATGATAAATCTTTTATATTGTTGGTAGTCACGTCAGTATCTTAGAAGGCACAGAGGAGGTGTACAGCAAAATGAAAGCCCATGGAGATAAATAAGAAATGCACTCTAGTTCCATAAAGATTAAGTATCAATAGTATTGCTGTGAAGACTATTATGTCTTGAGAACCTTAGTGAGATGACTACAGCTATGCCTGGATATGCTCTGATGCACTCAGTATTCATTTCATAATGAGTTAAACATTTTCTCTTCCACTAGCTCTATCGAACAGGTCTTTAAATGCTAAATACTTCCTATCAAACACAAAGTGAGTATGCTGTGTGCCAGGAAAGCCGGTGCTCTGTGGCTAAGGCCCAAGGCTAAGTTGTATCTGACTGCAAATGCTACAAGAGTTTCAGGTAAGCAGAGGCATCGAGTCTGCTCCCCAACAGCATGTAGAAAAGAGCAGAGGAATCAACACTACTTGGCTATTTTTAGATCCTGGACCAGTGGTTTTCACAGCTTGTTTTATTGATGCTCCAGCTGCACTATGCAGCTGGAAGTTTGATACAACAAAAGGACTAGGATGTGTCTTTAGCACTTGGGAAATTTCTGGCAATTTTAGTCCATCTTCATGCTTTGGTCTCCTGAGTAAGCTTGGAAACAGCTTGGTCTTCAAGTTTTGAAGGAGACCTGCCCATAGGCAAGTCTCCATTGGTTTTAAAGAACAACATGGGGGAGCAGCCATGGACAAGAGTTGCCTGTGCTGTTTATACTGGGAGGTTCAGAGAGCCTGGCTGCATGTGCCTGAAGGCATATTTTTGGCTGTCAGGTGACTGCTGGCAAATCTTGCCCTTCTGTCTTGCCCAGTCATAGAAGACTGCAGCAAAGATAAGTGGGATTGTAGTGCAAGCTCCTGAAGACCGGGCATTCTCACTTTTCCCAAATGGCACTTGGCAGCTGGGGGAGAAGCAACTTGAACCACCACAACTATTTTCTTAATGAATACAAGGGCAGAACCCACAGTTCTCATACAGCCCAGTGTCAATGCATTAGCCAGCTAATAATTATACCAAGCCACTGGGTATGCTTGGGCATGCAGCATCATACCTGCTGGGGATGGCAGCTTTTGGCTGCATCTAGTCAGCCTGCAGGTTGGCTATATGGTCAGAGAGTGACAGTGGTGCCAAGGAGCACCTCTGCAGGGGGAAGTGAATAGGCATCCAGCAATACTTGGGCAGACTAGCTAGAAGGACAATAAGATATTTTCCACATTTACATGGACATCATTAGGCTTAGTGGCTCATGGAGATTCAGATGGGAGGGACAGCATTTAGCTTCAAAAAGAGAAGAGTAAAAATGGTAAATACAGAGCTTGATTTGCTGCATATTTGTGGAATGGAAGTAAAGTTGTTGCTGAATCCCAGAATACAGAGCTGGTACATGGCTGTTGCAAGATTTAACCTTTAAGAGGATTTAATGAAAATTTTTCTTACTTGTATGAGTAGGAGATTTCTCTTTGAACTCTAAGCTGTTTAGAAAAATAAGGCACTTGTATTCATTTTCAGTGTTGATTTACTACTCTTGAAAGATGATGGCTGACATAAATGTTACAATAGCTGACAGATCCTAACATGGCCTTGAAGTGTCCATGGAGTAGATAAAATACTGCTGGTTTCATGTACATTTTCTCTGCTGCCATTCAAACAGGCTTCAGGCCTCCTGATGGCAGAGACGAGCTGTTTTGCTGCCTACTGTTTTTGGTCTCTCTTTTAACCCTGGAAGATGGTTTGTGATATGAACACTGCTCTGTTTAGAATTGCTCCAAGATAAAGCTCACTTCACATAACACCTTGAGTAGCCCAAACAGAAAGTTTACTGAATCCTTCTGTAAATATTGACGTTGACTGAGTTTAAACCAGAGAGCCAGAAATGAACTGTATTTGTTCTATCTTGGTCTGGTTGTGTCACTTTTACAAAGCTATTGATCTGTTGCCAGATCTGCTCAAGCACACAGGGCACATCATAAAAGCTGGGTGCAGTCAACATAAGCTGGCTCTGCCCAGGCCAGATATTCTCATTACATGGTATTACATCCTGTCTTTTAGCAAAATTTTTAGCTTGGTGGCAGGGATCTCCCTTGTTCGGCAGGCAGGCACAAAAACTTGCTTCAGTACACACTCAGTTTGAATCTACTTCCAGATGTGAGGAGATAATCCAAAATTTTGGGGTCATTGAATTTTGAAGCTTGATTTGATCCCTACCAAACCACTGAGATTCTTCCTGATGCAGCTGATGAATTGTAGAGCCAGGTGCTTTGAGAGACAGGAAGAGTGCGCTTGTGCTGGACACTTTGCTTGGTACGCAGGCTCGCTCTTGACAGGATATTGACTGGTTTTGTCCAGTTTATTTTGAAACTTCTCAGAAAAAGAGTTTTCTACATCCTACTATGGTACCACAGTTTCTTTTTTTTTTTCTGTAGGGATAATTAATTTACTGATACTCAACCTATTATCTTATTCATAATTGCATCATTCAACATCTCTAAACATGCCCTCTAGTTCCACCATCCTTTCAACATTTGAAAACTTTATCTGTTCCCCTTTCAGGCTAGTTTGTAATTGGGAAAATCCCTCCTTTCCTGACCTGTTACTCCCAAGACATATGCATTCCATTTTAATGTTTACTTTAGGTATTGTTTTCTTACATAAACCTTGCACATTCATACAATAATCTGTTTTGTAGTTTAGAGCAATAGTCTTAAGGAAACCTTCCAACCCTGCCCTCAAATACAAACCTGAAATGATAGAAATGTTAATGTTTAATACTGGTTCCTGTCCAAAGACATTAAATGTTAACCCATCCTTTTCTGGAAGTCCAGTCACTTAATCCCAGGAAATAAAAAATAACCCTGATAAATTTCCTATGGTACTGGCACTGAATCCCAAGGAACTTCTAATGCACATTAAAAGGCACTGGACAATATCTAACTGATCAGAGAGCTGTTTTCTTAGCTGGAAGGGAAAATACCTAAATTCAATTAAAATCAGTGAAAAAACAAGTGAAAAACAATCTATTTTGATCAGTTTCTGGTCCCCATAACTCCTGCCCTGGGCCTTGGCCTACCTGACTCCTACTTAAATATGTATGCAAGAGAGCAGAAGCCTACCACAAACCATGTAAGAATACAGTTAACTGATTGATCCTGAAATGGAAATGGTGGATGCCAAGGAAAATATTAACTAGAATTTAAATAATAGAAATATGATGTAGCAAGTCAGTTTAACTTGTGCCCTGGACACTGCCAAAACTTGTGCATGCTTTTTGTACTGAAGATTGATGGCTAGATGGCCTCTCTCAGTTTGGAACGCAAATGAAGTATATTTGCTCCTAGGCTAGTCCAAATTAAGAACCAGCTTTAACTACTAGTTGCATTTACTTCTGATGATTTTTTTTCTCTTTAAGGTAATAGAGACATTAAAAAGAAAACAAACATATACTTATTGATATTTTTTGACATGTAGCTTGAGTGCTTCCCAAGTTGAGAGGCCAATTCTGCCTTCAGTTGTAACGAAGCAAAATCTGTGGCTTATGGTTTCAAACACAAGTCTGATTTCCAGAAATGCTCATGTTGGCTAACAATGACCCTTTTCAAATTTTGCCAGCTGGTAAGTCTGGGCTTATGCTCAGTGTAAACACTTAAACATAGTCCTAATGGAAACAGAAGGCAATTTTTTTTCCATACCATCAGCTTCACCATACTAAGACTATGGTGTCCCATATAACAATATTTTTTTTAAAGAAGGAAAGCTTAGTGTTTCTTTTGCATCTCTGGAAAAAGCATTTCTGTAAAAATTTGCCAAGCCAAACTTGCAAGTCAAGGTATTTTAAGAATGGCTCTGAACAAGTTATTTAAATTCTGTATTAGTTGTCCCTGAAACATAATCTAAGTCCTTTAAGGGGGGTTAAAAAAAAAAAAGTAATATTAACTATTGTAAGAAGAATACATTAACAACACTCTACCTCCTCTTAAACCCTCTAGATGAGTTTGGCATCTGGCAAATCTTCAAGAAAACTAACATTAGCCAATATGGGGTTGGAAAATTTTAGTCTCTTTCAAAAATGATGGGCCAAGAAAGGAAAGAACGTGCACACAAAAAAAGTGAAAGTATTTCTGATATGTCTTTCTCCAGCTTTTCTTTTGCATATGAAATGTTATTAGGTACTTACTGGATTAGACTACATGGCCTGTGAGTCTGTCCCCAGCGGTGCTGTAAGGACAGACGAGCTGCGTGCATCTCAGGTTGGCAGTGACGGCAGGGATACAACATGGTGGGGTGTGGTGGTATTCTCCCTCATGTCAGAGCTGACTTGCTTTGCAACCAAACCACAATCTTCAATTTCTGATCTGCTTAGACTATAAAAACAACTAACCAACCAACCTAGCTACTGCTAGGGCTAGTTTCCAATAAGAGACTATTAGAGAGCTGAGATTTTTCTTTTACTTTATGCCTTTCACAAGCATGGACACTCAGGGCATGAGTGGTCTTAACATTTTTTAGCCCTTACGGGACTGAAGGAACTTCATGGTTCCTTTTTAGTGAGGTTTTCTGAGGTTTAACATGTTTTTATTTTGCATTCCAACAGAAGGTTCTTCGAACATTTGAGAAAGAAATCTTTGAAAATGAACTGCAAAACTAAAGGAAAACTATATTGAATATACATCTGGAAATATAGTTACAGTTACTATAGTTATAAATATATGACAGTGGGTTTGTCCCACTGCTTGGACCAATCTGTGCTTCTGTGTCTCCAGTCTACCTTGCTCCCTAGTGGTCAATATCCAGGGTAAAGGATTTAAAAGTGAACAAAGCTCAGCAGCTGGAGTATTTTCTGCAGGCCATGTGACTGATGGGAATATTTGTCAGTAAAATGTTGGTGGTCCACTTAATTTCTGCATGATCAAAGTCCTTAAATCTGAGCTTTCTTTTAGTAGTGCCAAGCTATGTTTATTTGCAGTTTTGATCTGTTTATTCTGGTTGAAAGGAGACATTCAGCATGCTTTGGATCAGCTGATCTGCTGCCGACCTGTTTCAGCTCTGAGTGACAGGTGTTTAGATAAGGACTGATTTGTTCTCTTTGCAGATGGAAAATGTTAGGCGAAAAGAAAGCACTGACAACTATGAAGGTCTGATGACATGAGATCGTAAAAGATTCCTTATGAAAAAAGCCAATCAACTCAACTGTGCTAGCATTTCTCAATAAAATGCCATAAATGACAGCCCCTCCAGACTGGCTGTATTTCAGCTACACGTGATATGATTCCTACAGATAAAGTTTAATGTTGCTTTCATAAATCATGTCATGTCCTGTGAATGAGTGGTTCTGGTTCCCTTCTCCGGTGCAGGTGTCACTGCTCTCCAAACTATCCTTCTCCCACTCCCCCCTGCCCCATCGTGACCACAGTAGCCTTGCCTAGATTCCTGCAAACCCTCTTACTGTCCAGAGCCCTGCTTCTTCAGCCATTCCCTCCTCTTCATGAACTCTGCCTCTCCCTGCTCCAGCTCCTTGCCCACCAGCGGTTCCCCCTCCATGCCATCCACCAGCAACCCAGTCCCAGCAACCTTCTCCTGACTTGAGCAGTTGCCAGGATGAAGCCCAGAATGGTGAGCCTGGCTGGTGCCTCTGCTTTGCTGCTCAACCCTAGTGATGGTTTGTCTTTCTGGTTGGGTGTAAGGTGCACCACACTAGTGAACTGGAGCTATCTGGCTAGGATGCTCTATAATTACATGGTATTATCGATGCTGATATTATCTGATAGATTCTCAAAGGCACTTCTCTTATTCAAATTCCTCCAGGGACTGGGGCTACATGAAGTATTACTATATAATTCTTTGAAAGCCATTTTAAAAATTGTTTTTCTTGTTAAAGTGTGAGTCCATTAGATGAAGCACTAATTGCTAGAAAGGTACTGATATCAGTTAGCTTGAGTTTTTAGATTCCAACAGCTGGGTAAGAACTGTGCATGCAGAACTTAATTAGTTCTGCGTAGTTGTCTTTTGATCTGCCCATGCATAACAAATGACTCCAGAAAACTCTGCTTACTCACTTAGCAAAACTCCTCACCTACTATAGCACCATGAATTTTATCACATCCATGACAACGTGCACCAGCTGATGATCTATCTTGCTCTTACAGTACATCTCCCACTCCCCTGTGATTTCCTAAATCAACATTCAGAACAACGCACAGGATCTAACTGGAACAAGTTACACCAGAGCTCAGACTGACGTAATGGAAATCAACATATTTATAAGATGACAGAATGTTATTGTAACCTCCACTCTCATTAAGATTTCTCTCAGATACCTAGAGTCAATGTTCGCTTCACTCAATATATCATTCTGTCATGAGAAATGATAAAGAGTACTCATGTTTCTAAAACACAAATGTACCTGTAAATGCCCTCCACGAGGATGAGAATTTTTCTCCATGCTCTGCGGCTTCGAGGCTGCCCATATATTATTGCATCCCTCAGCAACTTCTCAAGGCTCTGCATATCTTTATTTAAAAATAAGAAAAAGTAGGAAGGAAAAAATTAACAAAGATTTTTATAATGAACTTTTGATTTTCTACTGGGCATTATTTTTCTTATACAGAAAAAGACAACATTAAAAAAATGTGTCCTGAAGACAAACTTCCTTTATTAGTAGACAAGACCTAAAGATTAATTTAATTTGCCTGAATGCAATCAGTGACAAGGAGAGTTACAAAAAGATAACAGATATGTACCTTATCTGGGAAACTTCTAGAAATTCTTGGCATAATTTTTTATTTAAAGGCAAAAGGGAACCACTTTGCTTAAGTGGTTGAGGCTAATTGCCAGCAGTTCTCTGTATGGGTTGCTGATAATCATAATGTCTCAACGCTTCCAAATAGTGAGTTTTTGGTTGCTTTCCAACATCACCATGGGCTCATGAATAACATGCATTGCTTCAGCAAAGGTTTGGATCAGGCTGCATGAAGCACATCAGGATGGCAGCAAGAGAAATCTTGTCCTTCTCAAGAAGGAAAGTGAGTGAACGACTGCTGATGAGAGAGGGAGAGACAAGTGGATACAAGCACATGGCACGGATACACTAATTTGGTGCCAAAATGCTTGGCACAGGTGGGACTTTGATATAAGGAGGCCTGGAATAATGTTAGAAACTTAGCTGCTTTCTCAAGGGCTGAGTGTGGGTAATCTAATAAAAGTCTTGAAGGAAGCCACTGAAGTTTTGAAAAACATGGAAGGAACAAGAAAAACATCACAGGAATAAGGGTCTGGCAAAATGTAACTCAATGCAGAGTTGAAATCTAACCAGCATTCTGGTGTCTCCACATGAATGAGCACTGTCCAAAATGTGTTATTCTGGTACTTTTCAGAAATGTGGATCGACATTTCAAAATGTTTTCAAAGAACATGTTACAGAGACTTGTAAAACCTGAAGTCACACTGCAGGTCAGCTCAAATTGTAGGTTGAGAAAATCAATGGCATTTTTTCACAGTATAACCCCACTGTTTCAGCAACACATTTTAATCCAGTTATTATAACCTTTTAAAATAGTACAAGGATGATCTGTAAAATACAATTGTCCAAAGTGAAGAAAAAACACCTCAGATATATTAATATTGACCTATAGTTTGGTTTCTGCCTGACTGGAACTGAGCCATTTGCACAGTAACTGTCCATCATGAATAACCTGTGACCTGAGAGACGGCCAGGTTTTCAGAACCTCTCTATCCTGATACCTCACCTCTTGCTAGTACCATTTACTGATGTTGGTAAAAGACAAATTTCTCAGAAATACCTGTGCTGCTCTGCACCTTGCTGTGTAATCTCTTGACCTAGCAAGACCTTGCTATAATTTACAAAGCACAAAACATGCATGAGAAGATGACCCTTATTTCAAAGCTGCAATCATCTGCACAGCATAAAGAGCTCTGAGATGGAAATGCTATTACGATTAATGCGATGCAGGCAGCACAGTTTCCGCTAGATGGCAATCAAGGAAATAAAAGCTCCTCGGTGCTTTAAAAGGAGACTTTATAACCCAGCTGGGCATTTTCAGCATGTGTGTATTTCATAGAAGAGAGCTGCTCACCTTCTCTTGTGTTTCGAGTAGATAGTATTCAGAAATCCTTTTGAGTTCTGAGCATTAAAGGACTCCCCAGGATGACAGAAAGCTCACTCAGTCATGGGAAACAAAATTTGTGTGCCCCCGTTTCTCCACTGAATTATTTCTCTACTGCTGTCATTGTTATCTAAATCCTTTTGGTCCTTTGAAACCATTCTCTGGATCACACAGGGTCTTTCAATTCAGTATGCTGTCTACATGTCAGGTTAGTTCTAGACTTCAGGAAAGTCAGTTTGCCCAGTCCTCTGAGCTAAAAGCATGGCTTGAAGATTCAGTTGTTTTAACATACACCCACATGAAAAAAAAGAAAGAGGAGAAGATCGAGAGAAGTGAAATATATACAACCCTAATAGAGCTGTTTAAAAAATACATGGATGTGAATAGCTCCTCTGTCCAACCTAGTGTGGAACCTGAGTTTGCAGATAGGGAAGAATCTCTGTGAGGGATGAACTTGCTTAACTTTACACATGACATAGTCCTGCTGGAGTACAGGCTAAGGACATGTCTATTTGCAGGATCAGGGCTATCTCACTTTGGTTTTGATGTCCCATTCTGAAAAACATGTCTGTGTGACCCTTTCTTAGGCCTGTAACAATCAACACATAATTTGTTTAGGTGCAAATGAATTTTACTGAACTTTTTACTCTGTGCTTGTAGTGCCTCATTTGGAAAGGGAAAATCGGGAGGAAGAGAAAATCTGTTACCTCTAATCTTCTCACCAGAAGGCTGCTTCTGTTATTCAAAGTGAAGATGCAGTGCTCTCTATGTACTTGTGCTTAGACTTTCCAGAAAGTGGGATATGCTGAACACCAGGAAGAACAACAGTGCTACCCCAGGTGACTTTTGGATATCAAATTATTTGCCCATTAAATATAGTTAGACTGTGAATTGCTGGGACACTGAGATGATGAGTTGCACGAGTCCATCTTGAATAACCAGTTATGGGGAAACTAACTGTCCTTCCTTGTTTGGCCATCACCAGCCCAGGCTTTTCAGCAGTAATGGCTAACCATTCATGAGCCCAGGACATGGCGTTAAGAATTTCACTTAATTGATTAGTCAAAGCACAACCAAATCTGTCCTTGTCTCACTTTCTATCTTCTCCCTATGGCATATTGTCTATATATGGAGGAGAGAGTTTCCTAAGAGGAGACAGTGGACCTCTTAGTTTTTCTAGAATTCAGTATGGACTTGCATAATCCTTGTTTGGGATCCTTCGGAGTTACTTCAACAGAAACACCAACACCACAAACTGCCAGTGGGTCGAAGCGAGCCTGGACTTGGGCGGGCAGTCCTGTGTCACGCTGCCTCCAGTGCAGGTGGGACTCCTGGCTCCTGGAGGGGCCCCTGCCCTCTCCCAGGCACACTCAGTGCCTCCTTGCAGGGAAACACGGCTGCTCCACCCCTCATCCTTACATCGCAATGCTGGGGTTGTCATCACCATTCCTCTGCGTGGGCTGGAAATCTCCTGCGATGTCAGCTGAATCCTTTTTAATTAAAATAATCAGGCTGCTACTACCCTTATCACGTTCTTCTTTCCTTCACCTTGTGTTTGCCACTCTCGTTTTCAGTTTCTCACATTTTGCACTCTCACCTCTCACGCAAGTTTGTGCAGACTACCTGTCCCTTCGCAGCCTCCCATGCAACCACCTCTTTCTTGCTGCAGTGCACCTGCTGTAGCATCTGCCTCCTCCTCTCTTGCTCTCCCCCCATCGGTACCTCTCCTGGTTGCTGTCCTTTTGTGGGTGACTCAGTTGGCTAGGTCCAATGCTGTCCCTCCTTGCAGATCCCTAAAGCAACAAAGGGAAACTACTGCAAGGGTTTTGTTGCTCTAAACAGTAACTGTAGGACTGTAGACAGTGGTTTTCGTTCTAGTGAAAACCAGTCTTTGCAAAGTCCCTGACTGCTGGCACAGCTCTGAACAACAAAAGGGTCTCTGGAGTAATTTCTTCAAAATTACAGCTTTGAATATCTTCGTTTGGAATGGGCTGGTGGGAGTGGTGATTACTGCAGCCACAGTAACAACCTAAGACTCCCCTCCCTGCCCCTCAATAAATATATATATATATCTGTGAAAGTAAAGAGTACTAGCTCAGGAAAGTTTTCTCTTCACACTTGGCAAGTCAGAAATGGCTTTCTCAAATCAGAGAGGGCAAACGCAGACACAGCATGCTAGGAGCAGGATATACCAGTCTCTTCTCTGTGGCAGCGTCTATATGTGTCACAGGGAAATACAGGCCAGACTGGATTAGGCTGTGGTCCACCTATCTGGTGCAATAATCTTGTATCTGATAGTGGCCAGAGGCTTCAAGGAGGACAAAACCTTGGTGGGTAATGTGCCTTTCATCTTGCTCTGTAATAGCGATAACACTGCCCTCCCTTAAATTCAAGGGCTGCTTACACCTTTGGAAAAAAAAAATTAAAATTAAGGAACAATATTGTATTAAGCCACTGCAAACTCTGTGTTTTTGTGACCAAAGAGATTTTTCACTTTTTTTTTCCTGTTTATTTCTTTAATTTTCCCTCTATTTTATTTGCTTGCTTGCTTCCTTGCTTGTAGGCATCTGCTTAGAGTTTTCCACTTGTTTTTTCCCTTCTTTCCTTTTTTGCTAGAGAAAAGGTGAACTGAAAGGTGAGGACCTACTGCTGCCTAAAAGTTCCTTCAGTGTTAACTACAACACCTCCAGGTGGCTGTGTTTTCTCCTTGAGTTGTCCTCATGGCACACGTATCTGAACTCCAAAGCACTAATTTGAATGAGTAGACTGAGAAATGCCAGAATTGGAATTACATAAATTCAGAACTGTTGTCCAAGTAGGAAATTATATTTTATGTGGAAACCTGAACAGCTCATACCTGCACGACAATTCTACATCAACAACTTCATTTGTGAGAACCCCCAAAAAACCCTTACTACTTTCACAACACTCAAAAAATGTGCGTAAGGAGGAGCTAAGAATGTACTACTGTGATCCCAGTTTCAGATGTGGGTTCAAGCACCAGATTAGAGGCCAGATTTTCATCTAACCAAGGTGCTTGGTTCTGCCTTACGATTGCCTGCCCTCCTCATAGTATCACTTGTTCTGATTGCATGTTGAAGTGCCCTTGCAATGAAAAGAACCAGAAATTTTTTTCTACATGGCCTGATTTCTGTGCACAGTCATGACATTCCCATAGACTGCTCATGCAATTGCAAATCTAAACCTGAAAATGTGGCTGCAATTGAGTTGCTTGATGCTATATGGGAAAAATGTAGCAGAATTAGAAAGAATAAACAAATCCTAAGCCTTGTCAAGCACCTTCTTATACAGGATGATATGAACAGAATTCACTTGGATGTAGTTAGTAACACACTCATCTGTCCACTGAATGAACAAAAATAGTCTTTCACTGGATACCGGTATAAGATCCAAAACCGCTGCACCCAATACCAATATAAGACCCAGAACTGCTGCAACAGAAACCCTCTGATAAAGTCACAAGCTGATTAATGGTTAGCTATTTGGGTTTGCTTTTCAAGTTTTATTGGAAGGGTCAAGGGATTTTGGCTAATATTTAACCAAGATAAAGGTCAGAGGTTGTGAAAAAGTGGTTTAAAATATATGATATTAATAAAAGATTGTCTCTGAAATAAAAAAGAGTGGGTGATAAGTCAGTCTCTCCCTGGGCCAGGAAATAAAAACACCCAAGTGTGTAGCCCTCATAGAGCTGAAGGACAGTGGGAGAGGCTCCCTGGAGCCAAGGCCTGGTAAGGGTAACATCAGACACCTTCTGGCACAAAACTAACCAAGGCTGGCCCTCTACTTCCACAGAGGTGTGGAGATGTTTTAGCCTTCCACTTTCCTCCCACTGCATACTACTAGTTGTTGGACCGTGCTGCTGGCTGCATTTCAAATGTAGAAATGTAGCTCTTTTCTAGCTCCCTAAACAAATCACTGCCTGGGAAATGGTAACTTAAATCATGCCCACACCACAGCAGGGGAGACAAAAGGCAGATGCTTTATGGGCAGGTCAGAACAATTTTAGGCCACTAAAAACACTACTACATAAATTCAGGACTGCTCAGATCCTAAAAAAAAGAAAAAAAAGAAAAAAAAAGAAAAAAAAAAGTCCCCCTACACCCATTCCTCAGAGCAGGGGCACCAGGGAACTGAGCTTTGCTGTTAGGATCCACAAAAACTCCTTGGACAGAAAAAGTCCCTTAAAGGCCAAATACTCTGTGGCATACTGGTGTGACCTTGGCAGGGTGAACACTAGCAACAGAGCTAATGAGACCCCACGAAAAAGGAATGCCCTGTTCAGTAGGTTTTAGTTACAGGCCTGAAATGCAGTATTTTAAATTTCACTCAGTTATCTGTAGGTGTGTGCTTATGCATTTCTTTCAGTCCAGGCCTGTAAATTCCTGCCTGTTTACAAGGAAGGGATTGTTCACTGGGAGGCAGAATGCAGGGCACATTCCTATGTCCAAATAAAAATGGACTTATAGGTCCACAGCACATTTTTGTTCTATTATTCACCTTAAGGTTTGAAAACCTTCTCATACACCTGTGCAAGATTTTTTTTTCAAAAAGGAGAAACATCCAGATGCCTTTTATTTTACTTAGGAGAAGCATAGAGGTCTAACAATTCCATCTCTTCTGGAAAAACTCTTTTTAGTGAAAAGTGTAATGCCTAGGACAGCTACCCACTTATTGAAATAGAATTTAATTAACTTTTGTAAGAATAAGAATTATACTATACATAATTAAGGTAATAGGTAGAGATTAGTTGTTGGTTTAATAATGAAATAAGCATAATTATTTACTTTTGTGTAATGACAAATAGATCCAGTACTACAGATGATATGCTTTGAAATAAAATGAGTTTTACAGAATTAGCTACAGCATGGCCTTTGAAAGATTAATGTGCTTCAGTAGCAAGTGTAAAAAGGCAGGTTTTACTCTCTTTTCTGTGAAATATTTTTATCATAGAACAAAGTTTTCTATAATTTTTCTTTTAAAAATAGTTCTTCCATAACAGGGGGAAAAAAGGGAGGGGAGAGATTTACAATGCCAAGCTTGTTAGAAAGGGAGGTTACTAGCACACACCTGTGCATGTTTTTTGTATAATATTCAGGAAGTAGCTGGTTCAGAAAATTGTTACATAATTATTTCTCCTCGTTTTGATAACCATTTATAATAACTGCAACAAACATTAACACCTCACCCTTCTCCCAGTGTCTTTTATACACATGTGCAACCAACGAAGTTAGAGCCAAAGTAAATATATTCTAGGCAGTTTTATCAATGGTATTACACAGCATTTCAAAAGAGGCTGATGCAAGCAACAAGGAGCATGGAAAAAAGTCTTTCTCAAGCTGCGTTCTAATAGCAAAAAGGTAACTTCAAAATCTACTGCCTGATTTGGGTTTATTTTTGTTTCTTCTGCACAGAAAACATGTCTTGGGCACTTGTGGTGGTACTGCTTGGCATCTCTTTTATTGTCTTTAGTGTAGGGCAATACTGGGTCAAACAGTATGTGTGTGTAACTTGGCACAGCTCCAAAGGAGATGAGCCAACTCATGCCAGCACATAACTTGGCTCCGTACATACAAGTAAGAATGAAATGCACATTAAGCCCTAATCCTCTTTGGGATAGTACTCAGATTTATTCTTTGTTTCTGCACCTTCCTGGATAATCGTTCCAACTACTCATCAAAGGGCCCTAGCCAAGCCTTTTACACAGTAACATCCTCCAGCTGATGCCCAGGGCCAAACTCTTTAAAGGCTCATTGATTTCCTTCTATGAAATAACACACATCAATCCTCTGTCCTTGGAAAGAAGGTGCAAAATTTTCTATTCATCCAAAGGGCCAATACAGCATAAAGAACCTTTCTTGTGCATCAAGCAGTATGACACGGATAATGGCTTAATTCCCCTGTTTATAAGGATGACAATGACAGCGCTAACATACTCTGACAGTTTGGGCATGCATGTGCATGTCTGTATATATGCTATGTATCTACACATTAGCAAGAAAGATGGTCTGGGAGCATAAGCAACAGCTCTGATCTAGCAAAACAAACAAGCACCTGCCTAACTGAAAAGAACCCTCCCAACACATGCAGGTTATGTGTGTCCTTAATTAATTTGCTGTACTGACTTGTATTACACTACTCCCTGACAGAGCCACAGTGAACAAGGCTGCCTACTTCATTTTGGGTAAAACTGTGCAAAGGCAGTGCTGCTGGGTTATGCTTTCCACTGCTACCCTCCCCCAATACACATCCTATTTTCTCCAAAGTAAACGGCACATACATACATTTCTACACATGTGATTTTAAAAGTTGTTGGTGATGTGCAACTCATGAGTATGATTAAGGGAATACTCAAAAGAAAGGACTTTCTAACCATGGAACTAATATACTGAGATACTCACTGTGGGCTGAGAGAGAGAACATGAATGTGTGAAGTTTCTTCACGTGAAGTGCTCTCTAAATACAGCTTAGGTTAAGAGTCAAGGGCTACAAAATTGTGATGACAAAAGGTGACACTCAAATTGCAAACAGTATTTGCTTAAGTTTCCACAGTTTCATTTTGAAAATAAGTTAAGGTGATGTCTCAGAAATGGCATAAAAGACTGACTTTGGCAAATCAGATCTCTAATCTAGAAAGCAATGAGTTTTTCCAAAGCAACCTGGATGGGTTTTCACTAATGTTTGCTAAGACCCCTGAAGGGACTGTCTACATTTTCCAGTGCTGGATTAGTGCTTTTTGGACAGGTTGCTATTATTTTTAAGTTTACACATTATTCAAAAAACATCAGCTTTATCATAAGCACAGCACAGGCTGGTTAGGTATCAGATTCTTGGGAGCGGAATGAAATATTGGGGGATGGTTAGAGACCTAATTCCTTGTAGTGAGAATGACAGCTCCAAGTGATGTCTTCACTGCTTCCCTAGCAGTTGAGAGTAATACACTCCTCAAACTGGAATGTTCTTTGAAACACTGTGGGAAGCAACACAAGCCAGCTGGGCTGCATGCAGCATGGATGGGTGGAGAGGCTGAGAACATTTGGATTTGGGTAGTGAGAGATCATCCCTCAAGATGCAGATGCAAACCTAAGTTTGAGTGGGATAAGGCACTGAACAAACTAAGGAAATGAACCAACTTGGGGAATACCAGAGGCTAATCTATAAATAATTACTTCTGTAAAAACATTCGGGCTCAGATGACCTTTAATTCTTGAATGATCTTCAGAAATTGCTTCTTGCCCAAATTATGAATAGATATTAATTATAACAACACCTTATACTGTAATTATAGCGTGCTTTCATTCCAATGGATCCTTAGGCCTTTTACAGCATACGCATAATTCATTTTTGCTCACCTCAGGGCTGAACACAACACTTAGTAAAGAGAAGGGATTGCACTAACTATTAACAAAGGTGATCAGACCTCTTTTCTTGTTCCTCACCAGTTCTCTAGCTTCTTAACCTCTGTTGCAATCACTGCCTGGTGGGAGCAATGGGGATGAAAAGGGGAATTGCAATGGGGTATAAGGGAAAAGAACAAGCTCTTGTCATCAAAGCTAGTCACAATCTCTCTGACAGTAACCACAGCAGCATTGACTAAATAAAAGTTAAAAAGCATAAGTATTTTAGATGATAATTACATGATTGCAAAGTTAATGTGTGATTTCTATACTAAAATTATACTTCAAAAAATATTTGGGATGAAGGTCTTGACATAACCATCTGCATCTTTGGTATAGCCCCCTGAGAATTCAGGGTAACCATTTCAAAGTAATGCCACATTAATCTAACTCTGATTGCACTGAACCTGTTAGAAACAGAGGCAGGAAATATGGAGTATGTTTTTTGTAAGTATGTTCATACTATTTTGGCTATAGTGACAATAACAATAAAACCTTTATGACAGCACAGAATCATTCAGCATGTCAAAAAGACACCAAGGAGATTAATACTCTGGATTTTGAAATTAAGGTCTAACCTGATGACCCAAATCATGCACAATAGCAATTATAGTATCACACTATTAATTTTTCCGCATCAGAAAACACTCATAATATTGAACAGTTAATCCTTCTGCCTGGACAAAAGTATTATCTGGGAACTGACAGCAAAGCAAGCATTGAAAGGAAACATTCTTGCCTTTAAGGTGTGAACAACTCTGTTTCTAAATATTTCCAACTTCAATACTCACTATTATGCTTGAAGATTCTAATAGTAGCACCTGAAAGCCTTGCACCAAGAACGAGAGAAGTGTGGTTCAACTCATCACTTAAAATGAGGCAGCCCTGTGGAGAAGGAGTACAATAAGCATCTGCATGAATTGGGAGGCTGTTGACATGCGTGCATGTGTGTGTCAGCATACACATGTGTCTATGATATAGCATTGCACCAGTTAAGCTGTAAGTAGTAAACATGAACTGGATTTTCTGCCACTTTTCTGAAGGTGCAGGGATGCACTGCAAAGGCAGGCAGAAACTGTGGGATCAGATTATCAGGCATTCCCATATGGTGCAAAGGGGCCAAGTATTTCCTGTAACTGGAAAGCAGTGAATAATCCTAGTAGAGATTGTCTGCTTTATAGTAAAATCAAGTGACGTTGCTTCCTTTATCACCTGTTTACAGTCTCCTTTGTGTTGCAGGGAAAATGCAGTCACCAACCCATATATAAAGACTGCATGACAGTAATGTAAGAAGGAGTAATACTGAGGCTGGACTGACATCATCACTTTGGGCTGCAGAAATGAGATCAGGACAGATTAATGCCTCATAAATCCCACCTCCATTAAGATGTGAGTGGAGCCTAGGCAGCAGGCAGAGTTTCTCTGGTAAATGCATATACAGTTCACTTGTAGTATGTTTTTCATTAATTCAGTTGAAAACTCATTTTCTTCTTAGAAACTAACATAGAAATGCACGAGAAATAACTTTGTATATTATATTAACAGGAGCCAGGATTCAGAGTTGAAATACATGATGGAACCCTAATTTAGCTCTGCTTTCTATTACACATATTGTGCTGTGGTTTCATTACCCAAAGGGCTATACAACATTAAGTAAATACTTATTTTGGAAACATTAATTATGCCTAGGTTGAGAGATACTCACACAAATCTGCCTAGAGACTAGAATGCAGAACTAACATTAAGAGTATATGCGTCCAGACAAGAAAATGTAGCTGCTAGGCTTAATTATAGAGGAAAATTTAGGAATAAATCTCCCCAACATAGAGCAATTACATAATAGCTGAAATATACATATTACAATACCATATACTATGAATATATACTAAATTATTATAGTTATATTCTAGATAATAAATATAGTTATATCTTTATTTGCGCCACTTATATCTAAATATCCCACCTCTGACAGAGGCCTGAATCTCCACATGAGGCCAGCTAAGCGAGGGAAAATTATTTTATAGCTAAGCAAGGGACAGGTATCTTATGCTGTTATGTAGGTCTACAGTTTCATAAATTTACCCTTATTAATTCTCTGTATCTGTTCCCTTTGAAATTGCTGGACAACTGCTCCAGCACCATTGGAGACTGAAGTTCATGTTCTGGGCAGCTGAAACAATTCTCCCTGCCCAACCCTTGTATACATATATTTTAGAAATCTCTTGCAAAAGCTGGATTCATCTTCAATAGTGAGTCAAGAAGTGACTTCACCTCTACACTGGTGCTTCAGAAGAAATCTTGATCACACACCACGCTGAATTCATTCTGTCTCCACTGAGAGGGAAATACTGTTTCACACTTCCATGACACGCTTCATACTGTTTCACACTTGCACGAACTAAAGAGGAGCTATCCACTTTCTCAGCTAGCAGCACAGTGTATCTGCTTGCCAGTCACAACTCGTGACCTAATAAGATGATGGATTTTCATGCCTTTGTGTTAGGTACCCCAAACTGGAGATGAAGCCCCTTCAGCACCAAATAAGAACCCAACTTTTGTCATATGGTCACAACTTTAGACTTGCATTTACTGCCAGCTTCCTTTACAGGGCTGGCCAGAGATCTGTTCATCAGGAATGCTAAACAGCATGCTTTCTCTTTTCTGAAAGTGTTGTAAAAAATACCCTAATCACCATGTTTCACCACAGGCAGTTGGGTAATATCTCTGCAATCAGCCCACATACTTAATCACACAACACCTGAGACATGGGATGCAACCCTTGCTTACTTTTTAGGGAGAAGCAACTTTGTTAAGAGAAGCTAAAGAACCGTATCAGTCATCCTTAAATAGATGTTAGGTATGTGTGAAAGCAACACCCAGAGCTAGAAAAAAAGATGACTGAGCATATTTAAGGTCACAAGGTCATCAGCCTTCTGACTCATGCATTCCTAATATCAAGCTTTGTTCCTCGATAAGCCTTTTCAATTAATGCATGCCCAGAACACTGCAACAGTTGTTAAAACAATTAATAAACAATTATTCTATGTGCTCCTTAAGGAGGTACTCACCTTCCCAACAAGGGCTGGAATATTCATCGAGTTAGTTGCAAAGCCCATGCCAAACACCATAGCATCTTCCACACCAAGGAAATTGGCCACAAGTTTCTCTAGTTCTACATGTTTGTCTAGGGTGCCTGCAGAAATAAGACAGGGAGTCTTAAATCTCATTAAACTGTGAAAGTTATTAATTCTAAGGACATGAAACATACAAAAGAACAGGATAGAAGTGTGTCATTAAGCTATATGACATTAAGATCTAAGGAAGGTTTTCTATTGGTATCTTGTGCATGTGGGATAATGCAAGAAAAAGCAAACCAGCTATAACTAATGCTAACAAATACTGTTGCTGTTAAGGTAGCAAAGCAATTGCTTTGGGAGAAAGTTTCCTTTTCCCATAACAACAACTTTTGACATAGTTTATTCTCAAGAGTAATTTTTTGCTTTTTTCTCCCCCTGCAATGAGGACAAAAATACCTCCTTTTTATACAAAATGTGGGACAAAAATCTTAAGCATTCTGGAGTTTTTTCTGGATGTGAAAGCAAAACCGGATGACAACAAAATTCTTCAATTTTTTCTTGGGTGCCTATGTACATGTACAAAATCCTTAATTATGATTTTATATGGATAGACAAACAAAAGTGTTCTCTACCTTTTTCTGCTTTGTAAGGTAAAAGCTATGCCATTCTCCATAATTGATGACAACTCTCCTCTTTCCTCCCTCTAAGCAATCAAACATAAATGATAAGGCAACACTAGAGAGTCACCTTTATCACATATTACTTATCTAATATTAGTCCCTGGAGTCTCCAAACAAATAAGGTGCTCCAACTATCCAGCAAAAGCACTATCTTTCCTACCCAACTCACAATGGAGGATGACAAAATACAGAAGGCAACAAACAAAAGTGGTGTTAAGAGATTGAGATAACAAATAACTTTGAGCAGTAATGAATCATCTCAACTTGCTAGCTCTCTAGTCTTTGGTTGCCTGGCTGTGCTGTGCAGGTACCAAGGCAGAAGGAACTTTTACAGGATGATCTGTGGGGAAGAAAAGAGTGGCCTGTGGATTCTGACAGAGCAGTTCCCCTACGAATAAGGCTTTAAGCAGAGAACAGAAGAAAAAATTAGGAAAGTAAATATTGCACCTCACTTGTGCCGCACAAATTGATGTCACAATATAGGCAAAGTGAAGTACAATTGATGGAAACAAGAAATCTGTGTTCACTGTGATGGACAAAGGGTAGATGAATAGAGGAAAGCAGAAGCTTGACTAGAGTGTCTCAACAAGAATGATTAGTCAGGAAGATGATCTTACCTTCATCATGGAGGAAAGCTCATTTAAAAAAACCCAAATAAAAATGGCAGCTGTACAGTTTCAGCAACAGTACTAACTCAGCTGTTTACAGTGAGGTAGTGTTTTCATTATTTTTTCCTTATTAAATATTCAAAGTAAGAATGGCATTCACTTGGAAACAGAATGTGAAAAATATCGTGCAGGCAGGCAACTCTCCAATAGCCAGGGAGATAAGGAGCAAGGATAATGCAGTTTGTGGAAAAACCTGGATTACATGGACAGTAAAGAACAGTGGTGCCATGATTTTGCACAGAGTCTGCCTGGGTTCTGCTAGACCTGAGCCAACTCCGGCAGAGCTTTGAGAGTGTCTCTGCACTCATTGTATCACACTGGATGTACACTGAGCTGGGTTGTCTCTGGCTATGTGCTCTGATAAATTGGGTAACATGATGCAGAAAATTTGGGTCTGCAGAACCTCCAGTAGATGTAAGCTGACTCTGCATGAAGCTTTTTGAAACTGGCTATTATTTGCATTTATAGGTCCTGAGATACACAAGGATATGTGGTGGCTCTGCACATAGCCACCACTTAGTAGCCAAGCTCCTTGAAATACAAAACCACATAGTGTTTGAGAGTTGAGCTGCTCACTGGAGATGTGTGTGAGAATCTATGTCTTAACTTGTAAGCCCAGCAGATCTCTGGGTGCATTTCTATGATTAGTTCAATATTTTTTGCATTTTGGGCCCAGTTAGTCTTCAACCTGGCTACAGCACTCATTGACAACTGAGGGTTCCAGCACTGTCAGCTGCTCTAGTGTTCCTGGCAAATATTATTTTGTCACTTGAGGGCTATCAGCACACAAACTGAGCAGGAAGTCTGAAATGGAAGCTTGAAGCCAACCATGCTATAGTCACAGCTTGAATTAGAAGGAGGTTTGTGAAAGCATAAGAAACAAGCAGTGTGTGCTTTGCAAGGGAGGCATTTTAAGGTATGAGAAAATTGTCCCTGACTCTTGCAGGGGTAAATCTGACACTACTGGGGTGGAGTTAAATTGCTTTTTGGGGTTGCATCATATGTTTTCAGTTTTTACAAACAAGAGAAGCTTGACTCACTGCAGATTATTCTGTTCAAGCATCTATTAGATGAACCAGAAAGGAACAGCACATTTTTGACCTATTTTTATTGATTTTGTGGTGGTGAAGAATGGGACATTCTGAAAGTGACAGATTCCTACTTATTATTTACTAAACCTAAGAGTGAATACAGATTATATTGTATATCTCTATTGCCTACAAATCCTGGAATATAAATTGGAATCAGTGGGGTTTTGGTTTGCAAAACCAAAACCTGAATGACAAGGATTTTAAAATGAGCCCTAGTTTTGAATTACTTCAGTTATAATGGCAATATTTTAAGTGGTAGATGAGGTGTTGTGGAAGCAATACAATATACATCAGTACTGACAGTGTGAGGTATGTGACAGCGATATACATTGAGTAGAGCTGATAAAGCATATCAGCTTGCATTTTCCCAGGTTTAAAGTAAAAGGGGTATTTAAGAAATTATGCAATCTTTTAATCGTATCAGAAGATTTCTCCAGTATGAGTCAGTCCTTGGACATCTTATAAACTGCACCAATTATATCACTTCTCTCCACTGGAGGAAACAAGGGGTCAGATATGCTCTGCTGGAATGAGGCTTGTTTACTAGTCATCCCAGCTGGTCACAGCAACCACCCCAACAAGCATAAAGAGAACTACCAGATGCAAATTTGATCCAGAGGAACTTCCACTGGCACAAGCTGCTACATCTCAAGCTACATAAGAAAGGCAGCAATTACACTGGTCTTCATTAAATACAACCTTAGGAGTATCTAGTCGGGTTATCATGGCCCTTAAAATGTCTTGTATTGTGCTGGATTCAGACCAGCATCTTGATCTGGTGAATGAAAAGTGATATACTAGATATATTTTTATTAATACACTATATACATGGATACCTTCTATACTTGCCCTATACATAGACATTAGATTTTTTTCCCCATGCTCTACTTGCTCTGATTTTTATGCTGACTACATCTTGGTTTGACCTCAGAAATGAGGATACAACTAAATAATGTATGCCATCTTACTGGGAAAGATTAAGACAAAAAGGAAAAGAAAAAGCTACCTGCATCTTTAAGAGACAAAATGGAATAATTTCTTTTGAAACTTATTCCTCCCTGCTGAACAGTTGTATGCAATAGAGTACGGCAGGTGTTATTGTGTTTCAAGATTATGTAGGTGTTATGGAAAGCAAAATCAAAGATCTTATCAAAATTGGACTTTCACAATGTCAGCCACTTCCACAGATTCCTACACTTTTCAAAGCAAATCTGCTCCCTTTCAAAATCTGATGACCCAGGTCTCCATTAACTTTCCCCTGCACTCTGGGGACAGGGAAGATGAAGTACACTGTGTTTTGGCAGGCTTTCATAGGCTTACCATGCTCTTGGGTTGAAAGTCACTGTCAGTCTACTAGACAGATAAAACTTGAAAATGCACTTCCCATGATCCACACAGTTCATTATTTAGCTTTGACACTTTCAGCTTGAACAAGGTGGTTTATGCCACTGGTTAGTCTGCCCAATACAGTCTTTCAGGTTCTTACAAGCTAAGACATGTACTGGTTAACCTGCCAACATTGGCAATAGTATCCTTTAATAGAATTTTTTGTTTGGAATTCTGAGACCCAAAGAAGACAGGAAAATACTTGCTTGCTTCAAGTTAAGAAAAACCTGGAAGAATAAACTGATAAAAGCAACAAGTCATAGAAAGCAAAAAGATTCCCATAAAAGCCACTTCCACTTATGAAGAGCAACTGGGAATCCTATGGATCACTGATGTGACTCACTAAGGTGAATAAGAACCATTAATCTTATGAAAATGATGGTTTGTCAGAGGTGTCTTTAGGAGGGTGGGGAACAGAACAAAACACCTGAACTTCCCTGCCACATTTGAAACTTCAGGTCACAAACTCACTCTGGTAAGATATTTGTCAGAGATCAAAAATAGTGTTACTGAAACACATACACACTTTTACAAAAGCAAGACTGGATGAGTTATTACTAGAAGGATGAAGAAACAGAAGACTTAGAAAGTTTATTATTTATTTACACCATTCTACAAGAGTGGATGTAGATGGTATCACTGCTCTACAGAGCCCACTGCAAGAGCAAAGCCTAAACTTGTAGAACGATACATATTGGCAAGCGAGAGGGAGAGAAGGACATAGTAATGTTATGTTATGTAGTTGCCTCGTTTAACACTGGATGTGCATAGAAGAGCCCCAGAAGAAGTGGGTTTTGAGGAAGCATTTGAAAGAAAGGAAATGCTCAAGCCTTCTTAATGTTGCTACCAGTTGATAGGGCTTTCACATCACAAAGATACTGTGGGTGTCATAGATATAATGATGTACCTGTGTAATTCACTGATTCTCAGAAAAGAGCAGATTAATTTTAATAAGATTTCCAGTTTAATTTAGATCTTCCAGTTTTGTTTGCTTTTCTCCTTTATAAAAACACAAGGCTAAAATTTAGTTTCAGTCCAGCCTCTTCATGCCAAATCCTGGATAGCAGAATCTTAAGTGTCTGAATATTTGCATATACTTAGATAACATTATATATTGGAGATATATTTAGGTTTTAGACAGGTCACACAACCCTTGGTTACTCCTGATGCCTTCAGTTCCACCTGCCAGAGCTTAATCATGCTATGCAAAGTATACTTTTGCAATGGTGAAATACCAGGAACAAACTTGACCCTTTGATGATAAATTGGATCAGTAATTTATGAGAGTGTAGGCACAAAAAGGAAAATCATGTTACTAGGAGATGAAAAGAGGGGAAATTCCTCCCATGAGCTGTTTCCCAATTTATAGCATACCCTATCAGAAAGTAGCCAAAATTATGACATACGTGTATACATATATATATATACACACCCACCAATTCTCATTTATGAGGCTGTATTTCTCCTTAGGCTCCTACTTGGAAACTGTAAATTATGGGAACTTTAATTCTTTATCTCTTTCTCCTAACGGAAAAATGAACCATTTATTTCTCAGTACGGTACTGAGTTTAAAATGAGCCCTGACCCTAATTAAAGTGCTGAAGTGGTATAAAAGAAAGAATGGTCAAATAATTATTTTTACCTTTTTGAAATGCTTCTAGAAATTCATATTAGGCCTTTAAACCTAACAGAAGTAAGCGAAGGTGTTGGAGCTACTTTTGTAGTTTAAATGTTGGCACAGGTTTTCAGATTTGCTTTTTAGAAATCAGATCACAATCAAATATAAACCCCCCTCAAACAAACAAAAAGCCCTACAACTGAGTGCAAGCTAGGTGTTAAAAGGTAATCTCCTAAACATGCCCTCCAGAATGAATCACCCTGCAAGTGTTCTGTGCAGGCTCCATCTTGTCTTTTGGTCCAAGGCATAATCACAGGAGAAGCATTTCAAAAGGCAGGAAACCTGCTTGGCTGCTTAAGTAGCACTAATGATACCTTTGCTCCTGTTACTCACGTATATCATCTCCATAAGGAATAATGGTGAGTTAGATAAATAGAGCATTGGAACTACTAGCTGCTCTTGTGACATCCCCTTCACTGCCCTGGTGCTAGGTCTAGGAGCATTCTGGGCATGATAATCTACCTTACCTTAAAAAAAGTGTAACATTACTGATTTTATTATCATCTGCAATCAGCAAGCAGGAAACAGTGTTAAATAATAATTTGCACATTTCTCCCTTAATAATTTTAATTTATGTTGCTTAGAAAAGGCTGACTATAAACATAAGAATGACAGGATGGGCTCAGACAAAAGGCTTGTAAGCCTGCCTCCCAACAGTAGCCAGCTCCACTCTAGCCATTAAAATACATTGATTTGCATGGGAAAAAAAGGACTTCACATTCAAGTTCTCATTCTTTTCACTACATAGAGGGAATACATTCTATTTCAAATTTATTTAGATTCCTATTTGTTAGCACTTTTATTAAGCTAAAAAATAAAACTTTTGAGAGGAATATTAAAAGAAATAAACCAGAAATAAAACATAGTATTGAGATTTTTTGGGGTAGTTTACATGAAATACCCTAAAGTTCAAAATACTCCAGTTACTTGAATAGCTGGTTTCCAGTTACTTAAATCGTTCAGCATTTAAGAATTACTGTCTCAGACCCAACAGTGATTCCTGGAAAACAAGACTTCATGCTTTTTTATGTCCTGATTGGTTTCTTGACTTATAATGAACTAGCCAAAGAAATAAAAAAATTTACTTTTTCTGCACCTGCAGGAGAGACTGCTGCTGACAAAAGCTGTTTTAATTTAAATCACACCCGTGGTCAGTTTTGTCAGATATGGTAGATGCAGATCTCTCTGTATCCTCCCTTGACACCTCCCACAGTTAATGCAACATCTTTTCCTCTGGCTTTGGTAAGTTTAACCTTGCCATTCTCATATGCACTCAGAATGCTCTTACCATTCTAGGTGAATGGTCCTGTCATTCCTTCCAGCCTGTCCCTCTGACCAAGAAGGTTGTCATTCTACATCTCCAGATGCTCTGAAATTTTCTGAAGGATCTTACTTATGCTTAATTTTTTTGCTGCCGAGATCCTTCAGGGACTACTTCTATCCCATGTACCACACAGAACTGAAAAGCCTTTCACCTCTCAGCAGACCGTGATATCAGGGTTTTTTGCTTTCTGCCTACCATCTGCAAACAACCACCTTCACACATTCACCCAAGCTACTGGTCTTAGAAGACATGCCCCAAGCATATGTGCAACTCTTTCTTGTTGATGTCTTTGAAGTGTCTTCCCTTAATGTCTTTTTAATCTTAGTGTCCTCAGAAACACTGAAAACAGCCAGGTTACTGCTTCATTAGTTCCTTATACGCTACCTCTTATTGTAAATACTGCCCAACTTTATAAAAATATGAGTATGTGGACATGCCTGATTTAAGCTGAATTTATACAATAAATTGCTAGTCCAAAGGTCCACTATTAATGATTGCACAGCAATGGCCATAGGCATATAAATGACAATAAAAATTAATACTAAACAGCTAATTACATAAAATAACACTAAGCAACAAGTATTAGATGCACTGTGCTACACAAAAGGTCCTTTTTGCCCATAATGCTTCATCTGACAGTGGTCTTGTAGCAATGTCTGGGGAAGAATGAAAGCAGGACAAACATATATATAGTAGTATCCCAGCTTCTAACTAATTTGAGCATAAGGACATCCTGAATCAGGAAATAGTTTTGGTATTTCTAGTAACTATCAGTGATGTCTCCTCTGTATGTGGCCAGGGTCCCCTAGAATGCAAGGGAATGTAAAGTTTTAGCATCTGCAGCCTTCTCTGCAATGTGTTCTTCAGGTCTGCCAGCCTCCAGTATGAAGAGCTGCCTCCTGTATTAGGCGGAAACTTACCAACTTCATACAATGCCCTGTAGATCTTGTAGTAGAAGAGACAACGAACAGCCAACCCTGACCACTCTTCCATGTCACACATGATTTTGAAGATTTCTATAATTTCCCCCTTTAGGCTCTTTTTGAGCCAGATGACAGGCATTTCTGACAGCTGAAGACAGCTAGCTCAGTAGTTCTTAATCCAGAAGCTGTTTGAGGCCTTTGATGATCCTTGTTGCCCTTCTCTGACACTTTCCAGTTCTGCTAAATGTTTTTGACCTGAACTGTACAGAGTACTCAAGACGACAGCAAACCACAGGTTTATGCAGTATCATACTGAGGTTCTGTGGTTGGCTTTCTGTTCACTTCCTAATAATTTCTAGTATTTGATTTGCTTTCTGACAACTGAGCAAGAAGATAATGCCTTCACAGAACTACCACTTACAACCTCAAGATCTTGCTCCTAAGGCATAAGAGCTTGGTCTTAAAAAAAGGAAAATATTTTTCTTTTGAACTGAAAGTCTTACAAAAGCCTCAGGAATGTGTCTTAAATGACACTGTTATGCTAAGAAAGTGAGTTATTATTATACTATAAAAAGAGCATATAATTAAAAATGGAGTGAAAAGCCTTAAATCTTCTTATGGAGGACAAATCCAGGAAGAGCAGCCACTGTTTTTATCAGTTTCCTATGCTTTTGTGCTTAAACAGGAATGTCTGTTCAAGTGGCATGTGCATTATTATTTTAGAGAAAACATGAACAGGGCTTCATGTTTCTCACTGAAGTTAATTTCTGAACTATGTTTACATACAGTCTTAAGTTACTTTTCTGGGAATGTAGAATAACTGGTTTACATTTAGCAAGGTTTAGCTTCACTAAGTTTCCTTAATAAAACAGTTTTTTAAAGATATAAATAATCATGTTAAAACATTCATATTAACTTATTCTGTCAGCAAAATACCTGCAACAACATTCTGATATGACAGCATTCTATACCCACTCCTCAGTCTGCACAGTTATAAGAGGAGAAGTTTTGGCAGAAGGCCACAAAGGGCAGTTTTACCATCATGTGTTCTTTCAAACATCACTCCCATTAATTTTATTTGTTTCTTTCACTCCCATTAATTTTATTTGTTTCTTTGTTTTCCCTCCTGTCTGAAATCTTCTCAAAGTAGTGGAATCATCCTCCTCAAAAAAAGAGACCTATCACTGCTTTGGGAGAGATCTTGGGAAAACCCTGAACATGCCAGACAGACACTTAAATGCAGATAAGCACAACAGTACTTTCAAAGTCAATTATCTTGAAATTACAAATATGTTCAAGTGCTCTCTTGGATTAGGATCCCACAGGCAATTTATAGCCTTGGCTCCTACAGAACACTGCATTTTTCCTTCAAATCACTTTAGCTCAGCCACACAATAACAACAGAAGTTTTGAAATGTTATCTGCCCAGGAACAAAACATTCTGGTCTATTTTTCTAAGATGAAGATGGCAAATGATAATTAGAAAAGGTAAGGCCTTTCATACAGACCCTTCCCTACCTCTCTCTTGAAAGCATATGTGTATATGTACTTAACTCGGATATAATTTTTCAAATCTGCTCACCTGTGAATCAGAATACAGCTGAAGCAGCACAAGAAGGTAAAGGAAAAAGAAAAGAGGGTGTCCATACTACCAATAAGAAGCTATTTTCCTCACGTCATTTATACACAGTTCTTGGTGGTAGACAGGCTCTAACAGAGCCAGGGCCAATAAAGTAACTGTTGCTCAGATCTGCTTTGTGGAGCAAACTCTCCGCCACTGACTACACAAGCAAAGGCTCTCTGTTAGCTTCCCGGGACAAAATGCTGTGACTGGTCATCTACATCATCTAAGCCAGGTCTTAACACCCTGCTTTCCTAGTTTAATAAGTCTTGATGTCCAAACTGCTCTCTGAAATTCACCCTCTAAAAGACTGATACTGACAAGACTTGTATGATGTTCTTATATTTGTAGTCCATTCTTGCACTGTGAATAGTCTGAATGAAGTTCATGGGACTATTTGTTGTGAAAGCAATTAGAATGAATCTAAAACTTTGCTCAATCTCTCAAGATAACTTTGAGTACTGCACAGGAGTTCAGATGAAGAGAAAGTCCTAGAAATCTGTATACATTGGCTCTCAAAACACACTAGGTTAAGTTAACCAGTAAGATTTTTAATATTTGAAGACTGAATCAATCTTTTCATAAAGGGTTTTTCTGAGAATAAGTCAAAGTCATGCAAGTCCTCCGTATAAAAAATTCCACAAGCAAAAGATAAAGAATAAGGAACATGAGGCATATTCTTTGACATAGTGAAAACAACTCAAATGTTCTCAGACAAAATAGAATCCAAGAGAAAAAGACATAGAGAAATGTTCCTTCAGTACCTGAGATGACTAGTAATGGTGACCACTTTCAAGCATGCAATTCAGGTTAAACAATATATTGCAGTCACCAGATGGGTTACCTACAAAAGGAAAGTAGGGTCAATCTGTAAGCCCTCTCTGAGTGGTGTGTGTCTGACATATTTATTACTGGCAAATCAAACTGGCAAATCAAACAGTGATGACAAGATAAGAAGCAGATGGCAAGGTTTGCATTATATTTTGACTGGAAATGAGACTTTAAATAAAAACCCAAACGAAATACAGTATTTTTTGCATAAGATTTCTGGAGGAAAAGAGTTTGCTTTGAGAGATACAGAATGAAATTTTTTCAAGTTGATGGATAAAAAAAAAAAAGTTTATAAAAAACTTCTTATGCTGGGAAGCCTACCTTTTTAGTTTGGTTTTTTTTGGACAGCTCCCAAGAAAGATCAAGCCTGAAGAGAAACCTCCCCTTGCATTTCTATGATTGGAAATTGTTTTCTCTGAAATGCAGGCTGATTGCATGATTAGGAATACAAGGCTTTGTGTAAAAATATACAGTTGAAGATAACACTACATGCAGCCTACAAACCAAAAAAGCAGATAAATCATAAAGGACATATAAACCAAAAAAGTCAGATGGAGCCTTCCTGAATTAATTCCTTAGAGGCACACTAGAAATTTCAATGTTGTGACCATTAATGTCTCATAAAATATTACTATATATTCTAAGAACAAGGGATAAAAAAAAATATGTAAAAGCTCATTTTACTAATCAGAACACTCTGTATGTGGTAAGTGATATAAATCTGTGATGCAATTAAATTTGCCCTAGAACAATTCTTGAAGCCTCATTGTTTATTTTACTTCTTTCAAAAAATAAGCCTTTTACTTTCATAATTAAAAATCCCAGGCCCCTATATGACATATTTTTTTTGCTTTTCCAAAAATCAAAACATTTTTCCTTTTAAAAAAATTCTTACGTGATAATGAATAAAACACAGCATCACTTTTAATTGTGAAACAAGTAATTGTTTATGTGACTACAATTCTCCAAGTATCCAATTCCTTCAAGATATCTGTAAGAAAAAGGATATAGTTACAGAAACTTTGGTGGCCATCTAGCTGTTTACTCACCCATTTCCTGTCTGGTACTGCAGATTCCTGTCCCATATTTTTCTAACTCTATGGTCACAGTTTTCAAAGCATTGACATCCGTTTCTGCAAAGCCGAGGTAGTTATAAGAACCCATATTGATTACATTCTTGATAGTCCTTCCTGTAAACCTATAATTAAAGCAAATTATAAAGATAGTACAACTTTCCCTCCAACCCCAAACAAAAAGAAAAGAAAAAAATCTCCAAGTTTCCTATTTGGGAATTTACAACCCTCATACTTTAACATCCTAACAGTTTTTCAAGCCTTTCTGTTTTCCTGACTAAATATTGCATCCTGCTCAGAATATTTTCCAGATTCCAAGCTGTAGATGGCAATATAGTGGTATTAGGTGAAATGGTGCTTTTATGGATGTAAATAAATAAATAAACAAAGCTAGGACTTTATATAGGCAATGACTTACAGACACTGTTTTTTTCAAGCAAATTGTCAACAGCTTCTAGAACATCATGAGTGTTCACACACACACACACAGAAATTAAATACGAGGAAAATGGTGTGGGAAACACTATGACACGTTCTCAATAAGCGGAAATATAGTCAACCTACACATTGTCTATGTGGTGAATTTCCATATCTATTTAACTTGGTAACAGTTTGTGATACACTGAAATCTTCAAGCTGTAAACTGTTTAAAACTCACTGCCAAAGACTCACTGTGTAAGGAAGAAGCAACATTTATGCAATGCAAGAAATTAAGATTTAAATCCTAACCAAAGGATATAACAAGTTTCGTTGTAATATTCTGACTAAAGGTCTGTTATAAATGAAGCATAAGCAGTCTCAGTTGTGCTGACACAGCCAAGCAAAACCCATTTGTGATAGAGCTCAGTCCCTTCCACACTGCATTTCCAAACAATACTCAGAAGAAAGGGTACAGGTTGTCAGCACAGTATGGATCTCAGAAAAAAATGTGCTGATGGATATTAGTTGAGGACCTAGGTATAAGGGCCTAGATGTAACTTTCTGTGCTTTGCAGATGTATTAGGAGTATTCTTATGAAGCAGACAGCTGCTGAGTGTGAGCTCACTCACCTAAATGTCCAGTTGTAATCATCTGTAACACGTTCCATGAGGTCAAACTGTGGCCCTGGGACACTGCAAATTGGACGATTCCAGTTATCCCGTATTCTCATATAGAGGTTTCTGGTATAAAAGTTCTCAAAATCTTGATAAAGTGGCACAAAATCCTGGTTTGAAAACATGCACAGGGTTATGTTGCTAGGAGAATGTCTGCTTCTGTACCCAAGTCATTCCCATTAAAAAGGAAAAACTGATTCATTAGTAAACAAAGAGCTATAACAGCCACATGTTTCTATGTCACAAACAACTCCAATCAGCAAATATCTTAATTCCCTTGAAATACAGTGTTGGCTTTTTTAGGGGGTGGTGGTTTTTTTTTGTTTTTGTTTTTTTTTTTTAAAGGTCAACAGATTGGCCTAATTCTTCAGTCCAATATTTGGAAAGTTGGAAATGGAAGACGTCATGATTCTTTCACTTGGAGAAACCAAATGCTTCAAATTGAGCATTTTGCTATGTGTGGAGCAGATTGTAAAACTAGGATAAACAACTCATATATCATTAAATGCTGGCTACATTAGATTAAAGCTAGTCCAATGTAATTGATCTAGCATTATCGGGCATGCAATCAGGCAGTAAAGACAACTAGTTTGGTTGACAATTCATTTCTATCTATGGATTTTACTTGGGAATTAAAGTAAAAGAGAGGTATGGTATCTAAACAAAGTTTTTTATGGAACAGCAATATAGCCTTATTAGATATTGGATACAATAAACTGATAAAATAACATGGCATATAGTTACATATGTGGGAGACTGGAGAATTAAATGAACACATAATCCATGGTGGATGGCAAAAAGATTTAACTGGCATGTCTGGAATCACAATAGCTCAACAAATGGCCAAATCACAAAGTGAATTGAAAAGGATATTCCATTTTCCTCCATTATGCCAGGTGTTATTGTAAATGATGGATCAAACTGCACAGAGAAGGAGCAGCAACAAAAAAAATACGTAAACAAAGTTAGAAGGCAATTGAGCTTGCTGACGTACAAGTTTCACTGAGAACTATGTGGGATGAAAAAATTTCTAAGTCAGGACTCACAAGAATTCAGGCTACATTCACTTTGGGCTGGGGCAATGATTCCCGAGTGCTCTGTGACCAGCAGTTCAGTAAATGTAAGTCACCATTTACAAAGATGTATTGCTATGAAGGTCAAAGAAAGACAGCCAGATGGGACAATTTAAAATTTGAGTTTAAGAGAATTGGAGAGATGATACATTTAATAACACACTTCTGAGTTTTATTTTTCTGTGGATTGACCTAATACACTGAGATTCTATTTTTCTGAGAGTATTCTGACACTCTTAGAACAAGGTGAACATCTCTCTGGGTGAAAATTACGATTTTACATATATATAGGTACATATCCATACATGTGTTTAACTGTACTGCAGTGCGTGTCATTCCTCTCATCCCTATGCAATGTTCTTCTCTAAGATAAAAGTTGTCTGCCTTGTTGTTTCAGTAGGTTATTGTACATAACTTGCAAGCAGGGGAAAACTCAGCTGTGGATACATAATGTCTTTTTCATACATACTTTTTGTTGTTCTCTCTCTGCAGCAACGTTACGTTTTTCTAGTCCCCAGGCTCTCATAAAATCTCGTAGGTAGCCAAATATTGTTCCCACGCCAAAACCCAGGAAAGTAAGAACAGCAACATACATTGGTGCCTGTTCAAAGTGCTCAATAATTGTTTTTTTGTGGAGAGTTCCATTTGATACACCATTCTTCTGAAAATACAGAAGAGAAACTTGTGATTAATACATTTCATCTCATCAAAGCTTAGAGGTTAGACCTCTAGGCAAATCTTTTTCTCTAACACACCAGAAATTAGGAAAGACATTTAGACCTCACATAGTCAGCTGATGCAACCTATACCTGAAGAGGAGGACTTTTAACACTGCAGTTGTTACTGATCACTACAAGTATCTTCCATTTTCTCTCATCCACCAATGTCCTCAATTGCAGGCGTCTTCAACACCACTCCCTTGTCTATTTTGAAACGTGAAACTTATGAAAGATTGGCAACATATTATTGTGTAATTGGACAATTATTTCAAAGATGATTAAATGGAAACCACTATACTCTGTTCTTGCAAGACAGAGCTATAAAAAGGGAAGGGCAGCATTAAAAACTCACCTACACTGAGCCTGACTCTGCTTCTAGAAGTCTTGTGTAACCCATTGCAGCAACTAACCTATATACAACAAGTCCTGTCTAAGATAGGGCAGCTTTAGCATGTTGTTCTTCAGATCTGAGGAAGTATCCAACACAGCTATGATCCCAGACTTATATTTCTGTTCTGATTTCACAAATGCTTTTAGTCATATCTTCAGTGACCTCTTCCATACTTCTAAGGCTACTTAAAAAAGAAAAAAAAAAAGAGGAGAAAAGAGATACACAGACACCCTCCTTGTTGGAATTAGTAACCCTATTGTGAGCAACTTGTACAAATTTACAACCATGTGTGGACAAAATATTTTGTCTTGAAAATATTCTAAAATTTCCATCTTCAAATTAAAGTAGCTAAGTTTTTCAGTTGCAATCCTCTCAAATCAAATTATATTCAGTATGGTTATCAGATTATTCTTTGGAAGAGAGGCAACTCCATTCTGCAAAATATGATGACAGTTACTGTCTAGTAACGCCCAAACTGCCAATTAAAAATAACAATCCAGAAAAAAATAATGTCCTCTTAAAAAAAGAAAAAAGAAAAAAAGACACGACATACATTCTTGAGCATATTATAAAGCAAGACTACCATATGAAGAAATACCACTAATACATTGCTGCCTGTGGGATGGATGAACTAAAAAATCTATTTATGTAATGCAACAAGCTGAAATAGAATAATCATATTAAGAACAACTGCAAATTCACTGTACTTGTCAGACCTAAAGCATTATTGATCTTCATACTGCTTTACTTGTCAGACCTGGAGTATTATTGATCTTCATACTGCTTTAAAATGCCTTTATCCTCAAAAGATAGTGATTTCAGTAGTAGCTTGCTGTCCAATCCTGGATTCACAAAGTTTTCTTGGGAGAGAGGAAAAAAAGAAAAAAAAATAAAAAAAACAAAAAAGAAAAAAAAAGAAAAAAGAAAAAAAGGAAAAAAAAGGAAAAAAGAAAAAAGGAAAAAAGAAAAAAGGAAAAAAGAAAAAAGGAAAAAAGAAAAAGGAAAAAATAAAAAGGAAAAAATAAAAAGGAAAAAAAGAAAAAAGGAAAAAAGAAAAAGGAAAAAATAAAAAGGAAAAAAGGAAAAAAGGAAAAAAAGGTGTTGGGCACAAGATAGAATATAGAGATTTTGAAGGAAATCCAAAAAGGAAAAAATTGCTGGTAGGGCTGAACAGAAACACATTTAGACTTTAGAAAGACTTATTGCCCTGCAAGGGAGAAGGAATGCAGGGCTGGCTCTTACCGTGTGAGTGTAGACCTTTGAAGCAATGCTACACATGCATTCCTACCTCAAGCTAATTGGTCTTTTAGGGCAACCTATTTACCAGGAAAAACATTTTATGAGGATGAGTTAAATACATGGTCAAGTCATATTTCACATGAGCCACAAAAGCTGTATGCACACATTGACAAGATAAAGTATTTGTTTCATTAAGGATTAAGCTCAGTCATATTACCTTATATTTGCCATGGGCTAAGAGCATACTTATGGTCACCTATGGCAATTCAATCGTAACTTGTCAAGCTGTGATGGATGTGACAATGCCTCTGAGCCCAGAGGAGAGAATAAACATGATGATTCTCTTTATCAATTTTATTAAGAAACACTTTGTTGTTATATATCTTATTGGTAAAGGACGAGGGAAGCTCATATCAGACTGCTGCATTGCAAAACTCTTCTTCCACAGTAAAACTAATCTGTTGTGGAACTCTCATTTCAGCTGCTGCTGTTTTGTGCAGTCAGTATGACTTATGTATTTAAACATGTCATCACTGTCACTTACTATGCTTAATACAAACAGCTTGTAGTAAATGGTGTCAATAGTAGTAAAGTACTAAGAATGTGGAAGCAGACTGTGACTCATATTCTCCAGTCTATGAATGATGAAAACCAAGATTATTAAAATAGTGCAAGGTTAGTACAAGGCTGGGAGAACAAATCCAAAAAAATACGGTGACATCTTGTCTAAAAACTAAAGTGAGGAATGCAAAGAGCATTTCATCCATCCCTAGCATCCCACAAAAAAGTAGAGAAAGAGCCTCAGGATTGGAATAACACAAAAAAGTGGATTTGCTACTTCCAGAGAGCTATAACATGGATGTTTTGTGCAGCACTTCAAATCCAAGCATTGGGGTATGGGGGACTGACTGAACATCATGAGGAAGTTCAACAATTTCAGCCAACCTAAATGGTCAGTGAATGAATGGTTAATTGCCATTTTGCATTACATTACTGTTGACTTTTTACATGTTATCATTAAGTTTTCTTTGAGAAGAAAGAGGTGGAATTGGAGACAGTGCATCTGAAGCACCTAGACAGTGAAGACAGATGCAGTTAAGCTGTCGCTGGCACCAAAATCAAATACAGCAGATCTCCTACGAATGCCTGAAATGACTCAGAGGTCACTAGTTACAGTAGTTACACACTAGGCGCTCTGCTGAATTGTACACTTACAAGTATATTATTATCTCTAATAACACCTGTAGCAGACAGTACATTTTCTAGCTCCATAACTCAACTGTAGCAATCCTAAGTAGCAGATGATTAGGCAAAGATTCTAAAAGCAAAAAAAGAGAATCTATACTTTCCTCAGTATATACTCCCAACTTCCAGCAAGTGGTGGCTTTAAGATTTCATGAGCATATGTTATCACATTTAATAGTTATCAAGGGATAACTATGAATTTGTTCATCATCTTTTAACCCACAAATACTGTGGAAATGAATTGTGAATTTTGATAATTGATTTAATCTGTAAAAAGAGTATTTCCTTTGTTTTTTTGTTATAAAATTGCCTGATAATTTAATTTGACAATTTACTTTGACCTCTGTTGCCCAGCTTTCCTACTCAACCAATTACACACTCATAATTTTCTGTACTTAAATGACTTCTGCCTCTCCATTTGTCTCTTCCCAAGCTGAAGAATCTTAATCTATTTAATTCTAGCCTAGTCTAGTGACCTTGTCCTTACAGAGATTTTAAAAATAAAAAAATCTGTATTCTAATGCTCAACTTCCTCTTCACTCTGCAAAGTTCAATAATGTCTTTTTGAGATGCAGAGGAAGGGGATTTAAATTGCATACAACACTTGAGGGCACAGTATGGATTTATACATCTGCAAATGCTGCTTTTGTTTTCTGTTGCTTTTAAAAAAATTGTTTACATTCTGTTTGCCTTCTTGCCACAGTTCACAGTTTCAGAAATATCTCTTATGATTACAATATATCCTTCCTCAGTTGCAATAAATACCTAATTTAGAGCAAACTTCTATTTCTGCATTCTTAGGATCATTTCCCCCTCCAATTCATTATTGTTTTTTTATTTAGTGACCTGTGATTTTGTCTACTGTTTTATCAGCATTACACACTACCGACAAGAACGTTCTGCAATGCTTGTTGCCCAGAGCTTATTTTTCACTACCCTGAAGAATTTGGTGTTGTGAATGCATATTGTCACCTATTTCTCCTCATCCCTTTTTCCAGACTATTGGTGAAAATGACAGAGAGTACAGGTCCAATAAGAGATCCCTGAGGGACTCCATTCCCTGCATCTCCCTGGTCACCTTTTAAAAAATAGTATCTTATTTGTAACCACCTCCATTTCTCTGGCAAAAGGGCCAGCTTAAGTAGCAGCCCAGTTACTCAGCAATTTTATGTTTGGCTTCCTTTAAAAATCTTGAGGAACTACCCTTTGTGATATGCTAATCCACATTTTATTGGCTTATTTTAAAAATTCTGCTGGCATTCCAAATCAAAATAGTTTCTCAGTAGTCTGCCACAGAGTAAGTATACTTTCCAGGCACAAGTGCAAGGAATCTGCTAATACAATGTAAAGACACACAATGCAGAAAGGCTGTAGATGAAATTCAAAATGAATGGAAGTTTTGCCATGGAGTTTGACAAATCTAGGGTTTTACTGACTCCTCGGAAATCAAAAACACAACCAGGATATGCAACTTCTGTGTGTTGAGTCTCTGCTTAGCTTTAATAAGCTAAGATCATGCTGTCTTGTACTCTCTTGATATCAAAGGCCACACTGGCAGCTCAGCCTTATAACTCTGTAGCACATAGTTATAGAGAACCCGTGTCAACAGATTTGGCAGCAGCCTTAAACCACAGCTGCAAGTTGGTTTCCAGTAAGCCACTCACAGCAAGAGAATGCCTGGGCAAGGTTTTGATGCCAAGGAAGTCAACAGGAGTGATGCCAATGCAGTAAAGTCAGCTTTGAGTGCAATACCTCCTAAATCCCCATATTCTGTAGTTACCCAAAGTATTTTGAAACTGTCCCCTAATGAAGAATCCCCTCCTAAACACCTTCTGTTTTTAAAATGGAGGAATTAACACTAATAACAAATCTAACAGTGCTATTAGAATGGGCATCAGTATAAAATACTGAATATAATGGACACACACTCTTAATCAAAACAGCTTGCTCTAATAATAATGTAAACTGATCTCAAAGTCTGTTAAGCACACTCCTGGTAACACCTTTATAAGGAAAAGTTACCAAACATGATATTTGCATTAGGAAAGAAAAATAGAAGTTAGCTATGCAATAGCATGAATAATACTTAAATATTTGTTCATACTACCCTTAAAGAGAGGAGAGCATTTTTCATTGCATTTAGGTCCTGCAGCCTCTGGAATATTGCTAGTTGGCATGAGCCAGATTTGTATCAAGGGCAGAGCTTAGAATTGAACAGCATAGACATAGCATCACAGTACTAAACCTGTGCGCTGGCCCTGATTAACTTACTAGCTAAGAGGTAACCACTTATGCTGGCATGAGTAAACCTTTGTGAGTTTAGTTGCGTCAAGGAAACTGAGACCTGAGAACTCATGTTTTCATGCAAGTCTGTTCTGTAGAGACAACATAAACCCTAAAGAAATCCAGAAAACCAAATCTGCTTTTTGAAACCTCTCCTTCATTAAATATTTTTTGAGATACTATGGCCACTTCCAATACAGCAGCAGTAGGTGCAGACAGCTATATCCTTGAAATAAAACTACTGGAAGAATAATAAAGTATTTGTCTTTTGTCTTTAAATATATGTTCCCCACTAAGAATAAAATCTGATCCAGAATTGGATGAAACCTTAGTTTACTCTCCCTCAGTTTAAGAAGAATGTTTCATCTGTTTCCAGATCAGATTTTATCATGTTGTTGCATACAACGTATTAAAAAAGCCATGCAAGTTGACTGAGATACATAAAGCTTCTAAGACAGATATGTATGTGAAGAGAAAGGTGCTGAAAACTGTGAACCAAGTGACAGCCATGTTTGCTCAATATCTGCCAGATTTCAAGATGACATCGAAGTCTTGAGCAAATTAGGACAGTACGTTGCTGCAGCTAAAAACTGACAGGAGAACAGACTGATAATCACTGATGCGGCATCTGATTGCTTGCAGATGGTTTGGTTCTAAACAGATGTTTCCTCCTTAACATTAGAAGAAAACATCTGGGACAAGACCCTAAATGTAGGTGATTTTAGATGCCCTAGGATGTGTGAGACAGCCACGTGGGGATGACAGGACCTATAGAGGGGCATACCTTTCTGGAGCAGAAGCTGAAGCTGGAGTACTGCAGGGTTCCATTTTAGCTGTGAGAAGGGTATGGTCTGGCTGAATCCCACTCAGAGCTTGCCACTGGATAGTCACAGTCTGTGTTGGCTGGTGTGCAATTGTGTCCCCTATGGATCATTGTCACCAGAAGGCTGGGTTTCAAAGAGTAAAACTAAGTTTCTATGCAAACCCACTAGGCTGACTGCCATAATTATTACATTTTCCCCAAATCACCATACCTAGGCATCAATCAGAGACTGGGGGATTCTTAATGATTGTATGCAGTCCCCAGGAAAAGAAAAAAGGAAATTGAAATTATGAAAATCAGAAGTTTCCTATAATGAATATATTATCGACACATTGAAATGACTTCACAAATCTCTTCAGTTACTGGCAATGATATCCTTTAGTTTAAGCATGTGGTTTCTTTTCTGTTACAACACGTTTCAGATCTTACAGTCTCAAGTTCCTAAGACGTAAACCAAAAATGGCTACATGGGGAATTCATAGCTTACTCAGCTCATCAGGCAAGACTTAAAAATATTTGTGAAACTTACATGCCTAGAAGGTGCTAAAATGATGGTTGCAGCCTCTTGCAATGTGACAAAGCCACAAGAAGGTATAATCTTCACACAACACAAACTATAAATAGCAACCAAGCCAAAAAACTTTAGTTCTTGTTACTGTGTGCCTGCAGAATCCTTGTTTAGCCTGATTATCAATTTCTGCTGAAGTTTCAAGAAAAAATATATACCTGGTAGTAAGGCAATCGATAAGGACTAAGAGTAAGATTTCCAAGACTGTCCAGAAGGTTTAAGAAATATAATACACCTTTGGAATAATTTAGGAATCCGTGTGCTGTTGAACTTGCCAGAGATTTAGAATTTAACAACTCAGGAAGTCTGAAGTTTGTTCCCTGTAAACTGTATTATCTTCTGCTTGTTCTGTTCTGCTACTTCAGGTTTGTATGAACTGGGTCCTTTCACCATACTTTTCACAAGCACCAGGAAATGGCTTTTGATTTGTTAATCAACTGTCATCTAAATACTGACTAAAAACTTGCAGCCTCTCTGAAATTCATGAAAGCATACTACAGGCAAATACCAATAAAAGTATGAAAAAACAGGATCTTCACCTTCCAGACTTGCACCATTTTTTGTTGAGCACAAGTGAAACTCCCAACATATTCACCTTGTAATACATTCTTCCTGCAATGTTGACTGTGACACTAATACTATGAAAATACAGAAGTGAATGACAAGCACATTAGACATATACTGTTAAATAGAAAACATTGTTTATAATTTGGAAAACAATACCCTTAGTATACAATTTTCAGACTAACTCTTTGATGCTAAAATGATACTTTTGAGTGCAACATAGGAGGTTGGAAGGATGCAAAAGAGTTACTCATAAATATTTTTCAGGAAGAAAAGAAATTAGTAAAAGTCTAGAGACAGCAGTGGCAAGAGGTCCAAACTAGAACAAAGATGAACTTGGAATGTGCACATTTCATTGTCTTAGTTTTGTAAGTTTTTATGCAGATATTTATATTCATTCAAGAAATGTCTTAGCCTGGTATGTCAGGATATGAATTTCAGAAACTGCAATATAAACCATAACAGATACTATCCAATAGCAACTAACTAAGGGACTTATATCAAACAGTACATGGGAGATAAAAAAAAAATGGCATAGTAAACTCTTCTCCCAGTGGCTTCACATCTGTACATTGCAGGCAATAGTAAGAAACACTAGAAAGAAAAAGGAGTATGTATGCCTGATACAGCTATTACTCTGTTCACCATCACTCCCAGAAAATTCAAAATGGACTCAACTCAACATAACTAGGAAGGCATGAAGGCAAAGATGGAGCTTAATAATTTCAAATTGTTAGAGACAAAACAATGAAGTTCACTACCCAGAGAGATACTTACAAACACCAAAGATAGTTCCTAACCTTACAGCAATTACAGAGTAGAAAGCCAGGCACACTGAATCAGGCAAAAGAACTAGATAAAACACATAGGTTACAGCAATCCTGACATAGTTCATGGTGTCAAGTTGCAGCAATTTTTGCTATTATTTCCAAAGCTTACAGTAAGCTACAAGATTTGCACTGCCTGGCCTCATCAGAATATCTCCTGATCATTCAAATCCTATGGCTTTGGCTTTAAGAATTAACAAACAAAAAAGATGATGAAGTGGTATCACTTCAAAGGCTGTCTGTTTCTGCACATCACTGGTAATGATCTAATACAGGAAATTTCTTCCAGAAGTGATTTAGCATTTAGAAATACATTCTATAGATCTCATATACATTTTTGATAAGAAACTAGTATTTGTTGGGATCAAGTCTGTAACTGAATGGAAGGATACCTGAAATTATCTAACCAGACTGTTAGTGATTTTGCCCAGTGTGGATTCTGAGCTAAAATCTACATGAAGCAATCTACCAACTCATTTCCTATGTAGTGACTTTGCAAAGAACACTGGAAAATGTTTTAACTAGCATCAAATTTCTCTCCCTGCAAAATTCCCTTGTGAAGAAAACACTATAGGTGAACAGACAGATCTTATGGACTAACTTGCATAAAGGAATCATCATTGGATCCCAGAGCTTTTCCCATTATATACTACAACAACTTCAGATGAGGCCAGGATTTTGCACAAGTGACAAATGGAAACAGTTTAATAATGACACACATATCCCCTATCAGAATGGATGTGTCCATGGACTTTTCTGGATCATGCCAAATACATCACAAGCTTCAATCTTAATGTGTTAAACCTTCAGAAACAGTCTCAGGCCATCACTGGTTCCTGAGATGACAGCACCAGTTTTGATGAAGCCTTCTGGAAGGCTTAAGACATCAGGTCCCTTATTAAAGTATCACAAATGTAATTTACAGCATTCACACTTCCTACCTGAAAGTTGCATATCATTAGAATAATTTGCACATTATTCTAATTATTCTGAGAGTTATGCACTGGTTAAGTTGAAACAGTGTGCCCTCCAAGGCATTCCTATTATTGCAAGGAGTAACGTATCATATTTTAGAAAGGTGACGACACAGAAAATGATTGCCAATTTTGTTAATGCAATCAGAGTCTTAGCTGGATTTATGCTATGTCTTCCAAGGTAATGAGCTACTTTTAAATGATATTTAAATACAGATCTCTTGGTATACCATGGACGGAGAGGAAAGAAAGAAATATGAATTACCATAATCAAAAAATCACCAATTTAATGATAGGGAAAGCAGAATTTCTCAAGAACAGCTGAGAAAGAGGCAATCAGGATTTGTGTTGCTAGTTTAACAGGTAGGGGAATTAAAAACTCAGTAGGAAGATGACCATTTGGGTAGACAGTGTCCTCCTCTGAGCTAGGACATTTTGAGCTTATGCATCAAGAAAGAGCCCTAGAAGAAAAAAACCATTCAGAATAAACTCACTTACTGTATAGTACATAGGTTTTTAGGACAGAAGAATTCAAGGAAGATGAGGGAGACAGCCATTCTATAAATGTGCCAATAGTCCCACAGCACGTCACGGTGGGAATAAAGTTGAGAAAATGAATAGCTTGACACCTTCAAACACAAGAGATTCTGTCTTAAGCAAGAAGACAGGAATTCATTTAAACAATCGTTAGGCAGCTTGGCAGCATTGCCATAATTAATTTCAGATGGGCTATACCAAAGCCAGCATCAGAACTGGCATACGTGATCAAATTGGTGCACCACTGAATTTAACAACATGACAAGGGCTGCAACCCACCTATCCTCAAATTATCTTGTGAGAATCCCAGAAAGTTTATGGAGTAACCTAGATTCACCAACTTGTGCCCTAATGCAGAAAAGCTATGTATTTTAACAGATGACAACCAATTACTTACTTTAGATTTTTTTCCCCATCTAAAACTCTGCAGAAACAGTAACATCCTTCTCTAGCTGGTTTTTTTGTTTTTGTTTTTGTTTTTTTGTTTTGGAAAACAGCAAGAAAAGGTGGTTTCAATGTGTTATAATTAAGTAATGCCCACCTCTATGCCTATGAGGAACTCACAGGTGGACTCCTCCAGGATCCCAGAAGCAATACAACAGCTCTGCAAGAGGCTGCTTCTTCCCACTGACTTCAATTTCTGCCTCGTACAATTGGAAAAGATGATCTGGGCCTTGATGACTTCTTAATGTCTATTTAATTGCAATGATATATTCATTAACTATTATTAAATTGGCTAATTCAATCTTAGACCTCAAAACAAAATAGTTGTATTCTACTTCAGTTACTTGAAGATTAATAAAAAAGAATCTAGAAATAAATTGTTACATGATTTTTTTTAGTGCACCATACATTAAAATACTCTTTATATTTTGTTCCAGTAATTACATAAGTCATAACACTGACAATGAGAATGACTGGCTTTCTGTCATCTGACCCTTCTGTAACTATCAGGTTTGCAGAAATCACCCTTAAATAAATGTTCTCCTCAGGTTTTATAGCAGTCTAGATACAGGCAAAAAGGAAAGTCCTCAGCCATCACGCACTAATTTTCATCAGTAGATCCACATCTACTTAGAGGCCAACACCTAGAAGCTGCAGTTCTTGGCTGAAAATACAAGGATTAGGAAAAAGGAGCACACCAGAAATTCAAGAAACACAAATCAGGTGCAAGAAAACTGAGGGAAAGGGGTGACTGAAGCATGTTTTGTTGGTTCAGCAAAGGAAGACACCTTTTCAAATGCACAGCAAGAAGCAAGAAGTCAGTTGAATTAGCCTTTGGATTTGAACATTTTTAACGTGTTTTCTAAGAAAGCAATGGCTTATGCCCTCATGTTACCCCTCTGTCTGCAAGTACCCCTCTAGTAGCTTTTGAGCTCATGGACCAATTTCAATCAAATCTGATGGAAGGATAGAGGTCTTCAAGATATGAACTTTCCTGAAAGCTTCAGGAAAATCTGACCTTGATAGTGCGAAGACATCCAAACCCATGTGCTGAAGGAAAAACAGTAACAACTTGGCTCTTTAGCGATTCTTGGAGTGAACTACACAAGCACAAGTGTAATGACCCACGAGCCAGCATCTACATAGCTCTGAACAAGGTTCATCACCTTCTGTCTCTTGCCCATCTGGAAAGTGAGGATGTGGTACACAAACTGGGATGTTCTGGGGTGGTAGAAGATACTGGACATGAAACAGGATGAAATCAAGCTTCATTAGACCCATTGCTCATGGAAAAAATAGTTGTGGACATTTTGCAAGCCTTTGTCTTACCTCCAATATTATTCCTTCTCATACTGCTGTAGGCCAAATTAAATAACAATACTCAAAACATTGCTGCACCTTGGAAGTAGTTTAAGTAGACATTAGGGTATCTTAACTCAAAGTTTTCATTTATACTGATCATAAAATGGTAGAAATCAAGGGACTCAGGAAAAGCAGGAAATGGAACAGCAGAATAACAGATTTTAGGAGAGCACAACTGTACTCAGAAATTGCAGGCAACTCTATAGGAAGCAATATTAAAGCTAAAAGGAGTTAGAAAAAACCCAGCCATCTCATAGGAAAATAATGTTAAGGGCAAAAGGACAAACCACTCTAATGCTACTAAGCAGTATACAGGTCTCAGCTGAAGTACTCCATCCAGCTTTGGGCCATGCTTTTTGAGAAAGAAGAGGTGAACCAAATGGAGGGAGCTGGGAAGAGAAGCATGAAGTCTGGTCAAGTAAGTTAGGAGGAAAGAATGAAGGAATTTGAATTGTCTAGTCTAAAGAGAAGAGAAAATCCTAATAACAGCAGCATAAGTTTCTTCAAACTTGTAAAAGGTAACTGCAAGAGGAAGAGAATAATCTACGCTCTGGAAAGCATCAACACGCTTAAATCACAGCCAAGGTGATCTAAATCAGATGTGAGAAAGAACGTTCTACTGATAAAAGCAGTTAAACGTGAAGCAGAGCAATGGAGGTGTTTAAGATGGGTATAAGCAAATCTGTCAGGAATATGTACAGTTAAAGCTAATACTGCTTAGCAAAAGCTATCAGAAGGCAGTGCTTTCAGTCTCTTAACAAAATCCCAAAACAGAGTGGCACAGTTTATGAGCTAAAAGGTTCCAGAATAGCCTTCAAGATATCCTAGAATAAAACTAGGCCTGGATAAAACTGAGTCTGCCTTGTTGTATAGAAATGGACTAGATGACATCTCAAAATACTTTCAAGACTTATTACCTATTTTTCCTATTACATTTAGAAACCTCACCATGACATGAAACGTGGAACACAAAAGACCAAGCACTCCGAAAATAGTTGATACACATTTTGCACAGAGTGAAATGCAAGCAGATAGAACCTCTAAACGATGGATGCTGGAAGAAGGAAGTAGATATATTGAGGTTTTTTTAAAACTAAAATAAAATTAACATGACTCTGGCTTTTGGCAGCTGTCCATATCTGGAGAATTTAAATCTGTTCAGCACACTTTACAAATCGGTGAACAAAGTTCTGGCTAACAAAGACTCTATAGATTTTTTTTTTCTTTTGTGGCCACCCCCCCTCCCCCCCCGTTATCTCTACCTCACTAACATCTTTATGTAGCACCATTCTAGTATACCAGTCCTCTGAGAGATATGATAATGGTTCTCTGACTTTTCTGTTAGGATTACACTTCTGTTCACACATCTGTGCCTGCGCTCCTAAACTTGGGAAGTAGTGAGACATACCAAGAGTAGTTGGCAAAGCAAAGACTAGGCAGGACCATCTAGAAGGGATGTGTTGAAACTGATCAATCATACACTCTCCTGAGCTACATACACACTTCAGGAATGACAGGATGACAGGAGATGCCCATACACCAATCTTATTTCTCAAATATGACCATTGTCAACAAAACCCAAAAGGAAGGCTTGCTCTCTCGCAGAAAGGAATGTAGTTTTAAAGCCTATTAAAATGCAGATTCTAAAGTACTAGTAAAACAAATAGTCTCATATTTCAGAAAAAAATAGTTGTTTTTTAAAGTTATACATAAGCAAGTCACAGTAAAACTTCACATAGAAGATAAATAAACCTTTTTCAGAAGACCTCATGTTTCACCTCTACCCTTCCACATCTGCAAAAAGAAAAGAAAAAATCACAAACCTGAACAGAAGATTAACTTCGTGCCCTTCTATAATGGCTGCTAAAAATATATTTGTGCAATGAGGCAAATAATGAGCAATGACGAAAGGTGCAAGTGTCTACTGCTCTGGAGAGAGATCTCAAATTTGTTCTGACAATTTTAGTTCATCCAGTAACTACTCTGAGAGGGTGAATGAACTACTTACATCCTAACATTTAGTAGAGAAAAATATTGTTTGCTTCTGAGGAATGTCCACATGTGCAAAGTAATATATATGATCTCACTATCATGTCCCATGGTACAATTCAGTTGATAAAGAATTAATAAAACTCGGGCACAGTGCAGAAAAAAACAAACAACCTACCTGAGGTCTCATGCACATAAACAAAGATGTTCCAGACATAATGCTTCACAGTGAATTCTGAAACAATACTAATGTACTCTGATAACTCCTTGTTTTACATTCTTTCCCATGCCACAGGGAAGGAAGTTCTGCACTCCTCTCATTCTCATATAAGAAATTAATAATCCTAAACTGAATTAAGAAATTTTATGTGTCTATCCTGACAGCTCCCTTATGGACTAATGGAATAACTTTAACCTGTGTAAAAAATCAGTTGATATAAAATCAAGAATGACAAGAGGGACATGCAGAATAACCATCATAATTCAGGAATATACCCCTTTGGGGACCAAATTCATACCAGATAGTATGGCTGTCTCTTCCCTCCCCCCCCTTTTTTTTCCTACATTTTCATGGATCAAAGCTAATCTCTTAGAGCATAGCAGCTGCTGGAAGATAAGAAGTATAGTAAAACACTATTTGCAGTTCTTGCATCTTAGTTTTTTTTCTGCATTTGCTCAGGAGGAAGAAAGTGGAAGCTCTTAGAAAAAAACTCAGGTAGACCTGCCCAACAGCAGGGACTCATGAGACAGAATCCAAGGCCTATCGGCAGGGGAATATGGCTAAGGCACTGTGAGTGCCAAAGAAAGCACAACTCAGTACTCAGGAAACGCAGCTATAGGCACCAGCACAAGGCCCTAGAGAAACTTCCAAAAAAGATGAAACTTGCTTCCAGAAGAACAGAACTGTCAGCTGCAAAGGCTAAACTATGTAATTAGCTTGAGTTACCTGTTTAAATAATTGCCTGAATCATGGGAGGACCTGATGTTTCCAACATTGTCTCTTACCCTTCCCTTTAACCAGCAGTGTTTCCACTCCAGGTTGGCAGGAGATCACACATAATGCCCTCTGCTGCCAAGCTGCACTCCCTATTTTGCAGTAAGTCAGTCTATGTGGCATGTGATTTCTGCAATGCCTGAAGGCAAGGTCTTGCCTCAGTGACATGCAGGGGCTCCTGGCTCATAGCTTGTACAGGAGCTTGCCAGCTGCTTCCTGATGCTAAGTTTTACAAAAGCAAGATACCTTAGCAGTATCTACCCTCTGCAAGAAGTACTGGCCTTGCAGTTGGACTCAGCTCAATCAGAGCAGTGGTCTGGCCTGAGTCTTGCCTACATACACACAGAAAGAGATGACAGTTCATATCTCCATCCATTTCTAGGGTCTAATCTCTGAAACATACTATTAGCTCTAGCTTTAAGTCAAGTTAAAAGAGAAATAAATGAGAGGTTTCTCCTTTTGTATGAAAGGAGGGTTATGCAGTTCAGACTAAGCTCAGTGCTCAGTATAGCCATGCCCATTGCAGCTGTTGTGTGGAAATTATATAGAAATGTACAGTGGAAGGCATTGGCTTCCCTGAGGGACCTTGAAAGGTACCAACAAAAAGATATACCCATTTCAGAAGAGCTGGAGAAAAGCATGCAGAGAGATTAAGTCACTTCATGTCAAATACTCTAAAACATAAATTCTGTGTTCAGGTAGTTTACTTACAGGTTTGCCTTACCAAATGCATTGCTGCTTCATTCTAACAGAATGACTATAAGCCAAAGCACAGGGGTAAAATCTAGTATCTTCTGTTATTTGTTAATGAACAAAACAGATTAGAAGTTTTTTTTTAGAAAGAAAAAAATCCTGAACAATGGAAAAGAATCCAAACTGAGATTCTACCATTGCCGTAAAAGGTAGGGTTGGCTAGATCTATCTCCTGTATGCCTAAATTGCTTGAGGACAACCAAGTAGTAAGATTTGGACATACACCATGCCTAGAGACTTAAAATGCAACTGTCAGACAGTGCAGTGATAACTAAAGATATACAGGAAAGTGTAGGAAATGAAAATATAATTATGCTGAAGATTCAGATTATCACTTACATCTTGACTAGAATGGAATGTCAAAACTGTACAGTACCCTCACTCAGGTGCATCACACCATGTAGATTATTTGCATTAAAACAGAAAATAACCTCTGGGGGAGTAAATTCATGCCAAGAATGGGAAATATTTGATATGGGCATTCCTGCACTGCCAGGAGAAAGGATCACAGACCACAGAATTTTGAAAGATTTTTATTTTCTGTGGGAGCCATTCCAAAAATCTGACCACTTAATTTTCAAAGCTGAGCTGAATTATTTTGAAATTCCGTATATGTCCTTGTGTCTCTGTAGTGAATGAGAGCTAAGTGTTACCAACTTTTTCCTGTGTTACAAACCTCAGTAGAATAATGTTGAAGGCTTGCATTCCTACACAAAACCCCTGCAATTTTATCCTCATTTCCTAAGATCTGTCTCAGTCCCACACAGCCCTCTAATCTGCTTCTGGTATCTTAAGAGACATACTGAACAGGAGACCGCATTTCTCCAGAAATACTACAGCCCAGTTTTGGATTTGGAAGGAAAACTGTAAAATTTAAGTATATTCTTGAATAATGTATGAGAAAATGGATTAAAGCACTCTTATTAGCCCAGTCAAACAGAACAAGGGTGTTGCAAACAGTTACAAAAAAGGTTATGCCAGAATTCTCCTAATGGGAGTACAGTAAAAAGCTGGCAGTAGTAGCCACAGCAAGTATCGCTGGTTTTGTTTTAACTAAATGTTCAGTCAACACTGAAGTATTTAATTTCAGAGTACTATGTGTTACATATACACATGCTGGCTGTGAAATAATTCATGTTTCTGCATCTGTCCGCTTGCCAGGCCTATTTCTTTGCTATTCGAAAAAAAAGGAAGGAAAAATAAAGAAAAATCAATTCCCTTCCTTTGAGTTTGCAACTGCTTACAGATCGACACCTTCCCCGCCTTGTGCCATTCCTTCCCCTTGCTTCCTTGCCTTCATCCTGGCTGAGATCACCTGCCACAGACTCAACCCATCCACCTTTCACCTCCTCTTGGCTTTCCCTCTCTAGCCGCCGGCTATGCCAGCACCCCCAGAGAGCTCGGCACTCCCCTGACCTAGTTCTCACAGTGCATTTTGCTCCCTCGGGCAGCTCCACCTCACTCCACCCAAGCACTGCTACGCTGCTGAATGTAGCTTGCTCCTCAGGACAGCTGAGCAAGCCAGACTCTCCAGTTCAACCACTGCTTTATCTCACTCCCCCATTTCCACACTGGCTTGCCAATTGTCACTTGTGAGAGCGCTCTTTGTCCCTTCTCATACAGGGTTGTTTTTTTATTCTTTGTCTCTTGACTAATACGGATTTTACTGACCTTGACTTGAAGTGAGAAGAAGTTACAAAAGTCCAGCTATGATCCCTTGTCCCTGGTATTGCCACTTGAATAACTAGAAATTGTGCCATGCAGGTATGTCTTATTCACAAGTACGCTTTTCTCATAACAGATGTGAAAATGAGAACTAAATCAAACTGTTTATTTATAATTGTAACCTGCTTGGCTTATGATATACAGGGCTTTGTATCTAGCTGATGAGTAATCTGAATAGGCAAAACTAAGGAATATTGGATAAATTAGATATTACGCAGCTCAATAATTAATTTTCCAATTCCAAAAGTGAGCAGTGTCATAAGGACCTATTTCTGGCAGCTCTGGGGACATCCTTCCATTCCAATGTCTTGCATGTATGTGCAATTTTGATTTTTTTCCCCCAGTTTAATTGTCCTTTCAAATTTTCAAAACACAAAATGTTTCAAAGTCCTGGCAATGTTCTTAACTACTCAATTGTTAAAACAGTGTTGTTTATGAGCTCTGCTAAACCTTACATGTTGAACAATGTGAGCTGAAAAAAACTGCCAAAATCACAAACTCCTGTTCAGTTTTGCAATCATCTGCCAGAACATGTGAACAGATAAAGCGCAGGTGTATCTGCTTGTTTTAACCATTGCTAAATGAGGCTAATAAAGAAACAAGACTCCAGCAGTTGTTTCAAGTTAAGAAAAAAGTTCTTTGTCCAATAACATAAAAAGTAATACTGATTCATTTGCCTCTACCATGCATTTCAAGAAATTGTGCCAGAAGATTTATCATCAGACTTGGTAACTCTGTTTTTCATCATGATCTCATAGTAAAAGCTGTTTCCTGTTCCAGGAAGGTATAGTTGACAAATACAATTGCCTACACATGATCGATGCCCATCTCTCATAAGTCTGTTGAAATATTGCATTGCAAACCCTGTGTGAGTCCTGTGGAAAATGGCTGGGTTTTTTGGCCACACAGCTAAGTGGGCATGTAGCACAGCCAAGAATGCAATACACTGTGCTACAATGACTACATGTAGCCTTGAAATGTTAGCCACAAGCCAGGAAGTTATACAGGGCTGGAAAAAAGGGAAGATAGGAATAAGCAGCAAACCGTGAAGTCTGCAAACAAATTATTGTCAGTCAGCCATGGTGATTACTTACTGAGAAGTGTCAGGGTGCAAAGATATTTTGATTAGCTTCCCCAGTGAAACATCACTCAAAACAACAAGAAAACTAAAGAACCCTCAAACCATCCTCTGCCAGTCTTTTAAACTAAATTTTTTAAGGCAGACGCCTTTCTTGGATATCTGGTTAAAAGCTCTAACAGGCTTTCCACACTATTCAAGTTATTCTGTGGGTAGCCCTGAAAAACAGAATATTCTAATTATGATCACCTAAATCTCAAGGAAGTAGTCAAAGCTCTCTAAAATGCCTAACCATCAACCTTCAGCCCAAGCTTACAGAAATTACCTGTCACAGAATGAGAGGTCTGCATCTGTTCCATTTCTGTGTTTATGCTGATGTCCTGAAATAGAGCTCCCACTAGAATGCTGTTGCTGAGTAGGTGAGATACTTGATTAACAGGAGGTGAACTGAAATCATGCAGCCTTTGTGAAATGGCTAAACACCAGCCAGATGACAATAATGAGTCTGAATCTGCTCACCTTTGGATCAATGTCCTCTGAAGATGAAGAACTGATGCATGACTGAATTAGAATTGAACTACTGCAAAACAGTAAGTGTAACATTTAACTTGAGTTCAAGTTTCCTCTGTAGATAGACTGGTAGAGGACAAATGTCCCGTGAGAAATGAGACCAAGATACACTTTTCTATCCTGACTTACTAGCATCAACTAGAACAGGAGATAGTCAACTGCTTTACACAATACTGATAACAAATCAGTGATATTTGAAAAAGTGGTAAGACTTTGATGAAAACCTCTGTGAATGAAGGTACACTTAATAGATACTGCTGCTATGTGTACAAGTATTTTACAAGAAGAGGATAGAAAAGGAAGTCTTTCTCTCAGAAAGTTTACAGACTAAATAAATTCCAGAGAAATGCGATGATAAGATACACACCATGCAGAAATGAGTTAGAGCAGAAGTAAACAGAGCACTGTGAACTCTGGGAATAATAAATTCTGGGTTTCTACATGTGTCTCATGTTGACTGACTTTGGGGTCAAATAAAGCAACACACTGACAGAAACTTCCTTCTTATTTGGGACGTAGACCAAATCTCCTTTCTACTGCAGATTCTCCAGGGTACTGGAGGAATGAGTTCACACTACAGCTTCTCTTTCAACAGGGAATGTGCAGAGCTTTTCTCCTGTGCCCAGCTGCCTACTTAAAGGAAAGAGTTGATCATATGCCTTTGTCAAATCTGACTTAAAATGGCTGACTAGCTCACAATTTGTTAAGGACTTGACAGACAGATAGTATCACTAAGTAAGTCTTGTTCCTACAGGAAACAAGGCCAAAACCAACAAAGATTGTATAATGCTACCATGCTGAAAGAACAAACTATGGAGATGGTTCTTCTTTTCCCCTCATACAACGCTTCCGTTCCCTAACTACATGCACTTTTGACACCTATAGAGTGTTCATCAGGGAATAAAAATAAGCATGCCTACCTGATGTTTTAGGAATCTGCATAACTTGTCATTAAATGAAATTTTGTTTCCTGTAAACGTTAACATCTTTAAAACAAAATCACAGGATTGCAATGCTTTGTTTCTCATCAGGTACATACTGAAACAGTCAAAAAAAGCCAAAGTCTCTGATAATAATACTGACAAAATCCAATAAAAACATGCTTCGCTTCACTTACATAAACCCATGTAATTCTCAGCCCATGAGACAAGTTTTCAAAAGGTCTCCAGTTTTACTGAATCACAGATATAAAAACTATTAATAGTACCTTATCTCTGCAAATTTTAAAGTACTTTCCACTTATTGATGGGCAAAGCTGATTTTTACCTTCTGATTTGCTTGATTTAATTATGCTGTGCTGAAAGCATAAAGAAGTTCATGCTGACATTTTCAAAAGCATCAACTAATTGATACTTTGGGTTGGGGGTGAGACGGGAGCTGACAGAGCTCCATTTTTGATTTGTCATGCTTGGTAATACTGTCTTGTTCATTAGTAGCAGAGAGTGTTGACTTTCACTCATGTGTAACTTTCAGAGATGGCTCTCCAATGCAAAAGCCACAGTGATTTCTTTACCAAATCAAAGAGGTGATGACAGGACTTCCTTTACATAGTAAGACAATAAAGACAAGACATTTCTCTTGTCACAACAGAAGTTTAGGAAGAGCCAAGATGCTAATGAATTGCAGAGAAAAGATTGTTGGAAATGGACAGGTGAACCTGTGTGCTTGGGAAGACATTGTACACGGAGAGATATAGAAGGATCTTGTAGACATTACTTAATACTGAAAACTACTGCTGTAACAACAAGTCCTCTGCAAGGTTGCTACACTGTGCACCAATGCCCAAACACCAGGATTTTAGGGCCAGCCTGCTCAGCTATCCATCCTTACAATAGACATACAAAAAATGGACAGCCTCCTTGCAGCCCTTCTTGACCCTGTACATCTCTGGTTAAAGACAGTCATCTTTTGCTGAATTTTATTTTGTTAGCTTTCACTGGTGAGCAAGAGATGTGAGGATGCTCGTTAATTCCTTTTCAGGGGTGCAATATATTACACCTCTTTTGGGACAAAAGGTTTAACCCAAAGCGAAACTGAATTTTATTCAGTTCCCAGAGTATATCTCCTGTCTCCAAACACAAACTTACTCATAATTATTTTGCCAAGACTTATTAATGCACACAGGGTATCCAATATTTCACACTACTGCACGCCAACATACCCGTTCTATTAATATACATCTGGAAATAAAGATAGATTACAGAATTGATAAGCTATCTATTCCCTGAAACCATGTGTAGATTTTAAGAACAAGCAATTACACTTAGCATATATCAACAGTATACTTGTCACAGAATGAAAAAAGAAAATGTTAACTTTTTCGTTAAAAGATGTAGATTTTAGTAAATGCTCATTTTTTGTTTTGGAATCTGTACTTGTTCCTGCTTGGTTATGGGTAAGAATTAGATTTTAGAAACAAAGGTTCTGAGCTCAACTTGAAGACACACTGTTAAGAAATCTAGTGAACACCAAAAATTACTAATAGACAAGTTCCACCCATGTGGGATTCTTTCTCAATTATTTAATAAAGTAATTTCATATTTCTGAACCTGGGATGAAACTGAACCATACACACACAGAAAGCAGAATATACTTTGTAACACTCCTTATATATTCACTGACAGGTGTACCAATCCAATACTTAAAGGCTTATGAAAATCTCACTATTGGTTCTTTTATAACCTAAAACAAGTGAAAAAAACCCCAAGGGTGATAGTCCATCGGTGAAGGATGATTGTGATTAGAAGAGAGTAAAAGGGGTGGAGATCGCATGAAAACAATTTGAACAGGGTTTGTTTCCTTTGTGATCAAAACAAAACAACAAAAAAGCAAGATTTCCTCCTACGGGATTAACACACCCTGGTACCTGCTAGAAACTCTCAATCTTACCACCCACATATGCAAACAAAAAAGCTTGTTTATATAACAATGATGCAAGGAAAAAATTGCACAGGAGAGCAATGCTTTATATAAAGAAGATACAACATAAAGAGACACGCAGACACGCATTTTTGTGCCAAAGTAAAACGTCCCCTTTGAGCATGCCTGCTGTCAATAGATCGCTGGAAGCTCAGAAGCTCAAACTCATGAACTTACATGAATATGATCTTAAACAGCTGGGAAAATGTATTGTATTTTCAAATGCTTTCTTGGACCATGAAATGCCTTCAACAAAAGCTTATTCGCTTTTAATTGTTTCATTGTTTGGTCTCTGTGTAGCACCTGAAGCTTTGAAGCTGATCAGCAGGTGGCCCAAGTAGGAGATAGATTTGAGCAGATCACAGGACTAGGATACTTTATGGGAACAGTTTACAATGAGGTACAGCGTGACAAGCATGGGTGTTCTTAAAATTATTTCTCAAGTTATATTCCCTGGCCTCCAAGGTTCCTGTCTAAATCCCTAGTCACTGACACATGGCTGCTAGGAGTGGGTGAAAACCTCTGTATCCTCCACTCTCCAGGCAGTGGCTTGAGTGATCTTTACAGATCTCCCCCACAATAGTGTGCGCAAACGCCTGATCGCAGCTACCTTCATCTTCAGGAAGTGCAACCTGGGGACTACAAAGAGAAAAATGTTCCTTTCAGAAGACAAACACAAAGGTTTGTGGAGACGCAAGGAATGGACAGGAAATTGCAATACAGGGACAGACTGAGGCACTTTCTTACAGAATAGTCCCAAGAAGCTCAAGAACATACAAACAGCCACTGTGATTCCATGTGTAGGCTGAAAGCTTTGCAACTGTGAGAAGATTAGCCAGGTTGAAGCCTCAGATAGCTATATGTGAGTCACAGAAAGGGATATATGGCAGCTCTTCAGACCACATGAATCATCAGCAGTGACAGGGAAACAGAAACTCAAATGGAACTTACTGGAGGAAGCACAGTGCAGCATGATGTCAGCTAAAATGGCTGTGAGTCTGTGCTCCTTACCACAGAATCCTCACTTGGTAGTCTGAGGGCAAAAAACTTTTTTTTTTTTTGGCAGAGGGGTAAATGACAGCACATCCCAAAGCCTGTGCTTGGCCAAGCAAATGAAGGAAAGGATACAGCTGAGTAATTTCCAAAGACAGAAATTTCCAATTTCCAGAACGGACAAGGCTTTGCTGCACTACAGCTATACTGGATGTTCTCCCAGAAATTCAAAATACTTCAGGAGGGAGAAAATTGCCTGGCCAAAACAGGTTAAACATTACTTTGTGCTGAAGGCATGGGTGCACATAAGATGGTATCTGACCCGGGAAGTCAGCTCTTAACCTCGCAGTTTTACACTAAAGTTATCTCACTGAATGCTCTAGATATCTGGCTGAATCAACACGTCCGAAAGTGCGAAATGCTCCAGCTCCTCTTCAGTTTGCCACACAATACTGCTGGTTCCTGCTGCCTGCTCTTCTCCTTAAATGATATTTTTCTTCCCAATTCAGCATCCATCCCACAATGAAAACTCTCTCAGACAATAGTCTCACAAAACTTCTGGCTTGGTTGCTTTCTAAAAGTGTTCTCTGTGGAAAAATTAGCTGCCAGGAATGGCAGGAATTCTCTGGCTGAGCCATTGGTCATTGTAGGAAAATTTAATTTCCTGTTTTGCTGGTTAATGCCACAGTCCTAGCCACAACAAAAGTTAATTTTCTTTAAAAAGAAATTAAAAAATAATAATCCATGAGAGAGTTTGTGTGTCTGTTGGCAGCAGAAACAGAGCTGCATATCATGATAAATTAAGGGATCTTTATGGTTGTCTAGTACCCTATAAAACAGGATTTGAATCACCACTGCACACTTGCAACAGCAAGCTGCAAGAGGCAGCATGATGTTAACCATTATTCTGGCGAAAACTCAGGTTTTATAGAGACTGTGGGAAAATAAGGGAAGATTGGCAAGGAGGATTATGAACACATTCAAGTGACCTGCCGCTGAGGTGTAGAAAAACACATACACCATACTAACCACTGTTTAGCCTAGTGTGTCGGACAAG
>JANZLQ010000086.1:15773389-15822694 GCA_026212715.1 Elanus axillaris | reverse complement strand
GTTGGTGAGCTAAGAAAGAAAACCCCCAATTTACTCTGCATTTCATCTGTGGTTTTGTGGTTGTTCCTGCACCCTGCTTGTGCTGGCTTACCCATTTAGCATAGTCAAGAGGATCCAGGAGCAGCCATGCCATAGCTGGCAAAAAATCAGGCATTAGAGAGGCCACGATGGTGACTCCCTGTATTCCAGGATGGCCCAGTACCGAGTGCTGGACCCTCATAGCCACTTTCCTGGCTACATGGGCTCTGCTAGAAGCATGACCTGAAATAGATGATGGGGTGGTTGTTACCCCCCAGACAATTGAAACAGCTATGCATGGATTGCCATGGAAAGTGGCATCGGATTATTCTCCCAAGCTAATGGGGAGATTGGGATGGTTAAAAGTTACCGGTCTTAGAGCTCTTGACTGTGAAGTTGTTGCATTATAGAGTAAAATGAGAGAATTGGAAAAGGAAGTCGCCACTTCACAAGATACAAAGACGATCATGCAAGAAGAAATTATTACTGAAGCAAGCAGTGCCATGGGCTGCAAGATATTGTAGAACAGCTGATAGCACATATTGCTAATAAATGGAGGTGGTGAATGAGCGAATGGTTGTGTGGTGCTTAGTTGCAGGCCAGGGTTAAACCACAACAGTCCTTTTTGGTGCCCAACATGGACCATGAAGAGTTCAGGATAATGATAGATTTGATTAGAATGTGCTAGATGAAATTTATAGTTGCTATTACTGTTTAGCTGTTAATTATCAGGCTTCTGTGCTTGCCATGGGTCTTGCTTGCCTTACTGTATGTTAGAGTCTAGTGCTGGTTAGTGGCTGCTTGTTGCTTTTGCTGCTTGCTGTACTGCTTATCATCTTACTCAGATGTAAGATGGGAACATTTTGATAACAGTAATGGCTCATGCATTGATTATGGGATTCAATCCAGACAGGGTAGCAGTAATGAGAAGCATCAAAATGCAGCTTTTGAGAGGAGCGCCTGCCTCACTAAAACACTTGATTATACCAGCAGTCACAAATGCTGTGGGTAATGTAGGTACCCTAGCAAATACCTTGAAGGAAATTGGGGCTATAACTTCGGGACCACCTGTGTGAGTGGTGAATAAAGGAAAACAGGCAAAACCAAAAGGAGTTACATCACAGGTGATGAGGAAATAGCTGTGGAATGATCATGTACAAGCCAGTGTCCCATGATCAGAAATAAATGGGATTACAACATCAGAAATGTTTCGCCAATGGCAAAAGTTAGTGCCTATGCAAAACAGCCAACTGCCCCTGGCTCTACCACCAACTCTGTGCCTACCCTCCACCCCTGCCTGCCACCTCAAGGCAAGGCACTACTTGGCAAATGCTAAAACAGCAGAAATGAAGGTTTGGTAAGTCCCTGAAAATTGCTGCCACTGTAGCCTCTTATCATGAGGGGGACTTACACCCTTATGTTGCTTTAACTATAAAGTGGTGGTCTTGGGGGATTTTACATGGGTTAGCTCTGGTGGATAATGGAGCTGAGGTTACTCTATTACATAGTAATGTTGATAATAAAGCAGCCACATCACAGATCTGAGACTGGTGGGAAAACTGACCCCTGCCCTCTGAGCTAAGGTTACCTTAATAATAGGAAATAGCACTCCATTTACCACAACAGCGTTAACAATGTTAACGGTGTTGCCTCAATTAAAGAATATATCTTGGGTATTGATGTGTTGGCAGGATGAACGGTTGAAACTTTAAATGGTTGCTTCTGCTTTAGGACTTCACAAATGGGGTTTGCTATTTGATCTGTAACTGTCTTGTGTGGATACCCAAAGCTGGATCCTGTTGTACTGCCTGTGCCTGCCAAGGTGGTAACCGTAAAACAATATCGTGTTCTGGGGGGGAGGAGGAAATTATTCAAACCATTCAGGCACTTCAGAGCAAGTGGGAATCGTTAAGGAAACCATGACTGCTTTTAATAATCCTATTTGGCCTGTTCAAAAATGAGACAGCACTTGGAGAATGACTGTAGATCATAGAGAATTGGATAAAGTCACCCCCCACCTTGCAGTTACGGTACCAGACATGGTTACTTTCATAGAAAAAATCAGCAAAAATTTACAGCCCTGGAAGGTGGTGATAGATCTTACTAATGCTTTCTATTTGATAGCCATTACATATTTATTAAGTATGTGCACATAATTGTACTATTTGTATGCAGCTATATTTAAGGTCATTTTATAGGCCATGGGGGAAGATAAAACAGGGTGAGTGGGCCTTGAATACCTGGCAGGTTGATTACATGGGTCCCCTGCCCTTGTTGAGGGGGTGGTGATATATATTCACTGCTGTGGATACAGTGTCAGGACTGTTTTTTTGCTAAATCCACTCAATATGCTAATAAACATGGCACAACTGAAGCATTAGAACAAATCATTCATCTATACAGACCTCCTCACCAAAACCAAAGTAACCAAGGAACACACTTTATTGGATGTAATGTCCAAGACTGGGCTCAAGGGCTAGGGACAGATTGGATATTCCATGTTGCCTACCATCCCCAAGCTAATTGATTGAAAGAATGAACGGGATGTTGAAGGAACAATTAAAAAAGCTAACCAGTACTAAAACTTTACAACAATGGAATTCACATCTTACTAAAGCAGTCTTTTTGTTAAACAGACAAAATATTCATAATCAAACACTCTGTGATCATATTACAACTCCTCCAGTACAAAACATGGTGGGGACTGAAATTCTTCCAGATGGTATCTCTCCCAAAATATTAACTACAGGGGAAATGCAATCATTTACACCAACGGATGGCGTAGTGGGACCACGACCTATAAGTCTAGATGTGAAGATTCATATAACCCCTGAGAATGCCATATGGTTCTGTACCCCAACTTCTCCTCTTATTTTACATCCTCTACTGATATGAGATTCTCGAGTTCTTGTATTTCAGGTATCTTTGACAAATGCCTGTGCTTTAGCTAGAGGAGATAGCACTGGAACAGTATTATTGGTGTTGCAAACCTAACACTGAATTGAAGTTCAACCTGAAAAAGTGCAAGCCATAGCTCTTCAATCTATGTCGGCAATTACCCCACAACAGGTTATCAAACCCGGAGTGATATTAGCTGAGGGAGCTGGAACAGCAGCACGTGTATTCCTACAAATAGATGACACTCCTGTTTTCCTCCCTGATCACAGATTGTCTTGTCGTGCTTTGTAGTCTTGTACTACAGGCACATGCCCTGGACATGTGTCTGCAAGATCAATATGTAAACACTGGGATCTGTTTGGCCTCTACTGTAACTACCTCATCTGCCTTTTGTATTGAGAGAGGATTAATGGCTGCAGATCTTTTGACAATGTATTCAATTGGCATGCCAACCCCAGTAGCTGTATTACAGTATTATACTATGCTAAATGCTTTTGATATTGATGTTCCTCTGTTATTTTTTTCCGAGTAGGTAACAGCTATACACCAAAGAACATTACAAAATCAACTGGCAGTGGACTATCTCCTTCTTTGACACCAGAAACACAACTCCAATTTTGAAGGCATGTGTTGCTTCAACATAACTGATGAATCAGACAGCATAGAAGATGCTATTCAACATCTCCAGGACTTAATGCATCAAATGAAACAATCTACTGGTGGTGCCTGGCTGGCTGAGTGGTTTAATCCTCTGACAGGATCAGTGGAACACCTGATTCAAAGCATTATTGTAGAGAGAAGTTTATTCTTTTTTCTATCTGTTTATTATGTGCCTCTGTAAATTACCCTGCCCTACACCCCACGAGCCCCAATAGACACCTCCAGCTTTTCCAGCCCCAGCAGAAGTGGTCCCTTGAGTGAGCAGGGGGAGTGGGGGAAAATAAGGGAAGATTGGCAAGGAGGATTATGAACACACTCAAGTGACCTGCCGCTGAGGTGTAGAAAAACACATACACCATACTAACCACTGTTTAGCCTAGTGTGTCGGACAAGTAGAACATCTGTGTTTCAATAACATAGGCCTGTGATAGACTTGGAGGTACCCTGTCGAACATGCTTGAGGTTCCTGCCCTTCTGTGGGAAAGATCAAAGCACAGTGGTAAGCTACGCCTGCGCAAATCCCTGAAATACAGGTGAAAACAGCAGGTTCAGTGATCCTCTAGCAGGACCGAGCTCCCTGGTGCCTGCATCCCCGCTTGTGTGCCTCTGCCTGGGTGCTGCTTTGGGGATCTCCTGGTTGGTGAGCTAAGAAAGAAAACCCCCAATTTACTCTGCATTTCATCTGTGGTTTTGTGGTTGTTCCTGCACCCTGCCTGTGCTGGCTCACACAGAGACCCAGACAGTCCCTAAGGAGCCATTATCTTATCGTTCTGCCCATTATATTCATGAAATTGTTTCTGCAATAGAAGGCAGCCAGCTACATCCCTCACTGACATAGCAGGTAAAAATGCGTATTACCTTACTTGTTTCTGAAAGCTAGACTGCCACTTACAACTTGCAAAGGTAATTAATTCTCATGCTGAAGGGACGTAAGTAGACTGGCAATGGGACTAGCCACTTCATGGCTTTCTTTTACTAATTACCTCTACTGAGCAAGAATAAGCTTCTTGCCAGGTAATTACCCACAGAAGCCCTACTGGGTTTCTGCATCAATTCTGTCCATTTTTAGATCACTGCAGCTGACTCCCACCAGAGAAATGCTGCCTCCTTACACTAAAGGGTCACAGACTCACTTAGACTGGATGGGCCCTCAGCTGGTCTCTGGTTCATCCTCATGTTCAGGTCAACACCAAATTCCCAGCAGGGTGCTCAGGATTTTGCCTGGATGGGTCCTGAAAGTCTCCATGATGGAGGCTCCAGAGAAACATGTCCCAGTGCTGTTATCTGCATCTTGACATTACCACTACCCCCATATATATGAAACGTCTCCACCCTCCAGGCAAAGTATAAATAAACCATTAACAACCAGCCTTTGGAGCCCAATGATCCAGCCAGTTATTAACCCATATAGCAGTCTACCCATTGAGACCATAGTGTCCCAAGTAGCATATAAGGACAGTATTGCTAAAGTCAAGGTAGATGACATTTATCACTCTCCCCTCATTCACAAATCTAGTCACTTCATCATAGAAGACAATCAGTCAGTCAAACATAATTTATCTTTGGTACATCCATGCTTGCTATTCCCAGTCACCTTCTTCTCTATGCTCCTAGAAACAACCTTTGCTAGAAATGATCTGTCTTTTGAAGACAGGTGGAACATTTGCCTTTCTTAAGTTATCAGGGAACTTCTCTGATATCCATGACCTTTCAAAGATGATACTGTGCGATACCACTATGACATCATCTAGCACACTCGGATGTTTCCCTTCTGGTCCTATGCACTTATATGGGTTGAGATTTCTCAAGAGATCCATGACTCAGTCTGCTTCCACTACTGGTAGTTTGATGACACAGAGGCTTGGAAGACTTTGTTGGTGAAAACTGAGGCAAATAAAGCATGGAGTACTTCAGCCTTGCCTGCGTCTGCAGTCACTAAGTCAAGCATCCCATTCAGCAATAGGCCACATTTTCCATGTTTATTCATTTACTACTAATGTAGCAGTGAAAGACCTTCTTGCTTCCCTTGATGTCCCTTGCAAATGTCAACTCCAGGTGAGCTTTGGCTTTCCTAACACCTTGGCTACAGCCTGCTGCAATATTTCAAAATTCCTCATTCGTAGCCCATTCCTGCTTCCACTCTTGTATACTGCTTTTTTTGCACTGAAGCTCCATCATGGGTTATCTGGTTAGCTAAGCCAGTCTCCTGATACATTTACTTGTTTTCACAAGTACAAGGATGAGCTGTTCCTGTGCTGAGAGGAGGTTGTCCTTAAACACCCGACATGCTAGGTCTTTCAAGCCAAAGCAAATCAATACATGCTATTTTTGTTAGGCTTAAACTTCCAGGTGTTAACAAGGTAGTGACTCCCGCCCTGCTGGAAACTTACTTATTGTCCAATGTGAAAAATATCTAGCCTTTCATGTAAAGTCTCATGCAACACACTCAAAGCATTGCTAAAAGAGTTGTTGCCTGTTACCTGTGCCTACACGCTGGTCACATCTCAGTTTGTGGAAAGACTTCTTCAATATTTCCTGCTTCCAATGCATTGAGCTCATCACATAGCAGGGTAGATGACAGCAACAGGGGTGTGGATCTGAGACCTGTGATTATTAGCCAAGAGTGCCAGTGCAAAGCAACGAATTTCTGGGGCTCAAAACCAAGGAGAAGTGAAGGCAGGAACTGAGGATGAGGAGGTCATATCTGTGGTGCAGCTGAAGCAACAGTTGTAGTAATTGGTAGAGAACTCTGAAAACCAATTCTCAATATTTTCTTGTCACTACAGCTATGAAACCCAGAGGGCTTATGGGTTTGCACTTTCCACTAATACATGCACAATGGAACAGGCCTAAAAGGCTTTGGTGCTGCAGGTGAAAAAGGCTGGGGCCGGTGAATTCCCCTTTCAGTTTTTTACACAAAGCAACAACAAAAAATGAAGATATTTCAGAAAAAAATTATTCTGGTGGTAGATCATTATGGCTGCAGAGCTGAAACTGCAAACATTTGTAAAGGCTATAGTCTGATCAGCCTTAACCCTCCCTCCTTTCTCTTCTCTTATTAATAAGCCTTATCACATGACTCTAATTGTGGGAATTAGCTTATTTTTCCCCTGCAGCCTTCATTAACATTTATATTGAGTTTGTGTCCAAAATGTCCCAGTTACACTAACTGCTGCAAAAGCATGTGAAGTGAATGCTATGTATATATGTGAGAGGACAGAGCACAGACAAATTACAGGGGGGGCATTTATAACATACAAGAAAATGTTTCCATGAGAACAGTTGCATGGCATATTCCTTTCATGACTCTATTTTTAAATAATCAGTGTTTTCTTTAAGATCTTCATTGGGGAATAAGTGACATTGTAGTGCAGAAGGGAGAGGAAGAAAAGCAGGGGAGCCAAAAGCATGAAAGGGACTGAGACTGTCTGCTGGAGTATTGAATCAATAGCAGAGCAGAGCAGTTAGGAGGAGGTCCAGATGTCACAGGACAGAGGTTAAACATAGTCATCTTCTGAATTTTAGAGCCCCCAAATGCTGGAGGCTATGGCATTTTTGGGCTATCACATAAGTGGGGCAGATATTACTGGGTTTGATCTCATCCCAGGCTTTTTTTTTTTGCATTCAGAAAGGAGCTTGAAAGCCCTGGAAAAGTCTGTAGTCTTGTTCACTGCAAGTTTCTTCCAAGCTACTTCCATTTTCAGTGCAGAACAGAAAAAAATGAATTTGCAAATAACTTCATACTGTCTTGGAGGCTCTCTAAGGCTCCCAAGGAAATTATCTATCAAAGAAGTAAAACTGTTGCATGTGTCCTGTAGGAAAAAAAATGTTTCCACTGGACAAACATATTTACTGTTTTAAAAATCCAATGTCCCTTACAGTTGATACCCAATCAACAGCAATATAACAGCAAAAGAAAGCATCACCAGGAAAATACCTTTCCCTGGCTACTACAGTTACATAAATAATTTAGCTATTGACTTACGCTTTGGATAAAGGCAACTCCAGGCTGCAGGTTCTGGAAGAACACAAAGCATCTGCCCATGTTACAAGCACTAATGAAGTGGAAGACATGGCCCACAACTCACCTCCCAGAGCTTAGGTCTTACTGTGGCCCAAATCCAACGAAGCAAGGATGCAGCATGGTTGTGAGGTTGTGGTTAGGCCTGGTCTCCATTACAACATGGGAGTCTGTGCTATAGCTAGCATTGAACGAGTCAGACTTAAAATAATCACAGAAGCTATTCAAACAAGCAGTCCCACCCCAGTGTGGTAGATCTTTTCCCCAAAAGCAACAGCTTCTCTTCTGGTAGGATGTTTCACTGCTTCTTTATCACTCAGCTACCTCCTTTCCTATCCTTGGTATGCCACAGATTGCTAGGAGCAAAGAAAGCCTCCCTACTCCCCCACATTTGATCATCCCTAATTACCTTCCCCAACTCATTAAACAAAATCCTTTCTTTGGAAACCTGGGGGTTTGCTGTATCAGAATTGCTTCTCTATTTCTGTCATGCATACACAGACACACAAAATGTCCTTACATCATTAAGATGCAAAACACATTGTTCCTGAACCAGTGTTTTCAAAAGCAGTGTTTCCAAAGCCAGCATTTTCCTGAAGCCAGTGCTTCCTGTGGGCTCCCTAGACAAAAAAGTTTTATGGACCTGATTTCTGCAAAGCCTGACATTCCAGTCAGTCAATTGTGTGCAACTATTGCTACATATTCCTGGCTTAGAATCCTTCATTGTGTCATGCCCTCGCTGCAGCCTCTGTACCACCAGTTGCCTCTCTCAAACCAGAACACGTCTCCCTCCTCCCCTCCATGCAAAGTAACACAGCTGTAACTAACCCCAAGAGTTTCAGAACTGCCACAAGTCTCAAGTGCTAGAACCAGCATTATCAGTCACGTCACCTGAATATCCTAGCACTATATTTCCCCTCTTATGTAAGGTATTTAATGGTGAATTAATTTACTGAATAGGCAGTAAAGTACATATACATGTGTGTGGGTGTGTGTCAGAGTGTTAGGGGAAAGCAGGGCAAGGTAGAGAAAGAGCAAAAGAGGAGGAAAGGTGGAGGATGACTGGAATCATGACAAACTTGGGTCTGGTTCCTGCACAGGCTTCCTTGTGCACCCAGCTGCCATACTCCTTGATACTCAAATCCCAGCTGCAAAGTGGGAAGCACACTTTGTGTGCAAATATAAACATACTGGAAGACTGTGTGAAGTTGCACACCTACAGCAGTAAGACATGTAAACAGATCAGGTAGGAAGGCACAGTATCTGTTCCTGTAAAATAGGATAAAGCATAAGTACCCAACAGGGTGAGGCAGCTGGGGCGGGGAAACAGACCAGACAGGAATGGGGAGATTCCTACCAGGAATCTCATTCCTGGTTCATACAGGACTCTTGTCTGTTATTGTTTCCTTCTTTCCCAATCTGTGTTTGCAGCAGGAAGAGAGGGGAAATGGTATGTATTTCAGAAAAAAGCTCTAGACCCAGACTTACCAAATCTGCCTTTGATAAGTCTCCTGAACTTTCTAATGCTTCACTTCCTCACAACCTCCTCTGCCATGGATGGTATTTACCAGTGTTTCAGTGCTTCTTTCACGTGTTGCATGGCAGGGTAAAACCCCATCTCCTCCAACCATACGGTGCTTATAAACTTCACTAATCTAGCAGGTACATCTACCAACATTTCCTTCATTTCTTTGCCACTCCTTTCAGGTCAATCTTTGTTTCCTTTTTGCTCACCCTCAGTAGTATTCTACTTTACTTCTCTAGCCATGTCTTTCCTATTAAGGAGGAAATCCTAATTAATCCCCTCTTGAGAGCTGACTGCTTTCAAAACAGCTCATTTGCAGCAGGTCAACAATAACCGAATGGCAAGGCTTAGTCCTTGAATTTTCCCACTCAAGCTGCAAGCAAGGATTTCAGACATCACTGGAGCAAATAGCTAATATATAAAATGATGAGGGGATATGTGATATATAAAAGGATGCTAGATTAGGAAGGAAATCCCAAGAAAGGACTTTTCAATCACTGTACAAGCTTTTTTGCTTTCCTCATCCTACACAAGCCAATGATTAGGAAACACCCATACCAAGGGAGACACCTAAAGCCAGACAATCATTAAGCATGACACTGGGCGTGCCTTCATTAGAGTCCTAGGTGTGTGAGGGCCCCATTTAGAGAAAGATATGATAGCAGTTTATTTGTAAAACAGCGGAACCTGGAACCCTCACCACAGTCATCTAAAGCTTTCAAACAGGGATGGTCAGGTGAGCTCCTAGGGTCCAAAAGCAACCTTCTCCATCCCCTTCTCACCATCACACCACACTGTAAAGCCAGTCTTTTTCTAATCACTACAGGACTTTCTACCAATGATCACACCAAGATCCGGAGTTAGGACACCTCAAGACTGATAGTATGTTCCCAAGCAGAACAGGTATCACAGACAGACAACATTTAAGATTTGGACTCTTTTGGCAAAAGTATACCTTTGGTTTTGTGGTTTATTCTTTAGGTTGCTACATGCCAACTGTTCTACAAAATGTTCACATAAATGGGAAGCACTGGTTTCAAAGAGAACAGCTTGAGAAAATAGTAAGTAAACGAGTTGGATTTTAAGCAGTACAAGGCTGGAAAGCAGGCATCAGTAAAGTGCAGGCATCAGTTAAACCAACCTTGCAGTAAAGTAAACATCAAGAAAAGACAGCTTCCCCTGCCTACATTTTTTTGGTTATACTCGTACAGCAATAAATCACACTTTAAAAATCACTCCACACACTTTAAGTTGATAAAACAGCTTGCCACTAATGATTAATACATCACAAAGTCAACTCCACCATCGGTTAAGCTTTAGAAGGAAACTACTACATTTCAGTGTGCATGTGTTTGTTGTGTTTGATATGAACTAGAGGCTAGTTAGTCCATGGGACCAACAGTATGTTGCATGAACATTCACAACTCTCACTGCAGTTTAAGATGATAGAAAAAAAGCAGCTTCAGGTCCCAAGATTATAACATTTAACACACAAGCCTAATCCATACAACCTGTTCAATGGAGACTAAGGCTGCCGTAAAACTGGCTTAAGTAATATTGCAACTACCTATTTGTTTTCAATATTGAGGCAATTAGGGTAAACAATTAAACCTTACCTTCATTCCTTTAGTAATTCCATTTTTCTTATAGATTCCACTTTTTAAAAGGTTGTTTTGTTTCTGATGATGATGATGATGTAGATGTCCATTGCAGACAGCACTGGGATTAGCCATCTGTTTAAATTAGTCAGATTCTCAGTTCTTAAGGGTGTCTCAGGTCTTTCTACTGTAAGAAAGACAGTGGGATGAGCAGATAAAGTTCTTGGTTAAGGCCTGAAAGGTATCCAACTGGTCTGTCAGGATTTTCCGGGATGAAAGGAGGAACTATCTTTTGCAATATCTTAGAAACTTAAAACTGTTTCTTTTATACACCTTCAACCCCAGGAAGCTAGAACGCAAAATACATAGCAGGAGGTGTGCTCTTAAAATCTCTGAAAAATACTGCTCATTGCTGGCTATTGTATGAACACAGCTTCTATGAGTCAACAAGACTGCCGCAGCTATCAAGAAGTGGGTGGATTCAGAGGCGGAGACACTTAAAGATATATTACCTCTTAAATATCTCTCAGTGAGGAACATTACATTTTTTTCTCCTGATTACACTCAATGTAGAGCTATGTTACTCCATTTAGAGTAATTAAATGTTTTGAAAATTTAAACAGAATAATCTTTAAAACTACACGGTTTATCTTGCTAAGAGTACGTTGTTTGAAAAAAATAGTATTTCGCTGAATAGAACAACTTTTGTTTTCTTTTTTTTTTTAATCTCTTCTTACATAGATAGCATGATAGGCATAACATTAACCCTGCAAGGAAATAGAAAGCATTTTAGTATTAAAATGAAATTTTATCTAGAGCCAGACACAATATATTTGGCTCTATCCTACAGATGCATGCACAGTTATTACTAGAGTCAGCTGTCCTTTAAACTCAGTTTGGCCAGTAATAGGATAAATGGCATGCTATTATAATTAACAAGAAATGGACTTTTGTAAAGTTGATTAATTTAGTTTTAAAACAAGTCAGGCTTTAATCACATGTGAGACTACTAAGGAGGACTAATACACATCCTTGCTTTTAAGACAAGAGTTTATCAATTGTGGAAATACTCACATATATTGTCTTTGCTGAACCAAATTCTCATGTTTTGGATTTTAGTTGCAAAACATAGAAGTATAAGCATCTCTGGCAGTATTTGATAAAATCCCTTCCTCCCAAAATAATTAAAGTTAGTGTGGAGTCAGATTAAAGGAAGCTGTATTACAATATCCATTTTGGAAAGCAGTAAGGATGAAAGGTGGGAGAATAAAAATACTTGGAGTGTTTTAATTAGAAAAAATTACTATATCATCTTGGCAATGGAAAGTAAGTTATATACAGAAAAAGTAGCATACAACTTGAATACGTGGAATGCAGGAGATTAAATGTTAAATGAACCACCATGAAAATATACAGGGACACATGTTGCATTGGTTTTGAAAATATGTCTTACACATGTATTGAATTGCTAAAATGTATTTTCTCCTTTGAAGTGATTTGTGAAGTGGGATACCTTCAATGTGTTGGAAAACTTTTGGTCCCTACCTAAGAGAGACCTGAACTGGACTGTATTTAAAAGAAATATCTGTGCATCTTTCCTTCTGCATTTCACCTCATTTCATACCACCCAGTGGTGTGCAGAGATTTCCATTAAGATCTGTAGAAAACCTCCATGATACACTATAGAGTAGCACAACTGAAAAAGCAGTCCATCTCTAGGTTTGATTTTTATATCCTTGGAAAGAAGCTTTTTACTTACATATTCAAGTTAATGAGACAGTCATAGTTTTGATCAAGAAAATATCCTGCTAACTGACTAAAATGACACACAAGCAGTAAAAAAACCAAAATGTTTTCCTTCACAATTACACCAGATTCACCATCAGAACTCGGGTTTCTTAGGTTTCATCTTTTAGTGTTTTTCCTAGGCAAGAATGCCTCATTTCTGCATGAATCAGTCTTTTTTAGGCTTTATTAAGGCATCTGTAAGTATAGCTCCATTACAGATTAATTGTGAGTATATAATGATAAGATAAATTGTTGATCATGATAAATGGCTAGGAGTTCATACTTGCAAGGAAAAGACTAAGATGAGGACAAGCCAGAAGTAGGTAGAAAGAATGGTCAGTAATACTTCCTTGCATATCTATCACCTATGGTACTGTGATAAGTGGAACAAGACAATGGGGAGCATGCTCTCTGCACCTGCTAACCCCCTCCCACCAAGAAGCATTCTTCATTTGGGAATTATTTCCTTGATCGTCACAGCAAATCAAACATATGTAAAACATGCCATCTGCTCAGTTACTGATCATCTTGACCCTGTTGTGATAAAGGCAAGACAAGAAGACTTACCAGGGTAGTGTTCTTCCCCTTAACAGCTTCCAGTCTCTCAGCTATCACCTCTGCCAGGTACGCTCCCCAACAGACTCAGCACCTTCCAGGGCACAAAGTGATATAATTAACATCAGATGTGTCCTTTTTTTTTTTCCCCAATTATGTTTATGGAGGAGTGGAATCTCTGATTAGACAACAGTTCAGATGATGCAAATTCTGTCTCTAGTCCCAAGCTGTAAGTTTACACTTGTTATCTATTTCAGGGCCCATAAAATACCTGTGCCCTTAGATGAATAAAATAGACATGTTATACTAATTTTAGTTTTTCAATGTCTCTAACATTTAAGACTACAAACAAGCAGCACTTAAAAAAAGACACTACATTTAAATATGAATTTAAATGAGCAATTTTAAAAACCTCAGAGAACAGCTGTCCTTTCAGATTTCTTTTAACCATGGTCTAAAAGCTGGAGCTCACAAAACAAATACCACTAGGGGCTGAGTAAAATTCCTGCCCTGACTCCATTCAGAGCAAATGATTTACAGAAGGGATGAGTCTGGCCAAATACACACAGATGATCTGTAAACAGGACGTGGCATTTCTCCTGTAGAAAAAAAAATAATGTTGCATTGTGCCTTTCAGAACTCCATCTTATTCAAAGCCATCTGTTATTCAGGCTTCTACATCCACAGCTACCATGCTACCAACTAGCTGCATCGAAATCTATACTCAGAAATGTGAGAGTCTATGCTGCCTGGACACTGGAGGAAGGACCAAGTAATTGTGTACTTTTCAACACCAAAACCACCACCAGCAATACCCTGCCTGTTTTTACCATTCTAGGAAGTGGGAGGAAAAATTTACTATGCTGACTGTACAAGAACTGTGTGTATTTAACTGCAGGGGACTGCAGTCCTACAAAGATTATGTGTCTGCTTCACTTTAGTGGCTTGGGTACTGGTCAGAAGTGATAAAGTTGCTCCTTGTACATTGGCAAGAAGGTGGTGAATTTCTAAGGTAACTAGCAGACCACACATGGTGTTCTATGTAGATGCTAGTAAAGTTTGTAAGACATGGCTACAATTACTATAAAACTGTAAGAAAACCACCATTGAGTTTTTATTCCTTGCTTTGTCATTATCATGTTACTGCCACTGGGTTTTTGCTGACTCATCTCTTGAAATTAGGATAAAAATGTTTAAATCCTTTGTAAATGCTCTGAGACAAATTGTTGAGGAATGTGGTGCAAAAGTGAAGTAAAATATATATACAGTTAATTAGCCGATGTTTAGCAACAGAGCAGAGGGAAAAGGGAGGGGTAGGGCTCTGTCTAAGCAGTCTCTCAGTATTTGAAGAAAAATTATTTTTCTGCTATGCACTGCCATTGTTACACAGGATAGGCTAAAAAGGCTGATCTCTGATGCACTCAAGAAATGGGGACAAAACCATCTAACCTATCATTAGACTTGTGGCTCAGTCAGACCATTTGGTGTCATTAGAGTGGCCACAGGGTCTCCATTTATAATAGCACTACTGGATTACCTACCAATAAAAAAAAATACATGTTGCAAGAAAGAATGAGAGCTGATTCCCAGAAAACCATAATATCATAGGCCAGAAGGATTTCCACAGGATTCCTGCTCATCCCAGAGAACAGTTAGTTACAGCATAGTTGTGAAATAGTCTTGCAATCTACTTGCAAGACCTTGATAATTTCAGTTCATGATAGATGCAAATTTACCTGCCATATGAAACAATAAAGATCTACACAAAGACATCTACTATCTTTATGCTTATTTTCACTGAGCAAAAAAAATGTCAAACAGCAGCTGAAAAAACTTGGAGCCTCACTCTATTCCTTTCTTAAAAGTCACGGTTCTAATAATATTTAAATCAGCTGCAGAGCATACCCTAGTAGTAGAGTACACAGTTAAAAAGCCTTCTTGCTCTCCCAATCACTTTTCTTACAACAGAAGCCCACCTTATGAATTCTGCGTGCCATTGATGACTTATTCTCTGATTAGGATCCCAGTATGCTTGGTACGTGTGGACACATGGATATTGGAGACAATTTCTGCCTCGGGTATGTAAATGACTTATGATACAGCAACACCAGTGAGGCTGAAATAAATGAACATAAAGCAAGACACCATAACAACAAAGCAACACAAGCAACAGCAAGTACCATGCATCAGCTAGCCAGTCATGTCCCTGGGTATCTTTCCAGATTGTTCCAGACTTCTTCAGCACTGGTTATAGCCTAAACTTCCTAAAAGTTCACATGGAAGAACCCCTAATCCACCTTTGCTGCTTTAAACCATATCTAGCCAATACATATGTGGGAATGAGTGGTGTTGTGGTTTAAGCCCAGCCAGCAACTAAGCACCACACAGCCACTCACTCACTTCCCCCCCCCACAGTGGGATGGGGGAGAAAACCGGGAAAAAGAAATAAAACTCATGGGTTGAGATAAGAATGGTTTAATAGAACAGAAAAGAAGAAACTAATAATGATAATGATGAGACTAATAGAATGACAACAGTAATAGTAAAAGGACTGGAATGTACAAATGGTGCACAGAGTAATTGCTCACCACCTGCCGATCGACACCCAGTTAGTCCCTGAGCGGCGATACCCACCCCCACGCCACCCAGTTATTTCCTGAATGTCACATCCCATGGTATGGAATACCTCGTTGGCCAGTTTGGGTCAGCTGTGTCCCGTCCCAACTTGTGCCTCTCCAGCTTTCTCCCTGGCTGGGCATGAGAAGCTGAAAAATCCTTGACTTTAGATTAAACATTACTTAGCAACAACTGAAAACGTCAGTGTTTTATCAATGTTCTTCTCATACTGAACTCAAAACATAGCACTAGGAAGACACTTTATCCCAGCTGAAACCAGGACAAGTGGGTATATCACACTACACCCGAATGTAAAACTGCACACCAATGCTGATGGATCCCTTCAAGTGCCCTTGCACAACTGCACCTTGAAGGATATACACAGTGCTTTGAAATTAGTCAGGAAATAATCCCAGAGCATCTCAGAACCAAGATGCATGGTATAGGTAGATGCACGCAACCAGCATTGCAACAGAGAGGACATGGCACAACAGGCAGGGCTCCTTCATCTCTGGCAGGTTCATGCCTCAGCTGCAGAGCCCTGGGGCTGGCATGGTTGCCTTTTTTCACCTCAGCAGTCTGGGAGCTGAAGGGGAGAGAAGGGCACAAACAGGCTTCCCAGGGGTGAGGTAGAGGAGGCTACATACTCTACTTCAAGTTACATCAGGTATCAGTGGCTGGGAAGATCAAACACAGGGAAAATCTGCACATTTTACAGCTTTGCTGAGTTGTATGAAATATCTAGAAGAGAAGCTGTGAGATCCCTAGAACAGGAAGGTCCTAGCGACAAGGTAATCTTGCAGAACCTAAAAAATATATTTTCTTTAATTTGCTGCAAAATGTGCACACTCTGGCAGGAAAAGCACAGCCAGAGGTGTAGGCACAGGTGCAAGAAGCCTTGTCCAGCTGTGAAAGCTGAGCTAGCTCTAAGAACCAAGAACCAGGGGAGCAGGCAAGGACTTGGAGGTTGCAGTGTGACATGCTCACAGCTGCTGCACTGCAGCCTGTTGTTGGACACAACTGTTGAACAGACAGATTAGACTTATATAGTCATTTGATTGGTCTTTATAAAAACCCTTCTGGGTGAAGCAAGAATACTAGTTTAGGAATTTTATCCTGTCACCATGTACAAATGACTACTGTGTATTAGGAAGCAACTTTTTTTTCCTGTTTGTGTAAACTTTAACTTTTGCTCTACAAGTGCGTATCAAGTCTCGATGAATTTTCCTCAACATTGCTCCTGCTCTGAGGGACATGGTGGTTGCCATTCTGCTGGCACAGGTCCCTTTTCCACACCTCAGACTGCAACTAAATCTTAAAAGGGATGGAGGCCTCTTTAAGGGCTAGTGGATGAAGAAGTGTTGCTTCATAGCTCAAAACGTGGCTCCAGGCTTCTGAACTGCACTGGTTTGTCCTAAGAGACATTTTTAGAAAACTCATTCTGGCTTATGAACTACCAGGGTGCAAGAACTTCTTAGGGATCACAGATGTAGGTACCTAAGGAAAGGAAAGCCTATTGCACAAACTTGCAGTCTTTACACATAGATTCACACATTTGCAGGGTCTACAAAAGATTGAATATTTCTGTTGGTACACTATAAAGCTACAGCACTCCATGCAGCTGTCTTGCATCAACAAAAACTTTAACTGATTTTTTCCCCCCAAATGGGCCTTGAAAATTTGTTGTTATTTAGTATGGCAACAGCCCAGATGGATCTGATTTTTTAATCACAGAGATGGGACATTACTAACCTACTTTCAGGTTCATCCCTCAAGGAGTGACACAACAACATGATTCTGTGGAAAGTCACATGCACACAGCAGGTGCATGAAAAGAGCACTTCCACAAAGAAAATTCAAAATTCCACATTTTTTCAGGCAGTTGGCATTTTCTGCCCCTTCTTCCCCATCTGATCCTCTGTCTCTAAAAGGAACAAAAAAAGTCTATAAGCCCCCCAAAATCCAGCTGCGGGCAGTCCTGGGCATGTGTCACCTTTGAAGCCTGACACACCTCATTAATCCTTTCCAGTTCTTTCTTTGATGGATGGCCCAAAGAAGCTCTTGGGAAACTGCATGAAGCAGGCAGAGACTTGATCTTTTACATTTTCCATCTGAATTTCATCTGTATTGCTTTATCATTGCAATCTATTGTTTATCTCCTTCCTTTCAACAGATTTTTGCAGATAGGCTCTCAGTAATGCACAACGAACTTTTGGCCTTCATCCTGCTTGCCCACAAATTTCTCAGTAGGCTCAGAAAAAAAACACCCCACAAACACACACAGAGTAGCCACTGAAAATTTTGAGAATTCATATTGGATGGCACTAATAAAATATGTTTGCATGGGTATAAGGAAGGGAAGATATTTCCAGTTATGATCACAGGCTAGCAGCAAAGCAGTGATATATATGAGTATTTATTGGGAACCAAAGGTTTACATTGATGTGAGTAAAGTCACTGAGCTGGTCAGAGCATGAAATCTACAGTATGTAGGCATAAATCAATACACCCATTGAAAAGACGTGGAGAACTAGGTTCCCTTTATGAACACTTGTTAGACCACCCAGGCTGGCATTTCCATATGCTTTCAAAAACTTTCCTTCAGGCTTATAACTCCTATGAAGACAGGGGTGAATTCAGTTTAACAACTCGATTACACTGACTATGTTCATGAAGGGATCAGAAAATGTTTTAGAAAACAAATGACCCTTCTTATCTCAGAAACTGTTGGCTTAAGGGACTGAAGAGAAGTGCCAGTGGAAAAAAAACCCACCAAGTTTTGACAAAACCGCTGCTGAGAGAGGGATGAAGTGCTAGTACTTTAAATGAAGATAGGTTTCTACTAATTGTTCGCTTTGAGGAGAAAGGGGAGAAAGTTTCCTCATACCTACATGAAAGTACTTATTTTCAAAGGGAAGCTCAGACATTGCTGACTAGAGCAGATGCTCCATTTATGCTGCTTGCACACCCCTGGCAAAGAACACATTTGGTATTTGGCTTCCCACCAGCTCTATGTCTCTTGTTTCATAGTTGTTGTAGACTTTTCAGAACAAGGCTCTCATTTTACATATCGAACATAATGGAGCTCAAATCACACCTCCAAATGCTTATATAACACTGGAAATAAATTATATTTTCTTGAAAAGCAGAATAAACTACAGTAGATAATTTTGCTGTTAGATATGAGTGCAACCAGGACTAGTCATGTGCACTAGTGAAGTTAATTCAAAGCAGACAGCACCTCATGAATTGCCAGACCATAACTAATAAGCCAAGTACCTTCAATCACAGTGGACACATTCTAAAAACCCCAAACCGAACATGGCATGCATAACATTTCTCATGTTAATGTTGCATTCTATTAAACCCTCCCTGGGCACGCTTAGTGTTAATATTCCAGAGCTACAGGGGGATGTATTGAAACCTTAATGTACATTTATCTGAGCAAAAACAGTGGCTAAAAGGAGACGCATGAACTAAGCGGAGCTGTTTTGCTAATTTGAGTTATGCAGGACACTTATGTATGTCTGAATGGTAGATATCTGATTGGTGGATAGCAAGACCTTTGCTTAGGTGTTTTGTTTCTGTCATTTTTGCTTTTACCACTTTAATATGTAGCTGTTAAAAAGACAAATACAACATATTTCTTGCTCACCACAGATGTCATTCACTCCTCAGTTAGGGTTGAAGTCTCATTCTACTCTTGCACTATAATAATACATTATTTAAGTCAGTATATGTCAGTGGACTAACAGCAGTGTGAATAAGTTACCAGTTGTGGCAGACATCTTTGATTTCTAATGATTTTTTAACCTTTTGTCAACAGTGTGTCAGCAACTAACATAATTTTTGGTGGACTTCTGAAAAACACTTTAGATTATTAAATCCGTAGGTCATTTATTATAGGCTAGTAAAAGATGACGGACTGACATATTATAACCAGACCTAAGCTTCATGTATCAGCATGCACACGTCACTTTGGATGTTATTCTTGAACTATATAAGGAAACCACACATTTCAAAGCTTCAGTTATATTCCAGAGCCATTTGTGATGAAATGTATTATCCAGGCCAGGGTTTAGATAAAATTAATAAACTATCTTCTGTTTTTTTTTCCTTTTTATAATCAGAAGTACGTAGCTTAAATAACTTAAGTCTGCATTAGCTCAGTTATGTAAATAAAGGAGGCTGTAAGTTTTGAGTAGAAAAAAAACAACACTAGGCTTCCAGGTAGCCAAGTTTCTCCTAGTAAATCAGATGTATTATGTTATGAATGAAAAGCATCATGGTTCAGGACAACTCAGTTATCATGATTAGTAGTTTGGGTGTCTTCTTGGCATGTGATTCTTACAGATATTTTTGGAGGTCAATTAATATTGTAGGGCTGTGCTTGTCTGGACCATTTAGATCTATCAGAACTTAGCGTAAGGTCCTCTGCTCTTTTGCTGTCACTACCATTATTTTTGTCCTTCCTTTTGGTGTTTTTACTGTCTATAAGCTGGAAATTAAATTATAATATCCTTTGTATGGTCTAAAATGTTTGCATATACCTACTGACTCTGGATATTTCTCTTGAGAAATGAGGCTTCTAAATTCTTCTTTCCCTTTTGTTTATTCTACCATAAAACTTAAATCCTAAAACCACATGTACTCTATTAACAGTCTGCCATTTCCATAACCTGATCTACTTGAAATTCAGTCATGATTGCGCTTTCCTCTGAAAACACTTACTTACCTTTACCATTTTTCACTGTTATGTAGGTGTATTTTATCATTGTTTTCATGATTTACTGGATACAGTCAATATTGGGTATTGAAATATCATAAAACAAGTTTAAAATAATAATTATTTAGAGGAGACCTTCTCCTTTCCAAAACTTTTGGATGCATTTGAGTCATATTTTCAAGTACTAATGCAAAAATCTTATGTCATCATTGAAAGCTGGGAATCTCTCCTGACAGAAAGTTAAGTTCTAACAGCCCCAAATCACCATCATTAGAAACACAGGCTTTGCTGCAATATTCTCAAAGTATTACTGTAGGGTTTGCAGGGGAGAGGGATTTTTTCTGTCTTCTTCATTTCAAAGAATTCTGCTAACTCTTGAGTACAGAGAGAAGCTGGTGCAAACATTTTTCTGACATCTTTTCAGATGGACATATGGAACTCATGTCAGATAATATAAGGAAACACAGAACAAGCTACTCTGCTTGTAGAGAAAAAGTAACAGAAATCACCCTGGGTTCAAATCCCCAAACTTTCATATTTGGGGAACTATTCCCACCTTTAGCACAAGAATTACAAGTTTACCTTTTTCCATTCACTGTACAAAATAGTCTGGCAGGTAACCTCAACACTGCTAGAGCAGTCAAGCGTAAAACAGGTAAATAGTTTATCACTTGTAAAGGGGCTGATCAGAATTTATCCACATTTCACTTTCCAGTCTGGATCAAAGAGTTAATTTTATTCACTTTTTTATTTACCAAGCAAGTAATTTTACTCTTTTTTTTTTTTCTCCAAATACATCATTGTGAGTACTCCTATTCCTTCCAAAATGTAAGTATACCCCTGACAAAAACAATGTGTTCACTCACTAAGGCACAGAAGAAACTTCATAAAGACTCATACCAATAAATATCTTATACCAAAACCTTGTATTTGGTGTTCTGTAACAAGCTGTACCACAGGCCCAACAAGTTTCCTTTTTTTTGTGGAAAAACAAAATCTGCTTTTCTTTAGTTACAAATCCTACATCTCCTTGTTCTTTCATGATGGACAATGACAGGAAAACTGTTGCAAGCCATAAGCATATAAATATATTGTCCGCCTAGTTTCTTAAGCAGTATTACCAGAACTTGTGCATCCACATGTCAATCAGCTGTAAGTACTCATAATATTTGGAACTTGTTGGGATTTTTGACATACGGTACACATTTCTGGATAGGAATCTGTACCCAGTCCCAGGATATTTGTGGCACCTGACACTTTAATCTCCTTGCAAGGTTTAAGACTTCATAAGTTGCACAGCTGATAAAGTTCTGTCCCTATCTTATGTCCCAGACAAAAAATACCTGTCTGGAATGTTATGGTCAGACAAAACTAAGAGTAATATAGAAAATTGGAGGTAGACAAAAAGAATAACAGCACTGTAACTAAAAACCTACTGCAAAAAATACAGCAGTAAGCACAAGTAAGCCTAGTATACCCTTTTGCTCTAGCTTCTTCCACTTACAAGTATCATGCCATTACTGCATTCTTAGCTAGTATTTGATCATGAAGTTGAATCTGCAATTCTTACTCCTTAAATGAAAACCTTCATGTAGCTAGACCCAGTGAAGTCAATAGAACTACTTACCAAAGCCAAAGGCTGAAAGAACTTTAAAAGCACCAGGTAGAGGAAAAACCTGTTTCTTGGGACATTTTTCTACTAACCTCTTTCACCAGAGATGCAATCCATAGCCAGGTAAACTCTATAGCTGTCCAAGGCAGATTTCAGCTTACTTTTCTGAGACATCCTGCCAGTCAGGCAAATTTGTTTGCTGGGTTCCATAATTTGGAATGAGCCAGTGTGATATTGTCACTGTTTCGAGTCGTTGACGTGATGAATAGAGCAGGGACAGCTTTGTGCCAACTGTTCCTTCTCTGTGTCATCACCACATCAATTCAGACAAGTTGTTCTTAGCTACAAACATCTGGAACATTAAGTCAACCGATACTTAACTGGGAAGACAAATCTCCTTAGTATTACTAATAAAACTGAACCAAAAGACATAGCTTTAACCTATGTTTAATGATGAAATTTCAGTCACTAAACAGGAAATCAAGAAATGATTTCACACAAAGCTTAAAGGTTATTGCTCATTTTTCTTGTAATGTAATTATTCGGTGCTTCTGGAAGCATGAGATTTATACAGGCCTAGATGAGAACTAGTAATGCTACCCAGTTTAAAAAAAAATAATAAAGTAGCATTGCAAAATACACAAAATCCATTTTTTAATCTAACAAGTGGCTCCATTTTGCAATTCTTATTCATTCAATGAAGCACCTCATGTGATTAGACCCAATGAAGTCCATAGTTCTACTCATCCAAGAAGTAGTTATGCTGCAACACCTTTTTATTAGCATTACTAAACTTAGTGACATGATACAATAGAATATTTCCCTTCCCCATCGCCAGTGAACAAATCATTTCAAGACGTGACACAGAATTAGATTATTGTGTTAAATGTGACTCCATGCATGGGCTATCTATAGTCTCATTTCCATAGTCATTGCCTATAGTTTTGTTATTCATAATTTCAGTTCTGTTCACCCTTTCTCTTAGGGAACTACAGGTTGACAGAGAAAAAAATCCAAACCTGTGTTTGTTACCAGTTATTATGGTAAGGAGCTGGTAGCTAGGTTGCCTTATAAAAACTAAAAATTTTTCATTCAGTTGCTTCATGATACTTCACTATTGTTGACATTAGTTATTTTTACCCTACACTGTCAAACAGATGGAAGAAATCAAATTATTGTTCACTTTACCTACTTAGTGTAAATTTTCAAAAGGTTTTCCAGATACATTTTTTTCTATTTTCAGTTGTGCAGAACTTCTTTTGACTTTTGAGAGTTTTGTTCCATCTACAGCTCTGCAGACTTAGCTGCAATTCTGTTTTAAGCAGACTTAGCTGCAATTCTTTCTCAATTTCATGCCTCACTAAAGTTAATGGAGTCTGAAGAGGTATGAAGGGTCAGATGGGAAGATGAAAGGGTGAGTGAGAATTTAAAAATTCATCCTAGAAATTGGTCCCAAATGCAGGAGGGGTAACATTGCAAAATTATCCCAAGAATTTCTAAAATCCACAAAGTTCTGAGATGTTTTTTGAAGTTGGTTTAAATCTTACATTTAATGGCACTATATAATTTTGTTAACAAAATAAAATATCGTGCTCCTTACCTGGGGTTATTTGTAATTAAGATTTAGTGTACAAGTCTGAAACATCCTGCATTTGTTACAGAACCTTCAGGAACACACTCTGGTATTCTGAAACCCCTGCCATGTTTCTGGAAACAGGGCTCCCAGGAGTTCAGCTCAAAGCCGGTACATATACCAGAGAATAAAATCATCTGAATGTTTCCCAGAATAGCAGATTCTATTTCCATACACTAGTTTCAGTCACAAGATTTTCATTAAACACTCTCATATTCTTACAGGAAGCTAGTTTATGATTGGAGTCTTTTAACTGTCATGCCAAGACCCTGGAAAACTAAAGCTTCTTTCCTATGGCGTTCATTGTTTTTATATTCCATGTAATCTCTATTTTTAATATCATGCAAAGTAAGTTTGACAGATGCCAGTAAAGAATCAAGGGATGCTTTTATCCAGTCTCTACAGCTCTCTTTTGAAACAAATCCCTATGTCAAACAAACCAGCATATTGTACATCACTGGAGAAGGCTAGGCAAATTGAGCCTTAGAGTACTTTTAGGCAGGCCCCATTCCACTCTCCAGCTACGTGCATTCATCCCTTAGCCTGGGAGGTGACTATTCCAGCTATATTTAGCAGCCTACTGCTTGCAGTGGGTTTCAGAGCAACCTTTCCTACACATGAGACTGTAACCCAGGACAGAGGTCTTCTGCTGCTTTTAAGTGCTGCTAAAATTTCAAGCTATTAAGTGATCAGCTACAACTTGCTCTGAGACTACTGCATGTCCTCCAGTTCCAGCACTTTCACTGTAGCTAACAGACATCTAAACCAGTCTTTTACCTTGAGTAGTTCTTTTCCTCACATGTTATTCACTATGCTGGCAAAGACCAGCTGGTATCATAGATTTACTGCAGCATTAAGGTAGTTTCTTTGCATAAGGTTTCCTTCTCTTCCTTTTCTTTGCTAGAGGAAAGCATTCTAAAAATAGAACAGAGGTGACTCGAGACTTCTGACTAGGATAGGCAAAAAATGAATACTCAGCAGGGAAAGAGAGAACTGAGAGTGGGGGGAAGCTCTATAGACTCTGTTTTCATTGAAAAGAGGTGTATAGAGGAAAGGGGTGGAGCAGGGATTGAGAACTTTTGGGACAGATTCTGGAGACTGAGGTTTACTATCGTACTTCTGTGAAAGAAATACAAGGAAAAGGCCTCACTCCTTTCCTTGCCACAGCAACTGCCATGCTTCAAACTCCAACCTTTCCCTTGTCTGCTCTAGCAGCCAATTTAGCTCCTAAGGTTTCTGGTCCTGGTAATGGAAACAGCTGAACCGTGGCCATTTTACTGTCCTAGCTGCCCTAGATGACTGCCTCTTTAACATTATACTTAAGGTAGTCATTAAAGAGATCTGGCAGAAGCATTTGTTTTTGGAGGCCAGTTTCTATAGCCTTATGAACCAACTGACTTACATCAAGAGCTTTAGTAGAGTATGTGCTACTCCTTGTCATGTAAGAGCTTCAGAATTCTGATACTGTTTTTAACCTTTTTAAAACAGTGTGAAGATTACATCTTTATCACTAGATTTCTGAGGCCAGGAGACACCACTAATCTGGAATCATTAGATTCAAGATTAGTACAGTTTTACTCAGACAGTTCGGTACTCTCCTAGTCCATAACCTGGTGCTCTATTAGTCATCTAGGTTTGATCTAAGGTTTTCTCAAGAAATTCTCTGATTTAATCAGAATTCCTCAACAATGGAAAATCTAATACTTCAGCAATATGTTCAGGATTACACAGGTCCAGATTTTGATGTTTAAGACAAAGACACAAACATACACACAAAATCAGTAGTACCATGAAAAAAAAAATTCCAGAGGGGGAAAAAAATAATCCTGTGATAACTCTGCAGTGAGTCATGGCCCTCTCCCTAAGAAAACACATCTGCCTCTACCAAGTTCTGTTGACTCTAGGCACTCTGTGCAGATCCAGATTTACACCCAGATAGACTCAGATCAGAGTATATCTAGACCTAGTTTAAATTTGATTGTATACTTACTAGCTTAATTCACTGTGTCATACTGAAACTTGACAAAAAAAGTTAGATATCCACCCTGACATCAAGCACAAGAAGTTTCAGACCAAACCTACCTTCCACATGATGCTTAGGGCAATATTTTAATTATACTGCCTCCTGAAGTTACAGATAAATCCCAGATTTCGTATAGTATAGAACAGCAAGCAAATAATCCACATATTTCTTCTTTTACATATAAGCTTAATTAGAATTGTCAGTGGACTTTACAGGAATTCAAACCACTGTTTCTTATCATGACCTTCTGATAACATGAAACACCTTTGAATTAAGTCTTTTTATCTAACTAGTCACTCCCAAAATAGCAGACAAAGCTTTTCTTGCAAACATACCTGCCTTCCTAGTGTTACATACGTACTTTGAATATTTCTGATCAAATCAATACAGCTGTTCATAGTGTTAAGGTAAGGCTGAGAATAACTGTTTATAAGATACAGCAAAATTCCTGACCTTTCTTACAACATTTCTGAAATTGTGGTTATTAAATATGGTTACAGTTCGGATTCTAGTGAGTCTTCTTTCCAGGGGCATCATGGCCTTCTTTAGATTTCATAGAGTACCTTTGTCCCTCAGCATCACCTTCAATAAAATCCAAGTTAATTTGCTGTCTTGTAATGGTACGAGATAGCTAATTATTACTGAGTTAACACCAGTAAAAAGCAGACTTTTGGGTTAACACTAGGTGATGTGGCAACATAAGTCAGGATACTGCCTTGTTTCATTTTTGTTCAGATCGTGATGGTATTTATCCTGATGGACGGTGTATTTTATCAGATACTGGGATTTCCTAAATAATTCACTAGGACTATGAAGGTTTCCTAGTCATTTCAAAGCTGGTACTCCTAGTATGTATTTACTAGACTCACATTTGAGCTAGATACTGAGAGGACTTTCTTTCCACACTCAGCATTACCAACTGTCACAGTTTTATCAATAGTCTGAGAGCATTTAATGTTTTTTTCCTGTGGTCTTAGCTATAGCTACTGGAGCAATGGGACTTTGTGAGATTAGCTTTATTTATTTTTTTTTTTAAATGACAGTAGAGGAACACTTGAGATAGTGTTTCTTGCATTTTCATATATTCCTCTACAGGCACAAAGGCAACAACATAGTGTCTAAATAAAAGCCAAGATTTTCAGATGATAAATGGCTGTGGGAACTAGGCTTCAAGATAAACAACCAATATAGTGAGATCCATGTTGAACCTGAAGCCCTGGCAATTCTGGTTATGCAGCATTTTGTAATATTTATTACCCTCTGAGACTGTTTCAGTGTTTCTTCCAATAAAACCAAGTTAATAAATTGCATTTTTGATTTTCAACTGATCTTCTACACTTCAATTTTATTTTCATAGCTTAGTTACAGATAAGAAGCAATTCACATTACTATTTCTGCTGTCCAGAGAACCAAAATCATATTTCATAGAATTTTTCTATGTTTCAATATTTCTTTTGGGTCAAATGCAAGATTAAACCCATTCTAGTTACCATTCTTTTGTTTACCTTTTGAATTTCTCTCTAAAGGGAGATGATCCCATAACCGATAGACCATTTTTATAGTGGGAGACAGAGGTTCAAATTCATTCACTGCCAGATTCATAACAGAGATTCTCAGCCTTTTTTTTGCAGCAGGGACTTAAACCACGAGATTCATTTTCTTTCTTTCACACTCCCACACTATAGTGAAATAAAATTTTATTCATGTTCCTCTAAGGAAAATTTTTCAGTAAAACAGATGCAGAGGGATACAGAAGTTAAGTGTTGGCTTGGGAAAATAAGTTCAGAACTTCCTGAACCTTCTATTCCTCATAGTTTTGTTATACTTTCCATTTTTACAGTTTACATCATGTTTTTTTGAAATAAATATAGCACATTGTAAAATCAGTTACAAATCCACAGAACACAGCCTTCAAACCTTCATTCTCTTTAACTGAAGACAATTTAGATTTTTTTTTTAGAAGGCACTTCACTGTGGCCCATTAATACTGGGCTCAAATAAGCCACTGAAATAGTCCATTGCAAGGTGTAGGCTCTTTGCTGTAGCTATCCTGGTGCCCACTTAGCAGCTTAAGCTTCATAACCAGTAGGATCAATGTCAAACAGATCTCAACAAGGCACAAGCAGGTGCCTTGATTTTAACCAAAATTTGGAAGAGCACTTGGTATAGCTATTCCACTCATTCCAGTCCTTTAGTAATTGCTAAGTTATACTCCCCAAACTAGAACAAACATGAAGTGGAGCTTTTCCTGGCATACTATAAGGTGTCAAGATATTAGCGTAAGTATATATTTTGTGTTCATTAGCTTTTTACAGTTCCCAATAATCTTCTTATCTAGTAAAATGTCACAGACATGAAGGCTCATTTTCGTATTTATTAAAAACTTGTTATATAAAACTGGAGGAATAAAGGACATTAAAACTGCTCAGATGAATGAACTTGTACTGACCTCTGATGGCTGTGAATGTGCATGAAAAACTGTCCTGCAATTATTTGTGCTTCCTTAGGAGCCCCAGTGTTCTAACTAAAATAATGTTGACATGACAAGAAAAAAGCTCTTTTGAGATGGAAACCAAATGATTTATTAAGGGACCCATGGGATTATTTTTGCTTTGCATCATTATTTTCTTTTGAAAGCATGGTAAAAATTTATACAAGCCAAGTGTTTGCAAAAATAGTTATTTCCAATGGAAAGTCTGTTTTTCTATCTTTTAGCTGTTTGGAAATTTCACAAGAAGGTTTTATTAAAACACCTGTCCACCTTATTCTTTCTTTATAAATGAGTTTATATTTCTGATCATTAGGCAGAAAACAAATGGAGGATGAAAAAACTACTGTCAAGATTTTCACGGCTGCTGAGTTCGCAATACACTACATAAGACCCAATTCCTAGCACTACTAAGCTGGGAGAAGGAAATGAACTTAAATTACTGTCAGTACGGTAGAAACTGTCTTGTGATCTTTGGAATGGGCCCACCTGGGCCACCAAAAAGGTTGGCAGAGCAGGGGGAGAAGCCACCCTCACTCTGGCAAGATTTTCTCCCAAGGGTTTGTCCCAGAGGCAAACTGAGAATTTCTAGAGCTTTATCCAGGAGTCTTACTAGCAGCAACTTGTGGCCTCTTAAGTGGAAATATCACTCTTAAAAAAACACAACCAAATAAACCAACATATGGGTCTTGTGAAGATAGCCTAAACACTCCCCCAAAGCCTGACAAGAGAGCTTTGGGAATGAAAGAAACAAGTGCCTACGGTCCCTATCTGCAGGAATAAGCTCCAAACCAAAGATTTACTTGAGTATCTACCACCAAAGACTGTATAAAAGAAGCCACCTACATTTTGAGTCAGTCCAAAAGAATCATATCTTACAAAAGTGCAATGGCATAAGTGGAACACAGTGTACATCATCAAAACTCATTTTGCCTTTTTTAACAACATACCACTAAGTTTTCAAGAAAATCAGCGGGTCACCAGCATACAGTTCCTTTCTAAAAAAATGCACTGTGAAAGTGCCATCTGCTCCCTCTATATGTCCAGAGTCACATTTGCTGACTTGGGTGACACAAAATATAAATTAAAAAGTGAGGCTTGATTCTCTGTGCTTAGCTTGAATGGCTGAGGAGTGAGAGCCTTTATTTCCTATTGGTTCACCATGTTGCAAAGAGCAAGGCAGAGCTGAGGAAACAGCAGGCCCCCCATTGCAGCACAGGATGGGGCATAAAGATGGTGATCAGAAAAGCACTTTGTATATGATAATTTCTTATCACTTCTACCTGTGTTACCTTGAATAGGCAGAGAAAGTCATGCAAGTGTGATAGGTGATATGGCCTCTTGTCCTGAAGTACTTCTAGTGGCATCAAGAACTTGTTAGAGTGCTCAGAACCAACAGTGAACCACTGGAAGCAGCATATGTGAATATTGACATGTGACCAGTGTCACTTCTGTGCTCCATCTCAACTCCATATTGAACCCTAATACATACAAGCTGCCTCAGGAAATCTATTCAATCCCTAAAAAAAACCAAATCCAAACAAAAAAAACCCCAAACAAACAAACCAAGAAACCCCCCCATACCACCAAACCCACACTGGAGCCCAGTAATGGTTCATAGCAGATTCCACTAAACTAATCCTCTGGCATAGCTGGGATTCAGTGTAGAAACCAGGAGCCCTCTCACTTTCTCGTGTTGAGTTAAATGTGAATGTTAAGTGCACATTTCCTCCTGCCAGTTGGGTTTTCACAGAAGATAGCACCAGGAATATTTAAAATTAAAAGAGAAAGAAAAAAATCTCTTGGCCTCTATAATCAGTTTGAAAATTCTTTGGTCTTAAAGTTGAGTCCAAATTCATTCAATTCAAGAGAAAGTTTCCCATTTGTTTTGGTGAGCACTGAATCAGATCCTTGGAGATGAAACGCACAGATGGGAACATGAAACCAGACACAGAATTTCCATTTTGTTGGATAGTCTGACTTTTCACAATTTTATTTTGTCCTACATTGGAAAAAAATTCATAAACTTGAAATACTAAACAGACTGGCAATTCTGAAATGCCTTTGGTAATTTGATATTAAACCTGAAAATATAGCATAATATTCTGTCCAAATAAAAGGAAATGAAAAAGGCAAAAGTAGATAAGAAAATGCAAACAAAATCAATTCATTGATTTTTTGGAAACATTTACAAACATATCTGTCAATGGTGTAGTTGGTATGGAAATATTCCTGCAAAAAATTACTATTTTGATGAGACTACATTTTTCCAAAGGAAATATAAAGGCAGCAGTCAAAAGCCTTTCCTGAATTACAGAAGTTCAGTTCCTCTGCAGGGAAGGGGCAAGGAGGGTTTTATGCCAACTTCTTGTCGATAACACAAAGCCATTAAGAGGCTCTTTCAGTGTTTGGTTTAAATTAGAGGAGCCTCATTACTGCACAATCTGACTGTATATGAAGACAGGGACTTTAAAGGTTGAACTTGCCAGACAGGATCTGAATCCTTCTGAAAAGCTCTTGCCAGTCAGAGCTAGCTGGAACCTGATACTGAATAAAGCACTTCTACTCAAAAGAACCTTAAGCCTAAAGTGGTCATTGAGAAAAAAAAACAGCCATTGGGGAAAAAATCCCAGCAAAGTCACAGCATTCTTTCTGCACTTATTTCCACCTTCTTCAAGGCATTTTATGTTGCCAGAGAAGCAGGCTTTGGCAAAATCAAGAACTTTGCTTGTCTGATGTATCTAAGACTTCTGTAGCATGCTGAAATATCGCTACTTGTGAGCTTTAAATACAAGCAGGTGTGATTCTATGTAAGAAAGGATAGAGTAAAGTGGTCATAAAAGAACATGATCTTAGCTTACACTACTTAGATTTTTGAGAGGCAGGTCATTTATGTGCTAGAAATTGAGTGAGAAAATACAGCTCGCTTAGCAGAGTACAGCACTTGGGTAAATTCTAAAATCAACCACAAAAGTACTCATTTGCAAGTGAAGAAACAGAATACCATGAGTTACTCAAGTCACAATTCCTTTTCACAATTCCTTTTACCAGAGAACTGTTGAAAAGTGGTACCCGAGTGGTATCTGGAGACCTGCTGCTGCACAGACAGCAAGCATTTGCAAGCCTTTAAACTACAGTCTGCTCTCAGACAGATACATTTCAACATCCAAAAATACACCCATTTCATGTCTTACTTTAATAAGAATGGCACATTAAAGTGTACTGAGAATACAGTGGGTAACGTATATATATATGAGTGTGTGTGTGTGCGTGTCTAGATACAGCTTGGATTGTGCCAGCTGGATGGTGGGTTAATGTTGAGTGTCGTGATTTAAGACTAGAAATTCAAGTGTATGTCTTCATTTAGTGGAGTGTTGTTAATACTGAGAATGATTTGTACAACCTAAAAAATTAACAAACATCTTGGGTCAAATAACTGCCTGATGAAATGACTTTTACAGCAAAGTGTCACAAATGTATTACGGAACATACAATTCACAGTTCATTTTCTGGGATAATCACACAATTAACAGGAAAATTGGCCAATTTATCAAAAATCTAATTATGTTTGAAAGCATTATACTAAATTCAGCTTCTGCTCTCTTGAATTTTTGTTTCTGAACTACCACTGTTAGCATAGATTAATGCCGTTGCAAGAGTGGCTCTGATCAAATCTATACCTAAAACTTTTTGAAAGAAGATGATAAATTTTGTTTTACCATTAAGGGGAGAAATTAAAATTAAATTCATGCTTAGCAGAAGATTTTTCAGACTGGTGAGGCAGTAGGCTTTTCTAATCTGTATTGGAAAGGACAGAACACATCAACTTCTTTACTCTCTTTAGGAGACAAAAATCTTGTTGGCAATGTATTTTCTAGAAATATATAAGACTATTTGAGCTGAAACACTTCATGCACTTTGTTGACCTCAAAATTATGGTTAAACTTTGTGCTATTATAAAGTTAGACTATGTGCTAGAAAGTTCTTCATAATACTATGGCTCTCTTTAGGGCTCTTGATGCAACTTAACCAGAACATGGGTTGTTGGGAGATATGTCAAGAGAGGAATGGGTAGCCAGATGAACTTTTAAGAAAATAGGTGAGAGATGTTTCCAAGTTAGGGAAGCACATTACTTTAATAGATATCAATCAGTGTTAGTACATAAAGAAGTTATACTGGGTTATTTTAATAGTACAATCAGGAAATTCTGGGTGCAGTGGGAAGGGAAGAAAGATTATTTTTTTACAGTTATATACAAATTTTTTGCCATTGTACAGTGAAATGAAGAGGTCAAGTGACACAGGAATAGGGTCAGGATCCTGACCTATTAATTTGTATTTGTTAGAGAGTAGGAACAATTAAGTAAGAAGCAGGGGAAATTGAGTTTGTCTATATATGTGCAGAAAACTCAGAAAATCTCAGGCCTGCCACTCTGGGGTAGAAGCATAAATTGTGCAGAGATATCAAATGCTGTTCCTATGTTAATTACACCTGCTTCAGTGGAGAGCAGATGACAGTAGCACAGGAAGCCCACAGCTGGATAAGCACTTTAAAAGCAGCTAAATCTGAGCAGGTAAGGAGAACAGCAGAAATGCCACACACGAGTGAATCAAATTGAAATATACAATTGAGTAATGAACCAGGAGAAGGAGGAAGATTCCTTGCCTGTGGGAAAAGATAAATTACTTCCAAGGTAAGTATTGGTCCATCAGCATTGTGATTTCCATACTAGCATAATCTAGGAATGCTGCAGTTAAAACAGTTCATTCATTGATCAAGATGTGCTGTGTTTTAGTTGGGGTAATTAGCACACAGAAGGTTGTGTGAGGTTTTTTTTTTAAAAAGAGACAAAAAGAAAAAGACAGCAATGTCAGAGTACTTCAGTTTTACTGCGAGATAAATTTAGCTAAGTCAACCTTAGGCGGATGTATAGCACTGATCTTGTAAACTGAAGTATCTCACCTTCACTATATTTCACCTCAAGAAAACTAAGATATATTAGTTAGCCTGAGGTTAAAAAGGGGGGGAAAAAAAAAGCAAAGCTGCTTCAGCCATAGCAAAGACAAGTAGTCAGTTTAATTTATTGTAAGGCAAGCAGAAAGGTTGTGCCTAGATAAGAATATAGCACTGGCCTTACATACTTAGCCAGAGGCAAGTACCTGAAGTGTCACCTTCCCCTTCGGTATTTGTAGTGACACAATCCACATTTCTTATCTTGTTCTAACAAACTCATCTGTCTTGAGCAACAAAGGCAAAACCTTCTTCTATTTTGGTTTTGGGGTCAAAGGCAAAGGTTGGAGAGGGTTATTAACAGAATCAAACATATTCAGAATTGCTGGGAAACCATTCTGTTCTATTAAAAAAATTGGTTTGTTTTTTCTCACAAATCCCTGATGGTTTTTTTTTGCTTTCGGTAAACATAATGTAGCTATTATTTTCTCTTGAAGCTATTTTACCTTTCCCTTGCCTTCAACAAAAACTGATACATAAATTCCCATATCCTACTCCTGATTGCTTCTGAGAATGAAGTTATTTATGCAGGATAAAACTTGTACCTTTCTCTGAGGTTAGGGATCAGTCTTTCTTCCCTAGGAGCTTCTGGAAGTGAATACCCCCAAACAGCAGCAGTCAGCAATTTCAAAACCCGGGCATTTAAATTAAAGGGAAAAATCCAGGCTTTATAGCTTAAACTGGAGGCAAACTCACAAAATTCATATTAAATATAACAAAATCAGAACCAGACTAGGCCTTTTTGTTACAATTTGCTGACTAAGCAAGAATAAAACCTTACATAGCAAAAAGGCCAGCTTTTCTTAAAAACAGCACACAATCTCTGAGGCTTCTCCCTGAAATTATATGAACTTTTTCTTCTATCCTTTTAGGGGCCTTGTGTTCAGGTAGGAAGACTCTTTATTAGCCAGTGGGACATGAGGATTACTGCTATTCTGATAGTTGCCTATACAGAGACTGAAATGCCTTTCCAGCTGAACTGCTCATTGTGTTCGGACTGAGACCTCAAGATTTACCTCCTATACATATTATGAACATTTCAGTGTATCAAGGGTATATGACACTATCAAAGAGTAATTCTGATCCTCTGCTAGGGGCTATAGAATTTTTAATTAATAAATTCTGTCTATGTAATTTCAAAACTCTCAGAAAGTTACAACCTGAGTGGCAAGCATTCAGCTCACAGTAAGGTCTGTAGGGATGTTAACATGTTGGCCTACCCCAGCTGGTACACTTGTCCTTCCAGCTGTATCAGTTCAGTATCAGCTGAACCTTATTTAGAACATAATATTAATCTGCTGATGATAACATACAGGATAAATGCAACACAGTCAGAAGCTGTCACAGTTTAAGCCAAACTACTGGGAAAAAACATCCAGCACAGGAATTCAGAATATGAAACTTACTATTATCACATGGAATGCAGTGGTCAAATCCTCAGTGTTTCCAAACAATTTCATTATCTCCACCAAGGCAATCACATGTCAAATACTCACAATGGATGTCTGCCATAAAATGTGGCAAACAAACCATTAGTGCAGATAAACCAGTATAGCCTTTTGCTCCATTATTTAGCATAACCAGTTATTTGGATACCTTTCTTATCATTCAGACACCCTTGCCCTTCTCCCCTTTACCTTTTACAACCACTGGCTGTTATCCATTCTTGTGATTTCACTGACCTACAAAAGAACACGTGTCAGAACTTAAAACAGAGAAAGAAACAAAATTAATTTACATGCATTTTAAATTATATTAGAATTAACAAGTGACTTTTTACTTGACTCTAATTTTTAATTGAAATTCAATCTATTTGTACTCAGAGGAACATGTAGGGTGTGATTTTCAACACTGGCTCAATATTTTTTAGCTTAAGTGTAATTGGCCTCAGCAGAGACAAAAAAAAAAGGCAAGCCAGGGAGCTCTTGAAAGTTGCAGTTCATGCCAGATAAAAAACACTGATAATGTTTCCATTGAATTCACTGTTGTTCAGAGCTTAGTCCTGAGGGCCAGCATGCAGCTGTAATGGCTAGTGAGTGACAGCAGCAATATGTCAGAAGCTTACAAAATCCCTGCCCAAATACCCAGCACCATGGTACCATATCAAGAGTTCTCCTTTGTGTTATTGTCACCTGGAAGAGAGATAACGTGCTCAAGCATTACACTGAAGACTGAGGTAAGAGGGACAGCCAGTATATCCACTATTTTGTTTCTATCTACTAAAAAGATCTGGAGACAGACAACAGAGTGATGTTACCTCCTTTGTATTGGGAACTAAGCCTATCTAAAAGGCCCCAGATCTAAGAAAGGTACAAAATCAGTTCAAAATAGAAGTCTGGCAGAGTATTTCAGATTGGAAAGAAGATATACTGGCTTAGACTCTCAGCATGAATGGCAATGACATAAAACTAGGCTGATTTATCAAATCATAAATCTGGATCAGTAGATCTGGGAGAATTAGAGACCCAATTGCTGACTGTATCACTAAATGATCAATATGGTGGAAAAGGTTTTTAATAAAAGCCAATAATATACAAAATATAAGGATCCAAGATATCTAATCCAAACTTTACACTAAACCCAACTTTTTAAAGGTAAATAAAATTGTTTTCACTAATAGGTTCTTTACAATATATACCTGAAGGTGTCATACAAGTCCAGGGACAAGCTATTCTTCTGTTCTACACTGACATTCATGTTGAGATCAGCTGCGCGTTTGCTCTCCCCAAGCAGTGGATCAGTGCTGAATCCACCATTTTTGATGGCAGCTGGCCACATAGTCCTGCAGTATATAATTGTTACTAGTGAAAAGATGCAGAAAACCTTTGTACAAACAGTAACATGCTGATGACAAAGCCTTGCTTGCATCCCAGATATCTGCAGCACTCCTAGGACCCATTTTCACATGTGTATGCTTCCTTTTTAGTGGACTTAATGCTCAGCCTGAATTTAAACTGTCCACAAATACCATCTGCCCTTGCAACAAGCACGGCACTTGTACCTACATGGGCTACTGGCAGCCTACACTGGGACCTGGAAACCAGGCATGTTGCTGCACAATCCAACAGATGGCTGTCTTGCATTTCTTTCCATTAACAATCACATTTGCTATAGAGAAACAACTGTCAGACTGTAAGACTACCTTGTCTACACTACCGAGGAAATCAGAAAAATGATCCAACAGTTTTACCTGGCCTTCAGAATCTATAAGTCAGCAGTTATTTACAGATCCTAAGCAGACTTGGCTAAACACTACAAAAACTAGTGAATAATTTTGTTATAAGCACTGTCAGCTCATTCAGTTATTATTTGTGGCTTATTATTATTAACTGCATATGCATATCTGCATGACAAATGTTTTTAGCCCTGAAGACATTTATGAGTCCTAAATACTTCACAAACAATCAGTGAATAAATTATCCATGCTGAAAAGTAATATTGCAAGTCTTTATGCGTTACATGGTTTTGGTTATTTTCTCATCTTAACAAACTAAATTATCTAACCAAAGTGTAGAAACAGAAGAGTTCCCTAAGCAGACAAATCAAATGCCTGAAAAAATGTCAGATTCTTAAGGAAATAGTAGCAGGGGATAGTTCATTTAAAAAGTTATAATATTTTTTTTAATTGGCAAGAGTTATAAGAATTTTTTAGCAATTATATTCATAGGAAAACCTGATCAGTTCAGGAACAGGCAAAAGGAAAAAAAAACATTAATCAGTTCACTTGTTGATCAAGAATAATTTTGAAACTTCTAGCATAATGGACTTAAAAAAAGATTTACAATTGATCACCATTGTCAGAGTAACACTCCCCCGACTGCATTCTGGATAACTCCATTGTTCAACAGACATAATAAACACAACTTGAAAGAGTATTTAGTTCAGATTAGTGGAAAGAAAAGCTAAAGACAAGCTGAAACTTACTGCTTACAGATACTTGCATGGATACCAGTTTTAGTTCAATTTTGCCTGTATTCACATTCGCAGTTGGCATTCCACAGAGAATGTGCATATCAGACATATGCCAGCAAATATTTCTGTAGTGGTCACTTGAAAACATATCAACATTTCTTCTTCATCAGCCTTTGCCCACAGAAAACTTTGTGGAATATCTCCCTGCCAAAAGCAATAATATTTTGGATTTGAAGCACATTCTTGGAGCTTCACAGAATTTGCATTCTTCAGTATGCAGTTGCTGGGCTTATAAAACTGTGCTATCAGATGAAAGAGAATGAGGATGATAAAGCAAAATGTAAAAGGCTTGATTTTTTTCTGTAGTAACAGAAAAAAAAATATCTACAGTTACTTACTCTGAGGAGAGTTCACATGGTATCAGTTCCTTATCTTGCCTTTTCCCTCTCTCTTGGTAGGGGATCTTTTTTGACATTGTAGAGGCCAAACATGAACATGAGGCCAGTGGATGAGGCCAGAGTCAGAGAGGAAGAGGCAGGTAATGATTTTGCAGAATGTCTTTGCCTGAAGTCTTTCATCAGAGTCCAATCTCCCCAGGTTGCCAAATACTGTGAAGATGATAACGAAGAGCACGGACCTCAACGGCCCAGCAGGGTGGTCAGTCACTCAGAGGAAGTCAGCTGCATGCAGTACATTCGCATGCTGGTGAACAAGGACAGGCAGAAGACCAGCGATGTGCCACTGATTGTAGTCATGATATCCCTGAGGTCCCTTTGTTCCATGCACCCTGACACTTTATCCTGCAATAACATTTGGAAACAGGAGAGTGAATAATGAGCTCCTGGATTGAAACAGCATACCTGGTTTTATAATCTTATGCTCCCCTGAATGGAACTTGCATTTCTTCTGTGAGTGGAGAGAAGACAACCCTTCCTTTACTGTGATGCCTGTGTGTACTTTTTGAAAGCATATACTGCACAGCAGGTTTTTCACCTGCAATAATCAATGGCCAGATATTTTTGTGTAGCACTAAAAAGAAATCAATGGCCAAGTTTTTACAGGAAAAGATATCTAGCCCACGTTTATGTGCCAGCAGAATATATTAAAAGACAGTATATTTGTGAAGTGAATCAACCACAGGTAAATTGTCCCAGTAGTTGACACAACTGGCAGTCTAAGAAAAAGTTTTATGGTTTACATAAGTCCTTGCACAGTGGCGACTCACAAAGCAAACACCAACACAATCTTTGGTGAGAACCAATCTCTTTTCAGACTCTGGGCAACTCTTAAAATCCATGGTCTCATTATCTTGCATACAGCAGGCTTCCTTCTTGTATGACTTTACTTATTTATTTAAGCAGAAAACTGTTTTCTAGTGCTAAGAATCTGGGAATTGTCCAGACTGCTGGATTTTGCTGAAGCTGCATGACCTCTTCACAGACACTCATCTCCATATCTGGATGATATAACAATTGATAGTCATTCTATCATCACAAGCAGGCTACCACCCAGAGGTGAATGATGACAGTCAGATCTCCTTAACATACTCTAAGGTTACTTTGGCATCTAAATGAAACTTAAAATCCTCAGCAGTCAAAAATACCTTCTGGCATTGGCCGTGGGGAAGAGTGACATTCTGCAAGTCTTCCCTGTAAGTGCATTGAAGAGGGCACTATGGAGAGGGACACTATGGGATATTGCCAGGACTCCTATCAATACAAGTACTTACTAATTCCAGTCTTGGTGGACACTATCAATAGCTCCTTCTAAGCAGGGTGCATTTCATATTTACAGCTAATGCATTCATAATGGAGCTATCAAACCTTTTATTGTTACTTCAATTTGCTTTCACATCAGTTTGGCTAAATCTTGGGATTTTGCCCTGCAGTCTCCATCCCTTCTTCTGCCAAATTCTCTCCTGCTTCAGAATATTTTAACTTTCTATGTTTCTGAGTTGAAACTAGTGAGATCTGCTGATGTGAAAAGAGAACAGACTAGCACTGCATTTCTAGATATGGACAGAACATCTCATGCTATGGCAGAGTCTTCAAGAGAGTGGTCCTTACTCCCAGAACTCTTGAGTTTCTGCAGCTACTCACAGCCCTGCCCAGGAATTTCCTATATATATGGTATAAAAAGTCAGACACACAACAGAAAAAAATCTACTATTATGTTGAGGTCAGTAGTGATAGTCATCATCATCACTTCCTCCTCCCTTTGCATTAATATTTGCCTTTTATGACTTTCATGCACTTACTAACCCCCCAATTTGAACAGCACATGTGAAGAGCATGCGGGCAATCCCCTTCTCTGAGGACTGTCTCATAAATAGTTAGGTGAAGTAATTATTAAAACCTCACTATAGGTCCTTTCACTTAAGGCTGTGAACAATAAGAAATTGACTGATTGTAGGAGGTACATGCTTCATTGCTATGACAGATGCACTGTAAACATTAATTATTCGCAGTCTTCTAACAGAGCACGTATGTATGCAGCTGATCAGATAGGAGCCTGCTCTCCTACCATTCAGTTCACTTCCACATACACCGATTAATTTCTAAAAATATTCTTTCATGTAAGCCATGTTCTCTCATGGATTTTGCTCATGCAAATGTAGCATCTCCTTATTCCCAGGCCTGCTGTGATTTTTATCAAGCTTAACTTGATAAAACAATCTTCAGACTGGTTTCAGACTAGGGACTAGGACAGTTTTAGGTTTATTAACACCGTTGTTATTAAGCTAGACAATACAAGGACAATGAGGGATGGTAGCACTGTGTTATTAAAATTATTTGATCTTCCCTACTCACAACCTTGGATTTTGTTGCTGGGGTCAGGATAGGGACAAAAGACAAAATCATAGAAATAAAGAAAAGCAACAGTCTTTAAAACAATATTATTAGTATCTTTCTCCATCCAGCCACTTACTGGAAGAGTTTATGAGAGAACACCCTCAGTTTCCTGACTGAGTCAGGAGGCTGACAAAGAAACACAGGTCCTCAAATCTATGAGGTGCTTCTTCATATTCAGCCTAAGAATGGTTGAGTCAAAATTATCCCCACAGAAGCACTGCTCATATTAAATGAACTTCCTGAGGTAAAAAAATGTTTCCAGGAAGTAGAAATACCATGATCCTCATCACAACTGGCACCCTTTAATCCCTTTTAGAAGAGATCTGATTAAAATAAATCTCGAGTTATACCCAGCTAGAAGCTGAGACACCCTGCTGGAGAAGCTTATTCTATAGTTCAATTTCAAATTAGCAGTTTCTTGGCTTCTAATGACTGTGTACTCTACTTCCTCTGAAGTCAGTGATAAAGTACATATTGATGACAACAGAGCAGAGTTAACTGGACTACAGCACTGCTCCTTAGCAAATACCACTCATACTTAATAAAAAAAAAAAAGGATAATTTTACAGTTCAGACTGGAATAGGAACAAGAAGATCTAGATTAATCTCCTAGCTCTACCTTAAATTTCCTATGTGACTGAAAAAAAAGTCATGACACCCCTCTGTATCTAAGTTGCCAGATCAAAAACAAAGCAAAGAAACCTTCCATTCCTTGACCCCTTGTCTTTGTCTAAATGGAATAACGAGGATTTATCCCTATTGCCTACCTTCCTGAACACCACACTTGTAGGAACATAGTGTAATCATGAAGCGCTTTTGTGTGCAATGAACCCCATGGGCACAAGCCTAAAACTAATAAGAACAATACCAAGTAAATGGCTGTTTGAGCTCATGGTAACAGAGCAGCTATCAGACATGTTGCTCTGGGAGCCACCTCATTCTGTACAGTTGCACAGAACCCCTCAATTTAAACACCTATGAAGCAGAAGCAGCTGAGCTGTGACAGCAGAAAACTTTGAACTGACGCCAGTATCTCCCCTCTGTGCTGCAGCACTGACGTATCCTTTGTTAACGACAGGACATCGTTCATCTCTCTCTCCAAGTACAAATGTCTTACAAGTCAATTCTGTGGTTAATGCAAGCTGAAAAAAGGAGGTTTATATAGCGTGCAACAATACCCACTGCCACTCACTCGAAGAGAAGATACTTCAAGGGCAGCCTGCTCCTGTGTGACATAACTACTGCTTTGCCAAACAGAAGAGATGACTTGCAGCAGTAACACCATTTCCTGCTTTAAACCCCACAGCTAGACTGTTAACTTCTATCTTGTGGCACATTTGAAGATTAATCAGTATCTTAGCCTGCAGTGGTCCAGCTAATTTAAACACAAACACACTCTGTGGAGAGCAGAGAGCTGGGAGGAGATGGGAGGGGAAAGCAGGTGGGCTTTGAAGGAAGTGCAGCCTGCTAATATCTGCAAAAACTGAACAAGAAATAGATAAAACTAAATTAGAGATCTATTAAAAATAAATTAATGACATCTGCAAATGAAATTAAATATAAGATAATCAGTCTAATAGCAGGGTCTCTGGTGAGCATTAATGCTTAATTTTTTCCTATATTTGATGAAGGCATCTATTAATTAAAAATATTTATACAAGGTAGAGGCTTGACAGGAATACTATGTTCAGCTGTTCTTAAGGGAGCTGCTTCTGTTAATCACCTATTTTAGACAAAAATGCCTCTACTCTAGACAACAAAAGCAAGACTCTACTTCAATAAATCTTATTTAAGGCCTGTGCTTTTTAAATGTCCTCTGTGGCTAGAACTGGATGGAGTAGGCTGCTTTCTAGAGACGATAGAAAACACTTTCCTTCGCATTGTTTAGTTAGCTTGTACTGAAAATAAACCTTCATTTTATGCTCCCCCTCCCTTTTACCCCCTGCTATTGCTAACGTTTTATTAAATTGTTGAACACCCAAGTACAAAAGCAGGTGATCTGATATATATGAATGCATTGTACAAATGAGGGCAAAGCTAAACACACATTCAATAGTGGGTATGAAAATATTATCGGACTTTGAGGCAGGGACAAATCAAGACCATGTGTCATTAATATGACTATTCAAAGTAATTTTGATGAAATTAAGATTCTATTGTCATCCAGTACTGAGAAGAAAACTTTTAGCATTTGACAAAAGAATCGTTAATCATTATGTAGCTCTCTGGGACACTAACTCTTTCAGGATTTTCCTCTTTGTTTCTCCCCCTCCCTTTATTCTTTTTTTTTTTTTCTCTCATCTTTTTAACACAAGCAGTGCTATGAAAACAGAGGATTAGAAGTTGTCCCTGACATATTTCAGGCTTTGTCTTTCTGCATTTATTTGAATTCTGTATGAGGCACCTGTTGACTGTTCAGAATAAATCAACAGGAAGGTCACAAATGGGTTTGTATTGTATGCTTGCCTTTTTAAGCCTGTCGGGAACTCACTGCTTTGCTATACAGGGATAAATGCTGGAAAGAAGGCCAACCATGCTGCTTAATTCTATTTCATTATGTGAATTGTGTGTTAATCGTGTAGGCTCCTCGAACAAAAGTTAAAGTCCTGTTCTAATATTGTCATAATTAACTCAGGCTAGAAACAGCAGAAGTCTCAATTCATCATACCAGTTAGAGTAAGCTATAGTTAAACTTATCTACCATAGCTGTTGCTATGTTGGATGGAGAGAAATGAGCACTGTGAAAGGGCACTTAGAGAAATAAACATGGATGTATGGATGTAGCTTTCTGAAAGCTCTGGTAAAAAGGCCTGGCTCTGCCGTCCATCATGCTCAATAAGTCAAGGATGAGTGGCATAAAAGCAAGTGATGAATGTGTTAAATTGCTAAAAAGTGGAACAGGGGGACAGCCGAGGACTTTGACTTAATGTTTTCTTCTGACTATGCTACTGCTACGATGGAACACTGTGACTGGCCACATGGGAGCAACAGATTAAATGGTGCAAGCCCCCTCCCTTTTTTAATCCAGTTGCAATGCAGTCAAAGGAGGGGACAGAGCTGAAGTGAACTCTGGAGCAAGGAACATTTTTTTTTAAGAAAGGGGAAGGGAATAAAATAAAATGCATGTTAATGCATGACTTGATATACATTATGGCTTATGAGAGTGTCCAGTTGCCCACACTCTTTAAAAACTACAGCTGGGCTGTACAATGAGATCTGTTTCTCAGCAGCATTGCCCGTTTCTTTAACACTGCAATATATAGATAAGACTACTGCACTTACCTGAAGAATGGGACCCAAACTCAATGCCCTCCTTGAGATAGGGAAGGAGAGGGATGCAACCCTCCCAAATCCAAAAGCCTTTTTCACCTGGCAGTTAGCTGCACAGGCACTCACTGCCTCTCCACAAGAAGCTGCATCACTCCTATGAAAGAAGAACTCAGACTTGAGAGGCCAGAAAGAGGGAGCAAGAGGTATTGACTCCAGTCGCTGTCCTAAGTCTTGGTTATGCATTTTGATTGAACCTAGTTAAGTATCTAGGACTTTCCTCACCTTCTGAATTGGCTGGAAAAAATTATTTCTTCCTCCTTCCTTCTGTATGACTGCCACAATATTGAATTGTTTTATTATATATTTTTGTTATTAAAGGTATGTGTTACAGATACGTTCACAACATTTTAGGTCCATGTCCAGTTATATCTATTTATTTTTTTCCATTAGTAAAAGACACATTTTCAGTTAGCTCTGTCTTGTTTTTATCAGATTGGGTGTTTGATTAAATATTTCTTTTCCTCATACTATTTTCTTCACCCATCTCTGCAACTTGGAACTGAAGCCAATATCAAAGTCAAAGCAGAGCCAGAACATCCTTTCTTACGCAAAGTGAAAGCATTAAGAGTTCTGAGTTAAATTCACGCCATACTGAAGCTCATGGCAAAGTTTCCACTGGCTTCAGTAAAGGTAAGAATTTTCCCCGTTATTTTAATATATGAAGAGACAAATGTTCAGTTCGATCTACCTTAATTTTACTTAACTTTAAGGAATATTCAAATTACAGGTAATTAAAAACGTCAGGCAAAACTCCCTTAGTTTTTCACCCAGAAGGACGGTTTCAAATATTGCTCAATCAGGTTCTTTTTTCCATAAAGAAAGTGACTTTCCAATTCCAATTTTACAGATGCTCTATGTACTGGTACAGTAGGAGTAAATATTTTGCAGCTTCAAGAGATTATTCCAGTAATAATCAAGTAAGAACTCCTAAACTTTTAGCATTTGTCCATCATTAACATAGCATAAATTGGCCTATTCCCCAGACACTTCATTCAACAACAAAATCTGATGATACCGACATATTGAGCAGCAAAGCAGAATAGACAATAGAAAAAAAAAAGAAGTATCAGATCTGTCTCTAAATGTTAGTGGACTGGCATTATTAATGTTTTTTTCAGTTCCACTGATGGGCACTATGCTTCAAGTAACATGCAGTGCCAGCTCACCAGCTCATGTAATTTGTCATCTTTCTGACAAAGTTAATGGATCTATGTAAGTTTCCCTCCCAGGTGAGAATCCAACCCAACATTTAGACATGACATTGCTCTGATAGACTTGCAATATAAAGAGGATGGTGCCATAACAGGCAAAAGCCTCATTGTGAAGGCAGAAACAGAGACAACTGTAGTCTGTCAGCACAGGTGAAAGAAGAGGGGCTGAAGAACAGAATAATAGTGATAAGTACCAGAATTTGATTTCATTAGCCAGAGAAGACTGAGGCTTTTTGCTGGCCATTTTACAATTCTCTCACTTGACTTGTTTACTGATGGAAATGTTTGCCAAGGATCTTTGGAAAAATAGTGACATATGAACAATCTGTTGCGGCATATTGTAGTGGTGGTGTTTGTGCTGCTATAGTTACTAAGCTTTTAGCATTTTTGTAATTTGTCTTGAAAAAGCTGGAACTTGGCATGTAGTTTTTGGGTGCCTCTATCTTCAAGTCAGATGGTTTTCACATTTTTTGTTACACTTCTGTAGATTATTTTTTTCTATGTGAAGAAAAGCCTGAAGATATGCTGTGTCAAAGAAAAGGAGAAAGTGCACTCAGTTGAAGAAAGAAGCAGAAGGTGGGAAAAAACCCAAATGCATTGCAAGATGAGGAGAAACAGGTGCAAACTTCTTTTCAAGGTGAGAAGAGTGTTTACAGGATACGCACAGGTCTTATGTAATTGCAAAATTAATCAGGCTATGCAAAAAAGGCCTTGAGATTTTTACTTTCTTTTGGTTTCAGATCTTACAATGATGATTTACTTCAGTGCTAGTCTTTTGTACAGGATAGTAGCTTGACTTAAATCCCTGGGTTTCAGTGTGCTCATTCAATGGACTCCATAAAGATCGAATCAGTACACCGACAGAAGTATAAGCTTCATGTATTTTAACTGTGGACACAAAATGTGTACAAGAAAAAGTGCAAGGGTGAAGAACAGTACAAAAAATTAAGAGAGAATGAACTATACCATCAGCAACACCACCAAAATAGAGTGAACAAGGGAAAACAAGAGTCTTCTGCTTCTGTCTGAGCAGGATGCCATAGCTCTGCTGGCCTAACATTAACCTGTAAGATACATTTCCACTGCATGATAAGCCTAGATCAAAACCTCCTGTTCAAATACTTGAACTGTCATGTGGCTCTGCTGTGGTGGGACAGAGATCTACCTACCAGAAATGTGGACTGTACAAGCAGAGCAGACATGTTGGAAAGAAGCCCAGAGAGGAAGACAAAAAGGGAACAAAACCTAAACAAAATTATTGGTAATTCAACAATAAGGAGAAGAAAATACCATATAAAAATTGGCCATGAGGGAAGCTGGAAGTGATAAGTATGGCCAAAATACTGGTATATGTGATTCCATTTGGGAATCTTTCCCATCACTTCCAAGGGCTCTGTATACAGGTAGTTCCTTTTACTGCTAAATGCATATGAAATATGAAGTTTCAGTCAGAAGAATAAGACTCTGTCCTCCCCCTCCCCGAAGCACAGCCCACACAGAACATCCTATGCTCCTGCCAGGCGTCATCCTAAACACATTGAAAATCTTATTTGACACATGTAAGATTAATGAAGCATTTAGCTAGTGTTATGGAAGCCTTCGCTGCTTGAATGTTATGTCTTATCACAATTCCACAACAATTTTCTTGACACTTTGAACTTTCCATAGGTCTTTTTGAGGAAGAAGGAGGCTGAAAGAGGAGTATTACAGTGCTGTTGATGAACCTCTTAACAATAATGCTTGTTCTGTGCAATCTGGGGAAGAAAATATATAGATAATTCTGTTTGCTTTTAACATTTTTACTTTCATAGTAGTTTAACAGGTGGATGAATAGAGAAGTTCATTACAACAGCTTTACAATTAGTCAAAAATAACTGAAAAATTATACAGTATGCTTAACCAACAGAATTGCTTAACTCAAGATAATGTAGCTAGAGGTTTGGTGTGATTAAGTGGGACTAGACATTTATATGTATCATGAGGTATAACCTATCAACATTTGTATGGAGAGAGTAATATTCTTCATTATATTACCTGAAATATATATCCGTGTCTATATATAGATTATAATGAGATATCAATGCATGCATTAGAAACAATTATAAACCAAAAGAACAATGGCTAGCCCACACCTTGCTGATGGTTATTAGAAAGAAAATTCCCCCTCTGGGAAGTTTATTCCACAGTCTATGTTCTAATTTACTCTTCAGGAGCTCACATCAGACACTTTTGCATGCCAGATACCTACTTATGAGCCTCTAGTACTATCCTGCAACATGAATTCTGTGTTCTGATGTTCCCCCATCAGTCCCTGTGCTACTGTCTCATACCATGAAACACAAATTACCCATAAAAATGATAATTCTCTTATTAGTTTTAAAGGTCAAATCAAATGATGTGGAAAATATGCAGTGGTGTGACACAATTTACATAATTGCCACAAAAACACTGCACTAAAGCTGTGTGGAAAAAAAATAATAATCAAGCTTCACCCTGAGGAAAAGCCAATCACCCAGGTTTGCAGTGAGAGTAAAGTGGGGGCTGTAGTACCAACAAATGAACAACACTAGCAACCCGACCATCCCCACCTCATTTGGTTCTGAATGTACTCTCCTCTTTTTCCCACCCCTTTCACCCAAATGTATGTGCATACAATGAGAAAGGGAAAATGAGATATATTTCCTACCAATCCTGGATTTTAAACTGATTTGTTTCTAGATCTGGAAAGTAATTTTCAAGGTCATTATGTAAGTGCACTACCCTTGAGCAAAGGGGTGGACACAAAGACGACATTGCCAGTCCTACCTGATGTCCCAAATGGTGTCACACCTTGGAGCTAATGAGGTGTGAGCAGTCAGTGCTAGAGCCCTGCCACTCCCCAGCATCCCCTTTGCAGACATTGCTTTTCACTCAAGACAAGCAGCTAAAGGACTTTATTTGGCTTTTAGATGAAGGTGCTGTCAGCACTGCCCTTCTCCAGGGCTTGTCATTGTGGGCATGGTCTGTGGATCCTGCTTCTCCTCAGGATGCAATTCATGCAGGGATAAGCAGGAGCTTCAAATACATAGGGTGCAACACCACAGATCCCAATGGAGGACTCCTGAAAGATGAAGTAGCAGCCAATATGCTTGTACAGGGAGGAATGAAACTCAGCTTGTAGCTTAATAGTGATTTCCTGAAAGCCCTCACAGAAAACAGACCCTGGATAACATAGTTTAAATCCATTAAAAAAAAAACCCAACAAACCCAAAACCACCACACATAAAACAAAATCTGAGCTATTTAAAAGCTAATATAGTATTTCTTCTAATCCCCTGATACTGCTTGCTTAAACTAATTAACATGATGGCTGGGTTTGGCTGATGATTTTAGAGGCATTTTATACAGGAATTAGATAACTCAAGAAGTTGGTATTAAGCTTGATACCTGCTCATGTTTCCTAAAGTTTATCCCTCTCTCCTCTGTCTGCCTAGCACACCAGTCATTACACTAGGCTTTCTGTTTGGTGCATCTGACAGCTGACACAATAATGCTTATTTCTGAGATGAAGACAGCAAACTATCCCTATTTGTGTCAATAAAGTATTAACTCCAACTATGTCATTGGTTACTATGACTCAGTTTATTAGTATATCCTCTTCTGTCCTTATATCTTATGTGTGCTGTATCAACGATGCATATGTCTATTTTGCCTTTTTTTTTAAAATACTACAAAGCCAGTCTTACTTTGATTAATTAAGGTTGCTCTTACCTTAAAATAATTAAGCTGACAATAGGTGTCTACACATGAGAAAAATGGAGTATGATATTGAGGAAAAGGTGTTTTATTACATTATGTCTCCATTTTGGATTTATAACTCAGTTAATTTTGTATCACATATATTTATCATCTAGGTTCTTAATAGAACTTTTTAATCAGCGGAAGTGAGAGAGATCGCTTATTCATTTGACATATCACAAATTAATAAAAATGCAATGAATGAGCAAATCCAAATGATCTTTCAAACCAGAAACATTGCTGCTTCTGAAGTGCAAAGCTCTGTTATGAAATAAATGAGGTAAAATTCTTTTAGCTATCCATGGGTGTTCATAAAATTCACTGCATGCATTAAAGGAATCCCCACAAGGTATCTATTCAAGGTCAAGTTATTTTACATTTCCATAATATTCAAAAGAAGAAAAAAAAGTAATACAATGACACACTGAAAGAGGGCATCAGGTAATTAGATAAGGAACATTCATGGTCTAGGCATTCGCAAAGCTTAAAACTAATTTTAGAAGTGAGCAATCCTGCTCACTTTTTTTTAGGATCAAATTAACAGCAGCCTCAAAAATCTAGTTGAGCTGAAATATACTAGTGTCATGATAAATGTCAGTTTGCACATGGCTATCAGAGACACCACCAGTGGAAAAAATTTCAGGCAATACTGATCACCCACTAGAAAATCCTTACAGTTCTTAAATATTACCAGAAATGCATACATATAATTGATAATTGTGTGGATTTCCTTTTCTCGAAGTCTTCATACATTTCAACATATTGTAGTGGTTTAACTCCAGCCAGCAACTAAGCACCACACAGCTGCTCACTCATCCCCCCCCCCCAGTGTGATGGGGGAGAAAATTGGGAAAAGAAGTAAAACTCGTGGGTGGGGTAAGAATGGTTTAATAGAGCAGAAAAGAAGAAACTAATAATGATAACACTAATGAAATGACAACAATAATAAGAGGATTGGAATGTACAAATAGTGCACAGTGCAATTGCTCACCACCTGCCGATTGATGGCCAGTTAGTCCCCAAGCAGTGATTCCCCCCACCACCACTCCCC
>JANZLQ010000086.1:15719214-15766344 GCA_026212715.1 Elanus axillaris | reverse complement strand
CCCCCCCCCCCCCCCCCCCCCCCCCCCCCCCCCCCCCCCGAGGGCAGGAAGAACAGAAAAAAGCTAGAAATACATGTACTTCCTAGCCCTAGGGCAGAAGGGGACTGTCTCATTTAGAAGGGCCAAACATCCTGCACAAACAAGACATTCCCACTATAGGCCATCACAGGACAGGAATCACAGAGCAGTATGTGTCCTTCTTTCTTATTTCTACAGTTTTTAAAAGATACATGGCAGCCTGTACACACCCTTATGGGAAGTCCCTCATTTCTGGGGATTCCCGAGTCAGTCCTCTAGCTTTTCCAGTTGGGATCTGCTCTACTGTCTTGAAAAAAATCTCCCAACTGTCCTTACATGCTTTACTTTCATTTGTAACACAGAGTTGACTCAAAGTGCCTGAACTGGGTCCTTTTGGATGTACTGGACTCCAGCTCCATACTCTCCAGCTAATGGCAATGACCAGTTCATAGAATCATGATAACACCAGCAAAAAATCACACAACTCCAATGCAACATACATGTTGAGGAAGCATCCTCAGCACCAGCTCTTTCACTCTGCACATCCCACCCCTGCTTGGCTGCCTCACTACTTAGTGTGGACTCAGTATAGCCAGCGGCCCTGTGACTGCTCTGCTAAGAGAAATGAACACAAACCAGGGTGGCACAGTATGAGCAAGGTGGAATTATTCTTCTGCACTTCCAGGCATACACAAAATGGTAAAGTGAATAAGCCACACAAATCCCAGCATCGCTGGGCAGCAAATGCTTGTAGCTCTAGAGCAGTGGTTCTTAAGTACGTGCACTGGAGAACTCAGGTCTGTCCACTTGTGCTATGATTTAACACCCATCACAGCAAGCATTGTGCTTGGACTGCAGAATTTTTTGACTACCACTGCCATAAATTTTTTTTCCTGGCCTTATGCTTTTCATGTAAGTATAAAAAATACTTATGCTATCTTTTTTTTCATAGTAGCTACTGTGTTATGCTCCAAAACACAGGCATAATCAGCCTACTAGGCAAGTGAGACTCTGCAACATAGGCACTACCACCACACAGAAAGCAAAAACAAACATCAAGAAAGTAGTTAGCATCTGCTGTATTTTAGTTAAAGGTGACTAAACCAGAAGTGACATCTAGGATAGGGAAGGAACCCACAGCATTTTCTAAAAAGAACAGTGTGCAAAATTAAGATTACATAGCATCAGAATGAAATTGAGAACCTTCAGCTCCTGTAAGGCTAATATATAGTCAAAGCTATCCTGCAACAGAAACTAAACACCTAAGAGTTTCTCAACAGAGCCATACAAAAATTGACCCTCCATCAGCTTCTCTTTACTGGAACCAGAAAGAGATGCCAGATGGAGTAGGCCATATCCTGATAGAGGTCAGGGTGGTGACCCAACCCCCAAGAGCCAGTCCACAACAGATCTTAGCAGAGAGGACAGTTTGTAGGAAAGAGCAGCAGCTCCAAAGCAGAGTAAAGCATCTGCAAGAAGCAGCAATGAAAGGAAGAGGCAAGAGTTCAGATCTTCTTTTGTGTTGACACAAGAAAGAGATACAAATAAAGACTGAAAACCAAAATTACATTTTTAAAGGTCTCACCAGGTACTCTTAACATTGAAGTAAATTAGTGGAGATTCATCCCGCTTAAGAGTGCAGACGTGGACCCCAAACTTGCTATTAAAAATGTGTTAGCATTATTCTGGTATTCTTGCCTAGACCATGTCTGCGAGCACACATGAGAAAGGGGCAGTATTTACACTAGACATCTAAAGGGGAAACTATAAAGGTGGTAGAAAGGCAGGGTTAGGAAAGGCAGTGTACCACAGACCAGGCTGCAAACACTTTTTTCATCCTCATAGGATGGAACTTTCTCTGGGTGCAGTTGAGCAGCCAGCTGTTTCCCCAATGCAAGATAAAGATTTACCATCTAGCTCATAGAGAACAGGGTCAGCATTATTCAGCCAGGCTGAATTGTAGTTCTTGCTGTAATCTGGGCATCTGTTGAAATGTTCTTTTGCATTATAACATGCAATTCAATTGTGGGACTCATGACACTTGGCATATCACTCTGTGTTAGCAAATGCTGTTCCCTTTGACAAATTCTGACTGTGATTGACTTGGCACTCAGTATAGACACCAAAAGTCATGGATAAGCACAGAAATCACTGGCCTCATTTTCACAACTACAGAGCACCCAGTGCTCTAAAAACTCAGGGGATTAAGTGTTAAAGTTTTGATTCAGTCTGTTATAAAGAAAACAGATGCAAATTTACATTCAGCTGAATATCTCAAAAGTTTGACATAGCTTAGTATGATTATAATTTGCACCCGTATCTTCTCTGAAGACAAGAGATGAATCATCTGCAAAATTAGATGCAGATGGAGGCTCAGGTCTTGGGAGGCTTGAAAGATTCCAGGCTGTTTGGAAGGGTTTCAATTTGCATCCACAGTCAGTTCAAAATGAAAGATGAACTAAACCAGCTAATGCACACTGCAATAGACTGTGAGGATCTCCTTTGTCTATTCCCTGGAGGAAACTTCTGGCATAATAAAAGGCTGCTAAAATGAAAAATAATATTTCTTTTCATATATTTTACCCGCATTGTAAAAATCTCTTTACTGTTATCCTGTATTGCTGTTGTGTGCCTGCTGTAATTGAACAGCCTAATGCAAAAAGAAATATTATACAATCTGAACACAAGCATAATGGGTATTGAAAAAAAATCCCTGGCTACAGCCAGAAGTTAAACAAACACACACAAAAATTATCTTGCCTAGGCATGGCATTTCTATTAAAGAAGGCAAATAGATGAAGTGCCTTTGTGTTAGAAAGCAGGGCAGTTCTATATATATTCATATATATTCTATCTACTTGTACTTTTTTTGTCGCAAAAACATTTCTGATTTTAAAGTGGACATCTACCTCTGCATTAGGCAGTGTCCTAGACAGAAAACCTTTGCTACTTAAAACTATCAAAAAGAAGTGGAGAAGAAGAAATGCAGTGAAGCAGAATGGGAGGCGAGGTTTCTGGTGACCAGCACGATCACGCAAACATAATTTTGCAAGAAAGACTTCAAGATTTTTCAGGTTAATGCTGCAGATTGCACATGGAAATTAAGCCTACATGGAAAAGCGCTTAGGAGAGCAACTAAGGGTTGAGATGTAGAGCCATCAAAAGCAATGAGACAGTATTAATAGTGTTTGTAGATTTGGTAGGGCTATTTTGTTTTGGTTTAAAATCTGCTCATAACAAACAATATTAAGGAAGCTTTATGTATTTTTGTATTCCCTTTTACTTATTTAGACAGAATAACAAATTAACTGATTTTCATGCCAGTTCTGAGGACAAGCTGATGAACAACAAACTATATATCATGCAAGGATTTTAATCAAAGAAACAGATGTTGAAAAACAGAATTAGAGAAAAGCTATCACTAATTGGAAGTCTCAAACTAACAAGGAACCACAAAGATTAGAAATGTTATTAGCAAACTTGTATGTTTCAACAATTTCAACAAGAATGCATAGTGTTGAATCTGGAATTTTCTAACTGCTGCTAAGATATCAACACCCATTATTGTGACTCCAACCTCTGGCAAACAAGTATTAGTATCTTTTGCTTTCATCGCACCTCAGTGACTGTCAGCATCCTATTGCTCCTGCTAAATCTTGTACGTATTTCTTTCATATACATATATAAAAATATAATCTAAAAATATATACATATTATATATGAAATTTAAATTTCTTTCTTTCCATCCATCCCTGGGCCACAACAGTCATATACTCTGCTGCATTTATAAGTATGACATCCCTTAACGATAACTTGGAATGAAAGAGATTAAATTGTATGTGATTATAGTATCAGTTCTAAAACATGTCAGGGTTCCAGGTGCTTAGCTATATGAATCTTTTGGAATATTCAAATATGCCCTTTTCAAAATATATTGGAGAGAAATGCTAATTAAAAGCATTTTTCTTTGGGCAGTAAAACATTCCAGTACTTCTTAATTGGCACACACATTTCTCACACCAGTCCACCCGACACAGCACAAGTTTTGAGAGCAAAAGATTTTCTCTTTCCCCCCATTTTTCAGTGTTTCCTCTGTTATTTTGGGGTATATTAGCTTATATTGTCAGATTTATTTCTGGAAGGAGAGAGGATGGTATGGAAACTAATTAATCAAGCCTCATAGCTATCCATCAACAAGTGCATACCTTAACCTACTTCTCTACATAAAAAAGTACTTCTCTGATAATGGCTGAGCTTGTGTCCAACACAGGCCATGTGGAACCAAGCTCCATTGCTGGATCAGCTAACAAAAACCGAAAAGCCAAACTAACAAGGCTTTTCTGCTAAACTGGAAAGTTCATTCATACCAGTCACATTTGCTTAAATTCCTAAACACATAAAAGGCTCTGCAATAGTGTCATGACCACAAGAAAGCTGTGAAAGTGTGGAGGCATATCCAAGAGAACTATTCAAGCAATAGTAGATACAGCTAATAAACAGTACAGCCAGAGAGGTATGCTAGAATACTAATGCAGGTTAAGGGGAAGCGCCTTTTTAATACTACCAGCACAAGTAACTGTGTTCATGCACTTTTCACCAGTTGAGAGCTGGACTAATCCTGAATCCTGCTGTGACACCACAGGGCAGAAGTTCTCATGCCTTTTGGGGGAACATCCACACCAGTGACTGTCCTTCCCCTTTCTGAAGGGCATAGTTTTCATTCACATCAGAAGCATCACTGATCTTCCCCTATACTATGATGCCCACTACCTAAGAGAAGTATTAACATGAATGAATACTTGATAAATCTCTACAACAAGCACCTGAGCACTCTGATCCATGCAGCAGTCCTTGTAGAGGGAAAATTTTATGGTCCAATTTAGGAAAGAAATCAAGACTTAGGGATGCTTCTTGCTGATGGCTTTTATAAGTAAATGCCTCTAGTTTAATATGATTTATTCTGATCAACAGTTTGATAATTACAGCTGCTTTGAAAACACCTCAGAACAGCCAGTCCCTCAGGTCAGAAGGGCCCAAGCCACGTGGCCATTTTCTGCTTAGTCAAGCTTTTATTTGGCACTGAATTTCTGTAAGTCTGTGCATTTTTAATACATCGGAATGAAAGCCTTATCCTTCCTGCCTTATGAAAATCAATATAGTAAGTGTATTATATTGTCCATTGGACAAAAATTGGTGTCACCTTCTGGAAGCACAGTGTTGACTATTATGGAAAACAAAGGAGTATAGCTCTAGCTCAGCAAGTCACCTACGATAGATTTTGCTTAATACTGCTTGATTAGTGCCAAGAACCTAATATTTAGGGAAGAAGTGCAGTAAAGATCATGACAGATCACCTCTTGTTTTTTTTCAGATTTCCTGAAGCTTATTTTCTATTCTGAATCCATGGCCAAGTTAATTGCAGATCTCACAGACTAGGAAAGCAGTCTTTGGAAATACTGGCCAGGTGACTAGAACAGCAAAGACTTATAAGCTGTAGCCTTCATTCTTTTGGGGCTGTTATGCGTGTTTTTCGGCAGGGGTTAGTAAGGATTGTTCCCTTCCCTGTTCAGCATGCAGTGGGGGTATTAGAGAGGAAATCTGAGCAGCGCTGTACTCAGGGTAAAAAATAGTACTCAAGACCAATCTAGTGCAAAAGCATAAATAATCTGGTATCATTACAGCATCACAGGATGGATGGAGGTGACCGAGTTCACCTTAATCCAGGTAAGCTGAAAGTAATGCTAGAAGATAGCAAAATGGACAGCAACTGCTGGTGATCAGGTGCCAAGTGCAATGCACATTAACGGGTATGGATGTTCAGTTAAATCAAGTTCCTTTTTGAAGGCAAAAAAGGGGAAACCAAAATGGGAAAATGTCATGAAATTGGTGATTCTATACAGGTTGTCATAATGTATTTATTAGTGTGGTATATAAGGGTTTACCTTAGTCCTCCTTTGATTCTGTTTGGTTTTACTCTTGCCATCTACACCTTAGTCATGTAACCCAAAAGCTGTTGCTAAGCTTATTTAGGGCCATGCTGGCACAGGACAGCAAGGGACATTTGAAATCTAGCTATAAGGACAAAGGCATGAGGTTTATTGAGCAAATATCACAACTTCCCTTTGACATGGAGACCTTCAGAGGCCTCTAGGAAATATCCAAGTATGTGTCAAGACTCTGAACAGTTGGGATCAGGCTTCCTTTAAGACTGCTTTGTCTAAGTCCAAGCAATCATGAAACAGCAGCCAGAAGAGTATTCCAGTCAGAAACCCAGTGTTCTTTGTGGTCAGCTGAGATGTGGATTATCACCTCTATTGATATTAGTCAGAACCTGACAAATGGGTACTTGAGGACAGAAGTGATGGGTCCACTGGCAGAAGGAATGAAGATTGATTGATCCATGGGTAGAGGGAAGATTGTTCACAAAACCAGTCTATTCAGGAAATTCTACTGGAAGCACTTATCTATAGGTTGGTAATTGTGTCACTGGAGATTTGAATCCATACTGATATCTATCTGTCTAAATTTTAACTTTTTGCATGGATTATTTGAACATTCTGAGTGATCCCTATGTCCCATGAGAAGAACTAGGAATAAAGTGAAAGAAAAGAAAGAATCGCTCCTGAGGTTATAGAAGCTCAATGCACAGGAGTCATTTGTATTACCACAGCATCCTTCTTGCTCAAGCAATAACACACTATGAATATAATGTATTTAGAGACTCTAGAAAGGTAGCCTTGTGATATCTCTAACCCAAGGAACCTTGCTATGGATCCCAAAGATGCAGGGGGACAAAGCTAGGGCTGAGTGGGAGGGCCAAAATGAATGTACGTTTCCCCTCTTCCTGCCTACCCATGGCTTGCTCCCTGCTCTCCACAAAACAAGATGTTTTCTCCTTTCCTCTATAGGAGCAGATGATACAGTGGAGGAGGTGCCAGGAATAACAAGCAATGCTGCAGGGTAAGTAGTAAATGCCTACAGAATATATAATCCTTTATGAAGAACTCTTCTGGAAATACTGTAAAAAATATCTGTTTATTTATTGAGGGGGCTGGAGGGAAGGGCATAGATCATAAGCTTCCTATCAGTCAGAAAGAGTCAGTACAGACAAGCTTTAATTTGCTCTGAGACCTGGAGAAAAAAATTACCTTTCTTTCAGGGCACTAACATATAATCTATGCACAGAATATGTTTTTGCTTATGAAGTACTAGTGTTAATATAATTTCACCCCTGAGTAAACAGGATAGTAGATATATTTCTACACATGTGCTTTTAAGAACCTGTTTGAAGGAGCTAGTTTTAGTCCATCCATTGAATAATAAAGTAAACTTGAAATGAGGAGAAAAAAAAATAATAATAATTACCATGAGCTTGAATTCAGAGTTAATCCTTTCAAGCTCCATAAATCTTCAGTGACCATTAAGGCTTATGCAAGACATACCTGAATCTGAGCAGCAAAGCTTAAGGTATAAGATCAATACATGTAATCAAAATGTGTTTCATTTTTGTTCCCCTTTCTCAAATGATAGCTAATAAGACCTGGAAAGAATTGAGAGTATGTCTGCAAAAAGCAAATAAACTCCAGAGATACAATCTGTTCAAGTAAGAGGTTGGTTAAATGTGTTACTGTTTGGTGGAAGGCACTGGAACGTTTCCAGTTCTCTGCAACTTGTGGAAAAAATTAAGAATGATCAAGAAACTGATACTACTGTTATTCATGTACCTATACACAAGGAAAACAATACAGGACCTGATCCAGAACTCAATGGAGTCACAGGGTTGTAGCGATTTAGACCCAAGTCAGATCTTCAGCAAGCAAAGAGCTTCTTTTACAAATTTGCTCCTATATTTAACCCCAACTGTGTCAGAAGCATCATCATCTTCTGTCAAAAATGCATCCAATTTTTGTATTTGTCATGAATAATCCCATCCAAGGTGGATGGAATGTATCACACATAAGGTGGTGAGTTTGCACATCCAGGTCCATGAGAACAACACAACAGCACACCCTATCTCTACTGCCAGCGTTCAGAGTCCAATATACACATCTAAAGAGCACTATGGCAGTGCTGTAAGAAGCTTGGTACACTCATCTTAAGCAAAGCTTTCGAAGAGTGCTGTTCAGTACTTAAACAGGTGCCAAGATTTTGGGTTCTGATGCATGAAAAAGATCCAGAGTCAGTTAAAGTTAAGAACTTGCTAAAGAGCACCATAAAGAGCTTGATGGAAGCAGAGTCTTGGCTGTGGCAGCAACAAAACAGAGATAAAGTTATATTATGCCAGAAGGATAAGTATTAGCAGATTAATGGCCACATGATAGTCTACTTAGATGTAGCAACAGCTGTAAGCTTCACTGATGTTTTCTGGCAAATAGCACCAGAACCAGTATCCAACAATGGAGAGGAGGAGGAGCTAATTAAACAAGAGCTTGAAAAGGGACAGGATGCCTGTGCCATGTCTTGGAACTGTCCAATTTTGTCTTTAGCAATAAAACCAGGAGAGTTGTAGAGTGCAATCAGACAGCTGCTTAAACCAAAAGAACCTCTAGAGCAGTCGCGATCTAACATGAAAAAACATGCATGTTGTTGTTTTAAAAATAATTTTTTCCACATTTACAAAGTTACATTTTTAAGGTAAACCTATTAATTTATCCTTTATCTTGTCTAGCGAAAAACCTGACATTAAGTAACCTGACATGCATGAGGCAGTCTGTACTTTTGTGGGTGGCAAATCTGTTCACTGACAAACTTCTAGAAAATCTGTCATCCAGCAAGCTCTGGAGGTCCCAAAAAGCAGCAGGACAATCTGCTACAGACCTGTTTGGGCCTTCGCTTTAGGTGGATAACACACATGGACATATTGTGGGGGTTTGTTCTCTCTTGGCAAGCATTGGCTAAGCATCTTTGGCAAATGGCAAGAACGCAGGGAAGAAAATCAGAGGTCACAAGGAACACCATCAAAATGGACTTATTGGCAAATGCCTGTTGCAAGAAAAATAACTATAGAGAGGCAGGAGCTTCAGAAACACCTGCGTTCACCAACTGTCTTCCCAGCCATTATAAACTGTCCATTTCCATGCCTGCAGTTCTGCATCAGAATATGCAAATTTTATTCTTTGATACATGTAGCATTTGTTGCCTCTGTATTAGTAGTAATACAAGCTACAAAAAGTCCAATTGTACAATGTAATTATGTAACAATAGGCCTGGTTTAATTAAAACAAAACAAACCAAAGGAATATAAACAGGCTTAGTTTTCCTATCAAAGCTGTCTTTCTGCCAATCAATTTTGGGTAGAAAATACTTAAAATTTACCTCTGGGATACAAGCAGTTATCAAACCTATAAAATCCAAGACTATTGATTATAAATATAGCAGCACTAAAATTATGCTAAATGATCAAAAACATGCATTTATGAGTTTCATGATAGAACTCCTTGTAGTCTAAGAAGCAATGAAAAGGCACCACCACAAGAAAAAAGAAATAGAAAAACTCTGTGTATCCTAAGCTGTCTGTACAATTTTGGTTTAGTACTGGAGGTTAATCCATCCCAGACTATTATCAAACAGTAGTGACACCATTAATCATTCTTTTGACTGGAAGTGATGTCAAGATCTCTGGTGCTGTGTAGGTAACAAGAATTTTTGTTCCTCAAAAGATACAGAGGTTTGGAACATGGCTTCAGTCCAAATTGGAGAAGAAAATAAAAAAAAAGTATACCAAGAGTATCTAAAGGGGACATTTTAAAAAGTTGTTTTAGTTCTTCAGACATTCAGGCTATTTTGACTTTTTTTTCTTTTGCTGTATAAAAAAGTCATAGTTGAAATGAAACTAGGACACAAAAATCCCAAACCAGAATAAATGGCAACAGCAACAATAATATTTTAAGAATTAAACATATTGAAATGTTTAATGTGGAAAAATACAAATATGTGATAAATCAAGGTTTTCAAAAATGTCTCCTCCTCCTCTTTCTTCCTAAAAAAAAAAATAATCTTGCAAAATTTTGAAATGTATTTTGCTTTGGATAGAATTTCAATAAAGGCAAAATTCAAATAAAATTACTCCCTCAGTGTTTCCGCAATCAGTTGTATTTCTGAGGACTGCCAGCAAATTACAGATAAAGTACTCCAGGTTTCACAGGGGGTAGAAGCACCTACTGCTTACAAATCTGCAATCTCCTTCTGCCTTGAGACACTCATACAAATCGCATTTCTTCACCGCATCAGGAAATAGCCAGTGTCTACCCATTCCCATTTCTTCATCTGCCAACCTGCAACAAAGCCTGTAAAGTAGAAAACAGACAGTTAATGGCAAACTCCCCTTTGATCTGTTCTTCATTTACACAGTGGCAGCGTTACAGAGGCAGCAGCACAGAAGGTAGGAGGAGAGACCTTGCTCATGCACCAGGCTCCTACCTGGGTGAAGCACTGTTTGACTTCATTTGCTCTTTCATTATTTCAAGCTTATACAGGATAAAGTTTATCTCCTCCCCTCCTCCCCCAGGAAGCTTATTTGTTCATCAGGCATTTATTTTAAGAACACTCTGCTAATTTCCATGTACGTTGCTGCTTGGTGCACAGAAAATAGATTCTTTTTATAGATTTATTTAATTCACAGATGCTATTCTAATTGGTCTCCTATGCAATTGTCTCTCACTGTGAATCTGGATGGCTCTGGGGAACATGGCAGTGACTTTCAGAGCTTTTCCAGGTCAGCAATTCAGATGTAACCAGAATCACTGGTGACTGAGAATTAATGTGGAGAAAACTATTTGACAGCCTGCGTGAAATAGGGTAATGATTTCAGTCCAGTTGCAGTTTGACACATTACCAGCAAAACCAATTGGTGCTTTTATGGGCCTTTTAAGAAAAGGAGCCAGAGAATTAGCTCTGCAAATTATCTTTCACATTAGGGCTGAAGGCAGCTATCAGACTTGCAAGCATGAAGCCTTTATTATCAGTACACCTTTTTCATGGTTAATTATGGAAATTTCACATTTTTTCCAAATTCTGTTCATTTGATATTCTGTGGACTGTTCACCATGCTCTGCTTTAGACTAAGAAGGCTAATCTCTTTAAGCTTCATCTATTGTCCAGGGCAGGGAGGAAGGGAGAGATAAGAGAGGGAGGGAGATGCTGTCCTGCATTATTCTCTACAGAGCCTAACTTAGAGAATTTGGAGCATCTCTCTGTGCTGACTGGAAGGACTGCCTTGGGCACATAACCTTTAGAAGGTTAAAATTTGCTTTTGTAACCTTATCCCTTGTGCCCCTGCAAACACACTGCAAGCATTAGGCTAGATGGTCAAAAAATGTGTCAGACCACTGAGCTTGGATAAAACCACTTTGGCACAACAGTTAGGGCTTTATCCCTCATCAAATTTTCAATTCAGTAAATCCTAACTGGACATTTTACTTAAAATTCCTGGTAAAAAGAAACAGTTTTCCATCTCACACCCATTGATTAGCACATGCTTATTTTCAAAACTCTCGTTCATCACACTGACAAGAGTTCCTCAAGGACTGGCTTTTAAAACAGCAACAGCATTAAAAGACATAGCTCAGGTCTTGTTTCTCTCTTTGCCACAAAAGGGAGAAGTTGCAAAGCGAACTTGTGTCTGTAGTGAAATACTGTTCTCATAAACTACAAGATACTGCAGTCTTCAAGGAACAGATGCACTGATTCAGCTAAAGTTAATGTATAAAACTATGATGAACAGAAGATGCATGTGTTCTTCAAATTCCTATATAATCTTTTCCATTCTCTCATTAATTCTTACTAACTAAAAAATAACCAGCAAGGAGCTTGTTTTCTCCATAGTTACTTTGCCTGGCTCTGAGTGGTGTACCAACACAGGGATATTTGAGTTGTTTTTCTTGTGAGGTTTGCAGTGAATTGCCACTGATAACTACTGAGGGTTGTCGGAAGCTGCAACAAAACAGTTCTGCAATTTATATGAGCAGGATAGGGTATATCCAAAATACATAAAAAGGTTCACAAAATTCATCTTTCCTCAGTGTTATATGAAGAGGAAAAAGTATGAACATCTTTGTTTAATGTCATGCAAGTAAAAGAGCAGAATGATAAATGAAAAATTTCCCAGTAGAAAGAAGATACAGAAAGAAACCTAATGACCCATTTTGTCCCTGGCAACAGAAGAAGCAATACACAGCTAAAGCCCAGTTAGTGAGTACTTTTCTGGTTTTAAGAAAAAAAAAAATTCCCCTTCCTTGTCATAACTTATTCAATAGTGCTTTGTGCTAGGAAGGAAAAGTATTCTATGCCTAAAAGATTTCTTATCTGCTTCGCATACTTTGGAGATTTGGAATTAAGAAGCCCAAATCCAGTTTACAGTTCATGGCACCCATGAGAAGTTTAGAAATTCAGATCCACTGAAAAGAGAAAAAACCCAAACTTCTGTTACTTCACACTGAATGGCGGAGGATGCAGGGCTACCTTCGATGCACCAGTGACAGTTGATTTTCTGTCCTCCTGCTATTCAATGGTCAATTTGCAGTTAGCTTTATTAACTTCTGAAAGTGTCAATGGTTGGAAACAGCTGTTTGAAATCCATGGCAGTCCCCAATACCATAGAAGAATTTAAATAGGTAAACTGCTGTGCAGTAATCCAGAAATTAGTAGGTGTAATACACCATCTTTTATTATAGCTGTCAGTTCTGGAGGGTCTTGGTTCAGTGCCAAAAGACAGTCAGGCTGTAGGAGACTGTACACCAGAAAGCCTTCTGATGCCACAGCTCCAAAAATGTGGGCGACTGTCCCTGTGAGGCTTTGAAGTTCTGCCTAAGCACAGAAAAAAAGAAACAGAAAAAGAGCAATTGCTCTATCAAGAGGTCATTCTAATTACCAAGAAGGATAGGTAGGTGATTCTGGTGTTACTCTGATAACCAGGACACAATCAGATCCTGAACTGGTAAAAATTATCACGATCAGGTAATGATGTGGTTATTTAAGCAAGCAGAGAAGCTAGCCTTCTTTTGCTAACCTAGTGAGCAATATATATGCCTTGTCACCCTGCCATGGAAGCATATCTGATAGCAAAATAATTCTGTGCCAACCAAGGTATACATACACACAGTTCTCAATGTCCACACTTACTCTAAAGTGTGGAAGAACCTCTGGTCAAATGTGTCAGTTTTAGCTTACTCAAGCTGCCTACTTGCTCCTGGGGAGACTAGATGCAAAACATATAGGTGACAGGGTACAGAGTTATCCACAGCATACCTAGGGATCCTTAGAATAGCATATGGCAAAATACTCTATGAGCAAAGGGATCAGGTGAATAGAAAGCCAGTTCTGAAAACAGGTTGGAAACAGCTCAAAGAAGAGAAGGCAGGACTGCAGCAACACTTGGCCTAGACACTTCAGCAGTGTTATTTCCAAGTGGAGACAGCTTATCTGGGGAATGAGGTACTCATTCCTGCCCCCTCCCTTCTCTCCAATCTCCCTGCTGCTGTCGAACTCGGCTGCTGCAGCTCATAGCTCTCTTACCAAGGTAAAGAGTACTGCTTCACACTCTCTCAGTATACCAGATGACAATGCAAAGCAGTTCAGCAGTTGCCACACAAGTAACTGAGTCCTCCCTGCAAGGCAGACTGCTACGGGGTAGAATTCCTAACAGTCAGCAAAATGTTAGCAGTTCCGGCTTGCAAATAGGATATGCCAGATACACTGAAATTGGCTGAGGGGCCAGAAGCATACACTGCTGAATGATATGGATCTATAAGCTGAAAACAGGGGAATGAGTAGTTCTTACGCCATAACTGAGCTGTCTCCTGAAGCCAAGTTAGGAGATGAGAGTTCAGCCGGGGCCCCAAAAGGCTTGGGGGTTTCACCAGCACCAGACTACAGCCAGCACTAACTCTGAGGAAAAGCAGCCAAGACTGTTGCCAGCGCTGCTTGACTTAGGGTGAGCCTGAGAAGCAGCTCAGGCCATCCAGCATACAGCTGGGAAAAGGCATTGGACCTGGGGATCTGTTGCTACCTTTTACACAGCAATGGTCTTCCTAGTTATTAATTTCCACTTATATAAAAGCAGCAGTGTCATAGTTAAACAGCACAGAAAGACAGGTAGTGGAAAGGACAACCAGTCTCTAGCTCTCTGACTTTTCAGTGTGCTGTAGCCAAACATAAACTGCAGAATGAATGGTACTCTCAAGGAGAGACAGAGCTAGCAAGGAAGGAATAGGTTCATGTTGCCACCTATTGAAAGAAAAAGCCCATAGTAATGGCAAGAATTGGGGTTATTGGGTAATTTAAGTGCCTGACTGCTTCTCTACAATCTCTGTAAAGTATCCACTTTCTGGCTGTAAGAAGCATTAGACTGAATTTCATAGGGAGTGGAGAACACAGGGAAGACAGAATAAAAGATAAAGAAATTAAGAGTTGATTTAACAGCCCATGAGGTTAAAGGAATGAGATACTTACCTGTTGCTTTTCATAGTGTATGTGTGCACAAGGTCAAATTCTAATTGATTTCTCACTGAAGCAAAGTATGTGCTAACAGGTGCATCAGCCTATACATAAATATATAAAACTTTGAACACTCAAGTCTGCCTCACATAGGTGTGCTCAGGTACCTCTTCCAGAGCACTAAGATACACAATGTGTGTCACTATGACTTACCTGTTGCATGAGATCTGCTTTACTATGTGTGACTTTAGGGACTTAACCAATTGCTCTTGTTGAGCAATGTATACTCATGGTCAGAAGCACTTTCATGGCTATCAGGCTATTCAGGTACTTTGATTTTTTTTTTTTTTTTTTTTTTTAATGCTGTAAAATACTAACCTATATTTTAAAGAACCGGTTTGTGCTATATCCTACTGTCACCAATTCTATGCTCTTTTCCAAGAACTGGGAAACAGGCTATTGCTGAAGTTTCTTGGCCTTCACTGCAGAGAATATCATGTTCACAGAAGAAACTTTCAAGTAGCAGCTAGAAAAGATCAATGCCTGACAGTGTTATGTCCCAGAAGCAGCGACTTCCTAACCCACAATTTGAAACAGTGACTGTTTGCAGGAACAGAGCTAGTTCTTACATATTGATTTCAAACACTATTGCTAATCACGTCTTATCTTGAAGCTAAGAGGCCATTTTTGTGAAATAGTTTTCTGTGTTTCTATTGGTTCCTTGTATTGTTTTGCAAGGTTTTAAATCATTCATTATAAAAATAAGGAATGCTATGTAAAGAAGCTTTTGAGATTCAAGATAATTCACTCTTACGCCTACATGTGTGACAAGCTCTTGACTTTTTTCTTGGCAAGAGGGTAGATGTTGACTTTAACTTGAGACATGGGCAAAAGCCAACTTCTAGCTGGCTACTGTAATTCCTGTGCTGAGAACTAGTGTGTATTTAACATGCAATAAAAAAAAATCCTGGCCAAAACGTGTTTCCTATAATGACAGTGACAGCAGTGAGGTAAAGCAGCTCAGTTTTAGTCCTTGTCTTTAAAGCTTGTTAAAGTGTCGAGGAAGAATGCAATCAGCTTTACTGTATTTGATTATGCCTGTCGTCTAGCACAACCTTATCATCTGAGGACCTTTTGTAGTAATAGGAGAAAGGTAAGCACTTTCAGAGGGGATTTTACCCTATCTTAAGGTAGGGTGCATCATACCCTGGGAGTGTTTACTTCTCTGTGTAAATCAGTTTAAACTAGCTCCTGACTTTAGGGTTGCTAAAACTAACATCCCATTTCAGTCCTACTATATGTTAAGGGAAATTTCTCATACGTCAGAAGATTAAGAGAATTTTAAGTAAGTGCTCAGAAAGTTATAGATTCTAGTAAGTATAAATTAAAAAGCTTGTAAATCTTGCTTGTAAAATGCTTGGGTTTTGATTTTTTGGTGGTGTTCCCCCTGCCAGTTCATCCAGTCCTCTATAAGGCACTTAATTTCTTCTAATTTAAAGTGTATGCAAGCTCCACTTGGTTATTGTTGTTGCTTTTCATTCAAATGAAATATTACTCAAAGTGTGAACGTTTTCAGTGTAGCTAAAACAATTTGGGGTAGCAACACTACCCAGCCTGGAGTTTACAGTTAATTCCTTAGGAAAATATTCATCTAACACAATTAAAGGCATTGCACAGATGAAGCATACACACATTCTAGGGACAGATGTTCCCTGTACTATGGAGTATCCTATGAGGCTGTTGTTAGCTAAGGGTAACAGGCATAATTTTTGCTGTTTCAGGAGAAAGTAATGAATACTTTACATGTATACACTTTGGAAACGTGCCTGAGTGACACGCAAGAAGACCAACTGAAGTCCCAGCAGAGAGAAAAATTAAATGCGAACAGATGGACTAATTCAGCATTTTCAAGTAGTGAAATCCAAACACGAAAGAAACCTGGCTGGCTACAGATGACAAGGCCTGTCTCAGTTCAGTCTTCAAGCTATAATAGCAGACTCTTGATTCCCCCCCTCAAATTAATCTTCTTCAGGAAGCTGGCATTTCAGTGAGTTTGAAATAGTCAAATAACCTTCTCTCTCCTGGGGCTTAAATTTCAAATCAAAATTCAATGTACCCCTCACTAGACGTGTTGCTCTCTATCTATTCAAGAAAAACCAAGTCAGTCTTTACAGTTTGTTATTTATGTGTGCCAATATAATCTGTTTGGAAAACGTCAGGGTAGAAGAAAAAGTTTTCATAGGTCAGCCATGAAGTGCCCTACCAGAGGTAACAACTCTTTTCAACATTGCCAGCTTCCACCATAAGTTGACGATCCACTACTTTTCTGAGTGCTGCATTTGGATAAACTATTAAAAATGCTTATCTGAAAACAAAGAAAATGAGGGAGAATACCCACCAAGCTCACTATTAATTGCTAAAGTCCCCCACCATACAAACCTTAATTATTTGTAATCTACCGGTAGCATGGTAAACCACATAAGGCAGGTCATGACACTGGACAACAGTAAGAACATAGACAAAAAATGTGATTTCTTTTATTCTTTTTGAATGGGAATAATGATGGGTTTTTTAGCTGGGAAAAAAATGTTCTGGGGAATCTGAAGCACCTTGCTATTTCTACATGAGATGAGTAAGAATGTGAAAAGAAGTCATGAAAGAAAAACCTTTTCAGTGTTTTGACTTGTAATATTTTGAAAGTTCTTACCATGTAAAATCCCAGTAGCTTTCTTTTTTAGAGAACAAATGGTCTTAGTTGCCCTCAAATAGATAGCAATCCACCAGTCAATTTTTTAGTTCTCTTAAAAATGCAAAGCATTGTAAATTTTCAGCCAGAACCATAGCTTTTTCCTTCCAGCTTTCAATACTATTACTAAACTAAAACCTACAGTTACTTCCACAAAAAGTAATTTGAGAAAAGTCAGGTGGGCAATGTAGGAAAGGAATAACAGAGTAGAGGTAGTAACATTTTAAGGTTGTGACAGAACTCATAATTAAACTTATATTATCTAAATTCCATCAATCATCTTGGAGCTTACTGTCTTTTCAGCAGGATAAATTAATTCTTAATGTCATATCATTATATTTCATCTGAAGTTGATAATCTATTCATATGGGCCCTGTTGCCATTATGGAATATTAACATATTATGGACTATTAAAAGGAAAAAGATCCATATTTGTTTACCCATAATGTAGTTGTTGATTATTTATATCTCTTTCCAATGATACACAGGGTTCTGTACTTTTTCCTTTGGTTTGGATTGTTTATGTAATCAAAGTGGTCTCCACACAGATTCCTTCCCTCACAACTACTGAAATGCTAACTCTTGCTGCTGGAATAATAGAGAGATCAGCAAACTGTCACTGGGCAGGCTGAGGGCAGCTCACAGCCTCTAGACAGACAATTGTTAAAGAACCCTTTTCTATATACTGTAGCCTACAATGACCAGTGTCAAAGGCAATTAGGGATCCCATTTACTTTCCTCACTCTCGCTCTATGTTTATCTAGTGGCTAGTGAAATAAATTTGTAATTGACCTGGAACAGAAATCTATGATAAATGACCTACACAGGAGACTAATCTGTATTCTAGGTTCCCTCATCCAACAACATGTATGTGCAAGTTCATCACCTTTAAGAAAAAGAAAGTGAACTGGTTTTGATGTTAAAGGGACCTGAGTATACGTGAGCTGCTCTGCTGAGCTTCTTGTTATCCTACTAGGTATGTAAGCCAGAAAAATTTCACCAAAATGTCATATTCTTTCATAGTGATTTTCCCTGATAAAGGAGTGAAGCTGAACTTCTTCCAAGAAAATAAGTATATTGTTATATCAAGGGATTAAAAAAATAAATTTGGGAACTATTGGCAACACTACAGGCATATAACTAAACTGCTGAGTAAAAAATAAATACATGAAATAAAAAAAAGTGAGGCAGAACAACAATAAGATAGAAGATGCTGATAGTAACAAAGACTTACCTATACCAGGAAAAGCAAAATATGTAACAGAACCAGAACTATACTGTAACAGTGATGTAGTTACCTTTATTGTGAAGTGCATCCCAAACTAGCAATTGTATTGTAATTCTGGCCAAAGAAGTTTAGATTGAATCACTGATGATGAGACCCATTAGCTAAAGACTAAATCTAAGTATTATAAATGGGGAAAATGCCACAGAGACATTGCATAAAGGGTCTCTGACCAAAGAGCTCTGTAGGATCACACTGCTGCTCTACCCAGCTGGAGTCCTCAATTTCAGAGTAGTAGAATTAGTCCTATAGAGTTACCATTTTAGTCACATAAATAAAAACACAATCTACTATCATCTACAAGTTTCCAGCACCTTGAAAATCTGGAAATACAGGCAAAAGTAAAAAAAATACGTTATACATCTGACCATTATTAAAAATATTTTACATTTATATAAGTTTTCAGGCAAGTGATATAAAGGAAATCAAAGCATAAGCATATACTGTTTAGATGAGCAATCTTTAAAGTCCTTTCACTCTGGTCTTCCCATTGTAAACTGTCCTAAGTTACCGAGTCTGTAATACAGCACTTTGCCAACAGAGACAAGCTCCATCCTCAGATATCCTTTACAGCACAGAAGGTTTCACTAGAGCAGTTAAGGGAATTTTTCTCTGGAGAAGCTTCAAATTGGCTCTAGGGTCCCTTCAGCCAGGTTATTACACCTTAGCAATAACACAGACTTTTGGAGTTCCAGTTCTGCGTAAGCCAGGGAGGGGACAAGCCCTGAAGAAGTATTCCCTGGCTTTGCTTGTTTCCCTGCCAAAATACTGTTTCCTCAGCCCTTGATCAATGCACCGCAATTGGATCTTCCTCCCCTACATCTGCCTTTGTCTGTTCTGCTGTTCATGGTTTCTTATAAGAAACATGGCTGAGTAGAATAAAAGAACAGAGGAAAATGAACCAAATTCCTTCTAGTATTAAGTGAATCTCTAAATAAAGGAGACACCAAGTGAGATGGATTGGCTAAAATTTTGACTTGGCTTTCAAAAACAGGAGCATGTATGCTTTCAGTAACCTCTCAGTTCTGTTGATTCAGGTCTGCTTATCTTAGATCTCTCTCTTTTACTACTCATGTAAGAAAACTGCCTCTGCTGACAAGAGCTCTTTGTAATAAAATATTAGTAATTAAAAAGTGGAAAATGGGAAAGAGTATGCCCTTCACTTGTTGAAGCCCTGCAGTAATTATTTTTGCTTATGTTAATTTTGATTATGTAGCAATAAGCATAGTTGCAAGATAAATTAACTTTGCAAGCAAGCTAGTAACTACAGTATTGAGGTCTGTAGTAAGGGGAGGACCATATCTGTCTGCAGGTAAAGTGGTCTCAGATGTTCTATCCAGACAGATGGCCTTAGCCTTCACTAAACTTCACTTCCATAAAAAAGAAACACATCATTTAAGATGGGTTATCACTCAGTAGGTTTAATTGAAAGATGGTGCATTTCTGTTTTGGTTACCTGCATGTTTCTTTAGAAGCAGCAGCATAGGAAAAAAACAAGTAGGAAAATGATGTCTATATAGATATTACTCTTTCATGAATTGAAAATGAAGCAGATGGCTATTTTCTAGTACTGTTCATTATTTCAGTCTTCTGTTCCATACATTATGAATTAAAGACCTCCTGAAGACTAAGAAACGAGACAGAAGATACAGTCTGTCCATGTGCACAGAGGTAACTTACACCAGAGCTGTCATTAACTTATGCTTAGGCAAGCCTTTAGTGCAATCAATGGTATAAATGGTCATTGCCAGGCAGAACAACTCAGAAAAGACAGACAATTAGGCTAAACTCAAAGGTCATCCTCTTTGGTGTAAAAGATACTCAGCTGGGACAAGGAAGAGCCATGTTGTTACTTTGGATCAGGCTGTGAAGTGTCATGAATACGTTTGTCACCTCCATACTACAGTGATTAATAATTAACTGTGATTAACTGTGTAATTTTTAACAGTTTGCAATATTGATGTGATAAGCTTACCTGAGAAAATGTGTGGGGTTTGATGAGCAGGGTAGAGTTTTGTAATGAGGAATTATTTGATTTGTCCCAAAATACTTCAGATTACTGGGGGGGGGAAGGGGAGCAGGAAGAAATCTGGTTTACCCAACACAAAGGAAAAACCCTTACAGTGATAAGCAAAACTAAAAGTTGAAAAATTAGATTTAAATAAATATTAGTTCTAAAAGGAACACTTCATTAAAATTCTAAACTCCTCATTTTGTTAAAGAAAATCTTCAAAACTAGTTCAGCTACAAGAAACACAAACAGTCTGAGAACAGAAAATAAAGCATAAACTATTTACACTTTTTGCATACCTTTTTTTTTTTAAATTTGCTTCCTTCCCTAAAATGAAGGGGCAAGTGGAATAAAAATTCCATTTGCCAAAAGCACTACTACCACCAGATTAGTCACTTCAAGAAGTTCTGATCAAAAACAACCCTGATCATTAATTTGCTTTGTTCTAGTCACTGACACCTTTCACTGGGCTGTACAGAAACTCCTGCTGTCTGGAACATGCCAGATACATTCACTCAGGTATTTATGCTTTCATTAAGAACATATTATACCAGCATCACTACAGATACATTTTCAACTGTACTACTAGCAAAGCAGTTAAAGATAAATCAGTAGAGCTATAAACCCCAAGGGAGTTAAAATTGCAAAGCTCACAAATAGATTATATTCAGTAAAATCACAATCAAACATCACTATGCTCCTGATTTCCAACAGTCCTGTTCCAGCTGTGCTCATCACTCACTATTCATCACTGGTTCCCTTCTTTAAAGATTTTAGAGACTGAAATTCTTACACTGGTATTTATAACATCAATAAGGACTACTAAGGAGAACAGTTCCCTAATTTCTTCCTACAAATTGCCCTGTTAATATATTATTGAAGATAACATAAAAAGTTTTCAAAGCTCCAGTGCTTCATATCATTGAATGTAACTTCCTAATATCCTAGATCATGATCAATAATTTTATATATATTGCTTCCAAAGTACACTTCACCCCACCTACCCTTAGGTGAAACCTGGCCACACTGCCTGTGGAGTGGATTTTTACAGGCCTAAAATTTAGGTAGAAACCAGAGCAGGAATTAATATTTCTACCTAAACTGCACTATTATGACCAATGCACTTTTTTTTTTTTGATCACCTTAATCCTTTAAAAACAAAGAAAAAACAACCTACCAAAAAAAAAGACACTTGCAAAATCTTATTTCTGACTCTCAGCTAGATTTGAAATTACCTTATAGAAAATTAGACTGATTAGCCATTAATCCTTCTCAGCACAGAAAGTACTTTTCTCATATTGTCATGAAAATTTAACCATATTCTTTGAAAGAAGGAAGAACTTGTATAACAATCTGCTGTCAATCAGTCATGGGCATTAAGGAGCAGCTACTACTCGCTGTGCTTGAGCTCTGTCCATTGGACATTTTTCCTCAGTGTGTGCATTGACAGATCTTCACTAGGTAATTTATTATCAGAAACGAATGGCTGTATAGCAGCCCTTCACTTCTATTTTTGGACTCTCTGATCCAGGACAGTATTAATTATTACAAAATAACCAGCTATACAAAAACCTCATGACAAAAAAGTAGATGTGTGATAGAATGAGCAAGAGAAATATAATGATTAATGTGCAGTAACTGGTCAGGGACCAGCTCTGAAAGCATGTTCATATGCTACCATAACATGTGGAAAAGAGCAGAGGGACTAACCTAATGGCAAACAAGAGCTCCTCAATGTTTCATTTTGTTCTGAAAATGAAGTTTGTTTTGAATGCTTTCAGATGGATGTTATAACCAGTCACAGTCTAGAAGATGAGAGGCTGTGTGACAGCAGAACCTTGACAAAAAATAGGGACCACTGTCTTAATAGGATCATCCAGTTGTGTCTCAGATTTCTGTGAAGACACTTCAGAAATCCAGTAACTCATTCATCAGGACTCCTCTGAGCCTAGGTGTTGCTTATATATCATGCAATATGAGTGAAGAACCTATGATTCACCAGAAAACAGGCCCGTAAGCGATCTTTGCCCTTTAAGCAAATAATAATAATAATAAAGGTAACATCTACAAGATAGAGCAAACAACCATCATACAACATACAGTTTGTAACTTCAGCTGCCAGGGAAGGCTATGTCATCCTGCCCAGAGGTTTTTAAGAACAGGACGAACAAGACATGTTTAATCCTGTCTTTGGGCAGAGGATGGATCAAATGACCTTTTGAGGCCCTAATGATAATGTTTCCTATGGCAAAAGTGACCATTTTCTGACTTGGCCAGTAGATAGAGCAAGAATATATGTGCATTCTCTTCTCATTTCTCTTTCAGGCAGAGCAGGCTGATGCTTTAGATAAATATAGGTGGAGAACCTGTCCCTGTATAGAGTTTGCCATCTAGAGAGGGCTGAGGGCAGGAGGAAGGAAGTATTACCTTCCTCATTTTGTAGATTGGCTGTTAGAAGGAAAGAACGGAAACCTTAGGGAGGAAAAGTTTTAAGCTCTTATTTATAGCTGAAGCCTTGATATCCTCTTGACCCTCTCTGCCTAAAGGTAGGCACTAGCTTAAATGCATTCTTGAATCAGGAACTGACAGAACAAATGACTCCTTTAACTCAAGGGAATCTATGGTATGGCCAGAATTGGAAACTACATACACAAGTTGTTGGATTGTGAATCAGTGACAAATTCACCTTTGCCTCTCTGTAGTAGTGCAACAGGGAAAAACTTGATGTTCATCTGATATAACACAAGCCATGCTAAATACTGTTTCTGAAATGGAACATTTAAGTGGTGGATGGGGAAGAGGAGGCAGACAAAAAAAGCTAGGAGGGAAGAGAATTAGGGATGACATTTTATGTCTTTTAAAAGGCTGACCTTTTGGAAATATCACTGTGTACATTTTAAATATTAATAAAGGCACTAGCTGTTAGAAGGCACAGGGCTGTTGTCGGGGGGTGACCTTTTATTGAAGTAAAAGAAAATTGACAGTTTTATTAGCCATACAGTACTGCAAACAGAAGCTACAGGAAAAAAAGCAAGCATGAAAGCTGTCATTGTAATTAGGTACATACTGTAAATTAATCTGAGGATGTGGCTGCGTCTACATATTGCTGCAGGTCCCTCTGTATCTTAGACTTACCAAACAGCTTCAGAGCGAAAACCAAGAGCATTTCCAGTTCCATATTTAAGTTCTTTAAAGAGGTGATGTTCCCAGAGAAGACAACCATGACACTGGGACAAAATCAATGGGGTTTTCGTAACTCCATAATCATCACTTCTGTGTGCATTACAGGCATCCCCCTTAGCAGCTCTGAGCAAGGCTGGGCTAGAACCCTTTTCAAGCACCACCAACAGGAGGACTAGAAGACAGCTATTACCTCAGACTTATTTTTGCTTCTCAGGACTAATTAACCTAGAAAAGATCCTTGCTCAAATGACCTAGACTTATTCAGACTAGAACTTTGCTTTCCTACTCAGGTAGCACCAGTCTCTCTACTGCCTCATCCCAAACCATTTGTTTTTTATTAGAACTAAGACTGTTGAATTAACTTCTTGTCTTCATTTTGCTGGTCATAATCTCAAGGGTTCAGCTGTCTGTGATCCAAGGCCAACTGATACAGCACAGCTGTGTAACCTTGACTCAAACTTCTGAGAAATTGTTAAGTTGTGAGAATGAGCTGTGAATAACAAATAATAGTAGAGCCATCCAAGATAAAAGTAAAATTGTAGGCAAAGGTAAGGTTGTTGAGACAGGAAAGTTAGCAGCTCAAGGACTTGAGAGAAAAAAAGCCACCAACATGAAAAAGTATAAAGCCCTGTGGGGGGTGGGGAACCAAAAAAAAAACAACCAGAAAACAAACCCACACCAAAAAGAGACTTGGAAGTTGACAGTATATCATCAAGGATCTCTGCTGCAAAGAGGAGCAGCGGTCATTCCTTCTCCATCTGACTAATGACTGCCTAGCCATTTCCTTTTATCCAGGCAAGGGTAACAAGTTTATGAAGAGTTAATTCAGACTCTTCGCCTCCTAGTATAAATGAGGGAGCACAGAAGGAAAGAAAGAAGAAAAAAAGGCAGTTCCTGCTTATCCATCAGATATCTTTTACTGACAAAACAAGGTGCTACATAACATTTTTGCACTTCACTACCATTTACTTAATGTGATAAGGTCTTTCATACATTTTGGCTGCATTCAGTGTTTTTTTCACGAGTTAAATTATAGCTCATACCACAGAAAAAGCTGGGTTTATAAACTATATCTAGTGTAGTCATAAAGGGAAAAAACCACCCTCCTTCATGTCATATTCTGCATAAGGCATTTCAACGCATGGGATTTAGAATTGATGTGCACCCCATAAAGCCAGCTGAGCCTGCTTTTGAAAACAGTCCCAGCACTAAGGCTAGTGGGAATGATGAGGACTTAGAAATGGTGAGCAGCACAGTATTCACTCTAGAGGGAAGCAAGACAGCCTTCATTTCCTTTTTTACTCCCAGAGAGCTAAGGACCAGCACGCTCACCACAAAGCAGCTTTGTTGGTGTAAGCAATGGGTGGTGACTAATCTATAGATCCTGGGTTTTCCTACCACTCAAACGCACTGCATATATGCATAACAAAAGGATAACTAGAACTTCAGAAAATAACTTTTTTTAGCAGAGGTAAAATTTGTTTTCCATTCTCATTTTTCCTTTTGGAATTACATTCTTTGGCTGGTGGAACACAGGCTACATTTGTTTGGAGAAACAGGCAGGAAAAGTTAAACCTAAACCAAATATTTATTCTGAATGCCAGAAAAATATCCCCACTAGTATCCATACCTGAATTATCCAGAACGGGGGGGGGTTACCACAGCATTGACATATCTCACATGAAAGAAAAAAAATATTTTTTATTATAAAAAAGACTAATTACCAGCTAGAAGTTAATATGTCATTCTGTGGTGGTATCACTAAACTTCTGCTGAATAAAATCTTTGGCCTCTCTGAATGCAGAATAGTAAGTGTTCAAAAAGTTACCAAATTTGCAAAGCTCCAATGTGAAGGACAAAGTTACTTAGGGATCTAAGGGAAAGACAGACTAAAGAGGAAACTGCTACAGTATATTTTGTGATAAAGTGTATGAAAGCCTTCACAAAAGCAAGTTGCTATAACAAGTTTCCTTGATTAACTTATGTGACCTCAAAAAGAAAGGTGCCTCATCCTCAGAGGTCTTGAAGACACTGAGTAGGCTGGGGAACATCCTTTTGCAAAAAGGATTAAACTTCTTTGATTCAGAACAGCTACAGTTCAATCATTTCCACAAAATTCACATAGTCTGTAGGTAACTAAGATTGATTACTTTGAGCTACAGACAGGGAATCTTCTCTTCTGAGCACCTGCCATCCTAATCTGTATCTTTATACTTAAGTAACAATAGCAAAACAGATATTAATGCTCTTCGATACTGCATTTTCCCTTGGTATCAGGAAAATTATTCACTTCTGTGGTTTCCTGCCAAGGAGATACAGGGAATAGCCAGACAACAGCAGTCTAATGGGCAAATCAATTTCTCTCCTTTGCTTTCAAGAAAATTTTGCTTCTCCCCCATCCCTGGTGTTTGTAGCTGTCTTGAAATTGAAAAGCAGGTTTCTGCTGAACTGCAGCCTAAGGCAACTCCTGAGTATATATGAAAAGTGAAGTTAGTCTCTAGGGAAATGGCTGGAGATTTCAGCTTTTTGTCCAGAGATCTGAAGATATGAAACATCAAACAGATACAAAACATTCAACAGATACTCCATCAGAGAGTAAGAAAACATTATCTCCAGCCTATGATATAGTACCTTTTTAATGCACTCTTGTCTATAAAGTAACTTCCTGGGAATCTATTTATGCCTGTGCAGAGACCCTGCACTAGTCCTACACACCACTAAACCCTCAGAATTACTTAGATGACCAAAAGTCAGAAAATTTTATTTCTGGGATGCTCAGCAGCTGGTATAAATCAGAATTACAATTTCATTGAAAGTGAAAGTTTGGACCAAAATACATAATCCATCAAAAAAACCCAAAAGGGTTGTCAGGCATTGGAACAGGCTGCCCAGGGAACTGGTTGAGTCACCATCCCTGGAGGTATTAAAAAAAGCATGTAGACAAGGCACTTCAGGACATGGTTTAATGGACACGGTTGACAGTTGGACTCAATGATCTTGAAGGTCTTTTCCAACCTAAATGGTTCTATGAAAACGATACCTGGGATACCAAAGGAACGTGACAGGAAAATATGCACGTGCCTAATGGTACACAACAGAAGACCACAATTATCTGCTAAAACAAGATGTCCTTTTGGAAAAAGTAATAATTGGCACATATTCACACACCTGTTTGTGTCAGCAGCTCAGCACACCAAAGAGCAAAGGAAGGTAAAGATGTGGGGAGAATGTGTTTTTTTCCCCCCCTGGTTCTGAGGTATTGTTCACAGTAGAAAAAGAAAGCTTATTTTCTTTAAAAACTAGTATTGAAATAGGTCTGCACAATAAAGATAATTTCTTCATATTCCTGTTTCAGCTAAAATATTATCTGGTCTCAGCAGAAGTCTTAATATTTGAATTAGCTGTCTTCTGTTTGAACTGCAAGAAAGTTACCCGATACCAAAAAACTATCACAGGGCACAGAAGAAAGTAATCCAGATAAACAGGAAGAGAGTATAAAGCCTGTAGATGAGAGAAAGGGAAGGGTAAGTCTTTTTTATTACTTTTTAAGAAATCACATAGTTAATATTTACAGAGCATGTTACATCTGGAAGGATGTGAAGGTGTTTTGGCATAGTCTGGAGATACCAGAAATATCCAGGCCAACATTTTGAAATCGACGCTGGAGTTTTAATCAACAGTCTATTCTGTCTTGCACATACATTTCCTGAGGGTGTTTCCTACCTCTACCAGAACATGGCGCAAGCAGCTTGTGCTTGCACCAGAGAGACGAGTGGGAAAAGACATTTTAAGCATATGCTAGGCTGGGTTGGCTCCATGACAAAGTGTATGTTATCAGCTGAAGGCAAGGATGAAGAAGAAACAGAGAGAAGATGCTCAGGCCTGTTGGCTCAAAAAGTTATGGCCAGCTGTTACTAGTCAAAGCTAATTTATTTATTTAACTTTAGATTTTCTGAAATTCTGTGTGCAGTGAATAGGAGCTTTAAAACCCCAGTGCTTTCAGCATATTGATATAGGGAGCTGTCTGCTTTGCAATTTCTAAATATTGTTTGCCTTGAATGTTCTTTCAACCAAAACTGGGGCCTGTCAAGGATTAAGCTTATCGGGGACTGGTATTTGTCAAGGATTAATACGTTAGACACAGGAGTGATAGCAGGAATGGTGGCACTAGTACCATCACAAGACCATCTAGGACTTGTTAAGAAACTGCTGGTATCACCAAGCAAAAGAGAGCATGGGTGAATGACTAAAGTTCATAAAGGAGAAGATAAGACCCCTGAAGAAGTAAATGACCGCCAGAGACAGATCTGAGCCTGTGCAAGATAACATAAACATTTTAGAACTGCTGAAACAGATTTTTTCAAGCTAACCCCACCTCACTTATGCATATGTGTGTTTGTGTTGTGTAGTCATATAAATATGTATATCTGTATTGTATAAATTTCTGGTAAAGTGTGCTGTCGGGGTGTGTGTACTTTGGAGGAGTGATCCCCCCACGCACCTGGCACCGCAATAAACATACCTATTTTATAACTCCCGGAGTTGTAAAGTTCGTTCCGCATGTCAATAGTCCCTTTCATTATAATGAAAATTCTGAGTCCTGGCCAAAGACAGTGTTAACAGTTTCTTCTCTCCTAAAACACGGGTCTCCACTGAGATTAATAGGCTCTGCAATATCCAGAAGAACTACCACACAACTCACTTTCTTGTCTTTCAACATTAGACTAGATTAATTTTCTATAGTCATTTTACAGAGCATCACTACATACAAAGATTATCGCTTAATTCACAGTTAACTTTGATTTAGTGGAAGAAAGATAGTCCAGTGACTTGGGCTACAGATTTTCTATATGACTGAGGTATTGAGAATCTGGGGCCCTCATTTATCTTCATTTTTATTTAAGATAACAACAGGCATACTTCAGCTAGGCCTATAATTCTTCAAGGCTCTTTTTATATGTAATGGAGAGCAGGCTGAACTGTCTTAAGGTAGTAGTCTACTCCCTGACAATACTGGGAATGGACTTTGCTATCTTTAAAGTTAAATAAGAAGCTGAAGCTTCTATAAGAGTTGTTTCCTACCTTTGAGGATGTTACTTTAGAGATCACAACACACTCAGACACTGTGGACTTACAGGAATGGTCATGGTGGTGAAACAAGCCTCATAAACACCATTCAGTATCATCTAAGTCTACATGAAATGTACCCCTCTTTGTGCTTAGTTGCAGCTATGCTAGTTGACCTGTTTGGAAAACTTGAGTAGGACCACCCTAGAAAAAACATAGCTCCTTTTGACAGAAAGCTGTTAGACAAATGCACCAGTCTTACCTATGCAGCGATTTAAACCTCTATATAGATAGAATTCTCATCTAAAGATTTTTGCAACCAGTCTCTTAAGGTGTCTTGGCAGCTTCAATTTCAAGTATCACAGTTCTGGTTTCATTTACTTGAAGATGTGTATAGCTCAACTGGAGAGAATGCAGAGAAGACTTAGGAAAATAATCAGAGACCTGAAAAATGTGAGCTATGGAACTGGATTTGATGAACCTCGAGGAAAAAAAAAAATAAATGAGGGAGAGTGTGGTAGTACTCTTCAGGTATTCAAAGGACACCTGCCAAAAGAAGGAATCCAGACTGGTAGGTCAGAGAAGAAGGAAGATACTTGAATTACAGCAGAGAACACTCAAAGCAGATTTTGGAAGGACTTCTAGTGTTAAGGGCAGTGAAGCAACATTAGCTCCTTAGATGTCACCTTTCTTTCCAAAGTCAAAGTCAAGGCCAGCTTTCTCTCCAGAGCTACTTGACTTTTTTTTTTTCCAATGCAATATTGCAAGGAACTGATTAAAAACAATCTGCACATTTATGGAGAGTCATTGGTATAAAGAAGTAACAAGGGGAAAAACAGAATTAAACAAATTCTTTTTTTTTTTTTTTTGCTAGATAAGGAGGCTGAAAGGCAGCACTCAGCAATCCTATGCCATCACAAAGGCACAAAACTTCAAACCAGCTAACTCCTGTGCATGCTGGTCACGTAGTGAATAAAGAACCATCTATAGGCTTCATGTATAAACCTGAAATCAGCTGTTATAAGAAACAGTATTTCACCTTAGTATAAATAAAATATACATCTGGATTTCTGCTGAATTCTTTGTTCACACTCCTACGCTATGATTGCTCCCAAGCAGTTTTCTTTTTCCCCATGAGTTGTAAGAAAGTAGCTTAGCTAACCCTAATAACACAGTTTATTTTATAAAAAGATTGCTTGACTGTCTCTTTCTCTGCCTGAATACTTTATCTTTGGTCTACTAGAACAGAGGGAGTAGAACACACTTTAGAGAAGTCCTGAGGACAGGATTGAATCTATGGAGGGCTGATAAACCAACTAAGTCCCAGGCACAGGGGACGGATGTTTAGTTCCTAGTTAAATAAGAGACTTGACAATTTGTTAATACCTGGCTAGGTGGTATATTCCAGCCAGCTGCAAATGAGTGGGTGCAGAATAGACTGAAACCTGTGCTGGTGCAGAGCTGATCTCCTGTAAGCAACATCTACTGAAAGGTATGGGAAAACTCATTCAGATTTGGCTTTTGTGGCCCTTGTGGCCACAAAATAGCTGATGTGGGTCATTAGATGAAACATGCATCTGCCACTATGTAATACATGGGTATTTCCTCCCTTCCCAGAGCCCTATATCATTAATTACAAAACAATGAAAATACCTTTGCAAACTTTTTGGCCAATTTGGGCAGTAAACATTATAAATATATTCTGCAGTAAACCATAATCTAATTGCACCTGTATATTAGGTTCCAGTTGTACTTGCACCACCATAAACAGGTAATATAATAATTAATAACACTTTTGCCAAAACAGATTTCTGGAGCCTTTATTTACACAAGTGCTATAGTTCCCAAAATTCTCTATGCCTGCTCTTTGACAGTGCTGCTTTTGGAAATCATGAGTGGGAGTTTAAAATAGGTTCAGCATACAGCTCACACTGTTCCCATCTCTGACTTCCATATGTGGTTTGGACAATCTGGAGCTTTCTTTGAAAGGACTTGCTCTGTCTATTTTGCAAAATAAAGTTCTACATTTGCTGCTATTAGGCTCTGCAATTTGTAGCACTTTAAGATGTCACTAACTTGATGAACAATGTGGTTTATAAAACAGTCTGATGGCTAAATAGACACATGCAGGATCAAATGTTTGCCATACAAGCAATCAAACAAATTGATGAACATGAAGAAAGTGATTATAGAACTATAACTGTTCTATTATTAACCGGCAATCTGCATATCTTCCTCCAATTAATGGCTAGAAAGGAGATGTGAGTCAGTTAAAACCTAATTACTGGCATTAACACTTTGTTGATTAGAAACACAGTAACAGTCATTGCTTCTACTTCATTTATGCAAGGACTGTAACAATAAGCCAAAGGATGTCAGTCAGTCACTGCTTTCCTGCCAGAAGTTTTTGCCATAGCAATAGCTTCTAGTGTAAATGCACTCCTCTACCCATATCACTCAGCTTGGTAATTGCCTTGCCACTCACATAAAGAAAACAATTTCCAGCTTTGATGGGATTTTGTCGGCGATGTGAAACTGCTACTGCAATCTCTGCAGCTCAGAGTTAGATGGTTTACTTTGGTGGATCATAACATGAAACTAATCTTTAAGGAAGCAGGTGGAAAGAGAGAGAGATTTACAGGTTGGTAGGTGCTAGGAAAACGGTGCTGTCCAAGTGATTAACAAGAGGAAAGCATTAGATGACGTGGAACTGAGACAAGAAGAAGAAAGCAGAAGCAAAGAAAAGAAAGTTGCTTTGCCATTTTTCTACCATCAAGAACATCTCTCAGTTCAGCACATCTTTCAGAAGCTCTTATAAAACCATATACATTTATTTTATATGCCATAGGTAGCTGGCCAGCAGTTTCAGCTTGCAGGCTTTTTATTTGGGTCTCCACATGAGCTGTACATTTATCACCATCATTTCATGATTCCCAGACCAAAGCTGCAGATGCAGGGTTTTCCTTTTGATAGGTAACATGCAGCTTTTTTTCCTCACTTTACAAAGTAATTCCCAGAATGAGGTCACCCAGAGTTAGGCATTTAATTCTGCTTCTCATGCAAGGTGACCAGAGAGTCCAGCTTCAGGTTTCTGCGGGACACACCTGAGGGCCCCTCCCAAACTCCCCATGCGCTCATGCAATGCTGCAGGACCCCAGCTTGACTTAGTAGAAGGGCACATGCAAGGAAAAGGCTCTAGGATAGCAAGCAACAGGAAAGCTCGTCTGCTTCCTGCCACAGCCAGCATCTGCAGCAAGAGACAAGACTTTCTTCTCCCCCCCGCCCCCTTACCTCCCAGGTGGATTTATACCAAGGTTTTCATGGACAGTCATAAGAAAGATATAATTTATCTTCCTCTCTTATGGTGATTCAAAACTTAATCAGAAATACAGTTTCTGAGTAACAAGATGACAGAGCAAATGGAAAGGTTACTTTTTCATGGTATACAGAAAAAGTGTGTATGGAACATGAACTCATTTCAAGGCTTATTTTGGATAGGAAGCTGTAGCAGAAAGAGGGTAATGAAACTTAAAATTAAAGGAAAAAAAATAAGCATCCTTCAGTATCAGTCAGAGAAAATCTCTAGTCTTATAGCTCAAATCTTCCCTTGCAGGCATAAGGGATGGTTTGAATCAGCCAAGCCATCCATAAATAGACACAACAGCTATGCTTCTACATTTGCAAAGGGGCCAGGGCATAAGCAAAGTAATACATACAATTCATACAAATTATTATCATTTACACATTTTTCCACTAGAAAAATAAAGCCTCAACTTATTGGACTCCCAGAACCTGAGGATACCAGAAATACCAAGGATCTCCATCAGAGTTACCTGAGGGCCTGACCCACAGACACATACATTCCAGCAGGGGATTTGTTATAACATCTGACAGGAAAAACACACTGAGCAAAACCATCTATTTCAGTTGCTTCCAGTTAAGTTTTGGGTTTATTTCATATCTAATGCTTTAATGTTCAATATTGCTATCCCAAGTTCCTATGACAGGACTGAAATTAACTGTCTTCAGTACGCTTTCTATTTCTGAACATACTCCTGAGAAATATGAACTATAAAGGTCTTAAATGCACCAAGCTCCTCATAACATTGTCTATGTCTTAACCACGGCACATACCTTTAGCAAATAAAAGTATATTAAGTTATTGGGAAAATCTCCTTTCATTCTTTGCTCAAAGCATTCAACTTCAATTGCAGTGTATTTCGTCACAGTAATATTAAGATACTTTCAAAACTGCCCTTGCAGTTCAATGAGGTAAAAAGGTCTATTTTCTTCAGGATGACACCAAATCTGATCTTTTGAGCAATTACAGCACTTTTCCATACAGAAAACTTGGATGCACACAAACCATGGACTCCTGGAAATCTCTTCGTGTCAGCTAAAGCTCACTGGTTCTCCCTCTACCCCAAAGAAAGCATGGTAACTATTCCTACCCTCAGAAAATGCATGACAAGTCCCAGTGCACATCTTGAGAAGTATCCAAAAAAAAACCCCAAAGCAGTCAGGCTTAAAATTATAATTCTAAAATAGCAAAAAGAAGCAATATTTAGAGATTTTTTTTTTTCAAACAACACAGAATAAAGTTTTTTAAAAATAAAAACTCAAAGGAGTAATACTGTTATGTTTTTGATTTTTGAAGAAAACCCACCCCAAAAAACAAACACCAAAACCCACTCCTCCTCCTTGGCAGGTAGCCTGGCTTTGTATTATTGATCACTTCTTGTTCTTCACATATGGTGAAAGGTTATTTTTAATACTGACTACACACTAAATAAAGAGGGTGATACATGAAGAATATATCCAAAAGAGCCCAATGCTTGGTTTTACTGTAAATGAGATCACCAGCAGTACCCAGAGTTGATTTGTGCCCTATTTTTGGTAGTTCATATTTCTTTAGCATAGCACTTTTCAAAACTGAAAAATAAGCATAAATTCTATATGCTTAAAATACATGCTAGGCAAAACCAGCTTACAAAATACAAAGAACTGTTGAAGCAGAGTTTAAAATGTAATTACAAATTTAGGACAGTTTCTCACACACACTTCTTTTTTTGGAGTTTTCAATAACTCTCTTGCACTCTATTCCTATTTTCCCCAGGTTTTCCCAGCTTTATATTCTTTTCCTCATATTTATTTTTCCTTCCAATAAAAAGCTACTTTCTTGTTTTCCTCTTTGGGGGAAAAAAAAAGAATGTGTAAAATCACTATGCAGACAGATAAGAAACTGCTGCATAATTTAAAGGAGAAATTGCATATTCAGGACATTGAAAAACAGAATCAAGTGTACACATCACTTTCGGTAAAAGCAGAATAGGCTTCCAAGCGTATTTTTCAAGCTGTAGGGGTTTGTCCAGTACCTGTTTGCTCTGAATGACCTTGTAAAGAACCGCAAAACAACAACCATAGTTGATAGGCAACATCAGCATGACATTCTGCAAAACCTACCTCATACCACTTTTGATTTCACTTTGCATACTCTTTCTCATGCTTGTGCCTTTGAAGTGCACAAAATAGGGCAAGCTGTACTCAAGAAAATAACACACTTGGAACAAAATTACAAAATCCACATCCAAAGCCTTCATACCTCTATCAGAAAAAGCAAACCATAGGGTCAGCCCAAGAAGAACACAAGAGCATTTAAAAAAAGAAAGGAAAGAAGCTCCATGATCATAGAAAAAAAAAAAAAAAGGCAGCAACAAATAAAACCAACAATTACCCCCTCAAGGACTTTAGCCCACATGTCACTAACTGTTTCACCTTCACCTGCTCTTCTGAACTCAGGTAATCTCCCCTTCATGCTTTTTCCTGTTTCTGATGTCCCCATATACTAATTACTTGTGTCTCCAGAGCAGCTGGGCTAATTTGGCTCTGACAGCTACTAGTCACCAGGCAACACCCAGTACTATCTTTCACACAAGTGTGTCTGTATTTACTCATTTATCCTTTCCCTTTTCTGGGGGGAAGATCATAAAGTCAGCATGCTGCAGACATGAACAGAAGGAAGAACCTCAAATAAGAGAAGAGAACACATCTCTCACACTCAATTCATATCGCATTTATGAATATTTGTAAGAGGAACATCTAGGCCAAGATGACGAATGGTATTTTGGAGAGAAGAAAAAAATGCAGCTGATGATTAGCTTTGTAAAGGCATGAAAACTGTCACAGCTTTGATTACAAGAAATGGTGTTTCATGTGTCCCAAAAGCCATTCTTAAAGCAACATAATACAAACCCTGGGATATGTCTCTTTGGCAGCACAAATCCTAAAATGACTAGCATGTATCAAAATGGCTTGCATGGTCACTGTAAAAGTGCCATGAAGCCATGAGACAAAAATGTTGCACAAGTAGCCTTATGGGATTAACAAAACATTACATAAACACTTCTAAATGCAATTCAGCTGACCTGCTAAGGAGAACAGGAATAGTTCAGCACTCCAGTGACCCTCTCCACAAGGCAGAGCTGTCATGCTCCATGTTAAAGATACCTCATTAATGCTTATGTGAACATGTAACAGACATGCCAAGACTGCAGGAGGGCAAGAGACCCTAAGTGAGTAAAGAAACAGAGAGGTCCTTGAAGCTTTGTTTACATTCAATAGCAACAAGAAAACCCTTGAGTATTAAAGTTAATGGAAACCCCAGGATGATAGCCTACTCAGAAAGCCAGCCCTGTGGAGGGGGAATTCTGCTGAATTAGCCCCTTGATTTTGATAGCTGAGAGGAAAAACTGTAAGTGACAGCTAGAACAAGAGGTTGTTGTTAGAGTCACTGCAGGTTTCTTAAATGTTTGGGGATTTTTTTGCTGCGTCTTTAACTGCTTCCAAGGTTGTAATCAAGAGCTCAATCCTTTGTTGCTATACAACAATTTGCTTTAAGTTTACTTTCTTAATTGAACTTGCCTGGTGTTGTGCAACACTGTGGTGGCTCTGGCAAGCTGAGATACATAGCTTCTCCAGAGGATAACAATATCCAGTAAAAGGGGATGCCATAAAGAATCTGAGAATGTCCTATCAAGAAGACTAGGTGCTCTGAGGATTGGTATTATCAAGATACAGGACACAGAAAAAAAGTATCTTCTGATAGATATTATTCAGTGACCTGCATGTAGGGGAAGGATGGTTTACCACGAGGGAATCCCACATTGTCACATCTTGACACAAGCAGAACCCAGGATCAGTGATCTCTAAGTTTATAAGAAGACACAACTTTCATCCAGCAACCTGAATTTCAAAGAATATTTGCATATTCTCTAATCTTTAGCTCTTAATGCTGTATGGACAGTGCTGTGTGTGTTGGTTTAAAGAGCTGCATGATTATTAGCAGCTGTACCTGATTATGTGCCAATTAATACAGGAGCTCCCACAGAGTTAACATGAAGGTTATCCTTTCCTCTGCTGTTCATTTTTAACTATGACTTTGAGAAAAATCTATTAATCACCCCATGCATGTTCTCTCTGTGCTAATACAGTCATTTATTATGGTTATTAGGCTGCTATAAATCCCAGGGAACTTTGACAGATCTTACAATTTTAGATAGGGGATTTATAAGAAACATTTGGCAACTCATGCAGGATCTAAATGTCCTATCTCCCAAACACACACCCCAAGAAGCACCTGGCTTACCACTTGTGTCTCATTCTCAAGTGTGCTACTCAAAATACCCCCCTGCCCTGGCTTCCTGTATCAGCATCTGTCCTGGTGGACACTAGTAACCATAAAGGTACATAAGTATATTGGCTGGGAACCAAATCCAGAGACAGGTGGATCATCTGGGGGTGGGGAATGCCTGGGCCCATGTCAGGGCAGCGTACCCTGGCACCAGAACCAGGCAGCCACCATGGCCACCTCTGAGATTCACTCCAATAACGAGCTCAGCAGACACCTCCTACACACCCCAGCAGGTCCCCGCTCCTGCCTGTGCTTAGAGCAAAACAAAACAAAAAATCCTTTGGCTGTGAGTTTTCAAAAGCTCCTAAAAAGGCTTGTGATTGTGAGTTGTCTTAGCTTAGGTCAGTCTGATGCTTTTGAAAACTCTCCTTCTTGTCCTTAGTATACTTCATGGAAAACAACAGTGTATAAATATTCTGGAAATTAATGCTCTCTCTCTCATAGTGACTGCATGATACAAAGAGAAATACCACCTAGAAATAACCACTGATTTAAAATGGTAAACTGTTTATTCTCAGCCAGCTGGCTTGTGATATGCGCTACTCTATATTTAAAAGCGCAGCTTTCTCCATTGCTTGTCTCAGTCTGGCTGACTTTTATCATCTCTCTTTGCAAAGCTCTTTTACCAGGGCAGTGATTTGTGGTTCACATAACCCACCAGGTTCCTGCAATATGACCTTATATTATAGATAATATAATTTAACATGCTTACTGATTACAGCACAATTCTATGAAATAGGATGGAAAGTTTTGCTGGTTTAAGAGACCATTTTGCTACTCTTGAAGCATAAATGAGTTTATTTTGTCATAAGATCAGCCATATCATCTGCAGCACATTTGTCATTAATCCCACAGTTATTAATCTGTCTTGTGGTGGCAGCCATGGTCCAGAACCCAAGCAGAGAAAAACAAGGGTTGAACACTGCATTAACAGTGTTAAGATGTTTGGTTTTACAGGTGACATACCCATGGCCAGCTGTTTCCAAAAGTGGCATTAGTCAATGAAGTGTAGAACAGCCCAGACTACACAATTAAAAAATAATAACCCTTTTGTAAGATGCACTGTCTCTACAAGTGAATATATTAGTGTTATTAATAATAGCCTGATATTAAGGCAAAGCTGTGCTGTCACCTGCCACAGAACAATGGCTGTGTGTATCACTCCATCGGTTATTACATTACAAGGATGCCTGAAGCCTTATGCTGACAGTAAGTGAAGCAAGTATGGGATTTAATGCATTTAACTGAGTAAAAATTTTTTTTAAAAATCATACCTTTAATTTAATATATGCATGTTCTTCACTGTGGCAATTACCCACAAGTCCACAAAGAACAGTCTGGGCTTCAGGCTATCAGACAGTTTATACAGGATTATTCATATGGATTATAGCACTTCATGGTTCCAAACCAGGCTTGTTCATTACATTGCTTTCTGCTAACAAGATTTCTGCAAGATGCCCCTTTCAAGTGTTTTGGGTGTGTGTGTGTGTGTGTGTCTTTGAATCATGAACAATACCAGAAAACTGACACAAGAGTGATTTCAGCATCATGGGTAAAGCAAATATGCAAAATTATGCATTTTGTTCTGACACTGTCTGCAGTCCTTTAATCAAGGAAAACATTTGCTCAGCCAGGAATGAATGAATGGCAGCTGAAGGGGAAAAAAGACCTGTTCAGAATTATAAACCAAATTTTCCAGCTTAATTTTTAACACAAATTGAAAATAAATACTCATCACCTCGTACAACTTTGTGGACTCAGTTATTCTCACTTAAGTAGGGTTACAGAAGTTTATGATAGCTGAAGATTATGCCTGTTATGTTTATCTGAATCTTTAGCCTTCCAGAAATCTAGTCCAGATTTCTGAATAGGCTGTGTACCCTGATGTGCTGAGGGCATCCAAATGCTCCAGTTGGATCATCCTCAGCAATTAGCAAATAGACCCTTTGTCAGAGCAGGCCAAATCCCAGTCTCAGTTCACCATGTTGCCAATACATGAGATATCTGAAATGTTGAGCTGGAGTGCAAAGTTTACAAATTTGAGATTCCAATGGCCAATTTTTTTTTGCTGTTTTAAGGCTCAAAATCTTAAGCAGTAAGGAATTTGGCCCCTTACTCTGTCATTCTCATGTAAGTTCTATGCTTCTTCAGGTAGCCTGTCAAGCCAGCTGGTTTCCAGGGACCATGCCAGCAGTTTATCTTACTTTATTGTGCAGTATACAGAGAAGATAAGGGAATGGGTCACAACAGCATCAGAAACACCACATTTGTTAAGTGTATTTGCCACTGCAATCTTGTTGCCATTGGCTTTTTCCTGTGCAGTTCTACAGAACTCATAAAACTGTTCTTAAATATTGACACATTTTATTTGCCTATTTGTCCTCTTGGCTCATTTTATTCTAAAATAATCAATAATGTATTTACCTGGCAACATATTTCCTCAAACATTTTCTAACTGGCTAGTAAAAGATCAATATTGAAAAGTTTGCTTTCTGCATTACAGCTCTAACTAATGGTTTGTTTATTGAGAAAAACATGCAGACAGGTTTGGTCTTATCTAGCAAGCAAGGTTGTAATAGATTGTACTTTTTGAAGTTGTGGTCGGAAGTTTAAATGGTGCAGGAGTGTTCCACTGAAATACATTTACATTGGAAAAGAGATTCTTGGAATAAAAAAAGCTGTGCTCTTTCAAAAATGTTTGGGTTTCATTTTAGAAGTGATATCAAAATATTTTGCCTCAGGTTAAGTAAACTGGTATTGCAATATTTGGTTTGTGAGACAGAGTCAAAATATTTGTATCATTATAGTACTAACAGGCAACTGTCTGGCAAAACACCTCAGCCTGCAGAGAGGAACTACACATCCCATAGGTCACTGCAACAATTCAGTAACGTGAGCCAGGATAAAATGTTTTGGTGTGGTTCTGCTAACAGAAATTATTTTTTATTTGAAAAACATTAAATCACTCAGGTTAAAGTCATGAAAGGTAGTATTTGGACATTCCTGTCTGAAGATTTTTTTGAACTTTGGTTCTGGATTTAAATATAATGTTTGTCATGTTTTAGTGTGAATTTATTTTCAAATGCTATAATTTTCCACAGTAAAATAAATTCTAATATTTCAGGAATTCTAGTTTATTACAAACAGTGAATCTGTTTATTATAATCTAATAAACTAAACTAGCTTAAACATAAGGTAAAGTGTCTCTCATATGTATTCACACTGCTTTAACAAACCTGATGGGATTAAGTGCAATGTTTTGTTGCTAGACAAAAAAAAAATTAATCTGCCCATTGTTTTACTCAGCAGGAGTCTTTCAATGGCTAAATAACATTGTATTCTACAAAAGCACATGCCTTTGTAGCCTAGTATTTATTTACATTTCACGAAGGGTACGTGACCAGAAAGGAAAACGTTGTTCTTACTGCAGTGTCCTTATTGAGGTGAGAAGGGTTGTTCAGTCAGCACTTTGAACTTCCTTTTCTGCAGATAAAGGACCATGCTAATAAAAACAACATATTCAAAGACAAGGTTAAGGCTTGTGCTTAGGCTGCCCAAGAAGTTTTTATTAAGCACCTCAGCTCTATAAACACCCAGGGAAAGCAGGAGAGGGGGAATAACGCTGGTCGCTCCCAAGTCTGCCATACCAAATGCCTCAATAAAAGCATGTGCTGTCATCTGGGATTTCTTAGTTATTAAACACTAGGAAAAGCCATAGCACACAAAAATAGCAAAACCTGCTGCTTTAGTGTGTGAGGATATGACCCGAAACAAGTGGTGAAGGCTCTGGAAAGGGCAAGGCAATGTCAGGTGACTTGAGGGGAAGAGGTGGCAGCCATTTCATGCAGTCCTTCATGGTAAGGCCTCCTCAACCTCCCTGGCATGGCAGCTCCCCCTTTCCCTCTCTTTGCTGTCCATGTTTCTATCCCCCTCTCAGATCTGTTACACCAGGGTCGACAGCAGGCAATAAAATAGCTCAGAGAACTGGCAAAAACATCCCCCCTGGCTGAGGACATGGCCCCCACAAGGAGTGACTGTGCAGAGGAGAGGCAGCTGGGTTACTGCTCGACACTTAGGGGAGCTGGGCTTGGTTACATGGACTCCCTCACCTCAGAGGTTGCAACATGAAGGCCAAGACTTTAAAAGAGGGCAAGGACTTTGGAAGCTCTCAGTTTTAGCTGTCTACCCTGGGGCACCCTGAAAAGCACGGAGCACCTATGCTCTGAAGAAATGGCTTTATAAACATGGCCTCAAATCAGGGGCTTTGAAAGAAATTTTTGTAGAAATGAAGTATATATCTGTATCCCTCTCGCTTACCTCTGTGAATCGCTAATTCTATTAAGAGTTCACCTCTCAGTCCCTGTGGACTATAATGAATTGCTCTTCAATGGCTGCGTCTCCAAAGTGCTGGCTCTCATGGATTAAGCAGAAGATTGCCTCACCACTTTTCTGCCAGGAAATAAATCCTTTTTCTCCCTGTTTGGGCTGGACTGCCATCTGTAGATAGCATACTGCAGAAATAATCTGGGGTTAGAGCTCATGATGAAACAGAAATGACCAGTCAGGCCCAGCATCCCTGTTAAACTGGGAAACACCTCACTTCCCTCTATCGACTATGGCTTATCCCGGAACAACGCATTGCCCTGCAACTGCAAGCGCTGTACAGGGTCTACCCACAAAGGGACAGTGGGGGGATTTAATCCAAAAAACCACCAAAATTTTGAATTTAAGGGAGATCAGTTAGACTGCATTTAGAATCTGCTGACTACCACATTAGACTGCTGGTATTATTTATTTTACTTCATTTCACTATGTTTCAGTACCCAAGTTAGAGCTGTTTAAATTCAGAATAAAAGTCTACATGGAAAATCTATAGTTTCATCTGCTTTATAAGCCAGCAAGGTTTCCTCTGTGTTCCTGTGCAGAGAAGCATTTGGGTGTCAAGTTCTAGGTTTTTTTCCTACGCCAGAGATCTCTTTATCAGATACATTGAAAGGAACCTTGTTTGGGGCAACTTAACACTGGTTTAAACTCCAACAGCATCAAACAATAGGGCAGAGGCAGATACCTCACGCAGATTTCTTCTATAACTTCAGGGTTTTCCTTTTTTAAATTTTATTTAAATACCATCTCAACCTTTTGTTTCCATCCTTCCTGATGCATCTTTGCCTATTACTCTTTAATTAGCTTTGCCACTCTGATTTTGAGCCACCCACTCCAGCCTGCTAAGCACTCCAGAATGATTTCTACCTTTTTCTGGCTGTAGTATTGCTGTTACCAGCAACAGCCTTGTCATTTACCCTGCACTAAAAGACAAGAAAGGTTCAGCCCCTGGGTAAGCTTTCTGGCTCCTCACTCTAATAACTAATGCCACTAACACAATAAAATTTTATATCATTTTTATTGGATCCCTCCTAGAGAATTATAGGAGGAGCGCTGGCTTGCAGAACAGATGTGTAAAGCTGCAGACAGAAATGCATCTGTGTCGTTTTGCCACAAATTGTTCTGTATTGTCCCCTGTTGACTAGAAAATTTAACAGACTGTCACTGTACATCACATTTGTAATAAAATCATTGTTAAACATAAACACATTATCCCCTTCTACCATTTTTTTCTTTCTTTTTTAATAATAAACTGACTTTATTTCCTCTACATCTCCCTCCTTCTCATCCCCCAAATAGATTTTTTCTGGCCCCAGTATTCCCTGGAGCTGGGCCAGCTCCAGAAGTTTGATGCTGGCTTTTACAGCAGTCCTGAGAGTGAAATGGAATACAGGGGAGGCAGGGAAATGTCACTAAGAATCTGCTGCTTCTAATGAAATAAAAAAATGTTTGGCACTAAATTTCTTGATACCTTTTTTTTTCCCCAATGACTGTTGCCTACAAGAAGAGAAAGAAGCCACCATCCAGATAAGAAATTAAAGAGAAAAGCTGTGTCTCTGAGCTGCAAAAAGTTGCCGGCACCTCTTAATCTCCAGGCTGGGGTGACACCCTGCTTTTGCTGCAGCTGTGAGTGCTTTGCAACCTTGTACTTCCCTGGGTCACTGCAGCCACTTGGGTTTTTGGGCTGCTGACTAAACCAGCTCCTGGTTGCCGATTATCACAGAAGACAAAGGCTTCCAAGACCGCATTGCCATTTGCAGGCAAAACCAAGCTTATTTTGCTAATTTTCCTAGCTGAGGGAAGATGACATGTTAACATAACACAAATCCTCCGAGGTTACAAACTTAGCTTTCAGAAATACATTTTCTGAGGGATGGGGCCACACCAGCTGCAGCTACTCTGCTTCTTGGTGTATGGCTGTACAGCACAGTCCATGTCTTGGAAAGCAAGACTCCCTTCTGCCTGCACCTTCTTGCATAGATGTGGTGCAAAACCCTACCGGACTGCTTGAGGCCATGGCTGTACATTGTTCCCAACAATACTGTCACCTTCTGCCATCCTCGCCGAGAGGCACTGCCGTACTACTCAAATATTTGGGTACAGTGCCAAGTTGGGAACACAGCTGACACAGACAATAATGAGGGGAAGCTGATGGGATTATGACGGAAAATCACATCAGTAATAAAAATGACAGGAGTAGTCACACGCCCTTTAAGGGGCTCTGTCTTATTTGCATTTTCTTATGCTGCTTGGAAAACTTAATGAAGTTTAGCTTCTGTCATTAAGATAAACCAGCTCTGTGGTTGTGCTGTCAGCTGTACTAATTAAAAGTCAGCCTCCAAGTGCTTAAAGCTTGTCTACACTTGAAAATTAATTCGGTTTGAGGTACCATATAAATTTAAATTGCAGCAGCTTTTCCACCTAAATTAAGATATTTATTTTGGGATAAGAGTACCTTTGAACTCGGATAAAATTGAAACAGATAGAGCAGTTGCTTCTTTGCCCTGTCCTGAACAAAGAGATCTCTGCATAGGAAATGATTCAGGGATACCTCTTGCTAAATATTGCCATGCACAGATGAGCCTTCAGACGTCTGAATGACAGCATCTTTCCTTTATGTACACTTCTCTCTGCATTGTGCCTCAGCAACTGGGCTAAAGCTGCAAGCAACAGATGATACATTTCTGCAAACAATGCGCTGGGCTAAATTGATATAATTATAGTTATTAAATTTTTAAGGACCTGTGGTGTTTCTGTAAGGCTGCTGTTACAGTATAAAGCCTAAATAAGAAAACTTAAACCTGGACTAAAACCTTTCTAAGAAAACTAAAGTATTTTTTTAATATTTTATAAACAAGCAAGTTCAGAATAGAGAAAAAAGACTGAACATTTGGGAACATTTTCTTTATGTGCATTGTACAAATACAATTATCAACCAGTTTAAGAAATCACTAGAAAATGATCACTAGGGAATATAACAAATTCCTGTTACCGTCAAGGGTGGTTTTGCAATTAAATTCCAAGAGCCCACAATATCCAAGATATTTGGAAATGTCAGAGTACCTGAAGAGCACAAAACGAAGTTCTCAATCTTCCTTCCTTTCATATCCTGCTCTCCCACCCACATGTCTAAGACTGAATGCTTTCTTAATGCTTGCTAGCAGAATAGAAAGACCAGTTTAATAATGTCAGTTCTGGGGAAATATATCTAAGACAAAGGCTAGAGAGGACATTGAGCAGAGCAACGTAACATGCACAGCTTGACCCTCATTGTCTAATCTGGATGGAGTGCACAGGGTAGAAAAGTGCTGTTTGAAAAGAAAGGCCATCCCCACTCAAAGGAATATAAGTGGGGAAAAATAAATGGAATTTCAGGCGGTCTTCTCCAGATTGCTTTATAGAGGGCTCACAGAAGATAGCTCCAGGTTGGCCCTTAGGTTTTTGCACCTCCAGCTGGGAAAGCCAGTGAGATTAGGAATTTTGTTCAGGATCTTAAATGAAGAATCATTCATTACCTGTGTGAGGAAAGGGATCACAGTGCTTCCCTCATCCATTTTAAGCAGACATTTTGGAGACTGTTGAAGCAAATGGTAAATAGAAAGCCATGTCTAGCAAAAAAATGTTCATAATGTGAAAAGAAACAATCTGGCAGTCCTTGCAAGGGTGTATGACCATTCTATTTCCCCTTCCTGACCAGGTGAAAATAACAGCATTTTTTCCCTTTCTACATGGAAAAGAAAATTATGAGTGCAGTGTGAATGGAAATGGACTTTCCTTGCTGTTAAATACAAAACACTTTAATCATCCTGTACTCTCTATAATATTGCAGCCTGATTTCCTACTCGGCTGCCATCTATTTTTGGTCAGTGTCCTCCACCAATTTTTGCTAGAGGTCTGCAATTGATTCCGCTCGAGCAATTGGCTGGTGGTTCAAATGATGCCACTTTCCTACGACACAAATGGAAACCTCTGCTCTGGAGGGGACACTGGTAAAAGAAGAGCTGCCTTCTACTCAGTTCTTACAGTGCAATATTTCCAAAGAAGTAAAGAGAGATATCAAATGCTAATAAACAAAGCCCTAGAAACACCACAATAAGACAACCTCCTTTGTATATCCCATTCTTTTGTTCTGTCCCTCCCTTCATTTTCTTATGCTTTTCTGAAATAAGATGTTTATTGCCCTGGATAGTCTTGTATAGACAATGCCTGCGGGAACGAGAGGCAGAGGGTCACTCTGGCACTGGCACCACAGGACTGCTGGACCTCCAGTGAGTTGCTGTACCTCCAGGAAAGGATATCATCCTTCTATGAAGCTAGGAAATCTCAGGTGGAGGTTGTCCTCACTCAAAATGCAGCCACAGAAGTTCCCCATGTTGTGAAATTAATTGGTGGGGGGACGAACACCACATACTATTGCTCAGAGGAAAATATTCAAAAGGACCCCTACACATGCCAGTACATGTGTGTGCACACATATGTGCGAGTACGTGTGCAAACACACACAGAGCAGGGCCACACAGTTACTTTCCAGCTTGACCTGAAGGAAAATACAGCATGCAATTGGCAGTGTTCATACAGCTGTGCTGAGGGGTTCCTCCTGCTGGTATCCAAACCCTTGCTTGAAAATGAACCTCTTGGCAGTGGCAACACTTCACAGCTGGAAACCACAAACAAGTCAAAGTGAATAAACAATCCCCAAATTAGGTTTAAGCCAGAGAATAATAATAATAAAAAAAATATAAAAAAATCAAATGTCATTTGAAAGCGTACTAAAATTGGCTGGTGTCTAAGAGAGCGTTTGGTAGCTTAGCACTTCTCTGCTGCACTTCAGAAATTAGGGACCGAAACTGAGAAACAGTCTTAGATGAAGCAATAAATAATGGACACTTTCAAAACATAATTTGCATTCGAATTAACTAGGCTAGCTAAATTAATTCATCCATTATGAAAGGAGAATTTTACTGTCTATATTTTCAGGCTCCCTACTGTGCTAAGTTAAATAGGCATTGAGGCAGGGACTACTGGCTTCATAGAAATCACTACCAAATTAGTTTTCTCCCAATTATTTTCTAGTTCACGCTCACAACTTGGAAGCCTAATACTGACAGAAAGAATTGTCCCAGGGCCTTGTGTTCTCTCCATGGTTCGTATCGGTGAGGGTATGTACAGCTATGATGGCACTTTTGGGTAATATGGGACTCACTCAAAGGTTTTTGTCTAAAACATTTTTCCAGGCCTCCCTCCCCAAAAGGGTTAAATCATGGAGCCAAGGTTATTTTGCATTAAATATCAATTTAAAAGTCTGGGAAGGCTAAGGGGTAATTTCTTTGCTCCCTTGAGAGAATTTCAACTAATCTTAAAATAGATGGTTGATGCATATATGACAATAGGTCATTTTTTATATAGCTTATAGCATCAAGAGCTATCTGGAAGAAGACAAGCTTGGAGACTTACAGAGTAGTCAGTATATTACATTGTTCTTAATAATGTATTAACATTGTGTTTTCAACTACACACGTTATATTTTCATGAACTGTGCCATCAGGATGTTCAAAATCATGCACAAAAACACCAAAAGCATTTGAAGAAGTGGAAAAGAAGTATTGTCATCTCCACTTTGCAAAGAAACAGCAGCAGAGGAGGGAACCTATCTCGTAATTCAAACCATGTTTAGGGTGGGGTCGCATCCCTCTGCCCACACCACCTCAGGAGAAGTACACCACAGCAAACACAAAGTCCACCCCAGGCTTCCCAAGGGACACACTGCAGGCTAAGGGACAGGATCAGAGCAGCAGTGCTTCGACAGGAGCATGGTTCACCAGCAAAACCTGTTTAAATTACTGACACTCTCTGCTGGTGTCTGCAGAAAACTTGTTCTTATTGGGGAACTTAGAACAAGCAAGTGATGGCCGTCTATCTGGCAGCACTGCCCTTTGCTAGCAAAGCTTCTAACATCTTCTCTGGAGTTGCAAATAGGAGGGAGAGGCTTGTGCCACATACCTCAATTCATACAGCCGGGTCAGGACAGGATGGATTTTGGCAGGATAGTGATGCTCTCCCACAACAACTACATTGTAAAGCAGAAGGAGTGCCTGTAGCTCACGCTTTTCCAAGCTTTGTGCCCCACACCCTGGTCTACCTCTTTCCTTTCCTGGGGGAACAACACATTCCAGCATTGCTTTTTTTTTCTCCTTGTTTTTTCATAATGGATAAAAAAAATGATGGCAGTCCTTGCAGTGTTGGGGATTGGCTTGCAGACAAAGGGCATGGGTCTAGTGATCCCTTGTATCAGGAAGGTATGTTTCAGTTAGCTA
>JANZLQ010000086.1:15705685-15719114 GCA_026212715.1 Elanus axillaris | reverse complement strand
TCACTCATATTGGGTCGGCTGCATTTCTTCCTCCGCCTTCTCAGGCCCGAACCTATGTCGGGGATTCTCCCCGCATTGCAGTACCAGAATATTACTCCATCAGCCCATAGAGTTTCCTCACTCCACATTAACCATAACAATGGTGTGAGGAGGAGGAAGGCAGAAAATGGGAGGGCGATAACTCAGGGCTATGATCCCTGCAATGGGACTGTGATCCACTGTCCAGAGAGCTCTGGCACCAAGAGCACAGTTAGAAACAATTAAGCTCTTTCTTTAGACTGCCATAATGAAACAAGCTGCAAGAATCAATGCCTACTAAATCTGCCCAAATAGTTTCCGCTGTCCTTCCTCGCTGTTTATCGATTGCTTCGATGCTTCGATGCAGAAGGCAAACCACATTGCAGCAGAAAACCACATTGTTACAGAAATTCCAAAGGGACCAACTCCTTCCCTGTCTGCTTTTGACACTGAGGTGATGGGACTAGGCTTTGTGACAGTCTGTCCTTGCTACCTGTGTCACTTCAATACCAAACAGGATATTGTGTCTATGTTTTTTCAGCATTAAACATAAGAGGCAAAATGTGTTGTCCTGTAAGTCACATCCTTCAAGATCTAAATCCATTTATGGAATTGCTAAGGTTTTTTCTCTTGCTTTTAGTTCCAGAGGAGATTAAAAAATTTACATCTAAACAGAGTGAATTCGAACACTGTAATAGGATGGGACTTAAAATATTGATTTTCTTATTAGTGGAAGGCTACAGCACAAAGCATCCACTGCATGCAGATCAAGGATAGATTGACATCCTCTAGAGCAGCTAACACCCTGGAACATTACAGGATAACTTTTAAAAGTATTCGCTAAGCGAGGAGCATGGAAATTACTTGGGTGAATACAATTAAGCTACCTGAAATGATTGGCAAATGATTGTCTCTTGCAATAGCCATCTTTAAACTAAGAGTGAACTCTGAATTCACTTGGGTGGAAAACAAGTGGAGCAGATTGCCACTAAAGGGAGTATCGCCTTCCCAGCCAGAGGCTGATGGTGATAAAAGGGATGTTTAGACACACAGCTACAAGTCTGCGTTTTTAAATTTTTGCGAGCTGATACAAATCAGAGATCTTTAGGGAAGCATTCTCAAGTACTAGGCAGTTCAATATCAAAGATAGGACAGAATAAAAGTATCTCACAAATCACAATTATGAGGATAGGCTTTCTTCAAGTTTCATTCAAATTTTCAAAGATTCAATATATTCTATATATTAAATATTATTTATTCATTCCTTGTGCCTTCTAATCGAGGGAAAAATTTCTGCATTTCCTAAGCTAATGTGAATAAGGTAGTTTTCTTCAATATCAGAAGCATTTCATAAAATTAATTCTGTATCTCTGAAAAGGTCATTTACTCGGGATGAATGACAGGTGCCATAAACTTACTTGTATGTCACCTGTATGTCAGTTCAGCTCAACTGAACACAAAGCAAGTCAATTCAGCCTGGTCAAGTATAATTACCTGCTGGAGCAGGATAAATTGTTTTGCATCTGCTATTATTAACAATGCCACAGAAGCACTAAATTCGACAGCAATTTTGATTAGCGTGTGGTCATATACAGCTCTTCCCAAGTGCTTCCTTCTCCTGGAGTTTACGACGTGATCATTACAGTATAATAATTTTACTATAACTTGTACTGTGATAGCAATTAACTTCCAATTATGAATGAGAAATTACGAGGCCTGGTGCTAGATTAGCAGGACCAGGTTTTAGTTGGAGGGAAAAAGCCTCAAGGGGATGGAAGCCTACATGTGCTCAAGGGACTTGAATTTGGGGCTCTAGCTCCTCTTTCTTTCTATTGCCTTGATTTTTTTTAATATTTTTTTTTAATGTATGCAGTATACACATATTCTCGGTGAATTGTTTCACCAGCTCTAATCACCCACGGTTACAAAAATGCTCATCTTTCACTGCTACGCCCTAAGTGTCACTTAAAGGACTTAAAAGTTGCACCACATCAATTTATAGATCAAATATATGTCTTTGCTTTTAAAATGAGTTTTTGTTGTTTGTCATTCTTTCATTAAACAATTTAATAGAAAATTACATATACTTCCCAATAAATAGATGTGCTAGGATCTGATTAACATTATTGTAGATTTGTTTTTTCTCCCCACTTTCTGGTATCATATAGTTTGGGGAATACTGGATATTTTAACCCAGATGGTTTTTAATCTGGTCCATAAAATGAGAACAACAAATGCTTGTAAATGGGATACACATTCAATATAAAAGTCAATTTGTTACATATTTATGTACTTATATGATGTTTATAAAACTCTGAGACAAAAGAGAAAGACTATAGAGTATAAAATGATTGATGGCAACCAGCCAAAGACTTCAGACAAATTAGGCTAATATTTTCCAATATGTACACAATGGTTAATCACAAAGTTAGGAATATGTGAAGTAACTGATCATTGCAGGAGAATTTAGAGCACCTCTGTACAGGTAAAGTGCCTACCAGCCTGCAGCATAATTGTGTGGTTTCACAGTAATGCTTATGTCAGTTTTATTTTTGTATGTGATGGCAGAAGTGTTCTGGTTTAATAAAATGAATATTAAATTATGATTCAATAAGAAGAAAAACAAACAAAAAGATAAATCACAAAGACAGAAACATTACATGACTCAGTTTGCCAATTATGAAGGCTGGCCTTGTTGGACTTATCGGTAAACCACCCAGCAAGCAAATTTGACAGCGTGTATCAGACTACAATTTCCCTGACACCTTTTCAGAGCATCAGAAACTACCAGGATTTCCAAGGAATTCTCTAATCATATAACTTTCCTGGATGTTATTCAGCATAAGGCATGTTTAAAGAACAAAGAATATAATTCTATACAATGCAGAATGCAATTTGTCTTATTTTGTAAGGTTCCTGCTGAAGTGCTGGCTCTCGAGGTAGCGTAGTCAAAATCAATTCGCACCTCCATTCATCGTGCCTCGGGAATGAATGGATGCAGTCTTTGTGTCACATCCATAAGAGCTGCTTCCATTATTCTCCAATCCCCCCAAAACAAGTATAATTCAATTGATTTTCTCTATGCCTCCAAGAAGGTTACAAAGGACAAAGCTGGGCAAAATGAAAGAGAGCACAACCCTCCTGGTAGAGCTCTGAAAGCACTAGGAACGTGGAGAAGCTTGAGTAGAGGATACTCATACGCCAGGGTCCCTGGAGGCTGGGCGCCATAAAGATCTGTCTTCCTAAAATTCTGGCAACAGTAATGCCAAAGGAATGTGCTTTTAATTTGGCAGTCTTTGCCCAGTTATGACAATGGTGATTCCTGGTACTTATTTATTTTTATCATTTAATTGACACAATGCATATTGGACTTCTTCAGGAACCCATTTCTTATCTTACTCACCATTAGATACTCCTAAACTACAAAGTGCTCTTGCATGACCCCAAGATCCTTCTATTTTTACCTTCTTTACTGGAAACAACAAATATTTTCTTTAATATAATTTTACCATCAGAACAAAAGGGTTCACCTGAAAATTTCAAGCTATGGGGAAAACACCACTTTTGATTATTTTCATTTTTCTGTCAAGACAATCTAAATGAAACAGTAGCATTTTCAGGTCCAGGTTTTGAAAAGAAGCATTTTAAATTTAATACTACTGCTCCTTGGGGGAAAAAAACCCAAACAAAACACATCCTGCTCTTCTGAATCATGTTGTTTAGAACTCACCATTTATTGTGCGTGGGACAAAACACCAGTATTCTTTTTATTTATGTGACAACCTGTCATCAGAATATGAATATATCCACATGGACCTAATCGACTGTATGTATAAGGACTAAATGTTCCCAAATATTCTGCTTATTCAGTCACAATATAAGAATAGAAAAGAGTCACCACCTTTCTTTCTCTATGTAAGCTGTTATAAAATTTCTAAAGCTTTTTAGATAAATAAAGCATTTCATACATATAGTGAGCAACAGGAGGCAGAAAGACCAGTGACGTGGGAATGTACAGACTGAATAATTTCGTCACAAAACCAGTTTGAACTTCATGAACCATTTCTGCAATAGATCCTTTTAGCTGTTCAGTACCATGATCTACAAGGCTTAAGGGATTTCACCTGCAACATCTATAGGTAGACTTACTTACTCGCGTATGTATTTTCAGCCTTGAACTCAGTTAAAAAAGCTCAAAAAATTCAGATCACATCAGTTTAGGTCTTATCACACCAGCTGAAGACAATAGTGGCCTCCAATCTAGCTTCTTCCTTCCTTTAAAAGAAGCTTTATGCTGTGGCCACCGTTTTGGTCTGGTAAGCACCTATGGATTTATTCTAGTCTTTTCAAGCTTTGTGACCAAGATCAGAAACCATGATATTTCTCAGCTTGCAATGTTGGGTTTTATTCTTCCCTTCTGTAAATGTAATTCAAGCAGGAATGAAATGCCTTAGAAGTTAATTGCTAAGGAAAAAAACCACCATAGCTCATCAGGCACGTTGGCTGATATTTGTCTGACATTTCATTCTTAACTCCCTCCCTTGTTTTCCCTTTTTGGAATCGGCACCCTTCACCATCTCAAACTAAACTAGACCTGATGATCTCCTAGTCTGACACTGAACTGGAGCACAAATGGCTCTGTCCTGCTGAGAAAAAGATCCTAAAAAACATATGGGGGATGAACTGGGTGTTGGAAGCCAAAACTTGGCCTCTTCATTTTCCATATTGGTATTCAAACTTTTCCTAATCTATATTTCTGCAAATATTTTTTCCCCAACAGAAACTCCAGCTTGGCGGTGTGTGTGAAAAGATGATATAACATTTCACAGGTGTTAGTGAAATAATTTTACAGATGATATTGGAAAGAAACCAAATATTTCTTAGATGTTTTGAAGAGTTCCTACCTCCATATTTTTCCAGCAGTTGTAGAGCTCTTATTATTTCTGTATCACCCATCTGGATTTTAAGAAGAATGAGTTAAACATTTTATAATATTTTAAAGAAAAATGTAAATGATAGCCTGAGCTCTCCTATGAAAGAGCACTAGTAACAAGTCAGAGGCACTGTCATCCAAACCGTGCAGAGGGGCAGAGAGAGGTCTTACCACAGGGACCCTACCTACAGATTCCCCAAACAGCTTGCACTCTTCAGACAACTAACATGCAATGAGATGAGGGCTAAGTTCACAATTACCTACATATTTGATATTGAGTCATAATTAGCTGCAATATATATACTTCACTTTAAAACAGCTATGAATAGATAGACTAAATGCCAGGGACTGCCATCTGCTCCCTAAGCCATAATTAACTGCCTGATTACGAAATACATATATATTTATCTAATTAGTTTTAATAGTGCTGCTTTTGCTGGCACTGTACCAAAAATAAGGTGAAGAAGCTGGTCCTACTGCTTGATGGAGAGAGGCTGGAGACGTGAACAGCTTTCATGGGGAGCTGCTCTAGAGGCCAGCATGGCCCTGATGAGGTTGCAAGAAGGGTGTGAAGGGGCACCCAAAACAGGGAGCTGCTGCCCACCAGAAGGTTTTGCAACACAACACCTGGGGCATTGCTAAACCAGCCCCTCTCTGCCTGTCCCAGCATGGGGCATGATGCTAGCTTGTCTTGGACCTCAGACAAAACTCGTGGTACTGTGGGTGATGATTAAATGGTAAGAAACGAGGACAATGGGTGCACAGCAGGCACAGCTGTGCCCCACCATGCATGGACACTAATGCTGCTTCTTGAAATAATTTGAGATTACTGATTATATAATTCTATTGGCAACATAGTCCAGAAAGACTTTCTATGGAGACTGGGATACATAGCTATTTTATTGAGAAAAAAATATCTCTTTAATATATGTTTTTTCCCAGTTCTCTCTGCAGTATAATCGGTGTTGCAAGTGCTATTAATTTCAGGGTGAGTAGCATTAATGCTTTGCCAGAGGACAGATTTTGTCATAAATTCCACATTTTGATTGCAACTCAGACACTTCCTGCAGGATAAATACATTTAGGGCCAGATTTTAAAAGTATGTCAGATGCAAAAGGGTACTTTTGACATCGGTTTCCAGGAAAGCCGGGAGTCCAAATGCATCAAAATGCAGTTGTTCAGCCCAACCCCACTGAATCACTTGCTGAGTTTCCAATGGCTACAGGCTAGCTGAATTTCAACTTTAGTTTAGGAAGCACTGTCATTATGGTAAGCATGGGACTTCTCATGGCAGTCTACCCACAAAAAGTCTCCACTGAAGGAATAGAAGAGATGGCCTGCAGCTTCCTTGTCCCTCTTTACACACTTTGTAAAGATTTTGCAGGATCCTATCTGTCAGGTACTCTCCTGCATACCAACAGCACACATTATTTATACCTCTCCTGCATGTTTGGTATCTCTCTATTTTAAAGCCTGTGCTTCCTTCCTGGAAGCAGTGAGGTCCATCCACGAGTTAGGAAATTAACGTGAAGCCCCTTAAGATGCAATGCTGGGGCTCTGGGCTTCTCTGTGCTTATCTTGAACCAGACCTTTGGTAACTGCAGTTTATTCCTACCAGGGAATACCCACATGTTCTATCAAGCTGCCACAGCAGCATGCAGACTTCCCATAGCCCTCCCTGACCATGGTGTGGGATCCCTGCCCAGCTCTGCTTCTCCCTCAGGGATTACAGCTGCTCCCTTTGCACCACCACGCCGATGTCATCAGGACCCATCACCTGCTCCCGTGTCATTTATATGAGAGAAGAGTCCATCATCCCAGGCAATGATTTCACCAAATCCATCAACAAAACCTGGTAAATGAAGTGTGACAGAGTCATTCTCACTTAATGCCCGCGGTGGTGCTAGATGACAGCAGTGACACTGATGTGACTATCCCACAGCAGAGCAGGTACATTAATTTAGTGACACATATGCTTGTCTCTATTTTTCAGCTTTCCCCCTTTACGCCACCCCCCAGGGATAACTAGCTGTGGATGCCATTTCTTCCAGCCGGCAGGGTTAAAAAAAAAGAAAATCCTCAGAAAACCCTTATTTCAGCAGATGGGCTGAAATCCCCTGAGCCCCAGAGACCCTGCATAGCCATGTCTTTGCATTTTGTTGAAGGTGGAAAAACTCTGATTGTAGTTACCTTGCTTTTCTGGGGAGCTGAAGGCCCCTTGCAAGTCTGGATGAAATATTACTGCTCCGGTACTGTGATTATATGCTGTACAAAGCTGGCTATATTGCAAATGACAAGTGGGAAGAGACGGAGATCACAGCTCTTTTCTGGAGGAGATGAGGGAATGTAATTTTTCAAATAGAACCAATAAAATTAGACAGCCCTCTTTAAAGCCTTTTCTTGAATGCTGCTCACAGTCTCTCTCGCTACAAGACAACAACTGCTTGAATAACAGAATACAAATATCTGTTGTTCCAGTAAATAACCTGGGACAAGCTTAATTCTCACCTCTCCTGCAGAACCCACCAGAAGCAAGCTGAGCAAAATGGTTTTATCCCATAAGATTAAGACATGTAGAAAGCTAAACAAATTTAATTACAGAAAAACTGTGCCATCACCCGGGCCTGTGTCTTTGCTGAGAAATACGCAGAGCCCTGTTCCTTTGTCTGCAAGCATCCTGCTCCCCATTCTTATCTTTATTCATGAAATTAGGATCCCATTCTGTAAAACCATTAGCTAAAGCAACTTTACTGCTCTAATAGCTGTGCTTCTGTGAGCCCTTACATCTGACTCCTGATGGCCTCTCTCCAGAAAAGCACTTAAGTATATCTGTCTGTAGTCAAGGAACTTCCTCTTTGTGGCTTCACGGGAGCTTCTCCCACACTGGGTTTCATAAGTGCACTGTCGAATCAGGGCCTTCCAAGTACCTGTCCAATTAACAGCACCGGGCTCCTTAATTATAAGGAAAACCACGCACATATTTGTTCCATTTTTTGGAGCAATCTTGCATGTTCTGTGAAAATAATTATTACTATTTTCTTAAAAAAATATATAAAAATACATAAATTATTAAAACCATCCCCCCTTTTCAGAAACATTTTTCTGGCCCCATGACATCAGAGTTGTCTGTTAATCAGGATCAGGGATACCGAGGTCTCACCCCGCTCTTGGTATTAGAGAGGTATGTTCAAGTGACAGGACGACTCTTCACAATCATCTTGGATAATAAAATTGAAGGAAACACCTCAGATGGAAAAAGAAGGACCACTATCCCTCTGCTCATTTATATTTTATCATAGATTTCAATTATGCTGGCCACCAGAGTGTGCAGAATTCACACATTTCTTGCTGCTGCCTCTATAAACAAGCAGACCCAAAGCTGTGTGTTCCCATGATCCCAACACCCAAGCTTTCACAGCTATGCAAAATGCTTGGGCTTCCTCTGCATGCCCTGGTGTTGAATTGCATTGCTTACCTCTACTAGATGGGATGGAGTCCTCTCCTCTGCCTCTGCCATTTGCCACGTGACCTGTGAACAACCATCGGCCTTATGAAGCCATGTTATCTTTAGCAAGGCCAGAAATTTCCCAGAGTGCAGATCAATATTGAGCTATTTGCCTCTTTCAAAGAAGATCTGAGCATACATTTCCCTAGGGAGAACAACCAATCCTCCATTTCTATGTGTATCTCAAATGCCCAGCTTCCTCCCAGACTTGAGATTTTTTACTGTTATCCATCTTTAAGTTTCATTTTCACATTCTCCAGGCTTGTCTAAATGGAAAAGCCCAGAGAGTATAGAAGCACTGACATTTAGATGACCAGAGTAAAGACAAGTTAATCATACATTAATTACAACAAACTATGAGCTTTGCCACACTCAGAAAGAGCCCGCTGTGAAGGCAAGAGTAAATGCCTTTTCCCCCCTTGCTTGCTGAAGTGCCACTGCACTGAATAAATGTCATCCAGCTCCCCCGCTGCAGACCAGCCCTGCAGTGATTTTCAATTGGCTTTTTGTTGCCTCCTTAATCCAGAAGCTGGCTTCTTGACAGTGGGCAATGAACACCTAAGTGCTCTGAGAGAGCTCTCTTAGCAAGGGTCTTTCCTTAGTCAAAAACTGGGTGACAGCGTGATGCCTTTACCTGTCAGCATCCCTGACACTAACCACTTTTCTCATTGATCAAGCACTTCTCAGCAAGATTTGACCAGGGGCCAAGCAGCTCTGATCTATGTATGGAGGGCATTGCAATAAGTTTAGTGAAAAGTACTCAACTCTAAGTTTCTCAGGAGTTGTGGAATAAGTTTGGTGCAATATTTTATCCCCCAAACCTATTAATGACCCACAGTTAAAGCTGAGACATTCTCTGGAGCAAGACCACTGAACCAAGGCAAATTCAGTCACTTGAAGCTGTGCAGACATGAGGGCTATGGACAGCAGACTTGCTGGGAAGCTGTGGTTATTCCTAAAACTCTGGGATAAAGGCTAAAACTAGGAATGACAGACTAAAATTTGTTGCCCTTCCTACACAGTCACAAACAGCTCTCGCTTGCACAAGGCAAAGACTGGGTGAGTACAGCAGCCTCGGTGCTATTAAAGCTCAGCACCACACAGATTTCTTTTAGGCCCTTGTAAAGTGGCTCAAGGCTTGGTAGGAGGAAAGGGAAAGTATATTTGATGGCTGGGGCAGAGAGGCTGGTGGGAAGCCATGTGCCCTACTGCTGAGCAATTCCATCAGTACTGCCGCTGCAATAAAATTGGTAGCACAGTAGTAAGAATTAGCTGAAATTTGTGTCTGTAGCAAGTGAAAAGCTTTCCATGAAGAAGAAGATTGGGTCCAATGTAAAGGGAGAACCTATTTTGCAGAATTGCAGCTCTTAGCTTTTCTTCCGTCTTCAATTAGTCTCCCTCTGTGCTGCTCTGAGTGTATGGCTCCATACTCAGCTATTATTAATTCTGTAAAGCTGTCAGGAAACCATTCACATGGGAAATGGTGAAAGCACATAAGCACATCATCATCATCTAAATTTAGGAACTTGAGACCAAAACAAAACCAAACCCAAACCCATGTGTCCAAATAAAAGCGTCAGAAAAAAAATCCTGACAAACCTGCAAAGTCCTCACTGTAACCATGTTCACACATATCAAAACAAGAGCTAGTTTACTGAAAAGTTTGGATTTTGTATTTTCATTATCCCATAAAAGATGAAAAACCAGACCATGGAGTCTCAGCACTAGGTGAGTGACAGCCTGGAAGAAGTCACCTTCAATTCACAAGGTCAATTACCTTCCTTCTCCAAAGGAAGAGAAAGTCTTGACATCTTTTGAAGGAGGGAGTATGCTGCAGGTACAACCTTCCTATTTATAGCAGAGCAGGCCAAGGCAGATATATATGCCTTTGGTCCCCTGATGTTTTTCTGCATAACAATGGCAATTAAGGGTTTTTACACAGACAGCCTTTTATGAGTTTCATCTGCAGCTGAAGGACTTTACTAATTCAATCAAAAAGCCCCATAGATCCATGCTAGTTTGCACATTGAGTTTCTATCAAGTGAGAACACACTCCTTTGAGAAATGAAGTTATTGCAGCTATCCAACCAATAGAAAGGATATCAGCTCTCAAACGACCTCAATTTGATATTTATGCTTGGACCATGGCAACTTGCTTATCCTAAATTCTGGTTTAATGAAAACTGCTAATAACTCCCCAGATACAGCTGACAAAGTGACAAGCAACATCCCTCTCCACAACATTAACAAAGAATTTTGCTAAGCTGGGAACATCAAGGGAGGGCTTTTAATACAAGTATTTGAACAGCATTAAAGGCCAAGGTCTTTCTCAAACATCTTCACCAAGTCAGGAGGTACAGGATTCATAACCTTCCTGCTCAAAGAGGGTGTCTGTGTGTCACACAGGCAAGTTGTATATTTTGAAAGTGAGCGTCCCTTTTGTTCTTAGATAATGAAATTTGTTTCTTTAGACAAGTTATTATTAAAACAAGTTCTCCATAGAATTTGAACAGGACTGGAGACAATTTCAGGAAAAGCACAGCATTCGTGTTGGGTGTAGAAAGGGCACAGCATATAAAGCAGCCATCTGTAGTACTTTATCTCCTCATCAAATCTATAAACTGAGGGACTGTATTTTAGAAAAGAATTGTTTGAGAAAGGGTAACACCTCAGGAAACTCAGCTGTGCTACTCATAAAGATCCAGGTTTTTTTTTCCAGAGTGGATTTTGTGCAGAAATCCTGTTGTTTTGCACAAGAAAGGTCACATTGCTAGAAACATACAAAAATCTCCTAACAATACCCAAGTGTTTAGTCTTTGAAATAGTAAAACAGGAGAGATTCCTAGTTCCTGCTGGTCGTTTGTCTTCACTGTCCCAAAATTCACCTGACCTGAGCTCACAGCTATGTAGGAACGCTGCTGAAACTTCCTGTAAGGGCAGCCACAGGATTCAATGCACTGTAAGACAGTGCTGGGGCCTTATTGTCCTTCCCAACACAGATAACCTGATGGTCTCCAGATCTAGTGGGAAGTTTCCCAGTCACATGGGTTTCTTCTCTGAAAAAGTGCACTCAACATAAATAACCTCTGGGAAATAATTGTGGAATTTATTCCATTGGAGTCACTTTAATCTTAATATCAAAACAACCTGATGGAATAAAAAAGCTACGATAAATTGAAAACACGGTGGTTTTTGCCTTTGCAAAACCTCATCATTTTCATCTTTGTTTGCCTTACTTCAGGGCAAAACACAAGGTCAGTTTCTATGAATTTCTTCAAGGAGAGAAACTCTTTTCTCAGCCCTCTCTTAATGCCATCACATTCCCAAAGCTACAGGTTAAATGAAGTTCAGCTACCTATGTAATCAGAAGGTATAACTTACAGAAGACATGACTACTCCACACTACATCCATAAATGCAGAAGCTGATTTCTCTCTGCCACCAAGACAAATGACATTTTGCATCTCTTCTTGCCCATGAAATAGATATGTTCTCTCAGCCCCACAGAGGTGGCAGCCAGTTTTCCTCCCAAACCTCATGCAAAGGTGGAGGCATCATCCCTTTGGGTCTGGAGAGGTATGACTCCAAAATGCCCCTTGCCAGCATGCACCAGCTGTCACTGTAGCCCATGTTTCCTGGTTCAGCCCTAACAACAACTTGTCTAAGGCAACTACACAAGCCACTTTCTCACAATGCAAAAATACTTCCCATGATATATGTAGAAAGTTGAAGAGTCAAAAGCACAAAAGAGATGAGACTCAAACTGAACATGACACAACTTCCAGTCCAGAAAGACCTGGCTTGCCCGGAGCATGGAGAATGCACACCAGTACACACGCCTTGCTTCTCCTGCTGCCTCTGAGCATAGATTCAGGTGTGGAAAAATGTGGAAAAAAGAAAAAGGTGAGGAAAAGTGGTTATTTTGGGAAACACAGCTTGCATTTTGCCTAGGGTCCTCCAGCAGCGTGTGCTGTTCACAGGGAGCAGCTTTGCCAGGAGAGAGCCGAGCTAGATCCTACAGGCTGCTTTTATTTCTAAAGCATCCCTCATCCATCAGGACAGCTGAACCGTTAATTTTTCTGTGTGAACCATTTCCAAGTGCATGCACATGATGCTGCCTTGCAGTCAGAGGTGAGTAGCTGCACGCCATTTCCTACTGTCCCGCAGAGGGCAAAGGCTGGAATGGGCAAAGAGAGTACCCAGTGCAGCCAATGCAGGCAAGAGACACTGAGCCCAGCTGGTGAATGGCTCCCAATCGCCCCAAGGCTGGACTGCTTGAAACCTCAGTTGTGGAGGATGACATCTTTAACTACTTCCAAAAGGAAAGACCCAACTCAGCACAGAAATCCAACATACAGTATCTGGGCTTCATCCAGTCGTGAAAGATGAGTCCAACCAGCCTGTGCATTTCTGCCCTTGCAATATTCAGCCAATTTGCTCACAGCTGGAATTGAATCCTTATCCACGTAAGGCATTTTTGGGTCCTTTCTCGCCTTTGAGAAAGGACCATCTCACTGTGCCTCTGCGGTTGGAGAGTGCTGGTGGAAGCAGGCACATCTTTCTGCTCTCCTCTGGCTTGCAGATCAAGGGACTGACCCTCAGACAGAGGTATTGCAGTCTGCGGCTGGCAGAACTGGAGGCAAAAGCAGCCTTTCACTTGTAAAATTAGATCTGCCTGCAACGCTATCAAACATTACAGCTCCTGAAAACAGGATGGAGGTGTGGTAACATACCTCCTCTACACATGCACAGACCCTATGTGTTGGTTTTCACATAGAAATGGCAAACACAGGACAGATTTGTTAATTCCCATTCTTTTAAGCCATCCTGAAGGCCAGAATGAAGCCCTACCCTTCCTTTAAAGAAAAACATACCATCTCCACAAGCACTCGCACCATTGTGATGGGTTGACCATGGCTGGACGCCAGGTGCCCACCAAGTCGTTCTATCACTCCCCCCCCCTCTTCGCTAGA
>JANZLQ010000086.1:15674933-15686921 GCA_026212715.1 Elanus axillaris | reverse complement strand
GGAATGTGTAGGTGTTTATTGGGCAACTGGAGCAGACCACAGTGCTCTGGGGAACCATAGAGATATTGGATCACATCTAGGAAAGAAGTGAAAACACTTAAAAAGGGAGGGCAAGCAGGAGAAGGGATTTCTCCCTGAACATACAGTGAGAGAAGGAACTGAGACAGACAGCCAATAGGATGCACACTTCTTTAATGATTTTTTTTTGTTGTTGTTGTGTTTGTTTGTATGACAGCTCTGAAATAGGATAAAATACAGAGAAGGGCAATGCTACTTAATGTGAACGAGAAAAGGGAACTGTTCAGCTTTTTCATTTAAATGCATGAAAATCTCTGTAAGGTCTGTGTGGGGGGCATGAATTTAAAAAAAATTATGCTGAAGTAAACGATGTATCCAGTGAGAGAATTGACTCAGTCTGAAGGCTCATAAACACTGCTGAAATTAGGAACTGTGCTAATAGTTCCAGGCTGTGTTTCTGAAACGCAGAAAGAGTGGGGCATTTACTCAACAAATAGCAAGATAGAATCTAATGTCAGAAAGCCTGCTGTAACTCTTCAGAAGTGTACCACTGTGGTCACAGAGACCTGGCTGCAGGGATGGGATGGATGCCACTTATGTGGTACGGACCTGCCCATTCACAGGGAGCTCCTGAACCCACCGAGGTGGGTGTCCATGGGTGCTCACATGCCACACTGCCTCAGTAAGAGGCACTGCACATGCCCTGCTGATCCTCTCTACTTCCTTCCTCCCACTCTTTTTCCCCAGGACCAGCACTGCTCTGCAAGGGAAGGATGCAGCCCTGTGTCTTGGCCTCAAGGGAAGGAGGAGAAGAATGGAAAAACCAATAGATTCAGGCCCAGACATACCCATAGAGGGGACAGGCAACACAGAGTGAAGGGACTTGCAGGTTTGGTGGTGGGAGCAAAAAGCACGTGCTTTACTTCCTGCTTAGTGGTGACACAAAAAATCTCAATCTGTCACACACCGCCGGGGATGGCTGCCACCTGCGTTCTGGCTGCCTTCCTCCATGCTTCATCGAACAGGGGCCATCTGTGTGCTAAGGCGACCTTTGAGGGTGACAAATAGGAAGAAAACACTTGAGAGACACTGGCCTGCTGCTCAAGACCAGAAGGTATTGGTGGTGCCTTACCAGTGGGAGATCTTGCTGGCTTTATATCGTCTTTCCCAGATGTCCGAACCCGAACAGGTTCTGTTTTAGCATCTGAGGGAAGATCACCATATCTCACAAAGCACAGGCTGGCCTGGAAACTACAGAAATTAAAATCACACCATTATGAATAATAACTGAGGACTCCAGATCAAGTCCCTTACCCCCACACCTCCAAAACCCAAAGTCAGATGGAACCAATTAATGTAAAGAACCACATATGGTCACTAATAATGCATACATTTCAGTTGTCCTGTGCAAGCCAAAGCACTTCTGCCACATCATCAAATACATTATATCTATGCAGTCTTTATTCAGTAACAATTTATTTATATACAGTTATGGTGCACCCTGAAACACATTGCTTACTAATTAACTTATAGCCACCTGGAATGGTAATTAGCACAACAAAATCTGGAGCAAATCCGTAAAACTGATCATGAGATGTACATACTTGAATCACTGAAAATAGTCAGCCTCAGTGTAAGGGGAAAACATGCATTTCGAGCACCAAGAGGCTGTCCGGTGCTAATGACAGGTCTGAAAAAATCAGACTCTGGGAGGTGTGGGCTTGAGGTCCCTGGCCTTCAAGTCTGCTCAGTGGCAGCATGAGGATGTGCCTTTCCATATCATATTAAAGAGTTGGAACCAGACCAAGTGCTGGAAAAGTCTTTTATCCCATGGAAGCATCACTGCCCAGCGCTGTCCCTCAGACAAAGGTAACCTGCCAACAGATCATGGGCTGGAGGTTTTGTGATGGAGAACTACAGATCTGCGTGGGACCATTGTATGGGAACCAAAGCTAAATTTGGGCAAAAGACTTCATACTCTGTGTGCATACACAAGAGGACGGCTAAGTTGATACAAAGCCTTCTGATAAGGCAACTGCTGTGTTTGAGGGTCCCAGTATTTTAATACTTACCACCTTGCCTCTTTTGCTACCATGAAGAATTACAATGGGCATTGCTTGTGCAACTCCAAGCTGTGCATTTGCTGCTGATCAGTGAATTTAATCCTGCTGGAAATGGAGAGGTGGGCTACAAAAGAGGAACTGTTTCCCATCTGTGTTTAAGCTCCTTTGTGCCTGCTAAAGGGCTTTGCCTAAAATCAGTGACAACCTGCCTGCTCCCACGCCTAATCACCATAAATATGTGAAAACAGAACCCAACATAGTAATTATCCCCTCATTATGCCAGTGTGCTTCTGATAGCATAATCATGATCAAAAGACACGTGATTCTCCTCTTACCATTTTGTTTGCAAATTTAGCCTCTTTGTCTGCTAATAAGGATTTTTTAAAAAAAGAAACAACAATAAAAACTACTTTCTGAAGCCTGTGCCTGTCCGTCCATTCAGCAGTCAAATGGACAGCAGACAAAATGTCCCCTGACCTGAAGAATCAGACACTGAAGTAGCAAATAGCAGCAAAAATAACAGGTATGTGAAAACACTGGAGAGAAGGGCAAATGAAAAGCATCTAAAGCTGCGTTTGAAAGAGAAATTGGTGCCCATGAGAGGTGGCTCAGAGTTTGCACATCATTGAGGGGCAATTTTGATTAGGATTAGTTAACCAGCAATTTCCTTCCTCATTGGCTTCTAACCATTTATTGTTTATAGTGCAGCCTAGGAAGCTCTGCAATAGACACTAAAGTATTTAGGAGAGGCAGCAGGAGTCACTCCAAGGGAAGAAGTTAAAGCTCAGCACGTGCCCTTCAGGGGGAAATCATAAAGCATCCCTGGAAATGTCTAGGTGAGCCCTGAGCTGTAAGAGAGGAAACAAGAGGGCACCTTTCCTTCTCCCTATGGAGGAGGCTGCCAACCACCAGCCTTGATCTGTGCATTATATGCCATGTAAATGTACCCATTCCTGTTAATCTTGTGGTAAATTCGATCCAAAATTCTGTCTGTGCCTGCACAGCCTTTATATTCACTCCTGTCTCTCCTCTTCTCCCCATCTTTAAGGATTGTGTGCCCTTGGCAGTCTCTTCTTCCTTTCACTACCTATCTAAAATGTTCACATTCTTCCCCATAACTGTGCTGCCACCATCTTCTCACCCATCATCTCCAGCTATCCAGTCATTATATATTTTTTCAGAAATAAAATAAATAAAATTAAAGACTTTAATAAAACTGATGGTCCTGAGAAAATATTTGCTTTGGATATTGCACAGAGAATTTCAGAAACTGGGATCACTCAGTTTTACAAACTGGGGAACTGTTTTACCTACTACCTTTCTTGCAGAACTGATCAGGAAATGCTAGTTTGAACTCTGAACTAGTGAGTATTCCAGGACTAGTGAGTACTGGCAGCTGTGTCTGAGATTTTTAAAATGACAAAAAGATACTTGTAATTTGTCTCCAACTGATTTAGTAAGGCAGCACTGGATTTAGGAATGAGCCCAGATTAATTTGTGCATTATGTCATTTTACAGCATAACAATGCCAGTGGCTGACTATCACCTTCAAGGGACTGAGTCTTGTCTTCTGTACAAGAGAGCAATGATGTTGTGGCTGTCCTGGTTTAACCCCAGCTGGCAACTAAGGACCACGCAGATGCTTGCTCACTCACCCCTGTTGGGATGGGGGAGAGAACTGGAAATGTAAAAGTGAGAAAACTCATGGGTTCAGATAAGAATAGTTTAATAGGGAAAGCAAAAGCCCTGTGCACAAGCAAAGCAAAACAAGGAATTAATTCACCACTTCCCATCAGCAGGTGGGTGTTGAGCTATCTCCAGGAAAGCAGGGCTCCATCATGTGTAACGGTTACTTGGGAAGACAAAATGCCATCACTCCGAACATTCCCCCTTCCTCCTTCTTCCCCCAGTTTCATATTGCTGAGCATGACATCATATGGTGTGGAGTATCCCTTGGGTCAGTCGGGGTCAGCTGTCCCAGCTGTGTCCCCTCCCACCTTCTTGTGCCCCCCCCAGCCTCCTCGCTGGTGGGGTGGGGTGAGCAGCAGAAAAGGCCTTGACTCTGTGTGAGCACTGCTTAGCAGTAAGGACAACATCTCGGCATTATCAACAGTTTCCAGCACAAATCCAAAACACAGCCCCATACTAGCTGCTATGAAGAAAATTAACTCTATCCCAGCCAAAACCAGCACACTAGTGGGGGTGAGAAGAGCCATCCATCCATTTGCCAGTGGTTGGAGAACTGGCCACCTCTCATGCAGAGTGAAGATGAATAGCCACAGTGGTTTAACATCATTGCTATTAAAGCTCCTCATTCCTCTGGCAAATTGAGTTGACTTTCAGGACAATTAAACTATTTGTGCCTCCATCTAGTCTGTTTGGTGCTGTTAAATTCCAGTGCTAAATGAGTCTTATTTGAAACAGCAGCACTCGTAATGGGTAGTGCAGCTCCTTGTAATGAAATCCTCTCATCTCATCTGATGAGTTAACAGTGAGCTTTCAGGGAAGTCCAGCTCTGCTTCTCTCCCACAAAAAGTCCTGGTATGGTCAGCAATTCCTCCAGATTAGTTTGAGAAAACTGAACAACACCATCCACATACACAGACCTCTACAAACATTTCTGCATGCCACTCCAAGTGCTAAGGGTGTTTCTTCCACCTTGCCTTTTCTCACTGAAATTCAGAAGCGTGCATCTTTCTTAAAAAAAATCAAACCAATCTCATACAGAGGAAGCTGACCAAAACTGGGCATGTCACTATACATGCATTTTCCCAAAGGGGAGGATGTGAAAGCAAACAAAACATGGCAGATGTTAGTCATGGTGTTTAATGTGCTTCTGGAAGGTACTCAGATCCTATAGCAATGAGAGCTCAGAAGTCTATAGTGCAGAAGCCAGGCACTTCAAGATGAGCTTTTCACATTCCCCTGTTTTGAAACACTTCAAGATGATGTGGCATGGAATAATTCAGGCAAGAATAGATTTTTTACTAAGTAAGACAGAATGATGAAACTTTACAGTTTGTGATATACAGCTAAATTACACAACCTGAAAAGGCAATATCTCATCTGAAACACTGAGTACCAAAATCATTTGACTTTTCCATCAAAATGTGGAGAAGATGAAGAACATTACAGCAAAATTTCTTCAGATTGAAATACAGGCTGTCCTGCATATACAAAGCTTCGGAAATTACAAGTTATCTTCATCTTTTCCAATAATTTTGGATTAATTAAGTAACTACCTCAGCTTGTTTTTAAACTGCAGTGACAGATATGTTTAAATTCTCAGATATATTAAAAAATATCCTAAGTGAATGAAAAGGAAAAAAAAAAAACCAGCTCACAGTTTGTGCATGTTGCATTATATCATCATTTGACTTTAGGATGTTGGAGTTTGCTTTATCAGGATTTGACACTATCTACTTGACTAAGCAGTAGCTCAAACACACAAAAAATGTAATAAAAATACTGAAAATGTCACGTCTGTGAGCTTCAAAGCAGCACAGGACTTGGCTAATTTAACACTGTTTTTACTCTTAAAGGAACTGCTTACCCATTGATTCATCTTCTGTTCACCCAGGATCATTCTGTCACTATTGCTCAGAGCTGTCATGCCTTTCTCTCTGTGCAGTAAAATTAAAAAAAAATCAGAGATATAATAAAAAGTTTCATGGCCTCTGCTTAAGGCTTCGGAACTACCTTGTGGGTTTTGTAGAAGGGCTCATTAAAAATGCATTATGCTAGTGAGGGAGCAATAGCCTGCCTGCACAGAACAGGTTTGCAAAGGTGTGGGGCAGTTAAATGAGAGAAAAATTCTCTCCTAGGGAAAGCAGTGGCAGAGACTGCTTTATACGACTTGACTCATGGCTTTGATTCAAGCATGATGTCACAAACTATATACATCTGTTTGCTCTTCCCAGCCAGGGTTGTTATGTCCCCAGGGAGAGAAATCGCCCCCTGGGAGGTGGGCAGCAGTTGCCTGGTGCCTCTTACGCAGCACCCTGCTAGTAAATAAACAGACCAACGACCTCCCTGGGAAATGTGGAACCATATCTAATCCGTGATGGGAATATCCTGAAACTGCGCCAGGGACAGTGGGTGACACAACTGGAGCAAGTGTCCCCAGGGCTCGCCAAGAGCTTTCCTGCAAGAAGCCCCCATATTCTGTGAACTAATGATGTGAGCTGTGGGAAAATTTTCCCTAAGGAGAGACCCCACATCACCCTGAGATCCTGCTCCCATTGTAGCAACATACACCACATCAGAGTGTAATTCGAGAATAGATACAATTCAGTGTCAGCAGCTGCTGATGTGAAAAAAAATCCAAAACAACAACCCAACACGTGATGAAACAAGTTGCCAAACCCCAGGATGTTGTTTAGATACAATAAGATTTTAAAAAATTTGCTCATTAGGCATCTTCTTTTACTGGAGCCTTTAGATTTCTAATGTTCCAGCTTCTCTCTGGAAGTAGGGAGGCAAGAAAACTTGCCCTTTTTTCCTTTCTCTTTCTTTTACTGAAGGAAGGGTGCCTTTTCTCCAAGACATACTGCATAAGATACTTTGGAAATCAGCAAACAGATTTGCAGGAGCATTCAGGTTCCTTCTTCATGTTGAATTTAGGATTACAGGGACCCATGTATAATTTCATTTAAAAATTAAAGGCAGTGGAAATAAGCAGTCAAAATTAGCATGCAAAGTGGAAGCTGTATTTTTTCATGGGCGACTATTAATGCTACACAAAATAAGTACTCCTCTTCAAGAAACAGTTCTTCCTTTTAACCAAAGACATTGTTAAAACAAGAAACTCTTTGAAAAAAATCCTCACCAAATACACCTGATAAAATAGCTGTCTTCCTTCTTTCCTTGCTTTTTTTTTTTAAGTTTTCTTTTCTCCCCCTTTAGGGAATTATTTCGTTTTATATTCTTTTGTTATCACATCTGTGAGGATATTTGTGTTGTTTCTTTCAATATATTTCAGGTAGCCTGGCAGCACATGTATTGTAAATAGAATTAAGACCCAGGCAGGTGACATGAAGGGCTAAAAAAAGTTACTGCAAATCTGGGAAGAAGTGGGAGAGAAGCTGGGGTCAGAGCAAGCACCTGGAAGCAGCTCTGTGGGTGCAGGGTGGGGGTCTTTGCTGGTCCCCTACCTTGCAAGGGGTCAGCTTTGTCACCCCCTGCATCACAAGCTGCTCTGTCCACCTGTGCCATCCCCCATCCAGAGCCTCTGGGCCTGTCCAGTCCACTAAAATGAAAAATAAAAAGCAGAAGTAGCAAAGCAGGGTGTAAGCAGTGCAACAGTGGAGAGGAAGGGGCTGCCGGAGTCTTGCCCTGTCTGCAATCCTTGCGAACAGCTCTGCCTTGCTCTGGGAAGGGAACTGCAGGTATTTCATGGGAAAATCACCTTTTTGGAGGAAATGGCAGCATGTATCCCTATGCCAATTCCGTAGGAATAGCTCCTTAACATGGGAGATGTTAAAAGAAGCATGTTTCTATCTGTCCTCTCCTTTTGACACCAAATAGAGTTTAAGTTATAAGAATACACAATAAGGACAGGGATGTCTGTAGGCATGTGAAAGTGTACGCATCAGCTTCTCAGCCTGCAATGCCCCAAAGTAGCCAACAAACTGAGCGGCTTAGCAGGCTGGAGAGGATTAAAACATCAGGAACAAAATGTAGTGAAAAAGCACTTTTTTTATTCCTCCTGTCCATGCTGACTTCCTGACTACCGGGAGAAAGGAACATGCTAAAGAGACTATGTTGTACCAAGTGTCATATGGCATCATTAAATTTCAGATGTGCCAGCAGATAATTTAGATAAAGACCAACACGCACAAAGACACACAGAAATGTTATCAGCCATGACTCCAAGGATGACAGGTTGTTACCACAATTTCCTAAGAGGCTGCAGCTGTGAACTCCCCGTTTCTTTTATTTTTTGCCCTCCCACTCAGCAACCTTCAGAAACTGGAGTTTACGTCTCTTTTAAGTTGATGTGCTACAAAGGAACCAAAAGAAAGCCTCAAGGGGAAGATACTGGCTTTAGCTATTTGATCCAGGTTTTTACATTGCTATTCTATGCCCAATTCTGAGAAAAAGAAATCCCTTTATCCTCTGATTCCCTACCTAATCAAAACTAGGCTGTTTTACCCAAATAGCCAAGCCACGTTGCTTAACGCCTGCATTGATTTCAGCCTCCAGAGAGTCAGATCTGAAAGATTTTCCTTGAAGGACTAGTCAGAAAGGAGAGTAACTCCTGCTGCTGCTGTTATGAAGCTCTACCTTTGTCACAAAATATTACTCTTCCCATCAAGAAAACAAACGGCACAGCAATCTGAGGAGGGACTGCGGGAACGCAGGCAGTGATGGGTGCAGGCAGCAGCCCTGCCCTGCCATGAGCAGTGGCATAGTACCTTCCAGCACGGCATAGGACCAAAAAGGGATGCTGCAGCCCCAGCTCGGCTTTCAGTGGGGCTGTGCGTTTTGCCTGTGTGTGGGAAAGCATCAGGGCATGACGGCCTACGGCACGGCCTCCGAGTTGCTGCAGGAGTGGGGAAGCACAGATTTCAACAGGGCAGGTCTAGTATTAGCTACAGCTTCCTCGGCAGGCAGGTGCTTTCATCGCATTTCATTTCTCGTAACCCTAAGGAGGGAGACAAGAAAAACTACAGCACCGGGGTGTTGGTGTGATACACAGCGCATCATATGCAAGTACAGGGCATCTTCAAACGCCCACCCCAGCTCTAGCAGGACTCCCCTGTCCTGGGGAAGCAGTGGCTGCAGCCACCCTCTCGGAGCCAGGGGACCTGACCCTGACTCAAACCCTAACCTTAACCCAGCCTGCCCCACGGACAGAGATCTTCAGCAGTGGACAAGCAGTTTTCCACAGCTCACACGAACAGAAAATCTTAAAAGATTTCAGGGTTCTACCACCTCCACAGGTAGATACTGCCAAAGGTGGGGAGAAGGAGAGGGAGGGTTATCAGGAGGCAAAATAACATTAAAGATCTCTCTCCTAAGAAAAATGGCTTTACAAAATGCCGCAGGGAACTCCAGCACAAGCCAACACCTATTTAGTATCTCAGTTTTCCTGGAGATTTGCAGCAGGATCATGGAAGTGTGGGGATCTATCACTTCTTACAATTTTCCTTTAAAATATAACCTATCGGACAGGCAGGAAAGACCACACACTTTTCACAGCTTCCAGGAATCACTACTACACAGACAACACAATTATTAAATCAAACGATAAATCAAAAGCTATAACTTGCTTTTCTTTTACAGGTGTCAACTCCAGAGCAGAAGATCACAGCTGGGGAAGCTGATTTTGGAATAGAAATGAAAAGCACTTTCTGTAGATGTCTTACCAGTAATAAGCCGTGGAGAACACAATCCCTTCACCTCCCCAAATCATGCAGATGAAACCCAGCCATCATTACACAGTTGGGTCCCTAGCAGCAGCAGAGAGACAAAGAGTGGATTTCAAAATAGTTTCAACTACAAGATGAAGCTGCTCAATTCAGTCAGAAACTGACGTGGAGGATTCACTGTGCAAATGAAATACTGTGCCCAGGTTTTGTTTCTTTGCTTTCTAATACCTTTTTAAAAAAAAATCTATTTATATTTCTAACATTTCCTCACATGCTGCTTTGTCTTGCCCTTTACTAAAAGAAAAACTGATGTTGCATCCAGCCTTCAACCCAACACAAACTCTAAACCTGTTCTTAACCTCACTCCTGCAATCTCAGTGTCATAACATCAAATATAGCAACATCTACTCTACCAGCACAGGTCCTGCTAAAGCCAGCATCCACTTCTAAGAGCAAGTCCTAACCCAGACCACTGGTCTCCATGAATTCTAGATTAAGGTCAGGCTGATAGCTTACCCTGAACCTTGCCTTCACTCTACCGACTCCAAATACCTGTAAAATGAAATGTATCACTGCCAATCCCCAATCCAGGGAAGAAGGCTCTCCACTAAGCAGGGCTTACCTGCTTCTGCTTTCCCCTAAATCTCCACTTAAATCTTACCTTTGCTTCAGTATATCAAGGTTAACTGCAATGTGCTCGCACTGGCAAGCTAACTCCTTCTGAGCACTGCCTTATGACAACTTATCTTTATGTGCTTACAACACATGAAGCAGAAATAATGGATTTTTTTTACTTTTTTTTGCAGCAGAGCATCCCAGAAGACCTTGCACAAGGTCCGTGGTCCATGCTGCCCAAGGAGATACCGTTGCATTGCCATTCCCTGTTGCTGTTACTCATGCTTTAGTAAAGGCAGGCAGGACCCTGAGGTTTTCTCTAAACAGAGATACAAAGATGAATTTACTGCTTCAAGAAACAGAACTGGTGGTGCAGAAAGCCACCAATTACTGGATTATGATTTGCTTTGGAGCTTTGCTGGCCAAGCCTTCCATGAAGACAATGACACTTAGGCTTTTCTCTTTTGTTCTTTGGGTGGGATTTTTTTGGTTGGTTGATTTTTTTTTTTAATTTGTTTGTTTAAAAAAGGTCATACAGTCCTGTCTCCTATTTTATCATCTGAAAATTTGTTTAAAGGAATCCTCTCCTTTTTGCCCTTACTTAAACCCAAAGGAATGAGAAGATTCTGATAATATGAAAAACTTTTTCCAGTCAAAACATTGATAATTGGTCAAATTTTAAGCAAAATACAATCAGACCTGTTTTGACAGTAATTTTTATGAGCTGGGTTTGCTTCCAGTTTCAGCAGGGTATCAGTATTTCTAGGGTTTGATCCAGAGCTCTGAGCATCATGGTAGTTGTTACCAGGCCCAAGAGCTTTTGGATCTAGCATGCTTTGCCCCCAAAGACTGTTGCAAATCATCCAAACAGCTGCTAACTTGCCCCAGGTGCTGCAGCTGCATACAGCCTAGGAACAGCTCAAAAGCTTGCCAGGAAAACAGATAAGCACATTGAGGGGTACCTGCATAAATGATGAGGAAACCTCAGGTGACCCCAAAGGGAGCATGATCAGACCTGAGGATGGTTGCATGAAGCGATATGTGATTTCCTGCATCTTCTTCATTTTTTCAACATCCTCCCCCCTTTATCATTGACAAGTTGGCTATTAAATTGTAAGGCTGGAAAAACTTTCAATGTTCTCCGCTTCCCTCACTGAAATTACACAGAATGGCACAGCTGCCCACTGCTGAATCCTGCATAGAAGCTCCAGCCAGAGCAGTCAGACACCTGTGAGAGGAAGGTCTGTTTTCTCAGAGAGAATAAATCACTCCAATATATTGTTCAAGAGCCAGGCTAACTCCAACTGGGACAATGCATTCAGGACCCACCGGTGAAGGCAGACGTTGCTCTCAGCCCATCTCTGTGCACTGACACATCAAGCAGCAGCAACCTATTGTGACTCTTGGAACAGCAGCAGCATTTCTGTGAAAGACAAAAAAGAGGTCAGCCAAAAGATGAGGGATTCCTTGCCTTCCTCCAAACACACTCAGCTTGAGAAGGAAACTAAGTCAAGGGCTGCAAATTCTGCAGACAGCCCAAGCAAGCATCCAGAAGCCTTTTGGTCTGGATCACCACAATCCCAGATCAGCTTCCCTTAAGGGAAATACAGATCGTCTCTCACCTTCAGTTGTTTTTGGCAGTGCTAACAATGCCTTTGTCAAACACTAGTGTGATGGGTTGACCCTGGCTGGATGCCAGGCGCCCACCAGAGCCGTTCTATCACACCCCCCTCCTTTGCTGGACATGGGAGAAAAAAATATAACAAAGGGCTTGTGGGTCGAGATAAGGTCAGGAGAGATCATTAACCAACCACTATCACACGCAAAACAGACTTAGCTTGAGGAAAGTTAACTCAATTTATTACAAATCAAAACAGAGTAGGGTAATGAGAAATAAAACCAGATCTCACAACACCTTC
>JANZLQ010000086.1:15655201-15674833 GCA_026212715.1 Elanus axillaris | reverse complement strand
CGGCGCCTGGAGCATGTCCTCCCCCTCCTTCTTCACTGACCTTGGTGTCTGCGGAGTTGTTTCTCTTACATGTTCTCTCTCTCCAGCTGCCATTTCTCTCTGTCCCACAACTTTTTTTCCTTCTCAAAAATGTTATCCCAGAGGCGTTACCACTATTGCTTATTGGCTCAGCCTTGGCTGGCGGCGGGTCCATCTTAGAGCCGGCTGGTTTTGGCTCTGTTGGACATGGGGGAAGCTTCCAGCAGCTTCTCACAGAAACCACCCCTGTAACCACCTCTCCTGCTACCTAAACCTTGCCACAGAAACCCAATACAACTAGGCTAAAAATATCCTTCAATGCTGCACCTGGATTCTTTTCTTTCTCAAAAAAAATTTTTTTTTTTAATATGTGCATACATAGAAAAAAGAAAGCAAAAACAACAGGGGAAACGAAAGCATTACTGAAGACTATTACAAAGGAATCTTATTTAATGAGCTTGTTCCACACCTTCTTTTCTCTGTTTGGCATCTTATTAATACATCTGATCCTTTTTGCTCTAAACCACCAACAATTTCCAAAGTTCATGTTATGTACTGATGTGCATCTGCTGGAAGGTGCTTTGTACCTGAGGAGCAGAGTCACTACTGGGGTTGCTATGGCAAACAAGCTTTTCTATCAGTCAGGAAAAGTGCTGTATAGATACTGAGTAATTACTCAGAGAATTAACAATACTAGAGCAAGATCAAAACCTGAAGTAGCTTCACTCAGTGTAATGCAGCCAAAATCCCTTTCTACAGTTAATGGAGACCTGTGACTGCACCATATTCAATTTGTTGGGTTTTTTTTCAGAAACTATTCTTCTAGGCTAAAATGCAAACTGCTTTCACTCACATCGGTGTAAATACAAACTAATTTGATTGACTTCAGGGATATTATCCTGACTTCCTTAATCTGGACTGTAATCATTCTCTGCATTGCATGCCACCCCATCACAGCTGCATGCTCACACAACTTCCCTGGAGGTTAGCAGACCCCAGCATGTGCCTTACACTTTTTTGAAGGTGTTTGACCAAAAAATCTTTTTACCCCACTGCAATAAAGCCACTCTGGAGTTTTCAAGACATCCAACTTCCCGGCCAATGACTTAGATGACCTTTCTGAAATTTTAATTCAAATAGGTGGTTCATAACAGCATGGCATATATGAGACTATTGAGTAGACTCAGTTTTCTCCTCTGTATTTGGGAGGGTTTTCCTTCACCACACATTATCTGAACTGAGTAACTGTATGTCATGCAACTACTCTGCCTGTGGGTTCATGAGGCAGAATCAAATCAGCGTGCTGCATTTCTCAACAAAAGTGACTAAACGACAGCTATTCTAATGGAATGGCGAGTGGTGAAATCCTCATCCACTAGACTATTTCTGACAGGTCCCTGTGGGCTGTACATTGGCCCAATGCTGCTCAGTATCGCTGTCCGTGATTTAATGGGAAAAAAGAACACATCAGAATAACTACTAGTGATGTGTCACACATGATGTATGCCACATGCACACAGAGACACAGAAATTTGTAGGACGATAAATAACAACGAAGCACAGTCAAGTAAATCCAGTAAAAAGCAGCTGCTAGTGGAGACACGTTTAAAGTTGCCACATTGAATTCATAGTTAAAGGGAGCCATTCTGGATTTCCAGCCAGGTAGCTGCAAAGAGCCCCTCCTGCTTCTTCCATCTGCTGGTTCTTCTCATCAAACAGGGGCTACTGAAAAGGTCAAGAGACTGAACTCTCCATTGCTGGTGCTGTGCTTACTTTTTATCCCATAGCCTGGAGGCACCAAAACCAAGTGTGAACTTCAGAGCATCCATCTGGGAGAAAGGCATCAACTGAGGATACTGGTGGATGGTAGATAAAAGAGAAGAAAGCCTGGGAAGAGAAGAGACGCTTTTCATAGCTCTATCAGAAAGTCAGAGGTGTGTCTAAAGACAGTAAAGCAAATGGTGTTACCACGTTAGGAGGCTGTTTGTCAGTATTCATGAACAAAACAAAGCAGAATTTTGTCCATCATACTTCTAAATGAAAACTTTTTCTGTTGTTGAGAAAATACGTGCAATTAATTTATTTAGGTCATTCCTGGATGTCAGAATTCCCTTCTGATTCATGTGCCTGTTTAAAGGCTGCATCCAATCATTACAGTACACAGCTTATTCCATGAAATCTTCCATGTAAACCTCCCAGTCTGCCGCAGACTATCTGATGGGCAAACCCAAACCCTCTTGACCTTCATGAACCTACAGGCACATCATCACTAAAGTTGCAAGAAAAGTTAATTTTTGTCTTCCCACTGGCAGTTGTTTCTCACTGTAGAATAAATGATGCCTCAGCTTCTGAAAAAAAACAGATGTATTTCTGGTACTGTTGCCATAAGCTTTAACCATTAAATTAGGAAAGGATTTAATAAATCAAAGTTTCACAGTCTTGTTACCTCATTACAGTTGTGCCTCAGCACGACGCAGTCACTAAAGTATTTCTCATCGCTACATAACTTTCAGGCTACTTCTCCCAATTTCATAGATGACAAAACAGAAAGCTGAATAGCTTATGTAGCTGCATAAATCGCTGTACACTTAATGTCCCACAAAAAGACTGCCACTGAATCAGAAGTCAAATATCATCCCTGCCAAGTCCCAGTTCCTCCCAGCCTGATGTGAGGTGGGGAAACACTTCCAGAAGGAGGGCAGGGGTTGCAGCCAATGCACCCTAATTTCTTCTTTTGGGTAAGCAGAGGATGTCCATAGACAGCAGCCGCTGGTGAGGCCACATACATTCAACAGTGCTCAACAACAATATGAAAGCAGAGTAGTGAAAAGTGTCAGCCACATACTTTTTTTTAAATATATATATATGTATATCTATACACACACATATCTATGGAGGCTTTCTATTTATCTAGATTTTAATATTTAATATGAAGCCACAATAATGGGCTTCATGATTCCTACATCTTCATGTGTCACTTTCTGTGGGCAGCTTCTCTATAAATGGAAAAGAGGTAATTCTTTATAATCAAGCCTGTACAATTGCGATCAAGGTTAAAACCAGATAAAGAATCTCCCTACATTCTTGGTCACCATCTAGAAGATGTAATTCAAAAGCCTGCTCGCAGGGGTCAGGGAGAAGGTATGTCTGTCCTTCTGCTCCCAGATATTTATAATCTTTCCCTTTTTTTCTAACTGCACCAAACAGCCACAAATCAATGGTCCATTTATGACCCATTTCTGGGGTCAGAAATGCAAAGTTCATACCTTTTGTAATTGAGAGAGTGTGCACATGAGCAAGACAGCATGTACACATGTCCGAAGAGAATATACAATAATGCACAGGCTTGCAGAACCTGAAGCAGAATGTGACTGTAACCTGCACCCATATTTGCTGGATACAACTTCCAGTTTTGTTCATACAACTGCTCAACGCCCTTCCATTTGCATTTGCATAGATGTTTGGTCAGGGAAGCAGGAGCTCTTTCAAAGAAGAAGGAACACAGCTGTAAACGTCCAAGATGCCCTGAATGGTATGTCCACAGCTGACAAGAGGTAGGCAGAGCATCGGAGTTCTGGAAACTCTTACAGAGTGGCTTACAGAGATGTCCTCGTGTGACACAAGAGAGGGCTGAGCCCCCACTCCCAAACTGGCCTTGGGTTCACATCCTTGCCTCAAGCATTACAGAGAGCACCGTGCCCTTGAGTATTCTGCACTGCACAGCACAAGACCCCTTCTGCACTTACCAAAGGCCAGTATCAACAAAATGTAGTCTGTCCAAATTAAGATTTCTTGGTTTTCTCATTCTCCAGGCACAGGTGCAGCTTCCCACCCCATTTTCAAGGTACGCTTCTCTCCAGCTCTTTGAGTTTTGCAGCTACAAGGACAAAACTTCCAAAACACTTCCCTGCCTGTCTTTCCACTGGTCTTAAATGCTAATATGTTACATATAACCCCGCTGTGTGCTGAGGGACCCTTTACATTATCTAAAGGCTGTCAGTCAGGTGTGAACTTTTCCATTGATTTACCTTTCACTTCTCATCCTCTCCTGGATGCATTAGGTGGCTGCAGCCCATGACTGGTATTGAAGAATAACAATTTTGTTTGTTTGAATCTGACTTAGCGCTGCTCACTTTTGCAGCCCATATAATTCTCCTTACTGTGGTTTGTGTGACATTAATGAGAAAATAAATAATTCAGCATGGTTTTCACCCAAATGTAGTCCTGCCAGAGACTAATATACAATCTTTGCTAGCTTATTTAACGAAACAAGCCACTGAATTGTACTTTTAAAGGTTGAAAACCTCATTTTAATGGAATTTGGTGGCAAAGCTCCCCCGAGACCCAATGGTAGATAACAGGTATGGTCTCCCGCTCCTGTTCCTGCCAGCCCACCTTCTCATTTAGCTCTCGCATTTACGCTCTGCACCCACCCAGCAGGCTTGTGCCTTCTTACCCTGCAAATCTTACAAAACAGGCTGGCTTTTTATGAAGCTGCACTTAGCTTGAAGGGACCATGAACTGAAGCTGAACAGCACCAGGGATGTCTGCACAGGGTAATTAGGAGAAAAGACAACACTTGCTTCACTAATGAGACCTGGCAGCAAGACTTCGTGAATGAAACCACTCCTGTTCTGGCTCTCACGGTGGGTGGGTTCAGTGAAGAATCCAGCCACTCCAAGCATTTCAGGACGGCTGCTTGGCTACAGAAGCACTTTAACAAGACCACTGTTAAAAAAAAAGAGAAGGAAAAAAACCCAGAAAGCACTCATTCTTTGGACATTCATGACAAAATTTCCAGTAACTTCACTGAGTCCAGGATATGCCTCTTACAACCCATTTGCCCAGTACCTCTACTGGGTACTTTTTCTTAATTTCTCATACACTCATTCCTATCTGCCCTGTGTTCATTAATGCTGTCCCTGAGCTGCCATGCTAAAATTGGTGTCAACAGCTGTACAATTTTGGCATAAAGGAACACTCCTAACAAGAAAAATCTTGCAGCTTGCAGTGCTGCTTTCCCTTAGAAGTGTATCAGCTCCAGAATTATCTCAGGCTTGCATTTGGATCAAGACCCTTATTTCCTTCTGACTTTATGTTCACTTCCTTTTCTTTTTTTCCCAGGCACTTAATTTGTCTGCAAGCAACATATTGAGAGATGGCAAATATATCATGCCAAATTATTCTCCCCTGGAGCAGGGTCAGTTTGATATTCAGATTGGCTTTTCATTTATCCTGGGTCTGCAAAGTGATTTTGCCTTCTTTCAGCTTCAATTTACCTAAACTATTGCTAAGCAATTTTTGATTTTGCAGAATTGAACTGCCTAGACTGCTATCCAGGGTGTTTTTCCTCATGTCCACGGAGTCTGTTTTTCTTGCCGTGCAGTTGCAATCGCTGTTTGGAAAGATCATAGTGTGCATTAGGTAGCTGATGAAATAAAGCCTAATGAATTCTCATGGAGGGAGAAACTATAGTGATTTCAAAATCATGAATGGCCCATTTCCTTCAAAATAAGAAAATAATGAGAGATGATACATTTCAAAGTATACTCTAAGTAAAATTGCTAATGGTTTCCTTGGAGCTGGAAATTGTGTACCAGGATAGGGATGCATCTGCCCCCAAAAGCAACTGTGATTAAGAGGGAGTCACAGATAAGTAAGGTATTTGTTTGGGTTTTTCTTCCCCAACCCCGGCCAAGACAACTGTAACACACCAGCCAGAAAGTTTCTGACAGCCCAGGTCCCTTTGCAGCCCACACTTCCCTTGGGAACCCCTTCACAGCCCCACTCCAACCACCCTTTAGCCTCTTTCTTGTTGTCCTAGCATGAGCCCTAGCCCTAAGAATAACCATAACTCAACAATAACCACACAGTAATTCCTGTATCATCTTGCAAAGAGACATGCCCAGAAAACACTGGCTCCTTTACAGAAAGTGCCTGGTTTAAAGTCCTGGTTGGCTAAACAATGGGATTGGTTGAGAAGCTATTGCTTTATTAAGCCAAAACCTAGAGTTTAACATGAAAAGTCCTACCTCTGAATGACATTAAGGCTACCTGCTCAGTATAGACTTTAGCCACAACAGTGACATCAGCACAACTGGGAATGAGCAGACAGAAGGTCCCAGAAAATTTTCCCTAAATTGCTTAACCTTGTTGGTTGAACTCATTGTTTTGTCCAACAGCATTAATAGGGTGAAATGTAAATATCAAAATGGAAGATAACTTATTAAATGAGGTGCAGATCAGGTAGTGGGAGAACACACTGCTCCATTCCTTCAGTGAGTTCATTTACTGAAGCTGAAAAGCCCAGGCAAACCCCAAATGCTTAAGGTACACACAGTTAACTTATTCACATCCTTCTCTTTGCAAACAAGATCACATGATTCTAGGGTTCAAAACTCATTTTCCTTCATATTGCTCTAAAACTACCATCGCAGACTGGACAAAAATGCATAGCTGAGGTTGGCATCAAATAGATGACAATCACTGACACAGCAATGGTCATATTCTAAGTCTGCAAAAATGTTGCCCATCCAGAGGACACTGGTACCTGAGAAATATCAGAATTGCCTGACCAGCCATGCTCCATCTCTGGTGACCATTACTCTACACATTTAAGCTCACAGCAAGCACCCTTAAATTTCAGGGCTGGAGTCTGCGCTGTATATCCTAACTCCATGTGTCCTTTCTACAGGGCAAATATATCAGCCCAATATATCAGCTAGAGAAAGAGGCAATACTTAAACTGACACCATGGGGACATCAGCACTGGTCTTATAATATGTCACGTATAGAAACAACAATCCAAGTGGCTTCTTCGTGTAAACGATCCAAGAAAAACATTGCATCCAGGCAGAGAACAACGGATATAGCACAGTGGAGCTCTTGCAAAGCGCTATATTCCTGCCTATACGTATGGTTTGCAGTCTGATATGCTCAGTACCATCTTTTGTTTAACTGTCCATTTAGTTTGAATTGCATGCAATACTTATGGAAGCATATGTGGGACTGACATGAATACAAATTAATTACTTAGGTCTGCAGTTACAACAATGACACCAGGAAATGAATTCCTATGGGCTTTAAAAGAGGAGAGAAAAAAAAAGAAAATAAATAAAATCACTGGTGCCTTTTATTTGAGTTCCTGATATTTTCAACTTCTAAAAACATTACCTTAGTTAACTTTCTGCACTGAACTTTTTTATGATAGGAATAAAGTTCTTTTCATTACAAATAAAAAAGCATATTCCCCGGCATAGCAGCCCTGCTATCATATTTAAGGCACCTCCCAGGGTAGAGCTATTCCAGATTAGAGAGAATTTTCATTTGAACCAGAGGCTGGATTCCACTTTTCATTCCTGTACACCACAGCAGACAGGAGCAGCCAGCTGGGATCCTATAGAAGCAATGCTGTGCTGTTAAGTGGAATGACTGCATTCAGCAATGCAGCAATTCCCAGTGACCCCATAAATTGCAGCCTAGAAAACACTGACCGGTGCCTGGTCTCATTTATCACAAACTGCAGGAGCTGCTGACTTCAAGCTGCCCCTCAGTCCTCCTGAGGAAAGGGCCGTGACAAAGAGGGAGGGAAAGGTGGAGCTCACCACAGGCACTGACTCCTTGGAGCAATAACTATTTTGCTCCTGTAAAGCAATTGCTGTGGGATTTTGGAGGCTGAAATCCACTGTGCTTTAAGCCTAACAACGAGAAGTGTTTTGTTGCTTTGCTCCCAGCTCTTCCACCCAGGTGGGGCCTCAGCACCCCACATTTTCCTCTTCATGCCTTGCTTTCCCTTGCCTGTCAGCTTTGGGGCTGGGTAGGAGCGGTGATGGCTCTCTTCAAGCCCTTGTGCCAGCTTGATCACAAAGGTCAGGATGAGTCAGTGATCTTGTGTAAAGGTTTGGCTCCTTTGAGAAGACGCTCGTTAAAACCAGCATCCCTGGCACCAGCTGAACGATTAAACACTCACAACCCAGCCCACCACTCCTGTCCTGCAGTGCCGCAGGCTGCAGTGGCAAGGTGGCAAGCAGGGCGCAGGCTCCTTGCTCGCCGACACGTTCAGAAGTCTGGCTGCCAAACCCATGCACAGCCTCCTCCCACACCTCTGAGATACTCTGGGTGGTTTTGTTGGCAAAACAGAATGCTAGGACGATTAACACACCGACACTGTCAAGGACAGCGAAGAGCAATCAGCACAGCCAGCCCTGCTCTAAATGGTACCGGAATATTTATAACCTGAGTGTTTTGCCCAGAGAGCTTCAGCCTAATTTAGGCTCCTGTTTCCTGCTTACTTTCCTCTCCCCAAACACACGAGAGTTTTCTGTCATTAATCTCCAGTCTCATACTTCCAGTATCCTGAACTTGCATTTCTCTTTTCCATAGATACAACTTCTCCTCCTACTGCACAGAGTAGCCAACCCAGTCACCTTTGCTGGCAATACAGCTTCACAGGATCGGGCCTGTTGCAACGAATAAATGACTCCCAGCTGTCTGTGCACACACTTGAACAAGATTAGTAAAAGTGGTTTCACACAATGGGCTACCCAGCCCCAGCTGTATCCTCTCCCATCTTGGTTTAAGAGTGGCTCCTTTCAGATTTATTCCTCTTCCTTCACAGTCATTTTCAGTGGACCAGAAGTCAGTCCTGCTCAGCACAAGCAATTGCGCTGCTCCTTTTATCCTCACTGAGCTCAGCCAGTGCAGTTCTGTGCAATGGCAATGATATCAAACGCAAGGGGATTTTAGGAAGTTAACTGGCAGCAGTGACACTACGGGTAAGGATTTTCAGCAAAACCATAACCAGATTTGAAGCACTGTGAAAGTCCCGGCAGGAGCAGGCACAGGCAGACAGAAGTTGCACAGCTCCTGCCACGCTCGTTTAACTCGATAAGGGAGGGAATGAGCCCACAGCCTGACCGCTCGCCCCTGCCTATGGCAACTTGCTCAGTCTGCTTGAAGGATGCCCCAAAACTGGCCCACATCCCTCTGATGCCGCCTCTGACTATGTGACCTCTGTGCATTTTGATACTTACCTCCTCTTCTGAGGGTCTTTTCATGCCCTGACTTTGCTACAGCCTCAGGAAACACCATGTCTGCCTGAGCCTAAAAGACGAGATCACTGGGCTTCTCTCAGCTTGCACTTTGAGAGGAGCACAGCTCATTTCCTATGCACTGGAGTAAATGTCTTCCTTGCCTTCAACCAGTGATGCACATCATACAGAGGAACAGTGGATTAAGGACTTCACCAGTGCAAGCATATAATTGCTATTAGTGCTAATGGGAAATGTTATCTATTTCAAAGATGGTCTTTCAGACAGATTTTGTGCATTAAATAGAGGTAGGTGAAATGTTGCAGGACAGCATTTTATTCACGAAAAAAACGCAGAGCTGATTGACTGAAATGACTGACCATTACTGGCACTGGAATGGGAAAAGTGATCGCAATGTTTTCAGTTTGTATTTCAAATTATAACTCAAGCCTAAGTAAAAGGTACTTAAAAGCCCTCAATGCTACCAACAAAAATCAAACCTAAAAGGAAAGGATTTTTACTTTTGCTAGGTAACAAATAATTCAACTACTCACCCGGCACTAACGTGAGGGCAGAGAACCGGAGCGTTCCCTGCCATCGGCACAGGGGAGATTTAGGTGGGTAATTCCGCCAGCACCGTGGAAGCCCCTTCACATAAATCTTTGTGGCATTAATGAGGAAATGAGACATCAATAATACAAGAAGTTTGGGAACAGTTCCTTGGCTCCACTTCTGGATCTCAAGCAAGGACATCTCAGGTTTCCCACCTCTGCCAGAGCACGGCTTGTGCATTGCTGAGTCTTCACATGGGCTCAGGGCTTGGGATCCACTGCAGTGTTTTGGAGGTCTCACAGTGGCCCTGGAAGCAGGGAAATGTAAACCATTGCAAGCAACAAGAAGCCCAAGTGCTATTTCCTTAGCATTCACAAATTTGGATGCCCTTTAAAGCTGTGCATTACATTAAGTGGTAAAGGAAGAGAAAGAGTTAACCATTCAGGAGTGAGCAGATTTGCTCATTGCAGCAAATGTGCAAAACACTCGACTCTGCAACATCCTCACCAAGGATTTGTGCGAAGGCCCTCGGTGTCCCAGCTATTGTTTCATCTCCTTATCGGCACCGCACACTGCCGCGGGCTCTGAAGCTCTTCCCGAGAGGGCTTCCCCCGGGATGTTCGCACAGGCGAAGAGCTCCATTAAGATGAAAGTGCTCCCAGCCTCTGCCCCTCTTCCTGCACGCTGTCTCTGCGGACTCGCACGGCGTGGAGTGAAGAAACAGGTTTGGCTTTTAAGTTAGAACAGTAGCACTACTGCTGGGGGTGGGGAGGGAAAAAAAAAAAGAAAAGAAAAAAAAAAAGAGAAAACCTGGCTGCCATTCCAGTGGTGGTTCTTCCCAGGAAAGCTCAGTCTCTAGGCCTGCTAGACCTAGACATAGGGCCTGTCAAATCAATCACTTTTTTTTTTCCAGCAGCTACTGCTATATAATCACACCAAGCTTCTTTACAACTGAAATCACAAGTTATTCCAAATATTGGTCTTATTTAAAAAAAAAAAAAAAAACCACAACAAAACCCACCCTCTCTCTCCAGCACGTAGAAGGGAAGATAGCAACCACCCGGGGGACTGGCAGCCACCTTTCTGAAATTTCTGTGTGGCAAGGCCCCAAGAACCACTGCCTGTGGGAGGACAGGAGCTCGGCAGACTGTATTTGGAGGAACAGACAGGGACCTGTCTGAGTGCCTTCCCAGCTAGGGCCAACAGGAGAGGACCACAGAGCCCTGCACAGCTTTCCCTTGATCAAAAATCCTGGAAGGATTTTTTTTTCTAATTCTGAAGGGAAAGAATTATTTGAAAATTTGTGGTGGGTATAAGGGCTTTGGGTTCTACAACGTACTTTCTTTTTTAAGGTACTGAAGGAGAAGACAGCCCAAAATAGCAAAAACTGTGCATCTGTTTTGTAATTAGCTTTCATTCTTGATGGTTCTTCCTTCTGTCCCAGTAATGCTCCTCACTTCTGACTGTCACAATTTCAAGTGAATTCTGGTTGTGCTTGAACCCTTCCAGTAGCACATCAAGGGAAAATGCATCTGGTCACCAGGATCACAGATTCATGTCTCCACATTATCACCATACCAGCACTTCTCTGCTGGGGTGCTCTTTTTAAACTTTGGTGCTCCTCTCAGTGCAAGGTGCAAGAGCAGTTAACAAAGGAAAGCCCCTCTCCCTCCCTCCCAAATCCTAAGCTCTTTCCTGCTGGTTAGATATCAGTCCATATCCCAACTGGCTGGCACAACTTCTCCCATGTTGTGCTAAGATCACTGAACTAAGCCTAGAAACTGGGAGAAAAGTCTATACGATTCACTACTTCTCTACTCAGCTAAATTTGGAGGGTGGAGACACAGCATGTATTATTATTTTTGCCTTCCTAATGCTACTGCTTCTTGGAAAGAAAAGCTTTACAGTAGGCTTAACCTTTGCAAGAGTCCCAGAAGATGCAAGTGAAGTTGTCACGGTTCATTCTTCCACCTGCCAGCCAGGTCCTTATGCACAGAGATTAACAGAAGTCCTCGTGCAGCAATTACATGCCCTTTCCTTCACACAGGCCACATGCAAATACATACACTGTGGCTGCATCTGTCCTGGCCCCAGCATGGTTGAAGACTTGGCTAGATAAGGTTTGAGCAGTGCTGTGCCTCTCAGTAAATATCCAGAGCTCAGCTAAAGCAGAGGCAGTTGCAGCAGCTTATGCCACCTGAGAGCCTGCTTTCCCAATATATTTATCCCACCCTGGCTTTACAAACCATTCTGCAACTGTGTTGGCAGCTCAGGAATTTAATTGCAAGTCTCATGATACTGGGTGGTGGTTTTAATGAAAACTCCAGCTCCTGGGGAATGCGGGAATCTCAGCTTTCATGTAAAACCAATTAAGTCTTCTAATTGCAGTGGCAACCTGAGAACATCCAGCAAGGAAGTCCTAAAGGATGGAAACCTGAAGGTAAATAAAAAGACCCTCTTCCTTCCCTGCCCAATTTTTATTTAAGAAAATGCTCTCAGGATTTTCAAACAAATGACACGGGAGGCCTGACGCGTATGTACAAAAGCTTCCTTTTAGAAATACTGATATTAACATAGTAGAATGGGCTGGCAGGGAGAGAAGATAACAATTGCTTTAAACATTAGTAATGACTTATTTTTATACTACTAATAAGATTAAAGCATTTTCACTGTAGCTTGGAAGAGGGTAAAACACATAGATTGATAGCAGCCAATAGAAATAGGGTGACACAAGGCAGTTTAACAGCCAGGCAGAATTACCAGTTGCATCCCTTTAACATTTATATATCACCAGGGCGTGAATTCAGTAGGGTTCAGGGATTACAGGGCACCTCTGGAGTATCTGGAATAGAAGAAAAAGACAGCTCAAGTTTAAAAGAACAGTGGAACAGTGTGAGTTATGTCAAGTTTAGGTCTGAAAATTAGTATCGCACCCTTTCCTAAATCTCGGAGCCTAGGACCTGGTAAGGAATAAAGGCTGCAATATTTATGATTTAATGGGAGAGGGTATGTCTGTTTTCACAAATCCAGCTGGCTTGCAGAGGAAGGGAATAAGGATGGCCAGAGTCTCATATTCTAATTGTAAATGATGATTCTTTCTTCCAACTATTTTCTGGTTATTAAATTCATGTTGAAAAAGCAGTTTTCCTTATGTTTACACACCCACACAGTTAATTGGAAGTAAAAGCATGTCTGTTTATGGCCAGAAGTGCTACCCCTGTTTGGGAGAAACAGGTTATTGTGCAAAATTCATGTAATTGGTTTCCATAGCCCAAAGCAAATCAGGAATAATTTCTTATAGCAGAGGAGCAGATTTATACTGAAGTGTCCCTTGAAATTTCTCATTCAAAGGCTGATGACTCTAATGACTGCCTTCAAATTGCTATCAGTAAAAGTCTACGCAAAAATGAAATTCAGTGTGCAATTTGGCAAACAGCTGTACGTTCACAGCCTTTAGCGACTAATCTAATCTGGGTTCTAATTTCTCTTTGTGCAGATTTGTAACGTATACAGGCTTGAGCTTAATAAGGCCATTAGCACAAGTAGATTTACTCAGGCCCATAAGTGCTTGCAGAATGAGATCCTGCTTATAGTCAGCTGGCACTGGGCCAGCCCCATCCCTAACGAGTGTCGTACAGGCGAAAAGGCTACTTGCATTATTCCCCTTCCCAGCAGGCTTCTTACTGATCTCCATGGTAAAGGCACCCCATGAGCCTGAAACCAAACTACCCCAGCACAGCCCCATGTGGAGACACAAAACCTCAGGTCCTGGCTAAGCCTGGTCTGTGCCCAGATGGCTGCACTGAGCCAAAAATGGGGATCTGCTCCCAAAGCCTGGGAGAGTTTCCCTTTCCAAAAGCAACCGGCATTTGTACTGATCCTTTTGCCAGAGTACAGTACTAATCCCCAATCCAGAGCCAACAGACTGGCAGTGCAGGAGTAAAAGAATTACCTGCTATTTCATTCCACCTTCACTTGCGGATGAGCCTTCTGAATTCAGAGTGAGGGACTGCCTCTGATTAAATTGAATCAAATGTGCGTGTTTACAAGATGTTTTGACCGACAAATCATTTTCCCTGTCAGACCGAGATACGACAATGATGATAACTCAAATTTTTGGAGTCAAAAGGCTTTGGAAAGCTTTCCTGCCATTACACTCTGAATGTCAACGGGTCTAGCTAAGTGCAGACAAAGACTGATGGTAGCACTTTCTGCATCTCCTTTTCCCACCAGAGAGCTCTATGTAACATTGGCTGGCAGGTCTTCCCCAAAAAGGGATGAGAGAAGACACTGTATATTATTCTTATGATTTGCACTATATTGAATTTATCTTTGCTTTTCCCATTAAAAACACGTTGCAAAAGATACCACTATGAGTTAAACACTGAAACAGTTTCCTTCTGAAATAAGGGATCTCCCTGAAATATTGAGGTGTCTAAACAGCTAAAATATTTTTCCAGAGTAAGCAATAATACTACTGTTAAATGAAGATGCAGAACAACATCATAAAAAACCCCAAACCCCTATTTTAGAATGACAACTCATTGAGGTAAATGACTGAACACAAATCTTGACTTTGATTCCCTTTTTTCAGCCTGTTCTTTTTGGGGCAGGAGCCTCAAAATTCCTCTGGTACCCTTGCAGGAAAGCCCAGGAGCTTGCCACTACAGTGTCACTTAGCCTGTATTGTCCAAAGGTTTGTACAGTTTTCATTTACATTTTGAAGCCTCGCTTTGCAGACATAAAAGCTAGAGTAGGCTGTTTTTGCTGCGTGCACCCCTTTGTCCATCTTCAAAATTGAGACAGTGCGGCAGTTACGCTTAGCACAAAGCAACAAAACAGACAAGGAGATCTCAGATGCTGTATGTCAAACTACCATCCATCACTCAGTACCTTTGACTTCCTATTTCTAGAGCTGTGGCCGTACTGCCTCCTTCCCTGGCTCCCTCTCTGTTTATTATTTCTTTTCCGGGGGATAACAGGAGGAAATAATGAAGAAAGCAGAAAGGGAGAAGGAGCAAAGGCACAGAACAGATCACACCTGTGCCTTGGGCCCCTGCACTGTTCCACACGGAGGAAGGACGAAGGGGGAGAAAGGGGAAGAAAACCTGGGAAATGGCACATGAGGCAAAATAACTGACTGGAAAAAAATATAGCAGCTGGATTTGCTGGGAGAGAAAGGAATAAGAGAGCAGACTGAAAACCAGTCCCAAAAGAGCAGGTCCTGGAGGAATATATTGGAAACATGAACAAACTAAATATTGATACAAAAACAGTGTAAGCAAAGCAACAGGGCAAGCAGGCAGTGCTACAGTGAAAAAACACAGATGATTCCCATATTAAAAAATGACAACATTTTTGCTGAAGGAAGTAGCATAGACTGTTGACAAAAGCAATTTCAACCAAAAGCAATGCTCACTGAAATCAATGGAAGCTTTTGCACTGTCTTAAATAAGGACTACACCAGATCCTCTGCCTTTCAGTAAGTAACTGTGGGATGAATCAGGTGTGCAAACAGCCATGGGATGCTCTTATTCTGTCTTTAGCAATGCAAAAATAATCCAAAAAGTGAATTTAAGATGCATCATTCATGCCCAGTAATCACCACGTGTATTTACATGAAGAAAACTGGCCCAAACCTACACTGTAGTCAGGAAATTAAGAGTTGTGATCAACACCTCTACAAACCATAAGACTTGTTGAAGGGATGGAAAACCTTAGGGAAATCCAGGTATCTGGATCTGTCCAGCACTGCAGTGATGGGGAGCGCATTTTGCTTTTGTTGTGTCTCCAGTACGTGTCTGTGCAAAACAGATAGATGAGCTACTTGGCAACTGCTGACAGGAGGGTCAGGAACAACTGGTAAAATTTTAAAGAGTTTGGGCAGATGAAGAACCAGTACAGTGCTGTATTGGTGAAGGCTGAAAACACACATGAAGTGCTGTTACTATTCAATAGCCACCACTTAGCAAAGCATCCCTGCCTTCGTTTACTTGTGTACAAGCAAAACCTTTCAGATGAGTAACCTTCCTCAGGTACCTTCTATCTAAGGTGACCAGGAGTTTTTTCGCACCCTGTCATAGCACCTATCCTTATCTGCAGCAAGAAAGGCTGCAAGACAAAGGGACTTCCTAATCAAAAAGTCTGTGCAAAGGGAGAAACTGGATCATTCCTATTGCAGACTAAAAAGCACGTAAAGGATTTTCCATGTCTGCCTCTGGGGCATTCACTGTACCCTGGCACCCATTTTGCCACTTAAACTGGGTTTGTCAGTTCATAGCAGGCCCAAAGCAGCTGGAATAACTGAAGTCACCTGTGAGCTACGTCCTGGACCACGACCTCAAGCAGCTGGGAGGACTCCATCCAGAAAGACTGCCAGTCACCCTGCTTACCTCCCCTCAGTGTCATCCAGTTCACTGCCTGATCTTGAGAAAGCTTTGGGGCTATATGATATCCCCCAGTACAAATAACAGAAACAGAAATCGGATCCCAGGTTGAATGTTTTCCATCATTGCTGTTATAGTCTTATTTATTAAAAAGTTTTTTTTAAAAAAACCTTGTCTGCCTTGAGATTTCACAAACAACAAATGCATTTGCAATGATACAATAAGAGAAAACCCCAAGTGCTTCCAGAGCCAGAGAGAATGATAGACTTTTCCATGGTCTGTGGGACCTTAGCCTTCATTAATGTTAAGCCAAATTACCTTACAAATAATTTAGCTACAACCGAGAGCTCCTTGATTCTGAACTGATAGATTATGCAGCCATTAATCAGCTCCAGATTTGGCCTTTGCTTTTGACATTTAGAAGGTAAACTTACTCCATGCTGGTCTTCTTATTGAGTTTCCCTGACACATTCACGCTCAAAAAAAAAACAACAACCAAACCCTCTCATTCCCTACTAAGCACTTATGATTCCTCATGTTTCATGAAAGATTTGAATGCACCTTTTAATAAATTTGTTTGTAATGCACCAATTTCATTTTGCCTACTCCCAAGGAAGCAGATTTCTATTTGATGGGCTAGAAGACACAAGAGATTATTTATCACTGTATGTCTGGGTCTGTAGTTAGTTGCAGAGCAATAAATTTGGAAGACAGCACAGTTACTGATCTTCAGTTAATTTCCTGGAAAGTCTGAAAACTTTGTTCTGGGTGATCACTGATAAAGATATAATAACAATAAAATAACCCAAGACAGCCAAACCAAATTTAATAGTTTCCATAAAGATTGTTTTTATCAGAGCTCTGCAGGACTTCATTCACTGATACAATACCACTCCCTCCATGTAACTGTGACAGTGAAAATTCGCTTTTATACACTAATCAGATTTTTTTGGCTAGGAGTCCTACAGCTATGTTTAGCTCTCAGACGCATGTCTTTAATAAGAACTACCTGTATCTCCAAGGGCTGAATTTTACCCAGTGTGGATGTTCAGCGAGGTTTAATTTTGACAGATGATCAAAGGCCACAGCCTTATCACTCAGTGCCTGCTTCAGCTCCCAATGGATGGTGCATATACTCTGAATAAAGCTCTGGCTTTCCATTACTGTCATAAAGAAAGCTGCAGAACCACCCTTTCTTCATTTGTCTTAATTATAAATATATCTTCTAGCTCATGAAAAAAAGAAAACTCCTTTTCATAAGTGATTAATGAACGTGCAGATTCTCCTACAGATAGTCAATAGCCTTCCAGGGGCCCTCCTGCAGAAAGTCCTGCCTCAAGTGCCATTTATTTACACAATATCTACATTACCTGGCAATTAGGTACAGCTTTGGTTGGTTTGATCACTTTCCCATCTAAACAACACCAAAACCTTGAATTAGCCTGTAGACCATCATTTCCCAGGCTTGCAGCACTGATCTGCAAGGGCACGATTTTGAGGCCGCTGTTGAGAAAGCCTTTTTTGTAAATCCCCAAAATACAGGAGTATGATGAATCAGCAGAGGTCCCTGTCCACTGAACCACTTCCCCCCGGCCAGAAAAGGAAGAGGGCATACTACAGCATCAAGTTCCTATTGAGCACTGATACAGGAGATAAGACTTAATTACAGCTTTCCCTATTATAGCTCAAAAAAGCTCTATTAACCATCTGCCTCTCTTTATTTAGTACTGTTTTGTATAAGTACATTGAGCTTTCAGGTGAATCAAACCCCATATCCAGGCTTGGCACATTTGACTCTTCTTCAAATAGGAAAATACACTCTACAGGAAGCACTCATTTGCAAACTTGGGTTAGATTAGTGCATATAGTGAACTCAGCATGTAGAAGGTTACTTTTTAAATATTTTATTAAAAAAAAAAATCCATAGTACTGTCCTGCATACTTGTGCATGAGCTACAACAAACTAGGCAGCATGTGGCAGGGCATCCTTCACTGCTGAGTGGGTCAGTGAAGGTCTTTGGTTTCATTAGCTGCCCCTTGTATTACCAAATTTTGAGATTTTTTACACTGAATCTAAATTATCTGACACAGATAAAGAAAGAGGTCTTAGATATTTTCTAAAGGACCAATTTCTGCAGGACATATGGAAAAATATTCTATAGATATTTCATCTAATGGATTAACATGTTCTATATGGAAAAACTCAAAAATAGTATTTCAGTTTTTCATTTCTTAACAAACATTTCTTATTCTGTTTGACTTCAAGAAATCAAAATGCAAGTGAGACCTTTATATTAATCCCAGCTGTTTCCTCTTTATGGGAAATTTTCATAATAATAAGTGAAGCATTATCATTTGGTTCCTGCCCTACCCCAATTAGTCTTTTCCTTATTAGATCCAGCTCTAGCCTCATGAGACTCTTATTGTCTTCTAAAAATACATCTCACCCAACTTATTGTACAGAAAACTTCAGGCTTTTAAAGCTAAAAACAGAACACAAAGAACTACAACAAAAACAGGAGAAGAAAAAAAGTTTGCTATTCTGTTTTGTTTGTTTGTTTGTTTGGGTTTTGTTTTGTTTTTTTTTTTTTCAAATGAAACCCTTGCCATTCCTGGGGAGAATGAGAGGATGCAGTGCTACACTCGCATTTGCTTGTTTTATGGCTGGGAACTGGTGTATGGCATTGACTACTTGCAATACTTGAGCGCTCAGCAGTTCAAATAGCTACAACTCTAGCTCAGCTGAGGAGCTCTACAGCTGTGTGTGTACATTCTATACCTACATCTATCTGTGTGTGTGTGTGTGTGTGTGTATATATCTCCCAGTTTGCACTACCTGTGTGCAAGGCAGAAGTAGATTTTCAAGACCTTAGCAGGCAGAGTGAGGGATGTGTTTCCAGTGGAGGTCTACTCCTGTTGGAGAAACTCCATAAACAATAGATTTTCTTTTTTAGCACTCAGCAACGCTTTCTGGGACATTTATGGCCAGACTGTCAAAGCTCCTTAGCACCTGAAATAGTCAGTTTGCCTAGAAGCCCCACCACTAACTTTAGTGGCTAAATGAGAGCTGACCTCAATCACGCGAGTGAGCATTTTTGAAAAGTCTGGCCGCAAAGCTTTCATCTAAACTGACTGCTCCTCAGGCAAGCGGTAAATATCTTCTGACATTGTCCTCCTACTTTTGTTCCCTAACATATGCAGTCTGCTTATTTATAGAACGTGTGAGTTTCATATACATCAGGCTAAATCCCACAGGACAAAGTCTCCTTTGGTTTTGCACAATGCAGCTAACGGTTCCTCCCAGCCTCCAAGAGCAAAGCCTTGCTCTGCTCACCTGCCACACAGGAGAGGGAAACAGGACCCAGCTAAACCCAAATTCAAGAAAATTTCTGGGAACAGTAAAAGCTAACAAGAATAAGAGTAAGAGGGAAGAAGCTGATTAGCAGAGTTTGTGAGCTCTGAGCTCACCAGACAGGAAGGGGAGAAGAGGGAAGATCCCAACACATCATCAGCAGAAGCCATCCTTCAGCACCTTGTCGTGGTTTAACGCCAGTGAGCAACTAACACCATGCAGCCGCTCACCCCTTCCCCCCCCAAGTGGGATGGGGGAGAAAATCGGGAAAAAAAAAAGTAAAACTCATGGGTTG
>JANZLQ010000086.1:15629585-15655101 GCA_026212715.1 Elanus axillaris | reverse complement strand
TTCTCATACTGAACTCAAAACACAGCACTGTACCAGCTACTAGGAAGACACTTAACTCTATCCCAGCTAAAACCAGGACACACCTACAAGGACTGTGTGATTTGGAAAGATGTGCAATGCATTCATGCCTTGATCAAGGGCTGGAAGATGCCAAGGCTGAGCAGCAGAGCCTATATCCAAAATACATGATATTTAATGTCGGAAACACAGCCCCCAAGTCCTACCCTTTTACAGTAAAATAAAGTTCTACCAGTGCTCAAATGGTAAAAACCCAACAATGACCAAACAAAATCACCACAAATCAACTTTGCCCAGTTTGGTTTAGTGGAGCTAACAAATAAAAGCAGAAACCTAAGCTATTGCTATTACATTTGGATATTAGTAAAACAAAATAATGTTTCTTCCTTTGGAGTTACTTGCAATTTATTTTTGTATTGTATGTGCAATAACATAAATTGTATAGACAAAGTCAACATGAAAATGCATCAGCCTCCATGTAAGGAGGGATACCCTACTTTTTGCAGGTGCCAAAAATTGAGCTGAGGTGTGCTTAACTACCAAGAGCAGTAGCCATCATCACACAGACCTTCCTTCTCACCAGATGTAGGCAGGGAAGAAAATTCCCTTCGTCTAAGGCCACAGTCATTTTGGTGGGCACTGAGCTCTCAGGCAGTTCAATCATCATATAAATAAGCCTTAATTGGCATTCCCAAATGCCTTGAAATCATGTTGCCTGCTACTGGCACTCCAAAAGGTATACCTCTGGAGATAAAAGAGGAAAAAAAAATATCAAAGATCATTTGCAATTAGATGCAACAAAACCATGCCCAACTGGTATGTGTCTGGTAAAAATAGCATCAGCCAAAATGGCAAATGCCTTTTGATTTGTCAGGAATTGAATGTGTAACACCAAGCAACCTATTATTACAGACTCTGATCAGCAAAGCAGACAATCATTTGCCTTGTTATTTTGCTGCCTGCCCATGTGAACAGCATCAAACAACTATTAAAAGACACCCCGCTCCCCCCCAAAGGGAACACCGGTGGTGAGTATCTGAAAACTTCCTCATTAACAAGCTAACCTTTGAGACTGGTGAGAAGACAAGGAAGCATTTACCAGCCACTGCATCAATAATTACGTAAAAGAAAATCGTAGCTCTTTGTCTATCCCACTGCGGGGAGAAATAAATAACACAGGCACGGTTCACACCCTGCCTATGGCAAGCAGCCCTTCCATGGCATCTCCCAGCCATGGGCAACAGCTGCCAAAAAGGCAATTATCCATGGAGATGCTCCCATGGGGCTGTTCAGTACAGGGGTGACGTGTATTTGGAAATTACCCCAAAGCCCTTCTGCTGGTAATAGGAGGCTCTGTAGCACAGAAGCCTCAGGGACCCTTAAACACCCTGGTAAAAAGCATCCTGAAAGGCCACATGCATGGATGGGCAGCCATATTGTACATCAGAGCTGAAAGCACTCAAACACAACAATTTTTGTTCCCTGGAGCTGTAAGGTTTCCCTGGGGCCCTTCGTACATGTAGGGATGGGGACTCAGTTTTAAGCAGAATATCTGATAGTAACTCGATTCCCTTTTCCTGATATTTCTCCCTCCTGTGTCACCCAAGAGACCTTAAATACCAAATTATGCTTCAGCATACAGCCATCCAACCTTGTTACAGGTGTAAATCCTGCTCCCATTTATAGCCTAACGCTGTTTTGTCTCTAGCCTCTTTGCAAGGAAGGAGGAAGGGTACACCGGAGCCTGCACCAGGCTCCCTGGGGGTTGCTATCCTACTCAGGCACAGCCTTCACATCAAACTACCAGTTATCTTTTCAATTAATTGTAGGTATCATAGTGGTTGACAGGACAGCCTTAATACCAAGGGATAATTTAATATGACTAAACTGTAATCAAAGTGTTAATAGCCTCAGAATTTAATCTGTGCAGAAGAAGTAGGATTTATAAAAGGGAAAGGACGACCAAGGCTAAGATGAATAATGTTAGTTGTAATATTACAGCTAGTTGTAATAGTATAATTAGTTGTGATATCCAGAAATAAAAATTACACTGCTTTGAGTTCCAGGACGTGTGCCAAAAAGAAGCCGTTAGTCACAGAGATGAGGAACAGTTACACAGTCCATTATCTCATAAACCGCAAGGCCCAAAAATGAATCCTACATGCCGCAGGAAAACTGAGACTCTGCGTTTTACAGCAATACATAGCTTTTAACTGTAGCCTTTAAACCAGATCCTTTCCGATTATCAGTATGCTGTGCTTTCCCATTTCCACCCTGAACCCAGCTTGGAGACAGCTATCCTCAGAAGCCCTCCTGGCTGCTAACAACCCCCGGCTGAGCGTCCCTTTTCCTTCAGGCATGGTCCCAAGTTGTCCCTCCTGGCTAGGCCAGGCTGTGGCAGAGCAAGCGCAGCCCCGGCATCCCAGCCTGCTCCCTTCCTCCACCCTCGCCACAGCCCTGTGGAGGAAGAAAACCAAAACCGAACCAAACCATGTCAAAACCCAGCCTTTTTCTGCTCTTTCCTTGCAGGGCAAGGACGCCGGGTGATGGTTTGGCTTACCTCCATCAGCGGGTCCTGCTTCCTTGTGGGGTTAGGCAGCCGCTGCTGTTCCCTGGCTCCGTGTTCAGGGCCAAACAGTTTAATCTAGTAATACACTTCTAAACCCAAAGTGCAGAAGGCATCAATAAAGCGAGTATTCAGCATCATAATGTGTAATCAAGAAGCTATACACAAGCAAAAAATGATATGACTGAGAATCACTTTTTTTTTTTTTTAATTTTGGTGGCAGCAAGTTTTTACCATCTCATTGTTACTCACTTGTATGACAGACACAGAAGCAATTGCTTGAGCTCACAGGCATTTTCTGAAAAATTACTTTGAATGTCCTCTATATTAGAAAAGTTATTTTAAACCCATTATTGCTACCTAAAAGCAGGAAAAGAAATTAAATGCTTTTTCAGGTTGTGCTTATCCTTTTCTCCTTCATTTCCTTCTATGTACTTTCTTTTCTTCCTCTCCTCTCAGTGCCAGAAAGAAAAAAGCATGCTTATGAAGGAGGAAAACTGGGAAAGAGAAGATAACTCTCTCTAGGGAAAACAGGCAGGAAGAAGAGAATAGAAGTAAAGTTGTGATTTCTTTCTTTCTTTTTTTTAAGAACGGAAATCACCTGGGATTGAAATAACTGAAACTTTTGTCCTCTTCTCACAAGCACACATCCACCCTACCCCCTTTTCTTCCTGGTCCTGGCTGACTTACACTTCTGGCAGGCACGTAGGTGCTTGTTTTGCTGCTGAGGGCTGTTGCTCCACAGGACGGTCACCAGAAACGATGCTCCCAGGAGATGTTTTGTGTAGGGATAAAATGAGCACCAAACTGGAGCTTTGCTGCCCCTTCCCTCACACACACAACTGTTTTGCTGCAGCAATGCTGCAGGCTTGCTAACACTATGTTCTTGGTGTTTTATATATTGGGAAAGACACTACTTAATACATCTGGGGAAGTACTTCCCCATATACGCACGGGAGCCCTGGTGCAGAGGCAATTAAACACTCCAGGCTGCACATGCTTACACAATTACCTTTTGCGACTGTTACTAAATAAATGCTGCGCTGAGCCAATAAATCTTACAATGGCCTCATTTTTCTAGCGATGATGCCTCCAGCGAGGCTTGTGTGGCCCAGAAAGGAAAAAGGTTAACTTTTTCTGAAATTCCCTAATCCTGCTTATCTGCTGCTTCTGCCTAAACATCTGCCAGCTTCAGGCACCTGTTATAAATATCAGTTTGTCTTGTGGTGGTTCCTGGGGTGTATCAGCAAACTGAGCAATTAGTATTGTCAGCAAATCATTCATTAACTATTCAGTTTCAGCTAACCTAAGACTAATTGTGCATTAATTCCTATCTAGCAAGATCAAATTGATCAAAAAAAAAAAAAAGACCATGGGTAAATATCAAAGATCAATAGGTAATAAATGAAAACATTAATTAAAATCTTATCTGAATGCTAACAAAAACCATGAAGTAAAGTGGAGGAGATTATTTTATATCAGGTCATTCTGATGATCATCATGCTTTCTCCCGAGTTCAATCTCAGTGCTACTTAAATACATGGTGAAAGGGTCAGAGTAAATTTTGGGCATCATAAGAAAGACTCCCTTCCTCCCTACCTGGCAGAGACCTTGTGCAGGCAGTTCAAAGCCACTTTGAGGGTGAAGAATGACCACACAACAGTGGAGTTTTCCTGCACATTTTCCCCTGTGAATTTGGAGCTGCAGCTACTGACCTTACTGGCAAGGAGGCAATTTTACTGCTAGTTGCTCTTGTTATCTGTGCAGAAGGATCACAGCTATTAAAGGGGGAGCAGGAGCTAGTTCCCTCTTGTGTGTCATCAGCAGAAGTAAATAACATCTATGCATCTCTGCTGTGCAAACCAGAGAGTAATTAGGGGGAACTGCTCAGGCCATTAAGCTGACAAGCCGATATCTGTTCCTACCCTTGGAGGTTCAGGCCCCGTACTGTACTCGATTCCTGCTACAGCTTTTAACACTGTTAGGCCAACAGGAACGTGAGACAAAGAAAGCAAAAGCACTATGGCTAATTTTAAACTATGCTCAGGTACACCGCTTTCAACAATATCAATGCCAACAGATATATCAAAAAGTTAATCTCTATCGAGGCCAAGAATGAAAAAGAGAAAAAAACCCAATAGATCAGTCTTATCAGATTGATACACCCAATCTTGATGTGATCCATTGGGCAGGTTTTGTTGGCAGGAAAACTCACAGGCTCAGTCCGCAGATGCGCAAACTCCACCAACTTCAGATCCTGCCAAGAAACTTGAAACTGCAAAACTATGTCCCCAAGCCATGCTAGCCAGGCACTGCTGTCCTACTCACAAGCAGCAAGCTAGCATACCTGCAACAAAGAGGAGACCTTGGTGGTGGGCATAAACAGGAAAAGGATGAAGTTTAGAAAGCCCTATTGACTTTCCTACCCTCCTGCTCTCTTGCCTTATCCCCTATTTATGCCATCGTCAGCATTGTGGCATCCCTCTGGCCGTTCTCCTCACCTGAGGGCTCCTTCCCCCACCTGAATTCTTTTTTCTACTTTAGCTTCGTCCTGTATTTGCTACCTGGAAAGTGCCTCAGTGCAGTGCTGAATCTCCAGAGGAGACAGCAACCCTCCAGTCCTTAATAGAGACTTCATTCCCTGCAGGCATTAGGAGCTGCATTTCCTACCTTTCTCTGTCTCTCTCTCTCTCTCTGGGTTTTTCAGAATTCCTTACCTAACCGTGCCATGCTGTTTTGCTCACAGAGGTAACTCATTACACAACACCCAAGCAGCGGGCTTCCCTGGTACTTCTATTATCTGGCAGGAGTTCCTTTACGTTCAAATGCAGAGCTGTACCCTAACCACACACATGCATTGATGGGACTGTGTGCTATCTGCCACTCTATGCTCTTCCATCAGTGCAAATAAACATCAACTTGCCTCCAGCAACTGGGTTTCTTGGGAAAAAAACAAGACAATTTATTGCAATAGCTCCTGTTTCAGAACAAAACTTTAAGTGACCAGCTTATTTTTGGAAAAAAAAAAAAGTGACCTACAAGCACTGTAAAATGAGAGCTTTCACAATATTGGAAGTGTGTATTGGGTCCACTTTTCCTATCTATGCCATTTTTCTCCCAGAGCCAGGGAAGGTGCACGGGAGTCCCTCTGATCAGAGCTGCCTGTGTTGCCAGAAGTGGATGGCATTTGCACAGATTATCCAGCCTCTGAACCTTCATAACCAAATGAGCACAAGCACCGCGGGGTGATTCAGACCCAGACTGCTGGACTGCAGGTTTGGCTCCAAGCACCCACCTGTTTCTCAATGTCTCCACTGCATTTGCAATCATAATTGTTACAAAACTCTCTTTTAAAATGAGCTGGTCAGGACATGGGTGCTCCTGGAGGGACTGCAGACTGCCGCATCCTCCAGATTGGAGAGCAGCCTAGGGGTTACCTGATGCACCATCTTTGGCCTAACCCCATCCTTTGCTTTTGGGGCTTATGATAAGACAAGCAATTTTTTTTTTTTTCATGCATGTGCACAAGATATTGCAGCTCTTTAAGCATCCCCTGCTTTTTTCCCTGCCAGATCCTGGATCGGATGCTTCTCACTGTGCCTGCCTGCAGCCAGATAGGAGCCAGCCCTATATCCAGGTCTCCTTTTTTTATGCTGACTCCCATTGCACTGGGCTGGAAACTACCAGCAGAGTGAAGGAAGGAGGGCAGAAGCATTAGCAGCCACTACAGATCTGTCCCACTGCCCAGCTCTCAGTTGCAGGCGAGGCTGAAGCCAAAAGACCTAATGAAGCACAGAACAACAGCTACGCTCCTGACATGAAAGACATGGCAAGCTTTCATCTTCCGAGAGGTTAAAAATAAACAGTTTAGCTTTCAGCAAAGTGGTCTGATTAGAGGCAAAGAAAACTACAGATTTCCATGGAAATGGAATATTTTGTTGCTACTACTTGATCTTGTTGAAATGTATTAAGAACACAAGAGTACAATTTCAATATCTGGAGAGTGCTAATATATTTTAAAATTTTAAATTAAATTGATTTCTTTTAAAAGAAAGCTGGCTGATTTTAGTTTCTTAATTAGTTCATTAACACTGGAAAGGGAGTATGGTCTTACAAGGTTATAGCAGGATATTATAGAAAAACAGAAACAGCTGCACTCTGCAACAGAAGAGATACAGACATAGGCAGTGTCTGCACAGACAAATCAGGGACTTAAGAGACTCTATGTACTTTATTTCCTCTCTAAAAAGAGCAAAGAATTGTTCTTTACATCATAAATCTTGCTAAATTTAAACCAATTACAAAACAGATACGAGCTTCTACAGAAGAAGGATTAATCCTTAAATTTTGCTCACTTCTTTTAATGTGTAGGAATACCTCCTAAGAATAAGGCATGACTACGCATGCTCTGGAAGCAAAATAACTCAATTAGCTCAAGTTCTTATCTCATTACTGTGATACATTTCTCCATAGGGAGGTTTCTTTCAAATGAGCAGTGTCCTATTTCAGTTTAACCCAGATAGTAACAAAATAATCACTCAAAAGGGGGTACCACTAGCATGACCTTCACTGTGATAAATACCAAATACAGGTGTGAACAAAATGCTGCTTGCTAGCACAGTTGTTATCTTTATAGACATGCCCCAGGGTAGGATTGTCTCCAACATTTCAACACATACCAATGGGATGTTGCCACAGCAAGGACCAACTGAAATAAATTTTCTAACAAACAAAAAAATCCAAAATCTTTCTTCTTAGTTAAAATAAAACATTGTGATGCTAACAAGAAAAAACCCCTTCCATTTCTTCTTCCATTTCCTCAAAGTGAAATTTCCACACAAACAACAAATGCTTTAGGTTTTCATTTTGACAGCGTGACATTTTTTTGACAGAAATTTTCTTACTGTAATTTTAGGTGACAGAGCAACTTGAGCTTCTAACCAAAAGGCTGCTTGTACTTCTTATCTGTATATTTGTTTTCCTACATGCTTGCAACTGGCACGTGCTGTGGTTCCAGTAGTGATGACCCAGGAAAGAAGTTAGAATGAGAAAGGATTTGCCTATAAACCAGAGACAACCTCAGCCTGATTCAGGACAGCTTTCCATTGCAGACTAGTCGCATCAGGTATTGAACAGCATAAACAATTATTGATACTATGGCTCAAGAGGCTTTTTTTTTCCTCTTCTTTTAATATAATGGCCTCATGAAACCAATCTTGCTGTTCTTTTTGCATTACACTGAAGACCCTGTTTGGCTAAGTTTTACTATATGTTTAATATGCAAGATTGTCCATGAAAACACTTAGAAGGTGATCCACAAAGAGATGCAGGCACTGAAATATGTAATTTTCAGTGCCTGCTAATTTTCATAGCCCCAACCCAGGTGACAGAGTTCTTCATTGAATGTACAGGGAAAACCACACCAGATAGCAGCTGTGGCAGCTACTCGGTAAGAAATGGTGATGAGGAGAGTGGGACATAAGTCCCATTCCTGGATGTAATTAGGTGGCTATGGCTAATGAGAAATCAGAGAGAGCCTGTTAACCGAGGAGCCTGGTGAGTACAGCAGCCACCAAGATGGGGGAATTGTTTGCAAACAACCACCTGGGTAAGGGTGTATGTACCCTATTACAGAATTCTTCCTATTTTTGCCATTTCTCTTCTGTTTACAGACACTTTTTTGCGATTTCCTGATAATTCTCTCTTCTCAAATAGGCTAATACTACACTTTCATAAGCTGGGTCAGCTAACAGCTTCTCAATGTTTGATGCTTGCAGCCACATGGATTCCCTGTGCAAACTTAACTGCATTAAGGACTGGATTTAAGAGCAGCAGATCAATGCTCAGGAGAGTTGTTAGGGCAAAATACGGAGACCTCACCCACAGATGAAAGGAAGAACATCACATACTAATGACAGAAAAGGAACTCATCAGCTGTATTTATTTTCCTTCATTGTGCTGCATCTGGACAGAAAAAAAGAAAAAAAGTGTACTTGGTTCACCACTTTAGTAATCTTGCTTTTTACAATATCTGAATTTGTATTCAATCAGCAGACCCTATTAAGAGAAGTATCTTTTGGACACCCAGTGGTTTTGACTGTGTATGTATCCTTCTGTTTCTGGCCAAATACATTTCTGCTTCACTGCTTGCAGGAAGATAACCTGAGGGGAGCAGAGCAGAGCCTGCCAGCCCCATGCTTTCCCCAAACAAAGCATTAGGTATGCATCAGCAACTTTTATGTACAGTCGTTCTTTGTATATTATTTTTCCCTTTATACCATCTGTACAGACTATGCTGCATTTTACTTGGCTAGTTTGAGCTTCGTTGACCCTTGCACTACCCACTTTGTGCAGCTCTGAGTGGGGTGTTTGTTCCTGTGCAGTTTTTACTGTTGCAATTGGACACCCTCATTTCACTGCTGCAATCAAACTGAAAGGCATTGCCGTTTAGATGGTGCTAAACAGGAGCCTCCTTGCAACTTCAAGGAGATAGCTGGGAAAATTGTAATGAGGCACTTACACATAACCTCCAGCACATACAGACAGATTAACCAGCAAACCATTCCTTTGTTATGTTGGGTTTTTTAAAAAGCTAACCCCCTTTCAAAATAGGCCCATGCTTATTTCTTCCAAAGTAATGATAAATGATTCAGACCATCCTGAAATGAACTCAAGCTCAATAAGGGTCATGGCCTGATGAAGAGGTGCACCTTTGCTGTGCAGCAGAATCCAGCTTGCTTAGGAGGCTGCAAAAGCAGTGGGTCAGCAGGTGGGAGGTTAATTTCTAACAGCCTGATTCAGCAAAAAAGCAATAAATACAAAATCCTCCTCTGACCTTTCAGATGCCAGCACTTCAGAGGCACAGAGAACAGATGAGCTCCCTTCATTAATTTTGCCTGAATCAGACTCTGGTTTTGACTACAGTTATGTGTAGCACAGAGCTATTTACATATTCATTTAGTATAGCTGGGGGACCAGCAGGCTGTAGTTAAAAGTGTGGCAGGGGTTTTGGGGGTGCTCAGACATGGGAAGCACTGGCAGGGTCTCACGGGGGGAGGGAGGGTGGTAGTTTGCAGCTCCCCTGCTCCCTCCTTCATAGCCATGAGGCAAGAAGGCCTGAGCAATGGATCACATCACCATCACCACCACCCCCCCTCCCCCGGGACACTGGGCAACACTGGCTTTCCCTGCCTTGTCTTGTGTTAAGGTAGCAGGAGGAAAAGGGCTTCTCTTAGCAAGCGAACAATGTCTGTCCCTGCCCCTGTTGTTGCTTTTAGCCCACTTTCTCAAAAGCAGGAGTGAATTTGGCTTCCTATTTCTTACCATTCTCATATGAAGGAAAGCTACAAATAAGTAGTGTTGAGGTCAGCAGGATCACATTTATAAGCCATAAATCAAATGCAACAGACCTTGAACACTTATTTGTAGCTTACAGACCACAGCTTTAAATGTCCTGTGAATCTGGATGCTGAACTACTGGATTTTGTTTCTGCTGTCATGTAGAAGGCTAATCGGCAAACTTCCCCAGCCCTGGAGGGGTCTGTCATCTACCACAATGATGTGCAGTGTGCTGACACACATTCAACAGCAAATAGCACATGCAGCATCAGAAAATCCCAGCTTCTGTCAAATAAAATTGTATTAAGTAAATGATAGCACCTAGCTGCTGCTGTATGCCCTGTGTGCAGGACTTCTGGTCTACTGTGTGTTAGACTGGCTTTGTGTCTTACATGCCTGTTGCATTTGTTTTACACATAGGCATTTTACTTCACTGGCTGTATTACCCTTCCCTTTGAATCCCTCAGTTCTCTTATATGATGCTTTGTGCCACTCACGAAAACAAAGTCTGGTGAGTATCTTTTCAGTTAGGGCAAGGACTTCCCCTTCCTGTACAAGATCAGATTTTCAAAACAGAAATAAAATGAGCTTCTGCATGGGAGACAAAATAGTCTCCATGTGTGGGAAATAGCAATTCTCATGAACAAAAGAATAAGGAACTGGTCATGCTCCCTTAAAAGGTGGTGAAATGTTTGTCCTTTGGTTCACAGAGGAGGAGAGAGGTTTGAAACACATTCCTGGTGAATCCACTAAAATAAACTTTCCAAAGAAGTCCATCACCATACAAATGCTTATATTCAGGAGCAAATATTACTCAAAAGTTGCAATGTGCTCACATGCATAACATTTTGCATAGTCAACATAGGCTAGAGTTGCTCCCATTTGAAGTAAGGTGAACCATGACCTCTAGATCCTTCTTTTTCATGTTATACTTCACCTTCTGCACAGTACTATTTATGTCTGGGTTCTTCTTGGTGCAGACTGCAGTTTAAGGAGAACAGTAATTGCTATTTAAATGAAAAAGGGGAAAAAAGGTACCCTGCCTCTTGTTTGCACAATTCTCTCCCTTTAAATGAAAAAAGAATGATGAAATCTGATTACTTTTTCCCTTCAAAGGAGAGGACCTGTGGATCTCAAATGACACAGCTCTTCTGATGCAGTAAAGCTGTGCTGACATGCCTTTGTGAGCCACCTCCAATTCTTCACTGCCCGTTTTACAAAGATTATGTCACTGATGGCTATGACTTGTGGGAAAGCAACACAGCTCTGGATGCAGGCAGGTAGGACTGCAATTCCCTCCGTCACTGCAGCAACAGTCCCTCACTTTTCCAGCTGTTCATTTACTGTTACAGGGAGGGCCAGGGACGACTCTCATGACATCTCTCAGGAGAGCTTTCCTGTGTCTGCCTGATGATCAGAAGAGGAATTTGTAGCTGTCTGGGGTTCATTAGGATACTGCACTGCCGCGACAAGGAGCCTGGCCAAGCTACAGGTAAGAGAAACATGTTTGTTTAGCCATTGGCAACTTGAAAGCACTCAGCTTGTTGAGAAAGGGCAAGTGCACATTCAGTACTCACTCCAGGCAGGAGCAATATCCACTTCAGAAGCACATGGGAAAGAGGAAGATATCGTTCTTGGGAGGTACCTGGAAATTTTACAAGACCTCCCTGCTTTACACTGCCTAAAATACCCATGAGATGCATGGAGATCAAGTAATGGAGACACCATGTGATGGAGAGACATAGAGATGACAGGTGAAACCCTGTTGCCAGACAGGGCAGGCAAAGGAAAAACTAACACCCCCTCCAAATGAACATGTGTGGAAAATGGGCAGTTCAGTCCTTGCAGCCCTTCCCATGCTGAAATACAGCAGTGGGGTCAGAAATTATGAGCCTGTCTGGGGACCCTATTCCACACACCCATCCTGCCAGCATATTTAAAATAACGGAGAGAAGAGGAAGAAAACAACAACAACAACAACAAAAACCCAAAGCCCCTGATATGCTCTGTGGGATAAACACACAGGAAAATAGCAAATATGGCCCAATTGTGGATGGCTGAACAAGAAAGAACAGTATCCCCAGCTTACAGGAAAGCCTGCTTGTGGCTCACCAGCTGGGGAGCTGCAGAGGTTTGGGAGGGCAGAAAGCAGACCCCCAGGGATCCCCCATGAAGTCACTGCATCTGCCTTCTTGGAAGAGAAGAGTGGATTTTTATCACATAGAGTTGTAAGTGATTTTCTTTTCCCTTCATGTGGAATTAGGTAATTTAGGCCCTTGCCTTAATACATTATTGCCCTCCCTGATAGTCAGTCTGATAGAAGTTACACTGGATTTTTCACTGATAGTACAGGTCAAAGTTGGCTTACTGTGTCCCTGCTCTGGAAAAACTTCTGTTATCAGCAAAGAAATAGACACCAGCCTCTCAAAGGATGCTTCCAAGGGTCCTACATCCCTCAAAGGACAGCTGGAACATTTGGCTTGGAAAGGCTACATTGCTTAGGCGTTGCAGATAATTTAGCTGGGCTATGGTTAAGGCTGCAATTAAGGGGGCTGGCGGTATGAGAGGCAGGTTGTGGAGCACATGATGGCAGAAACACACTGAAATACCGACTCTGCTGTCTGCAATTGCATAAGTGGCTTCTCAAAAGGATGGGGAGAAATATCCCAGGAAATTGGCTGTCTGAGGTTATGGAGATAATAAGTATTTTCAGAAATCAGCACCACTGCCAGAAAATAAAGTGGAAAACCTCCCCCATGGAAACTAGAGAAAGCAGAGTCAGGAATGCTGGAGCAGGGAGAAAATGCAGAGTGATGAGAAAACCAGATAAATGTTAGGGGAAGACTCCTTTCATAAAACAAGCTGCTGTGGGGAATGTGAAAATTAAATTGGCTCTTGGAAGAGAGGAATCCCACCCAAAGCTGCTTTTCTGAGGAAGGGGATTATCTTGGCTTGGTTCCCTACCCCTTTTAAATGCACAAGGGAATTTAATTAAGCATTGCTACTTTCCTAATTGTTGAGACTATTCTCAGAGGCTCTCAAGACTTTCCAGACTCTGCTGTGTTGGTCTGGAGATGGAATTTCTCAATTAACAGTAAGATATGGCAAGTGGTGAGGTCTGGGGCTCAGTACGCTGGTCAAATAGCAGCTCTGTCAGTTTATGAAACATTGACGTAATTCTGCTGAGATGGAGCCAGCTGAGGGATTTATTTTGCCTGTTCTGTTCCTGCAAATTCACATGGAGTTCTCCATAGGATATGAGCACAGTCTTTGCTTGCTCTTTGCTTGCTCTGTGCCACAAGCCATCCTGCAGTGCTGTTGTGTGCTCTGCTCTGGAGGGACCACATTTCACAGGCTATGCATCCCTTATATCTCAGCCTAAAAGGGGGAGGGTACACTCAGCCAGCTTGTAGGATAACAGCTATCAGATCCTCTGATGGAAAAAGCCACTGTGTTATTAAAACTGGTTTGGCCCCAAATGTAAGTTTACAATCTGTTCAGAATCCAAAAAAAGCTATGTTTGGGGCACCACTGGTCTGTTCCTGGGACTTGTAAGTGTACATCTCAACACATAAAAGCCATCTGATTTTTCACAGGTGTGACTTCAAATAGAAGAAAGCTGACAGAGTAAGTGCTCAGAGCTTCCACGGCTTGTTAAAACACTTCAGCCTTGAAATTACATAAAGAAGGGGAAATGAAAAACAATTAAACCCTCTTTAGCCTCATTGCAAGCTTTTGCATTTTTCTACTCAGAAGTTCAGCCGAGTGAGCAACACAAACTGACCACAGATCTGAGATGAGTAAAATAAAAAAATATTCCTATGGCAAGATGCAAGATTACCCTCCTTCCCCTGCCTTCCCAGCTTTGACTACACTTCTGACTCTCAGGTATTTAATTTGTCAACAGAATCCTAGGGTCCAGATAGGAAAAAAAATCCTCATGTCGGGGATTTCATCACTTCTGATGCCTTCTGCCATGGCAATGACTCTCCTCAGGCAGTGCATCAGCCTGGGAACAAGGCTAAGCATGGAGATGCCCTACCATGCAACCAAACGGGGTACACGGGCTATCTGAGTCCAGGCACCTGATGCCACCTTGCATCCAGGGGGGCTGTTAGGCAAACCACTTCAGAGCAGTGGGGTGAACAGCTATGTGAACCCAAAAGCAAGCTCAGAGCAGAGGAGAGCTCCCTGGGATTTGTCAGCCAGCTGATGCTCATGCGTAACGTGTCTCAGAGGAGTGTGCTTCAGCCAAGCAGGGCTGGTGGGATGACATGGGACATGCTCCGGCTGTCGCACCCTGCACCACTAGTACTGCTCAGACCTAGTGCTGCTCAAAGGCAGAAACACTAACGTCACCCAGAGGACCACTGCGGGGGCTCTGACTTTAATACAGTCTCACTAGTGGTATCTTCTTTATTTTTGTAAGCCACTGGCCTATTCTTCTTGAGCCCTCCTCTGCCTCCTTCCTCCTCCAAAATGACCCAACAACCTGAAGCAAACATTTGGAACTTAAATTTCTGCTTGAACAGTAGACTTGTTACAAGATTAATAATAAGGGATGGAAGAGTGTTAGACAGCTACAGGTATCACTACAAGACCTTCTGACAACAACAGATTCAGACCACTGTATCACATCTTACACACGTATCTATATTAATAGCTTGGATCTCTTCTGGGATTTGGCAGGAGATCTAAAGTTGTATTAATGTCTTTTTCTTGCCTTGCCAATAAAAAACCAACCACCATTAAGCAAGGTCCTAAGCTGTCATGAATTCTTACTAGACATACCATAATTGCTATTCCAAAAGGAGCAAAGTGCAGAGACTACAACTGTAGAAAAATGAGAGAAGCTGTTATGGAGATTTAAAGCAAACAATACCTGTGTTATGTCCTCTCCCCTCCAGACGGTTTCTGTCTGAATAGCTTTCTACTATTGCTTTTTTTGTTTTTATTTGATCTGAGTAACTTATTGATTTTTTTTTTATGGCATGACGTGATGAAATCCGAACTGATGTTACATTTCACTAATGTACAGCTCCCTTGAGCCAATATCAATTTTGTCTACGATGGCTTTGCAAGGGCAGAGGTCAGCTGAGGGACTTTCCCCTTAGCTCTGCCACAACCTCTTGCGTTTTCAGGACACTTATAAATAAATCAGACAATCACATTTCAAGCAATGAGACAGATTCTGAAGGGTTTCTCCTGTCCCATGAAAAGCAATTTTTGCTTGAATGATATTTCAATCAAAACTGATCAAGGATGACCAGATCCAGTCCTTGAATACAAGTAGAATAGATGTAAAACCTGTTGAGCGTGCACTGGCTCTTTTTCAGAGTTTGGAAACTCGCTACAGACTATACATGTGCAACTTTCACCCTGTGGCCACACTCATTTCAGCCATTGCCCCTCCCTTAGGCTTCATTTAGGACTGAGTTTCCCCATGAGCCCAGTCTACCCAAAGGCCAGTGGGATAACCTCTTTCAACACAATAACCTGCCACATAGACACTGTTTAGGGGGACGACCATATCACACATAGTTTACCTCAGCTGGCTGACCTTCCTTGCTAACCCTATTCCTCCGCTTTCTGGAGTAACACTGGCTAACCTGCAGCATTAGGATCTCAGTCTTTTTTCCCTTCTGGATTCCTTCTCAGTTTTTTGGCAAGAAGGAACTAAAACTTGGGACTTCCTGGGAGAGAGTTTGCTGCTGTGACAAACCCTCCCGGGCCCTGAGAGAGAGGCTGTGCTTCTCAGAGCCCACCCAGGAGGAGAGACCGCCCCAGGGGCATTTTTGGCACATCAGCGTCACCACAGGAGTGGGCTACACTGTCAGCTCATTGGCAACTTCAAGCAACTTCTCTGGAAGGATGTCAGCCCGGGACCAGAAATCACAAATAAATTTCCATATGTTGTCAGGATGAATTTCATTTATCAGTGTCTGCAGCAATGTGAAGTTGAACTCACTTGTCTGATGGACTAGGTAGAAAAAGCTATTCTTTTACAAATGCAGGACTGACTAGACTGTGAAAATCTCTAATTAATATTATTATTATTATTATTTACTGAGTCTGTTTGGGCTCCCACACTTCCCTGTAGCCTTAACTGAGCCCATCCAAATTCTATTATCTGAGGTGGTTTTCCCACACAGCATCTGCCAGATGATCCCTAATAATGCACAAAGGTATTAGCTTGACAGGCGCTCCCATTTTCTCCCCCCTGCCCCCCCCCCTTTTTTTTTTTGGTTCACAGTAGGATGCAAAGCAAGCTGAAGCTTCTCTTGCTTCTGCTTCTGATGAAGCAGAAATCATCCCTTGGAGGCAGGACTCAGAAATGGTATTAAATCAGGGCAGGGGGGAAATGCAGATGAGCTCTTTAACTAGCCTGTCAACAGTGCCCCCAACCCCCACTAAATCTTCCCCCTTTCTTTGCAACTGACAACTCCTTCCCACCATTTCTCTATTTATATTGGATTAAATGACTATATACACAAAGCGCATCTAGCGCACAGCCTGATCAGAGCCCTGGACTTGCATGAAAAATACAGCATTTTTTCACTGAGAGTGATTCAAGGAAGCCCCAGCAGAGCCAGTCTTGGGTTGCATCTGCACTGGGGCGGGCTAGGGAATCATTACATCATGCTTTCTGCCCCAAAACCAGAAGGCTGAAATGTCCAGCTAATGACTGCAACATTTTCCACCAGAACCACAAGGTTCAGAGAAGGCTGTTGGCCCAGTAAGATACTACAGGACAGCGTAAGGGTACATCAGATCACCTTTTACTTGGCCAGTACTCTTAGTCTCCTTCCATCACTTACCCCCAAGTGAGTCTAAGAAGATGGAGTGTAGCACATGCCACCTGCAACCCCCATGGCCTTCCCAGAGAAGATGCTTAGAGGAGATATTGAGAAATACTGCTATGAGGACAGCTGGGGTGAAAACTCTTGTCCTTCCATCCACCTCCAAGTTTGAGAGATTAAAAATAACAAAATTAAGTGCTTAAGAGTAGGGAGAAAAATCCACACGAAGTCTGCATTTTCCTGTTTTTTTCCCTCCTCTCTAATTACTCAGTTCTAAAATGTCATGGAAACAACTTTTTTTTTTTTTTTTCCCACAGGCACACTTACTAGGCAAGACATTTGAAGCTGAAGTATTATCTTAAAAAGTAGAATGGAGCAGTGGGACTGACCTTGATCCTAGGCTTAAACTATCCTAAATTTAAGTGCCAGTTCTCTAAGAGACCTGAAATCATTACTCAGGCTCTGGGAAGTTAAAAGAAAAGAAAAAGTAACTTTCTACTCTTCTCTTGCAAACTGTGAGGATTAAGATGCTAGGGATTATGAGTTTTTCAGTCCTTCAGTAACATCTTTCCTCATCAGCAAGATCTGGCAAGATTAGGTGACTAATTTACTTGCTGATGTGAGAAATGTTCAAGTTCAGAGGATTTTTCTTGTCCTTACCTGAACTCTCACTGAAGAGGAATTTTTCAACTGAGTAATGATTGATTCAAAACGAAGTTATAGGTCTCAAGGGAAAGACATTTAGGGTTTTAATTCTCAACAGTCACATCTAATTCCTCAGTGAAAGATGCCACAACATCAAAAGGAGGAAATTGGTTACTTAGATTGAAAACAAGCTGAAAATCTGTCATGAAGAAGAGCTTAAAAAGGTAGGTAAAAAGCCAACAAGTTATAAAGTAGAAACAAACTCAGCAGCTAAGAAAAGGGAAGAAAAAAATAAAGCCACAGATCTGTGGGATTCATTTCTCTGATAGATTTTCTGCTTCCATCCACTGCAATTAATTTTAGGTCAGATGGTTTGCATCAGGCTTATTTCTCTTGATCCCCAAGACTCTTAGAGTTATAAGGCTGGGTAACGATCTTCAGCCGCTGAGAGGCTTTAAGGCAGTTATGAGAGCCCTCTTTGGGGAAGCAGCGTGGTTTTCATCGCTAGCTTGACTGGTTCGAATCTGCAAAGATTACATGAAATCAGAGACCTGGAAACTCTCAGAGGATTTTTGACAGCCTCTTCCAAACTCCAGCATTGTTCAGCTTGAGAACACTTGTTTTATGGGATTTCCCATGGAAAGTCAAATGGCAAATAACATCTTGAAAGCCATGGAGGATGTCTGAGACCAAGAAATTGTCTTTCTCCCATGTCATGTTTGAGCATCTACACTGAACAGGAAACTAATGACCCTTCTTGAATAATAGCTTCTCTAGAGGGGAAGTAATTAGTCATACTCTCTAATATTGCAAATGTGATAACTTTGATAAGAAATTGAATATAGAAATATTGCTCCAAAGCATTTGCTTGTAATATCCCAAGGTACTGAACTGGTTTCCATGTGTTTCTTAGCTTCCTATCCTGTGTGTAATGGATGAACCACACACAAATACCACCAAGCAAGCAACAGCTACTTTATTGTATGGCTGACAGTGCTCCGTAGGATGCAGAAGGACTTGGGAGATGTTGCCACTTTCTGTGTGCACCCACATGACTGCCGCTGGTCTCTTCTCCAGCATTGTTCGCTGGATCTTTCTCAAGCATGTTCTTGAAAAGCACCTCAAAATTGATTTAACACAATGCAGGTAAAAATTTTTGGAAGTACTGCAGTGATGTCGAGAGGCCAGCACTCATTTTCAAAACAGATTTGGGCCAGCATCCAAGGGGATATTTAGGTGCCAAACACCCATTTGGTGGAAGCTGTAGGCAAGGATCTCAGTGCCTGAGGCTGTGAGTGCAGTGATAGCCCTGAGCACTTACAAGGCTCCCTAAGGATCACAGATGTGGGCTAACTCTATCACTGCGATGTTCTCAACAAGCACGATATTGCAGCTTGGTGGATGAACTGCTTTCATAAGAAAGCCAGGGCTATTTTACATTATTCCTCTCTGAATAAGACTTTCATCCAATCCCAAATGCTCACTCTGCTAAGATCAATCTCACTCCCATTCCTTCTCTGTTGTTGCCAGAGCTCATTTCCCCTATTGTTCTTCTGTTAATTAGGGTAATTCATTCAGAAATGAAATTCAGCCCTATACAAAGGCCTTGGCAAACCTAAATGTTGTTGAAAAGAACATGGGGGATGCTAGCCCTCCTAAAAAGAGGGAATTGCACCATAACTTTTTAGCCAAGTTTCATAATTAATTTTGAAGTGAGCTCTTTCGAAAGACAGTCTCTGTGCTTTAGTCCACCTTAATTATATATTAAAAAAATAAATATGCAAGCCTTATTATTTATTTCCTCCTTCTCCTTGCTTATTTTTCTCTGATTGTTAATAATTTTAATTAACACCAGAATTTATCAACAGCATGTCATCTCCTTTTTCACTACAGGTGTTAATTGCAGACTCAAATAAAAGGTGAAGAAGAAATTGAGGCAAACATCAAAAGAAGCGCAACACTGTTGGATGCGCAGAAGAACAATTACTTGCACAGTTGTCTTATTAGGGGCTTTGGTTGATTTATAAGAAAATTTTAAAACTATTTTTTTATATCCTCCCACCTATACATATATTTTTTTAAACAATATATACATGTCAAGCTATTTTCTTTTTTTCCAAAGAAATTCTTTTTACTCAGATGTACCTTGGTCAGAATAGCTCACAGTCAGATCTGAAACACACTCAGAACCTAAAACGTCATCTACATTTTTACTTTCAGCATTGATTTTGGAAGATTTTATCAGTACATGGCACTATTTATACCAAATATTGAAGGCTTCTAAAATCTTGACCTAATATTTATCAGTTGTCTTTATGTACATCCATATGTACAGTCACATATGTCGTATATGGGCACAGCAATGCTTTCCACTGATTATATCCCAGAACCAACATACCTTATTGAAATACATATGAATAAAAGTGAAGAATACAGAATGACAGAACTTTATCTCACAACGTGAAATCTTTGGGAAGTTTGGGAGCAATTAAGACTTTTCGCCAGGGAAACCTCGGAAACACAGGGGACTTTGGATAAGAAAAGGAGGCAGGTGGTGTCTCTATAGGCCAGCTGTAGCGTCCAGTCCTAACTCCCAACAGCAACAATTTCATATCAATTAGTCAGAGGTCAAAAGAAGCAGGCAAACAACTCAGCGAAACAAAAATCCCCAAGGCTTCCCAGGACACAGGGAGGTCAGTAGGTAGGTGTTTCCCAACAAAAAGTAGGCTTTTCAGCACTGGGTGCAGGGGTGAGATGGTACCCAGGACTGCCTGAGAGCATACAGGGAAAGGACAAGGGCAGCGCTTGTGATCTCTAACACGTTCTCTTCTGCCCAAGGGTTAAACATAGCTGCAGTCCCTGAAAGCTTAACCAGCAAGGATGAGGAGGTTGCCAGTCTGTGGCAGTAGGAGCTACAACCTCTTTGGTTGCCACAGCTAAATCCTCAGGAGGGTTTAGTGGCACCTCCGAGTCCTCAACCCTCACTGCCCACAGTCCCCTGTATGGACAACACAGAAATCAATGCAACAGAAGAGTGGAGCAGACAGCTCAAGGTGAAAATCCCTCTAGTTTTCCTAGCTTCACCTGCCAGAGCTTGTGAGTCAGAGCAGCCCATCCTTGCCCGCAGCCATGCCAAAAACAGGACCACAGCATAACTTGGCTGCTGGTCTGATCTGCCTTCAAGGTGCACTATCCCCAATATCATCCTTCCCTGCTTTCCCCAAAAGCTCAAGAGCCTCTTAGCTACATCCCAGGCAATGGGAAGCTCTGGTTGGCCTGGGCCAATCACCTCTCTACCCCACCAGTGCTGCTCAAGACACACCTAATGTCCCCAGAAGCCCTGCACACCCTGTTGTGTTCAGGTGGGATCTGTCCAGCCATGGGGACGCAGAAGGGCACTTTCCTCTCTTTGCCTGCCAGAGAGCCTGGAAAGGATGGCCAGGGCTGGGGGCACTTGCCCGTATTGACAACTGTCTTTAATATGGAAGGATAAATCCTGTGGCAGGTGAAGATATATCTTTGGATAATAAAAAAAATAGAGAGACATCTGGTAGATCATAATATGTCTCTTTTTTTCCCAGCACTAACCCGTAAAGCACGTGAATATTTATAAGAGCTTTGTCCATACTAATTCAGAATGATACAGTCATCTGCATTTTCCAGCTTCCACATGCACTCCTACTGCCTTGCGTCACAATGTCCTTACTAGTTACGACACTTGAAAGAATTAAGACATCTTTATTCTTACCTACAGGTTAGATTTTCTCTCAATAACATCTAGTTACGCCCTCATCCATAGCCTCAGTCCTTTTTATTCTTCTTTGAAATCCTTCCAGTTTTCATTCTGCATCAGTTTTCCTCCACATCCTGCTGCAAAACAAACATGCGTAAGTCCTGATGTGAGAAACACTAGGTGCTTCCAGAAAGCGTCAAGTGATTTCTCAGCACAGGGACTAAAAGTGCAGCATGAGCCGTCACTCCCAAGGCCACTATCCCTGCTTCCACATAGCTCCTAGGAAAAAGTTATCTTCAGTGCTGAGGCTTTATGCCTCCCAAACATTCAGCTGTCCTCTGGCATTCAGCATTTTCACTTGTGCTAGAAAAAGGTTCCTGCATTGCAAATTCAGACTAGGCTACAGGGAAATGACATGTCTCTCCAGGAGCCTCTTTCTCCATCACTGAATTTCCCCTAAAAAATTAATTGCTTCCCATTTTCCAGGTGAAGTTTCTTAATAATTTGTATATATTCTCTGTTCCTTCTGGGTTTTTGGGGTACATCCTGTTCTGTGTTATTTAACATGGTTTTTGGCTTCATTAATGAAGGTTTTTATAAAAAAAAAAAAAAAACAGGAAGAAGAAGAAGAAAAAAGAATAAAAAGCAGTCTAAAGGCTACTTCTCTCCTGCCTCCACTTCCCAGTCCAGCACAAATCTTCACCCTGAAAAAGTGCAATAATTTTCTGGGCAGTCCCTCAGGAAAGGTTCACTTGATTTAACTACAATACTTCACAAGCTTTTCCAATTTAAGCCCTCAAAAAGAGCCTCAGAAGGAACACTGCTGCATGCAGCCTCAGTGCTTCATTTTTCTAAAGAAAACCTTTCCACCCATTAGATGCTCACTTCATATTGGTTTGGTCCCTGGTTACCCCTTCATAGCTGGCACCCTCTCCTTTCCCTCCACATTTAATGTAAACCAGCAGATCGCTTATGCCCCACGCTCCTTTGCCATATCCTTCAACCAGTAAAGAGGCAGGACAAAGTAAGTTTTTTGGAAGCAGTTTGAACAGGCATGGAGGGGCTGTACTGATACTGTGTTTGAGGCACAGCCTGGCAGTTCTGACAGCCACTCAGAGCATGATGATGATATTCCCCATTTTGCTTGCCCTCGTTTCACTCTGCTTTTTGACTACTCAAGCTTTCTATTTTGTTGCTTCCCCTTTTTCCCTGCCAACTTTCCTCAATTCCCAGCACTTGCTTTCTCTTTCAACTCTTGCGTACTCCCCTGTGAAATGTCACTCTACTCTCTCATGGATTTTCTTCTTCTTCGGGGTTTATTTTTTCTTTTTTTTTTCTGATTTCCATTTTTCCAAAAGGAACTAAGACCTGTTCTGCTTTAATTACTGCTCCAGTTCGCATCCTCCAGCCTTCTTCCAATGCCTTTCATTTTCACTGCTTCCTCCCAGTGGACCTGGCCCACTCAATTTTATAATTCCCTAAAATTTACTTTCTTAAATGTAGTACTATGTGCATAATTCATCCATAAATTGAATTTGTTTCCTACTGGGATAATCATACAATCTTCCGTAGCTTTTTTTTTTTAAAAACATCTGTGTTATTCTTTCCTTCCTTGTAACTCTATACATAAAGATACATATTTTGGGCAGGAAAGTAGAAGACAGCAGATCATGCTTCAAAACCCACAATTCCCCCTCCTTATGAAGATTTTGCCCTCTTCCCAGGACCAAATACTGTTCATCTAATTCAACAAGGCTGACATTTCTAAGCAAAAGAAAGCAGACATTGCTTTATGGCAAAATATAAGTTAGCCAGAGCCAGATCATGAGCTGATGTAATCCAGAAAGATATCTATTGTCTTCAGAGAAAATGCATCACTTTCTAGAAAAAAAATCAAATTTTAAAAAAGATCACTGGAGTTGTGCAGATACAGCACAGCTGAGAATCAGGACTACCTTTAAATCTGTTAGGGTTTTTTTTTTGTTTTTCTTTCTCTTAAAATTATGAGCTAACTGACTTATCACATTATTTTTTGAGCCATTAATAGTGTGAGTCTAATTTAGAAGCAACACTAAAGCACAGGAAAACCAAGCAGCACAGATGACAACATTATCACACCTTCCTTGGTACTGGCAAGCAGAATGAGGGCTGAATGCTTGCACATGTGGCTTACTTGCATTAGTGTGAAAACCAGTGCTTTGGGGAAAAAAAAACCCACCATATTTTATTATTCAAATCTGATTCCTTTTTCGTGTTAATTCATGACATGAGATCCATTTTTGTGAGTCTTTCCTGTCAGGAGTAAAACGTGCTCACATGTATCTTTAATGTGGTTTTATTTTTCAAATTATCACAGGACAAACAGTGATGAATAACATTCATACAAATGTGTTGCCTTTATATATGCTTACCTCACAGTAAGTGAGAACAGAGAAAACCAACCCAAACAGACAGAAAATATACAGAGCGTGACTATTTGTAACATATATGCAAAGAGTTTCATACAGCAGAGACATATCCCCGGGCTCCTTGCTGCTCCTGTAATACAAATAAGAAATATATAAAGTACCTCATAAACCAGCTTGTTGGATTTTATTGCAAGAAATCCATCAGCCATCATATTACCACGCAAATCCTCTTATTGCATTGTCTGACAACAGCATTTCAAATAAAAAAACCTAACAACGTGGAAATAAATTCTTTCTTTCATGTGTGTCACCAGCTCCCATTAACAGTAGTGGGAATTTCTGTGCAGGGACCTGTCAAGGTGAGAATGGACTGCTCACCCATCTCCCCTGCTCAGCAGACTAAGCTGTGAATTGCTGCATACACATTCTTTTTCCCCAAGAGAGCAAAACTGGGAGCCAGGAATAAAACATATTAAAAGAACCCAAGAATCAGGACAGTTCCATAAAATAAGGGGGCAGAATTATGTATCTGCTTGCTCTTTGACAGTCTCCTGAATTAGTGAGAGAACCCCCCCACACACACACACTTTTCTATGCCCCGTGGCTCTCAGAAGGTGCCTGTCAGCCCACATCTGGGCAGCAGGACAGAGCTGCAGCTTGTGAGTAGAATACGCTGGAAAATATTAGAAAATTGTATTCATCATTTTTCATAGAAAAATGTAATTTCCCCAAAAATGTAATTTCCTGATGAAAAAATTTCAAATCCTTTCCTCCAGTACAAACTTTGATAAAACAGATTTCTTCTGAATTCTATATGTAAATCAGAATCAGTCAGCTCCAAATAGCATCAGAGGTAAAGGCTATTTGTAGTCTTTTCTCCTTCTTTCTATCCAGAAGTCTTTATAACTTCTTTCCTTTCAATAAGAAAGAGCAATGTAAAGAATGCCTGTCAACATTAAACCCCACTAAATATTACATAAAACATCAATCCTAGAGGTCCTCTGGATTTTCAAAAAAGTTACTATTACTTTTTCACATTTCAGAGTTTTCCTGTCTTCTGCCACTACTTCAGAGACCCAAAAGAATGTGGATAAATTTCAGTCTAAAGAACACAGCTTTTAATTCACTTAATCTCATTGTTCAAGATGACGGAAAGAGTCAATCCTATACTACTTTCTCCTTTCCATTTCACAAAAGCAGCTAAAAAGTCAGATTGGTTTCCAGGAATACAGCTTCTGGTGCTAAGTGCCAACACCAATTATAATTGGTAACAAAGATTTGGTGAACCTACAAATACCATGGGAAATATCCGGTTAGCTGCACTGACAGGCTGTCCTTAAAATGGCTTGCCCCAAGCATGTTTTGTGTAGATCTCCCTGCTACTATAGCATCTTAAACCTTGCAATATCTTCACCACAGTGCTACAGGTCAGGGAAGTAATATTCTCCCTGGTTTAAAATAACAAAAGGGAGGTGCACCAGCAATTACCTGCTTCAAGCTTTTGAAAAATCCTACAAGGAATTTAGCCACCAAAGTCAGCAATTCCTCTGTTTCTCAAAACTCTGGCCTCCAGCATCAGAACAGAAATCTCAATTTGGAGACTGAGCTTATTTGGAGACCACTCTGATCCCCTACCTCCTCCTCCTCCTCCAGCAGCCAGCCCTGGCCACAGATCTAGGGAACAGATGCGTGTCAAGTTCCTTGGGCCTCAGCCATCGGCATCAGTCTTCCTAGAGAGACCGAAGCAAGACTACGACGAAAACTGGCCCTAGCAAAAGTTCATGGCCTTCCTCTACTCCAGTGCTCTGAACACCCATCCCAAACTACGATGCCATTGTATTTGGTTTCTGTGGCAAGGTTTAGGTAGCTGGGGGGGCAATTACAGGGGTGGTTTCTGTGAGAAGCTGCTGGAAGCTTCCCCCACGTCCAACAGAGCCAATGCCAGCCGGCTCTAAGATGGACCCGCCGCCAGCCAAGGCTGAGCCCATCAGTGATAGTGGTAACACCT
>JANZLQ010000086.1:15618101-15629485 GCA_026212715.1 Elanus axillaris | reverse complement strand
CTCTCCCCTGTCCAGCGAAGGAGGGGGGAGTGATAGAATGGCTTTGGTGGGCACTTGGCATCCAGCCAGGGTCAACCTATCACAGCCATCGGCCAAACCGTGGCATGGCTGCCACCTCCACCAAAGACCATGGCGGCAGCTTCCCTTCCTTCCTCCAATCAAAAATGGCAGGACTTCCCCACCCCGTCCCATTTGATATGCTGTACATAGAGACTAATATTTCTTATTTGCCAATACCTGCAGAGCTATATAAACAGGAAACAGCTTTTTAATCAATGGTGTTGAATAAACAGAAGCAATAGAGGAACAAATGGCTTGCTGCCCCCCTTGAGTGCCCATGGAGCTAGAGACTGTGTAGGGAGGCTTGGCTGTCAAGTGCATCACAGGGTCAAGCTGCATTTTGAATTTATCTTTTCAGCAGTGGCAGGAAGATAAAAGACAAAGTTATAATGTAGTATAAGATATAAGAAAGTTAAATGGTGCATAAACAAATCTGAAGATATGTTTGACCTATGGGGGTGGGGAAGAGCTGGATGTACTATGGCTGTACATCTTCTAGGAGACAAATGAATTGGTGATTGGAAACTTATTCATATACTTCCTAGGCTTCTGCCATTCACTAAATGGTAGGTAATAAACCTTATTGGATTTCATATTTTGTGGGAAACGACTCTTTCATAGCTTTGTCCCTTTAATGGGTACTCATTTAGGAAAGTACTATGTAGGTTTTATTACATCAAAAGGAATAAAAGATTTTAAATGAATCTTAATGCTCTCTCAATGTGCTAGAGTCAGGGACTTCAAGCTAAATTCACAGCTAGAAACCAGAATCTGTCATAAGCTTTTTAATGTATGGAAGGAAAACTTTGGGGATATAAGTATTTTATTTTAACAAGCCTTAAGTCTCCTTTCTTCTTTGATGTACACAGGTAAACTCGCCTCTCCCCAGTTTTCCTTCTCTTCAACTTTCTCTTAAACCTCCTTACTTTCCTCCTCCTTTCCCTTCCCCCCCTTCCCTTCCCTTCTGGCCAATATACCAGTTCCCACAATGAACATTACAGTTTTCTTCCCCTCCTGTTCCAGAGGTGTCTCTCTGGAGCTTAGCGTTTATATGTTTTCATGTATTGTTTTCCCCCACAGGCTTTTTATCAATACATGTTGAATCATAAAATAACATGGCTTCATTTTCTGTCATTACTGTTCCTGAATAGTGGAAATACCATAAAAGCAAGAAAAACCTCTTACTCCCCTGCTTTCTGAGGCTCACAACTAACTTCCCTGAAGCAAGTCAAACTTACAATCTCATGAAGAGCTCCCACAGATCTAAAGACACAATCTGCTCTATTACTGTTCCTAATGTCCAGCATTTATTGCTTGTGTTACATACAATCTCATTTTACATAGGCATATTTTATACAGGTGGCTGCTTTCTGCACATCTGTCCCTGCCATGCCCGGGATCCCAGGAAAGACCAGGTATCCAACATGGATGCATCTTCTCCAGACGGTGTCTACTCCTCTTTGACTATCTTATTTTTCCCCTTTCAAACTTGATGCCATTTGCAATTCATTGTCCATTCCTTCTACATGTTTTCCTGCAGGAAATTAAATTGCTCACGATGAAAACACTCCAGCTTCCTCATATGCATACACCTAACTTCTGGGAGCAGATTACAGAAGATGAATCAGCCAATACTTCTGAGATGCACAATTTAGGATAATACACAGTTGAGGAAAGTAAAGTCTTTCCATTAATTTCAATTTCTCAGGTCTGCAATGTAATCTTTAACTCATGTCATAGGTACTTGGCATATTTTATCAGAGGTGAGCATACCCAGCTCCTTGTAGGACTGGGACTACCTGTAGAAAAAAAAAATAATCTTTGAACATGCACAATGTCCCTGGGATTTAATCATATAAAATGGCATTTTTCTGTTTCAAGATACACACATACAATCAAAAGCAATTTAGTTAGCAAGGTGTAGCAAGTTACCATCTGTTAGATGAGCCATATCTGCTAAGTGATCTGCTCTTTGGAGTTCGCTCCAGTTGCAGAATAAAACATCTTTGCTTAAACCACTATAAAATGCAACAAGTTCATAGCACACAACTCTGCCTGTACATACCAACTTCACAGCTGGGTGGTTTTAAATGGCTCACACAGGCAGCTAGCAGTCAGTCTCCAGCTAGGTGATAAACCCACCGATTTCTGTTCTTATTAAAATCTTTTAATTCCAATTCATTTATGAACTTCCATTTCAATGACTCAAGGAATGATTTGCTTTGTCTCACATATCTCAACATATAAAGAAGTTTTGACAAGGAGGATACCTAGATTTTCTGATATAACTATATAATAAATCTAATGTTGTCAAGCATGGTGGCATTTTTATTTTATTTTCTAAGAGAATTTAATCTAACTTCCCAGGGGATTCTTCTCTTGTGTCATAACAAAGTCTGGCTTGTAATGGATTTCCCATTTTTCTTTCTATCTTGAATAATGACAAAATTGCTGCACAGAGAAGTAGCATTCTATAATATGTCACAAAATGCAAGCAGAAAGTGACGGTTGTCTTTGAAAGGCTGGGCTCAGCCCAAGCCCCAGTTTCTAGAATCACAGGCACTGCATTATTTAGTATCTTCCTACAATCGTTCTCCACCCAGACTTAGAGCAGAAAACAGAAAATGAGGGGGAAATAATAATAATAATAAAATAATAAAAAATAAATCAATAAGTAGCACTTAAGGGCCAAACTTTCAACTGATGTAAAGTTTATATAAAACAGTCAGGAATCTGGTTCATAAATACCCCTCTCTATGTGTCATTCTAAATAAGGGACTTTTTATATTAAATTTATAGCAAGTAATAGGATGTAATGAGATTCATGTACCCTTTGGGGAAAAAGGCCTCTATTATATTGCATTATAAACCCTTATGTATCAAAGGGCTGAAAGCCACTTCTCTCTTCAATGCTATAATTTTCTTCAACAAATTCTAGAATCCCTTCATTGCTATTGAGTATCCTCATAAAAGACTAATATTTTCTACCGTACTTTGTATGACTGGATTTATTTTGCTAACTCACAAACTGCATTGGACCTTTCTGGCAGAAAGAAGAGCTGGTGGGTGCTCAGTATACACAAAGTTGTATTTTCCGATTTAAAAAAAAAAAAAAAAAAGACATTTTTTCCAGTATGTTTTACATTGCAGACCTCAGGCAAGAAGTTCAGAGCACAGTAATTAGCTGGTGAGCAAACTTGCACTTACAGTACATTGTGTTCTGTAACACTTACTGTAGTGAAAAGTCATCACGGGAACCTGGAGGTAATACTCCTGCTCATGTCCTGATCATATTTCACTATGCAATCACACAAATGCTAATTTTCTGAGTTGGCTGTACCCTTCAAGGGCACAGACCTTTTATTTAAGAGTGGTCATGCCCCATCAAGCCCGGTCAAGACCTGAGGTCTCTTATACATAACTCCCAGGGGCTGCTGCCTTTTATCCCTGTTTAATGTTGATGATACCCATTGGTCTTTTCTGTAGCTGATCCCAAAGGACTTTGCAAGGAGGTTGGGATTGTGATTTCCTTTCAAAACATGAAGAGACTGAGCCACAAACAGATGACTTGCCCATGGTCTCCCACATGCTGATGACCAAAGGAGATGCAGAACTCACATCCCTGGTAGACTTGGACATCTGCCCCAAAGCCCACAGGGACAACGACAGGGCCTTTCTCCAATGCCTTTGGCAAGCATGCCTTCAATTAAACATCTCGCTTCAAAAATTTCTAGACCGTGCAGCCCATTAATCAGCTCTTACTTCTCCCTAACTTGACTATGGCTTGCATTGCACAGCTCCCATGTCTTCCCTCTCCTTCACACGATTTAGTCCCACCAACCTGGTGCATAACCTCAGGGCCCTGCAGGGTGCCTCTGCTTTGCACACTGGCAGGACAGAGGCTATCATCAGACATCCACCATGAGGTGGATGGTGCTGAGGCTCATCAGCTTCAGACCTGAGCTGCTCTTGATGCTATCATAGAAAGCAGGAGAGGGAGTTGTGTAATTGTTCTGAAAGCCCGCCAAGCAGCTCATTTACAGAATTAAACAGTCTGTAGTATAATTAACACAGGGAAAACTGTATGGCTTCTTGTTACTCACCCCACAAGGTAGCTCCTTTCCTCATCCTAACATGACAGGATGAAAGGGACCATACAGACAGGGCAACCACCAAATGTGCCTGGACCTCTGCCCTGCCCCATGTCTCCTGCTATTTGAAGCATTTGTGTTGCTTGTATAGATGCACAAAGCCTAGGCAGATAACTCATGGGGCTCTAAAATGAGGAACTGGGATTGCAAAGCTGATCGCTGCAAGACCCAACTTCAACATATCTCAGTGCCGTAGTCCCAACTTAAGAGCCCAGCCTCCCCTCTACCATACCTTCCACCATCCTCCCCCTTCAAGCAGCTCTGAGCCATAGATAACAGCAGCCCTGGGCCAGATTTAGATACTCTCAGTTTTCAGCATCTCCTTCTGTGATATTTGTGGCAGATTTTTGTTATGTACCAAGGAGCACTGAGTCCTTTTGAAAATCCAACCAAAGTGATTTCTTGCTCCCAGCTGCTACAAGATCCAATATAAAAGGTAAGAGGGAACTTCCCACAGCCCTTGGCAAGTGCTGGGTCACTCTCTGAGCTCATCTGTACCAGTCACTCCTCTGCAAAGAAGGGCTATCAGGATAAGGAGGAGGGGAAGCTGGTGGCATTGAAAGGTCATCAGCCCACCAACATGTTTGTGGTCAACAACAGTGTTGTGAACAGAACAGTTTCCCTTCACATAACCTCACATTAGCCATGCCACAATAAATTCTTTCATTTTTCCTGCTCCTACTTTTCTATCTCGCTGCTAGTTGCTCATCTCCCTTTTCCACCCTTTTGCTGGGAAGCCAGTCCCAGCCACGGTCCCGTGCTGGGCCAGCTCAGTGGCAGGGAAGAAGCTCCTCTTGCCAGGGACTGCTGGAAGATGCTGCCATGAGTGGTTTCAAGCCCCCCTCCTCCCTCCCATCCTCACACACCACTTTCTTTTTTTATTTTTGAGAGGCTGGAATATCATAGGATAAAGAGACTGCAGCTGTGTTGGGGAGAAGAAACCAGTCACGCCTCAGCAATTTATGGACAATTTCCCATTAACAAGAGATAATGGAGTGCAGTTCAATGGATTTGAAATTGTACACTGGCTCTTTGAGAATATGGAGAGGAATCTGACAGCAGTTTGTTCCTCTCAGAAATGGCATTACCATGATTTTGTATATCCCATTGTACATGGAGATTTGGACAGTTTGAAATGGTTTAACAGCCTATTAAGAAAAGCGCAGGTGTATCAAGTTATTGAAATGACCTCAAATACTGTTATTGCAAGGGAAACATCTGATACAAATTACCCATGGGTTCACACCACCCACCTGCATGCACTCAGTGGGCTAGTGCACTGCTCTGGAGCAAAGGTCAGTTGGTTTTTCTGACTACAGGACCCAGTTCAATTCTCCTTGCATGGGAGACTAGGGAAAAACCATGACAGAGGATGCTCAAGGAGATGTTTTAAGCTGCAGAGCACATGTTTGCATGCATGTTTCATGGCAGGTTAGCTTGACTTCCATACATCCCACACAAGCTTGAGGACAAGGCTAGCCTGATCACAGGCTTTCACTGCCCTATCATTGTGATGGTCTGAAGTTATACTGCCACTTTACACTGCAAACCAACGCAGGAACAAGAAGACTCAATTACTGCAAGGAGGCAGAGTTCTTAGAGGTGAGAAACATGGGTATCAAGAGTCACAAAATAATCAGTTTATACAGGAGTTTTCTCCTGTACCTTGTCTCTGAGAGCTTGATTCACCACACCCAGTCCTATAGAACCAGGGACTGATACCACCAGATAAATCTGTTCATCTATGTAAAAGGTTGTTCATCTTCAGAGTTTCTCTAGACTTGTGTACACAGTCCTGGAGAGTCACAATGGTTAACAGTGCAGACAGTTCCTCTCAATTTCAGTTTGTTGTCCTCCATTATAATTGACTCCCTCTCTTAATACTTTATGAGCAAGGGCAGGCAGAAGTGCACCTTCTCCATCACTCATATTTCTACACACATCCTCTGGTATATCTCCTCCTTAAAATTGACTGTTCCATCACTAAGGCTAAAGGCAAGCAGAAAATTTCCATTTCAAATTCTTATCTCCAGATCCTCTCATTCTCTAGTACTGTACTATTTTGGAGATAATATAGCTCGAGTTCCCAGTGAAGATGTATCATCAGATATTTTACAAGGGTGTAATTACACCTTATGTTTTATTCTAGTCTCTCACTGTGCTAACATTTTGTTTGCTGCACCTAGATGACTGCTAAGGCATTTCAAGCATCACTCCAAAGCAACAGCACTGAAGTGCAAGACCCTTTTTTCCTACATACTGATAAAGTACTTGCTTATGAAGACAAGAGTCCAACACAGAGGACATAACTATCCAAAATAAATGAGTCCTCGTTTTCCCCCCACCCTGGGCTAATTGCATTGACAGATACAAGCTCACCCATTAAATTTTTAATGAACTGTAAGAAATGAGTTTCAAGCCACGAGCTTCTATAGAGAATCTAAATTTTGCCAAAGTTCACAGGCCAAAGTTTTTGCCAAATTCTTGAGAGTCAACTACTATTGTCTAGCTTAAAATATTAAAAAACAGAAAAGGAACTGTGGGTACACCAGTACTGAGGAACTGTACCAGCTCCCTACAGGACTTACTTGAGAAATAAGCCAGAAACAATGAAGGCAGCACCTTTTCAGATCCAGGTATAAGTGGAGATGCATGAATTCAGCACATGTTCATGCAAACCATTACTCTGAAATCTCTTCTCAAAGCTCAGGACAGATTCTCTTCACAACTTCCCAACACGACCCAAGTTCACAGCACAGCCTGAAATTAGGCATACTCGATATGGTTTCCAGTTTTAGTGTAGGTCTTTCACAGTTACAGGCTTTTCTGAAGGACACAGATTAGGGGCTGTACCACAAATGCCCATGTGCATCTCCCATGACATCTTATCCTTAAAAATTAAACCACAACACTTTCCTAGACAGAAGCTTTACTTTTCACTGGGAAAGTTAATGACCATAAATATGTCCATTTTCTCCACACCAGCAAGCTCTCCTCCTTCCTACTCCTGCCTCCTGAGACCAAGGCAGACACTGTCCAGCCACTCAGTGGGAAACACATCAAGCCTTCCTAAGTTAGCATTTTCAAAAAAGACAAAGGACAACAGTGTTATCTTTCATGGATTGTACAGAGGAGTTTGGTGATCAACCCCAGGGCTCCTCCATTACTTGAGAGGACTGACCCCTGTACCAGCTTTTCTCCCAGCCAGCCACGCACCAGCCCAGCCCATCCTTTCCCCATGCAGAAGAGGTGTTTAAGAATAGACCAGGACACTAGGGCTGCCCAGTAATGCAGATGCAACAGTCCTGCTTCTTTCAGATCTAAAAATACCTACCATGCAGAAAAGCACAAAATTGAGCCCAGACAGGTTGAAGTTCACTGGGGAAAAAGATACATTTTGCATTCCATAACATAACTAAGAACATCTCATTTACTTTAAAAATAGCCAGAATTTCAGGAGGCACCTTTTTAGATTTTTAAATAGCTCAGCTGAAAACCAACTCACTTAATGAAAAACAATCGCAAATTACTTAGTTATTATTAATCTCATGCTCAGAGGCAATTATTTCCCAACTGAGACTTTTATTTAAAAAATAATCATATAGATTATTTTGGAAAGATGACAAGTCTCCTTCTTGGCCTTTCTCTCACTGTGTTTTAATTTGCATAAACATGACATTAAAAACTGAAAGAATCACTTTAAAAAACAATTACTCCATCAGCAAAGCCTGACAGTGCAGAATTCAATGGCACCACAGAGCTCATCTTGGGTAAGAAAAGAAAAGATAATTTTTCCCCTTTACTGACACTAAAACACCTCTTGCTTTTAACAGGACTGCAGTTCAGATTTATGTTTTAGAACCCTTTAATAATTGAACATGTGTAAATACCACTATTTTCAGATGCACTGCGGCCGATAGGGACGGAATAAAATCCCCACACTGAGCACCTTGACAGGGCTGTTCAAGGGGGGAAGGGAGGAAGGGTTATACAAGATCTTGCCATGTTGAGAAGGAAAAAAAAGTAGACACCTTCCTATTATCATGCTGTGCTTGTCTCTAGGAGCTTTTGTTCCATTAAAAACTTGTTAATTGCTGCCTAGTAACAAAGGAACAACATGCTGTGGTGGGACTATTAAGAGTCTACATGGCTTGTTCACCCTTAGGAAGGCAGAGGGGTTTAATTGGCTATGTATTCTTAGAAGATGCAATAAAGTAGGATAATCAATTGGTGTCAGCATCTAATAATGGAGATTCTTTACAAAATGGAAGAGAAAACCCAAATCTTAGTTAATCAAGAGGTATAGCATCCTGGGCTGCAAAAAATGAAATGGATGTAGAATTTATGAAGAAGTTGTGCACAGCCAAAAAAAAGGTTAAGATTTTTAGAAGGCCACCATCACTTCATCTATCTGATGCCTTCGGTTCACGAGAAAGGAGGTCTGCAGGCTCACAGAGAAGCCAGCAAATTATAAGTCAGTTTACTCAGAACACCCACTGCTCTATTATGTCAGCTTGCTAATAAATAATCCCCTTACTACAGCAATGCAAGGACTGAAATACTTTTTCAGTCCTCCTTGGCATATCAGAAGTTTCCTGAAGATCTCTTTTACCTAATGCAATATATTCATGCTAATTCTCCAGAACTGCTACTTGGTTTTTCCCTTTGATTTCCTTAAGCAGCAGCATACAGCATAATCAAAAAGCTTCCGACCTAAGTATTAGTTTTATGGCATGGTTTTATGAAAAGAAATCAAGTGGGTGCCTAATATGGCCAGTTTGCATGAGGTCCAAAGTCTCTAGAGCTTTCCCCATAAACATTCGACTCAGATACCTGTGATCAACTCCAAACCGTACCTACCCAAACTGGCTTCCTGGAGCTCTATTTCAGCAGAGCCCCATTTCCAAATGGGCAGTTAAACAAGTCTTTTGGCACCTATGTCTTCTGGGAAGCTGCCAGTCTGCTGGTGGTGCTGCCAGGCTAGAAGAATTGAGCCCTTACTCAACTGCCTATACTGGAGTAGAAAGTTCTGGGGGAAAATAGAGTAGGACCATAATGGAAGGAATAAACACTCAGGTACGTCATACGCAATTCTGAAATCTAAGCCAGCATTGCAAAGCAACTGACCCTAAAAAAAAAATAATAATTTCAATTGCTACATGAGATTCTGGCCCAAGGTTCCTTGTAGCCTGTTTCTGAATTACATTTTGGCATCCAGAGTTGGGTTTACAACATGGTTCCGTCTTGCAAACACCAAGTAGTCATCTTCTCATCTTTACTAATGTATTATCTCATGATATTTGCAAAGCAAGAGTCCTCAGAATTAGAGTGAGGCAATCAGAACAATTTGTTAAAAGTGTTTTGGGTTTATGTTTTAAAAGTAACCAATAACCTTTTCAACAAGATACAGCAGAAAATAGATCTCATGGCCTTTTCCCAACCCTCGCAGTAAGCATCCTCAAACAGAGAGCTGTCAGATGGACTCAAAATTAATCCTCATCTTAAACAAATACCCTTTGTTTATTGACAAGTAGACTGTGTTTGCATATAGTCACCAGTGTATGGCACGAGGCAGAGAAGCAGAAAGAGAAAAAGATGACCACAAGGACCATTCTTTTCTTTTCCCATAAAGCAGACCCTTTGTGCAAAGTACATGCCAACTGTAGCAACAGTTGTGATCACAGCTTGCTTGTGAACCCTCTTCTTCCCTCCCAGATCCCTTGGGGTTCAAAGGCAATCTGCAACATAGGTAGCTTTAGCTTAGTTTATCCAAAGAGACTCCAGCAGGACCAGAGGACTCCTTTTAATAGGAAAGTACCAATCTTTGGCTGGAAGAAAAGGGCAGTTTGGCATGCTACAGATTTACCCCGAGGGCCTCAGACTGGCACCTCGCATGCATTACTAAATGGAAGGAACTTTTTCTGTTTGTGTCCTCATATTAATTCAAATCAGTAATGAAGTTGGGAGCATCACAAGGTTTTAGCAGTATACGGGATTAGACAAGGCTTAGATAACCAAATAAATGAACTGACTTAATTAGCTCTCCTGAAACAAATTATTATACAGTGCTCATTTCCAACTCTCATATGAACCCCAAAGAGTTCTAGAAATGCATTAATTCTTTGAATAATAAATCTTATATTTTTTGAATACCTACTACAATTATGATGGATAATGAGATTTTAATTAATCAGACCCAGATTTTTTAATGCTGTTGAAGAATGTAGACACATTAGGGACCTTTTTATTTGATAAATTGTGGAGGGGAAAAAAAAAAGAGCAGAAGGCAACAAGAACAGCAACAAAAAATTTCTATGTTAAACTAACCTACATCTAACAGGCTTCTTAATGACATCTGTTCTGCAAACATCCCTATCTTGAATATGAACTCTGTAAACTGTCAAATCCTGGTCAAAGTATTAACTTCAGTACCTCTTTTAAGGCAAAATACAGTTATTAAATATCATGCCACCTGGAACACACTATTGGTTTTTACACAAATAAGATCTTTTCTACTGTAATTTGAATGATCTATGTACAAAGATTTTCTTGCTCACATATTCGATGCTTCTAGGTACTCAGGAGTGAGATCCACTTGTTTTTATTAACATGGCAAAGCAGCCATTAAACCCTTCTCTCATATTTTTCAGTTTTTTTCAAACCCTTCTGAGGAGATAGCTAAAGATCTCTCTCATGCAAAGGTAGTGGCATTGCAGTTGTCATTAATTATAAATCAGTTTCTAATATGACTGAGAGTACAAAGATTGCAGGGGGTCTCATTAAAATGAGATTAAAATTTCCTTGAAGTGTAATTATTTTGCAAGAGAGTCTTGGGCTGGATTTATGACAATGCATTGCATCTCTGCACTTAGTACATTGACAAGAGAGATTTTGTTCATCATGGGGAGAGTATCAATGCACACCACTTCCCTTGGAGAAACTCTAGCACTTGGAAGGAAAAACCTGAAGGAGAGGGGACTTTAAATTCTAATTCCAGATTTCTAACAGGTCCCCTTTTTTCATAGGTCCTTTTTGACAAAAGGAAACTTGTCACTGGAGATGGCTGAGAAAGTCAAAAAAACACTTTGGCAGTGCAAGGTCAACTCTTGTGTCTATTTGGATTGGGGGGGGGGGGGGGTGGTAGTGGTTCCAGTTTAAACAAAAGTTAATTCA
>JANZLQ010000086.1:15601794-15618001 GCA_026212715.1 Elanus axillaris | reverse complement strand
GGGGGGGGGGGGAGGTAGTGCTTCCAGTTTAAACAAAATTTAATTCAAAGTCTTAATGTGAAACTTTGAAGTTTCAAATTTTTTTCCCCCTTCTTCAGTGAACCTCGTTGGATTTGACATGGTAGATAGGTTTGTGTTTCCCCTCCCTTCCTCCCCCTTAAAAGAACTCTGAACCATTTCCTCCGAAAAGCCACTTTCCATGGAAAAATAAGGTCAAAAGAATTTTTTTTTATTAAACCTAGCAGTTGGCAGAAACATATTCAGGCTTCTTTTCCCTCTGTTTGAATTGTTAACCATTGCACTAAAAAATGTAATCCTTACTGAGCCACAGAGAAGGGAAAGGGGTAGCAGACCCCTCCACAGCTATGGCACAGCTGCAGGAGTCTGATCTCAAAGTCTGAATTCACAGCAGCAGTTAGCTGCAGAAGTCCCTCCGGCTCAAGGAATTAAGAAACCAGGTACTTTCAGCCTAAAGGGGATTTTCCAATCTGTATCTTTGGGCTTTTGTATAACTTTAAAAATCTGGGGTCTGTGAGTGCCTCACAGAAGACAGCCAGATGTGTTCTCCTTGGCATTTCTTTGGGGAGATCTTAGGTTAAAGAACAGATTTTCTTCTGTTCTTCATTTCCACAGAACTGCTCACAAACAAGAGCCAGCTCCTAGCTGCACTGAGCAGGTCCCTGGTTTGAAAAGCAACCACTAAGCCCTGAGCTGCTGTCAGCTTTCCCAGGCTGATCTTCCGTGTTGCTTCTGTTTGGCAGCTACTGCACCCCATGCCAGAAAACCCCTTTCAACAGAGAGCCAAAACAACAGGGATGCAGAGGATGCTAAATGCCATCTGACCCAGAGAAACTGAGGACACAGTGGTGAAATATTGCTAGGAAATTTTGTTCTGTATTTGCAGAAATAGTAATCTTAATAAAAAAGGGACCTGTCTCAAGACAACGTGTGGTTTTGCTCAAGTCTCTATGGGAAGAAACTTGCCATTTATTATTAGCACCAGTGCTGCTGCAGCCCACCTTGTTAATTCAAGAATTCATTTATAAGCTGCCTTGATATGTTGCACTCAGCTCCGAGCACTTTTTTGTGCAGTCCCCCAACCCCCTAAGTTTGGTTCCCCTCCGCACCACCAATCTAAATTTGCTTTTATGTGCTAGGAAAACAACAACAAAAAAAAAGTGTGAATTTGCCACTTCTGAACATCTTGTCCTCTTAATTTGTACAGTGCTGGTTTGTTCAGCACAGAAACAGTACTAGAGGCAGAATAAATTCTGCAAGGCAGGGTGGGGGCAGGGAGAAGGATGGCAGAGCCAGAGATAATAAGCAGGCAGGGGCTCTGCAATGGTGCTGCTCTTCTCCATTGCCCTGCGAGCAGGTTTTGTCATGCCCCTGCCCTCCTCCTGCAACCTCATCTTTGCCAACTGCAGACATTCAGGCTAGGAATGCCATATCCGTGCACAGCCTCTGCATTGTTTTCTTTTCCTCCCTTCTTCCCACTTTCCTCATAAATTTGCCTTTCTTCAAATAGCTTTGCTTTAGGGTTGGCTCCCCTCCCACCCCTCAATGCCCTGAATGCCACATGCCCTCAGGGTCTCTCTCCCTCCTTTGGCACCCTGTGCCTTCCTTCCAGCCGATCCTCTCACTTCCCCTGCCCTCCTTCTCCTTGGGTGCAGCTCCTTCACTCAACCACTTTCTGTCACTTTCCCACAGACTCTTCCCACTTATCAGCTCCATCCCAGTTGCCTCCCCAGCGTCCTCCACTTCTCCCTTGCTACGCATTGCTCATGCTCTATACAAGGAGACAACCAAGGAGGTCACTGAGCCTCAAGATCAGCATTATTGAGAATATATAATGAATATATATGCCAGAGCCACTCAGGAAAAAGGCTGGGGCTGAGGTGAAATGGAAAATTAACTGAAAGCAGAGAGCAAATATCTTTGTGCCTAAACACTAGAGAGGGGAACCCTGGCAAGCTGCTCTGTGCAACGTACAGGCAGCTTAGAGAAAACTAGTAGCAGCAAATCCACAAATTAACCCAGGCAACTTCTTGACCCTCTTGCCCATTCAATTTGAAACAACATTTTGGTTGGAATAAATAGCAAGTTTTCACCTTTTAAAATAAAACAGGCAACTGGAAACAAGATTTTGTTATTTCAGAATGCCAAGTCTTAACATTTTATTCGGCAACATAGTGAGCTGATGGCCTTTGAAAAGGAGAGAGGGAATGGCCAGCTTCATCTTTACTGTGTTTATTTTATGTAACAACTTCCTCAGCCAAGATGAACACAGAAATGGACAGATCAGTTATTAGCCCAAGAGAGTCAAATCTCCTTACATTTATGGAACAGAAACAGGCATGTAAACCACGGTAACTGGTTATCTTCACCCAGGAATTTAACACCAGCTACAAAGAGAAAGCAGGTCAGAATCTGCACTGATAAAAGGCATCTTGCACTATTTGATGATCAGCACCACAATTTGGGTTGTTTAATCTTTTTTCTTGGAGTGAGAATCTGCCTGTTCTTTGGGATCTGCAGAAAGGTAAGGATTGTCACACTGGTATCAGCAAACAAATATGTTCATTTTGCACTAGTGATTCCAAACACACACCTGCACTCCAAAAACCTGTAAATGACTGCCTACCACCATCTGCTGAGGACATCTTAAATCACCCTCAAGTGCTCACCAGACCCTGAGGTGCAACGCATAATGAGCAGGTTTTGCAGTCAGTCGGGCAGCCTGAGGATTGCAACAATTCCTGCCTCCCCCAGAAAGTCCCCACATGGGGCAGGTCCCACCAGGAAGCCTCAGTGCTAAACCCAGTAAGGGATTGGTGTTGGAGCTCTGGTGCCAGTACAGCCTGATGGCTGGGGCTATCTTCAGGAGATTTTTCCCTAAGCTGTCCTGTAAAGCTGAGGAGTGTCAAAGGAAGACTCCATGCAAACAACGGAAAAATTACTTTCAATAGCATAGCCGATGGCTGTCTGGAACAACCCCCAAAAGGCCTATCCAGAAACCCTGTATTTCACTAGCATAATTATGGCCTAATGAATCACTGCAATTACTAGTCATATACTATTAAAAACCATTTCTGAATCTGTCCAAAAATATACAAATTTACTTTCCATACACACATACTGAGAAAAGTGGTGAGAGCACAAATGCATTTGTGTCATCAGCCTTCTCTCATGGCAGTGAATGGCACTGGGCTTGGAACAAATGCATTTTCCTTTTATGCTTCAATCATCTCCAGCACCTGTGAGAATAACATAGTCCCCAGCTATACTATCACCACAAGCATTCCTTGCTGCAGCTGTTTCTGCAAGAGCTGGAGGAGACCCTCCCCAAAACAAGTCCAGCATGTGGACAATAGGGTTTTATTGCCAAGTACCACAGATATATTCCACTCGGATACTGGCAAAAGAATGTCTATCCAGAGATCTGTTACCCCTTAGAGAGAACTTGTACATAACTGTTGACATGGGGGCCACTTTGCTTGTAAAGCAACTTCTTGGTCAATCTCTCTTTCTCCTTGTAAGAGATGCAGGAATGTCCCCTGGTGCCAACAACCTCATGCAGATGGGTAAGGTTAACCTACTAGCTAAAAGCATTTGCTCATCTGTCATGCAAGACCTGCTCCAGAAATTTCTATGCCCAATCACGGTCCCTGACAAGCCATGTCCCCTCATAGCCCTCCTGAGGAAGGCAACTTCTCAAGCACAAGGAAACAGTTAATGATGTACTGCTGCATGACAGAACATGACTGATACTAATTAGGCCAGGTATAGGACTTCTGGTGTACAGCAGATTGATATAATGATACCATTTTTAAAATTTTATCTATATAGAGAAATAAACATATGCACAGACCATGTTTATTTCACTCTATCAAACATAATTTTAACAAACATGACACAATTTTTACTGTGTAACAGAATGTCTGTTAAATATTATAAGTTTCAGTGCTTTGTAATTGTATTTCAATAGGCACAAAAAAGTATTTCACTGCACAGTGAATGCATTTCATTAAATAGTATAAATTTACACTCTGTTGTAAATGAGTGTTCATTTTACATTTTAATTTTTTTTTTTACTGCAGAATGTTGCCATTTTGGTATTCACTGTAATCACTCCACTGTGTTGCAAGCAAATGTCATTTATGTGTTATGTAAAAATTCAGAGAATTCAATTTAAGGGATCTCAGTCTGAAGTATAAATACATGCAAGCCACGTAACACAAATAAACTTACTCCAGATGGTTGCTTATAGCAGATAAAAATCAAATCTCACCATCCCAAGGAACTAAATTCCCAGTACAAATATAGGCAATTCAGTACAATTTCTGCTGACCAAAATGGCCAGAAAATTAGCACCAATCCAAACATAATAAATGTAATGAAGTTTTTGCCACTAATAGGAGACCAAACATTATGTTTTCTACATGGCTTAACAGCTTTTCCAGAGAATCCAGAGATTCCCCCAGCTATCTGCCCCAGAAAATACTTTATGTGTAAATATCTAGAAACAGAGAACTACTGATACAATAAAACAAATTATTCTAAAAGCAACAATGCTTTATTTGCTCCTCTACCATTACAGCTGCCTGGAGAACTTACAGTACAGCCCAAGAGCATTAACAAACAGCCAAGCTATTTCTTCTCTGTTGATAGCCACCTTATTGCTTTCAGCAGCTAGCAAATTAAACCTTCAAAATAATTCTCATGTGCACTGACTGTAAAGTGAATTTAAATTAAAGTAATACATTACAAGAAAAGTGAGTACCTAGCAAGAGTTCTCAGCAGCCTCCTTCTTCCAAAACCATCCTCAGTGCACACAAATATAGTTACACACTTCACACCTGCCAACATACATCTGCACATACCATATGGAGCAGGACACACCTTATCCCAGCACTCACACACATATGTATTTGCAAACACCTCCTGCCACTGGGAGACAGATGAGTCCAGCCAAGCGCTACTAAAACCAAACAAGAAATGCCTTGCTGCCCATTTCTTCTCTGTCAGGCACCCACACGTCCTCCCCAAGGGCGGGTCAGAGCACAGAGCAAGCTTTAAAATGGCAGTATTCACCCCAGCCACGCTAAGCAGATGAAGGCCTGTGACTGTCCCTTTATAGATGGATATGAAGCCAAAGAAATGAAGTTACTCACTCAATGTTAATGAACAAACCTACACCAGGACAAAGACTTGAAAAGAAATTTTGCATAGCCCTGCTGGTCTCCTTCTCCCTGTATTTAGCTATAGCTAGTTCCCAGGCTTAACATTTGGACCTGGGAGCAGTGCGCAAGGCTGACTTATGCCTTTCACTTGCTGGCTGTGGTGAGAGCTAAAACCTATACTCAGAAGATTTTAATTGCTGTGTTTTCCTGGGGTAATGCAAAAAGAGTGGAGGTGAACTGATAGTTCCGAAGTGCTCTAAATCAGTCTATGGCCTCAAACACAGCTGCTTTGCTCTCAGGCTGCTGTAGAGTTCCGAGCCTCAGAATGTCTGGCCATGCCAATGTGAGTGAGCTGAATTACATTTCTCAGAGGTAGTTATTCTTGGCAGTTATTCTGATGAAAGTCAGCTTAGATGAGAAATAGGGAACCCACCTATTACCAATTTATTATAATTAAATAATATATTATTTGAAATCCTGTTCGCTTTGTTTATGTGTACATATAGCTCATTTCTGGCTGCTTCTGCAGCTCTTGCTTGAAGATTTTTAGGTTAGACTTAAGAGCAACCCTTAAAAAAAAATATCTCTGCTCTTATTCTAGGTCAAACTCAAAGTTAGCTACCTGCAAGTACCCCCCTGCAAGCATCTCAACAGGATCATCACAGCAGAAATGGCTCTAAGTCAGGCACTAGGCACAGTCAGATTCAGAAATGGATATAAGCAGACTGCATCAACACTATAAAACCCAACAGGCATTCAGAACAAGCATACAGCATGAAGCAGGAGAGAAAACCAGCAGCAAAATGTGAGCAGTCCTTCTCATGGTAGGTATTGTTCTTCCACAGGGCCACAGAAATACCAGAAGACATTTTCTCATGGGTCTGGCCAGCCCCTTGCAGAGCAGGGCAAACACCATTAGGCTTGCTTTGCAGTGGAAATGCTGCAAGGCCCTCCAAAGCAGCTGGAGAGCCATTCAGCAGTTCACTGGGGATAGATATGCAACTGCATGTCGTGAGACCCTACCTGTTAGCAGGCAGCTGCCTGGTCTATCTCCAGATGTTTTCCATGAAGCTTGTGCTGGCTAGGGACACGCTGCTGGGAAAAGCTCAGGGCTCTTCCCCTTCAGCTGGGTCGGGATGTTATGCTTAGTGCCCTGGCACCATCTCTGTGTCTGCAGGAAAGGGCAGCTACTGCGACACTCTATTACTGATGCTCACATTTTTCGCACCCTGCAAAAGCACGTCTCAACTACTCCTCATTTACATCCCAACAGAGCATGGCTTCAATTATCAGCTCTTTTGGCCTGAGACATGCAGGGTAACTAACAAGCTTTCTTCTGTAGCCTCAGACACTTCAGATGATTGGAATTTAGCACTGCAAACCTTAACAAAACCAGGTCTGGCTTAAGTCATTTTTAATATCCCATCAACGTCAAATAAGGAATTCCTTCATCACAGCCAACACAAATCCTCCAGACTCCCTTTCACACAAAGTTGTATGTCATGACTCTCCTTAACCTTATGCACCGACACATATGAAGCATCAGCTCATTTTATTACTCTGTGCAGTGCAGCTTTGATTACCAAAATCTGTTCTATACATTCTTGAGAAATGTCTGGTAACTGCTGGCATTAGCATGTAGTTCCTCCTGGATTATTCCTTGGCATTTTAAAGCTGCTCGTGGTGTTGCTTGGTACAAGATGGGATTTACAGCACTGCATTTCCTGATTCAGCCTTCCAGGTTGGAAGCTTCCAACCACAGTCCTTTGGAAGCCTGTCAGTTATGCATGGGTCCATCATCAGAACAGTTTAGGTACCCTTTTATAGAAAGGGGACTGATATTGCTGGACAGGAACTGTGTTATCTGCACTGCAGGTCACCAAGTACGCTGTGTTTGCTGCTAATTAAATTCACTGTTGGAAGCTCCTTACATCTCCATGTGATAGGTAACTGCAGAGCTGGTTGTTGCCCCTAATTGCTTTTTGTAACAAGGTTATAAAAGTCATGCTGTCATGTTCGGATATGTCATGGCCCTGACAACAGTACATGATCATAAATGACATTAATACCACACTATATTGTACCAAAACTGGATAATAATGAAGAAGTTTCAGTCCTCTTTCAGTATGTTCTAGTTGTGAACATTCAAGAGCTGTATTTACATAGGAGGGTTAAGGAACATTAAAATAAAACTCAAAGTAAAGTTTGGATCTATCTTTAAACTTAACACATCATTTTGATTATAAGACACAAGATGGTCTGTATGAGCAGTATTATTAATTGCCAGGTTACACGATTTCTCCAATAGCATATTACCCTTTGTTTTCTTCAATTGAACACTGAAGTAAACAAAACGAATGAGTACATAGCAACGCAGCTTTGCTTGCGATGACTGATTACGTTACTTGGCAAGGAGTGAAGTGCCAAGTGATCACTGTATACAACACAACCAGTTGCCTTTCCCCCGCTAAGAAAGAACTGCTGCACAGTTCAACACTTGAGCAAAATGGACAAGAGGACAGAGCTGAAACTACACAAAACCATCCCAGGTATCACTGGTTTTAGTCTCAACCATGAACAAGCTAGGGGAAAAAAGCAAGTTAACCCAGCCTGAAACAACCCTCTTGGCACCAGCACTATTGCTATTTCCATCTAAAACCCACATTCCTTGGGAACCTAACTCCCAGGGAAGCCTTCCCTGGGCACAATCTCCTGTGCTACTGCGTGAAAGATTAAAATTAAGTCTCAGATGATTCACCCAGGCCAAACAGGAGAAAAGCGTTGCCAATGTTTGTATCACCAATAGGTACATTCTGCCACTGCTTGTATTTTCACAATCTCACCAGACATCAGAGGCAGAATTCATCCACGCAGGTTTTGATATGTGAACTAGAAGTCTGGATTTGCTTTATGTAGGGGTAGGTGCTACTTGATCATGGAGTATTTTTCTATGGTAATTGCCTAAAATCAGTCAGGGAAATCGTTCCTTAGAAGTGCTTATTGCCCACTTCTGAAAATAGAGCACCAGCTACCATTTCAGATGGAGGTACCTCCACTGCAGAGGGTAGAAGTGCCACACTAAATGACCCCTGCAAACCAAACCCATGTGGCACAGGCTTGCCTAAGACCAATAGCAATTGATTATTAGCTAATTAATCAGTTAATCACACACTGATATGCATTTGGCCTAGAAAATGCTCACTAGTCCTACATATGTAACACGTTTACGTTAACATTTTGGAAGGCTTAGCAGCTTCCAAATTCTTTTATGTTTGCATACAGCAGAGATCTGTAGGAAAATCTAATCAGTAAGCACAGCGCATAACCAAATTATTATAAGACACCTGTATGAAAACAGTCTTAAAGCTATGCAACTGCAATCACTTTACACACAACTTCCTTGCTGCTATCTCATTATATTCTTTATCTATTGCTGAGTCAAAAATAAAATCCAATTTTGCCAAACATTTTAAGCACAAAATAAAGGGCATAGAACAGTCCTTTCCCACATGGCTTTCTATTTAGACATGCCCTTATCCAAGAGTAGGGTAATAAAACATTTTAGCCCTTTCCAACAGCCAGATCTCAACAGAATCAAAACCATCAGCAGCACATCTCTAACTAAAAAAGCACTGCTGAGCAAAGCTTGCCTTGCTCAGGAGCAGTAGCTCACACAACTTTACATCAAGTTTTTCAGCTTACAGACAGAAGAAAAGATTAGGTTATCCTGTCTCTTTGCATTTCTCACAGTCCTTTACATTTCCACCAGGAATCCAGGTAGAACTTCAATGGCTTTGGTTTGTCTGAAGCATATTTCCAAAGGTAACATTCTGTCTGAATCTGATCATGAGTGAGGCAAAGGGGGGGAATATTCACAAAACTCACTGAATGCTTCTGTTTCAAATGCATGGCAGAAACTTCTTAAATGATTTCTCAGATGGCAAAAAGAAAACCCTGGGGGATCAAGGCATTATTTGTTGTTCTGTGCCTGGAACATCTGAGAATTCTTTGTAATGGAAGAGGAGACCACGGGGAGCTGCAGATGTTCCCAGCAACATCTCTTTGCAGCAGCAAAGACAGTCCCTTCTAGCAGCTCCCAACATGACAGACAGCTGTGTCACAGAGGCCTCAATGACACTCAAGCTTTAAGATCCCAGTGTTCGCCAGTAGACGAGGGAGATAATACGAAGGTGCATATTCACATTCTTACAAGATAGTTGTAAAAACACTAGGCACTTGGCTACACCAGCAGCTTAGCACCATTTCTTAGACCACTACTAGTTTCTTATCATAATAAAAAACTAGATAATAACTGCTTGAACTCAGGTGCAGTAGAGACTTTATGTTAGCTTTCTGTCAGTGACATGTCACCCTGGCTCTGACATGACCGGCATTGTGCCGGTAAGTCAAGCATCTCTGTTTCAAGAGCCTCTACAAGTTAAAAAGCACCATTTTACAGGGGAAGAATTACATATAGTTTCACATTCTTACATTTGCTTACTGGCAGTATTAAAAAAAATAAAAATGAAAACAGTGAGAAAGATTTCAGCGTGTACATTATGTAAAGAATCATGAGAATGACATTAGAGGGCTGCAGAAAGCTCAACAGACCAGCATTAGAGGCTGGTGGGAACATGTTAACTGAGCTGGTTGCTGATTCTTATTTGCAATTCAAGAAGCCTGTGATTGATCAGAACATTGTTTCTTCTTCTCTGGCTGAAGTCCTTTCCACCCTCAGGAAAATACCAAAGAACAATTAGTGAATAATGCACTTAGAGGTATAAACCTGTGGCATTTGGTGGATATTTTAACTAATGCTGGCATTTCATTTAATGTTATCAAATAAAGAACTATACAGCCTGATTTCCCTCACACTATTCCAATCAGCAGCAATTGCAGTCTGAGTCTCAGGTTGAAGATTATATTTGCAAATTAGATTTTGGGGGTTGGGGGAAATAAATGTTAGTCCATGGTTTGATCAAAAGTTTGAAAGCTAGTCTTATAATGAAAGGGGAAAATCTTGGCTGCAAAGTCAACACGAGCCTCATCCAAAATTTCTCACAGCTCTTTTAATAGCATAAATGTTTCAGGCTAGTACATCTGGGTCTCTGAAACAGTGGCAGCAGTATTTCAAATATTCTCAAAGCCAGCTACTTGGATGGGCTTGAATTGGTGACAATAATTGTGAAGATTAGCTTCTCAGGCCAAATAGAAACAAGCCAGGGCCACGCAGGCAGGCTTAGTTCTCTCACAGGAAACATGTGAGCAAAGCAGGATGCCAGGGCTCCAAAGAGGAAAAGCTGGAGGGCATATCAGCACCCGTACTGAGTGGCAGAAAGTTAACAATTCTGATACTGCAGCTACTCCAAAATACTTATCATTGAATACATAAAAGCAAAGAATAGAATAGTAGAAATCAGTGCAAAACTAGAAAATATCTGGCATGTTTTGGGAACCAAATAATCAGTATTTGTTCCCCAAATTGTAACTGCTGAACCAAAGCTTCATTTAGGCCACAGAAGGCACCACAAAGGATACGTCAAGCAGCATTCAGCAAAGCAGCACATACCAGACCTTTCCCACCAACAGGATTCTCTGAACAGACCACTTAAGGCAGGTCACAAAATGGCAGGATACCAGCTGTTTGCATTTACTTTATTTCTCATTATATTCCCTAAACAAACTTTTTCTTAAGACAAATCTGACTGAATTTATATATAACACTGCCTTTTGCTCCAACCATTTTAATCAATTTAATAAGCAAGCCAGATTGTACGCCAATGCTTCCAACAATTAACTTGCAAGAAATCCTGTGATGAACCTTAGTCTCTTTTCACACTGATTTTATTATACTCACAGATCTTTACACTTGTTCATATACAATTTGAAAATAAACCACTGCCAGGCTAGAACACAAATCAGTGACCTAAATGTTTCAGGAAAATGAAATGACATGTGCCTTAGCTGTCCTGCAAGGCTTGCAAGAACTGAAGAAGTATCACCAAATAACTTGAATTCAATAGTTCCTCAGAAGCACCAGTTCCCCTAACCTTAGGAAGTTCTGATGCAGCTAATAAGGGAAAATACACCTCTCTGGCAGCTAACTAAAGAAGGAGAAAGTGGGATGCTCAGGAAAAAGAAGACACTGAAAAAAAGATTAATACACTGGAAGATACATATGAAAAGAAGGGGCAGAAGATTTCTTCTCTGCCAAGCAGTACCCTGGGCCAGAGGGTTACAGATCCATCCTGCGCTAATGCTTCCTTTCTGTTTTGATCACAACCACCTTTATTTTTTTAATTTATTTTAAATACTGGCTTTGAAGTTGTGCTTACGGGAATGAAATAAAAGGATGCATTACAAAACATCTCTTGATTGGCCATTTGGTCTGACCAGCTGGGCTTCTTTTAAAGTTAAGCAAGGGAAGCCGAGTAGGCCCTCAAGCACTGAGGCTCAGGGCCGTAACAGGAGCCTGATCAAGTCATTGTCTTCCTATTGGAGGATGCAGTCTTGCAACCCTGCTGCTGAGCTAGTCCTTTGATAATACCTTGTGGAAAATTGGCAGAAGCAACCATTTAATGTCACATTTCTGCTTTCACAGTACAGCTCTTATTACTTTATATGCATTAAAAATACATGGTTACTTATAAATCTTTGATTACACTACGCACTAGACTTGTTACATTTTTCACCTCCTTCCCAAGATAAAATCTACAGAATGCATATATGCCATACAGGACATGGGATACTTTGCAAATTTGAATGCAGGCATTCATTCAATGGAGAGCAGCAGCTGTTCCCAGGAATGGTACCAAAACCAGGAAGGTAGAATTTGTCCTTTTTAGCAAATAATTATGTTGGGATTGTGAGAGGCAGCCTCAGTGTTACAGGGTAGTGTGTTAGGAGGCTAAGGTGCCCTCTTCCACTTTTTATTGTCCCTCCTCTCATGTTCATATTGTAAGATAAGCGTCACCAGAGACTTACCAGATAAGGTGGTATGATTGTTTTTTACAGCTCCAGGCAAGAAAAATACCCCATGAAAGGGACATATCTGACAGAATAGCCAAGTTTCCTAAAAAAAGTGAAACAGTAGCCTACAAACCTACCTAGTAGTTGGAAGGAATTGCTCATAAAAGATGCATAGCAGCTATTGAGCACATTCATTGATCCAGCCTCCTACCAACAGCACTCTTGACAAAGCCACCAATGTATTGCCCTATTTGCAAGCATTTTCCACCTTTCTTAGCCTTCAGCCCTACTCCTCATACCTTCTGCTGCTGCAACCCTACTTCCATGTAGCCATCGGTCCTGTGCTGTTCCACTGGCCACCTAGTCCTCAGCAATCAAGCACTACCATCACAATACCTCCTAGCAAGGCCAGTCAGCCTGGATTAAACTTGCTGCAGAGACAAGAGCACCCCTGGGGAACCTCCTTACTCCCTGGGAAACATGAGGTGCAAATCATCCCAAGGCCCATGAAGATGCAGAGGCATCCTAAAGATCACGGTTTGATAAGCCAAGAGAACTAGGCATATAGCAAGGGGAATGCTATAAAAAGAGGAAAAAGCAAAAATAAATATCAACATGCAAAGCAAAGATTTTGGAGGTATACATCACACTGCCTGAAAGAAATCCCGCTGTAATTCTTGCCACACCACCCATTGCCTTGAGACTTACCACAACAAAGTAGTTGTGCTGTCTTCCAGCTGATTTTGGAAGAAAGAGATATTTCTCTGCCCATACTTATTTTTTTTCTAACAGAAATAGTTTGACTGAATGTAAAGGTCTGAAATCACAAGACAAACAAACCACCGTGACTTAAAGGAAGGAGTAGGGAAGACTTCTTCAATCACTCAGGTGGTGGTGAAGTGAGATTTGCACCTGGACCAGTTACTTATTAGTCTGCAGTAGGTCCTGGTAGAAATATGTCGTCCCCCCAAACCCCCCCCAACCCTTGCAGTACTGGCACTCTCCCAGGCCCACTTGGTACCACCTATAGTCTCCTTGCTGACCGCTTCACCACCCTAGCACGCACACACTGCTGCATTTCATGCTTTGAAATAATCTCCTAGTGCTTAGGTATTTGTGCAGATCACAGCTAGCAGGCTATACTGTTTTTCAGCCTCCTTTTGTTTTCAAGCCAGTATCAGGACAGCTGCTCTTTGGAACTGCCTGTTCCATATATCAGGAGATTATGAAGAAAATGTGTTATTTCCATGAGGGCTGACACAGCCATTCTCCATTTTTACTTACTGATTTTTTTTTCCTGATGTAGTGCATTATATGAGCTCCTCTCTCAGTTTCATTTTTTTACAGCCAGGATATTTTTACAGGATATTTTTTTAATATCCTTTAGAAAATGCATGCATTATTTAGCATACTGCGGAGTGAGGATAGGCCAGGTGTGAATCATTTTACATTGCAGGAAAACAAGTTCTCTTTTCTGTATAATTATCAAATCTGCTTCTACAGAGAGCATTTCTCTACAGGTAGGCTACAACACTCAGTTACCTTATGCCACTTGATAAATATTCAGAGGTCCCTACCCCAGGATTTGCTCTGAAAGGCAGAGTACTTAGAAATAGGGAACTAGTCAAGGTTAGGGGAAACAGTATTATGTGAAGCTTGGCTTCTTCAACAGAAGATCACAATTTCTCAATAGTTAGAGCTGAATATTGAGGAAAGGAAAAGCTTTGCTTCCAGTTCCAACATTATCTGAGGAATATCAGTTATCAAAGAGGGAGAAATACACAATTTTACTGGGAGTGATAATGTGTTTCAAAGTGAGAAATACTTCTTTTTTTTGGACTTGGTGAAACATAGCAGATACAGAAACCATTTGAAAAGTAGGTGACACTATGCAATGTTACCATGCAGGCACAATATCACCCCACCTGTGTCAAATTCACCTTAGATGACATTTCTTTTTCACCAGGGCATTGAAGCTTTCCCCTTAAATACCCCCTTTCTAATGTTTCCTTTCATTTTCTCCCCAATTAGCTTTTTCAATAGAGTTAAACTGGAGGCTAATCTCTTTGATTTGAGGGTTGTCTACATGAGGGTACTTGAGTGAAATCAATTCAAACTAATTAAGGGTTTACATTCAAGTCAGAGGAGTCAACCTGTATGAGTCCACCTTATGGATACCTGTTCAGAGCAGCCTGATCACAGTTAAGCAGTGTGTTTCCACAGCGGACAATGTAGGCTACGTGCATAGGACCTATTCAGTTTGCCTGGGTACACTAGCTGTCACGTTTTCACAAAACCTGCAATAGCACGTTTGCTCAGGACAACCATGTGCATGATAGCACAAAAAACCTCCCAAGCACTGGTTTGCACACTCGATGCAGGTATGCACTTCAAATAATTCTACACCTAAATCAAACTGCAATGCTTTTAGTTCCCAATGAACATCTACATGGAGCATTAACATGGTTTACTGCAGCATAAGATTTAGTTCAGACAAAGCATGCCTGAGCAGCCAGGCTATGCTCTCAGGTGTCACTACTTAATGTGATCAGGAGCAGCTGGTTTGCAAACTGCTGCATTTCATTCTCCTGAGCAGGGACTCAGGCTGTGAGCGCACTGATCTGAAAGTCCACTGTCCTCTCTTGCATTGATAGGGCCGACATTGGAAACTGGGTGGGGGGTGGTGGTGTGTTTGTGTTTTGAAGGACAGATTTAAGCTGCTGCTCTGTTTTCCTTGTCCCCCCAAAAACCTCACTGCCATGTCCAAACTGTTTCAAAATGCCACTCCGTTATTTGCACACAGGAACATGTGCTATCTAAAGCTCTTCTCTATGCTTCTGAGCTGTTCCAGAACCAGAGATAACCATATAAAGTGTCTTCCAACCATCTCCCCTTTTTCCCTTTACTGGGGGGGCCTCATCCCTGCCCACTGGAGCTGCTCCTTGCAGACCACCCTGTTAGAAACACCCCAATGACTGTGTCTATACCTGGGAACTTGGCTTTCAACCTCCGCTTATAGTACTGCTTCCCTGCCAGTGCTGAGCAATATAAAAAAAATGAGCAGACTGCTTATATATCCTGTCCTTCCCAAGTGCGTGTCTTTGCTGCCAGGTTACAAAATCACACACCAGCTTGTGCCCTATTTTTAGCCCAGTGTATCTGGCTTTTCTGTAGAGTAGTTGGGCTTGCACAAGAGGAGGACAGAGCCAGAGCTTGCACACAGCCTGGGCCCCTGATGAAGACATAAGGCAAGGGACTGAATTTCCTCTAGATGAGAGAGGAGCTGAACTCAAGTCCTCTGCCTCCTTGGAAAGAACACTGACCACTAGGATTTTTTAACTGGGAAGTACTACCTCCTCTGTCTCCTTCAGCAAATAATAATAATTACATGTAATAATTTAGGAAATACTAAAAATGCCAACAACTGTTCATGTAAGACCACCTAAAAAGAACTTTTGTGCTTTTAAAAATCAGCAATCCAGAAATTAAATGGGAGGTTACTGTGATCCCCTTTGTGCAGCTGAGTCTGTTACATATGCAAGCATTTTGTGTCAGTTTTTTGTACCAGCATAAGCATATGGGATCAGACACAGATGAGGAGTTCTGAACTTTTCTGCAGACAGGTGAATGAATTCAAGCTGAAGCAGCAGCACAGATCTTGCACTAGCCAGTCCAAAAATAGTAAAGAAATCCCTTTTCTACATTTAGCACTGTGTGGAAGGGTTTATGTGTTTATTGATGAGCTCCTAGGCTAGCTAAAGTTTTACAAGAGCTGTATCTCTTTATTTCTACAGTCAAAAGGGTGTAGGAGTTTTGAATATTAGCATGATATTATCTCGCTTTTGCTTTCATTGCATTCAGCAAGGCTGGCTCAGCTAAATAGCACATAAATCTTAACTGTCTGTAATCTATAATAGAAAGATGTTTTTGAAAAAGGGTTTCTTGGCAGACTATTATCATTTCTGTACCAGTTTTTCTTGCCTTGTTCTCTTTTTTTCTTCCATGAGAAGGAAACAGATTTTTCCTCTCTTTTTTTTTCTTTTCTTTTCTCCCCC
>JANZLQ010000086.1:15587913-15601694 GCA_026212715.1 Elanus axillaris | reverse complement strand
TTTCTTTTCTTTTCTCCCCCCCCCCCCGGATCTTATTCTTGTGGCTGATATATAAGAGCACTGATACAATGCAGTTTTTCATTTTGGCAGCTTTTTTAAAATGGATTCCATAGCATGATCTGACCAGTGACAAATGACCCAGCACTTCCACTTGGAATACTAACGCTGAATTATCTGGCTTCCTGGGGTCTGATGGAGATGCAGTGAGAATTAAAAAAAATTACTGCACAAGAGCAGTAGTGACTGATGTAGGGTCTGCATGCAGAGCTTTTGACCTCAACCGTTTCTACAGTAACTGCGCGATGTATTGTGCTTCCTATTCTCAGACTCACACTGGAAGCCAATTAAATTAAAAGGCTATTCATTTCATTATATTTGTCTCCAGGATGCTCAAATAGAAATGCAAACGATTCCTCTTCAGAGTTCCCTGCATCAGAGAAACTGATGTTGTACTGCTAATTTGTGATAACAATATAAACCAATATGCAATCTGCACTGATTTAAAAGATGTGCATAGGATGTACACTGAACTTACAAAACACTGATTAGGGAGATCACGAAATTAAATCTTCTAAAGGGCACTTGTTTCAAACCCTCAAGGCAGCTCTTCTTCTTGGTTTAATCAGATAGCTAATCATTGTAACTCACACTTTCCAAGAGTCAGATTCATCAATACCAGGAAACATGGATTTGTAATACCAAACAGTTACAATCTCAGGAAAGCTTGGTGAAGATAAAAGCTGTAAAAAGGTGGCTGGTAAGAACTTTGCTGATTTAAAAAAGGCAATGGAGGAAACGAGATAATATTTCCTACTAAAAATAAAGCAAGAATCATTTGAGGACTGATCCACCAATTTAAACGATAAAGAAACATTCCCAAATAGGTTGTTCTCTTAAGAACTGGTTTTATCTCCAACTCAGTGAGAAATTAATGTTTTTGTCAAATCATAGAAAAGAAATTGACATGAAACATTATTCTACTGCCTGTAATTTTATTCTAAATTAAGCTTCTGGTATAGTTCCCCACGTCACTTAGAGTGATAGTAATTTCTCATCTGGAGGAATGACCTTCCCATTGAAGGGAAGAGAGAGGAGTTGAACACCCTCCTGCAGGATAGAAAATAACAGCCTGCAACATGCCATTTGTAGATCATTTTTGCAGGCTAGCACCCACAAATTGAGACTTGCCTATCATCAATGGCAGATCAAATTTTAGGGATTTTATAATGGCCACGGTACTGAAGGCTTGTTGATAGAGTAGATGTGGGCTTATAATGAAGGCAGCAGCCCTCATTGCAGTTTATCTAGGCATGGCTGGCAGGATATAATAAGCTAAATGAGGTTGAAATGAAAAAAAATGTCTCCAGGCTTCTGAAAACCCAGAACACTATTTCTAGGAATACCTGGCAGTTGAGACAAAATTGACAAACACTTAACTCCCTTTTCAGATAGATGAAATCATTCTGGGCTAGAATCATTCACCTGCAGTGTTGAAAGTCATGGACCTCCCACCAGGGGTGAGCTTGAAGACAGTTCTCTGGGTTGAGAAAATGGACTTGCTTCCCCTCCATATGATTAAATTAGTTTTGTTTTCTTCCCTCCCTGTCTCTCAATAAAATTTCAATCAGCTGTTGAAGTACTCAAGACAGAAGAATTTAAAGTGAAAAAAAATTAAATTAAAAAAAGGCTTCTCAAAATGGCTTGGAAATAGAAGCAAATATGAAAATTTCATGAAGATCACATAAACATGTCTGGTCATCCCCTACTCTAATAACTAAAAGGCACCCAATAAAATGAAAGGCAACTGCTTTAGAGATGACTGAAGAAGATGCTCTTTTCAAGTGTGTTACTAGCCTGAGGATTTTATGGCACAAAGTAGCAAACAAGTCAGCAGTTCAGCTGCCTTCCAAAAAGCTTGAAAACCCCTATTGTATTGCAAACCAGAACACCTAGAGGGGTGTTTGTATGTGTGCACACATGTGTATGTATTTAATATAACAGGTGGAACAGCAGAAAGCAGGCACTTTTTTCTATAAATTGCCCTACTCTTAAGTTTCTTGAACCATCTTCTGACATGGCTGGAATGGGCCCTGCTAAAAGAGAAGATACTGAATTAGAAAATCTACAGGTCTATCTAATATGGAGCTTCCAGTCTTCCTGTATCCTTCGTTGCCTAATTTCCTTGTGCTGAGATAGTTTTCCTTATTATTCTAATTCCTTTGAAGAATATTAACCTTGACATTGATGCAACACTGGTGGGGCAAAACTTTTTCTTCCTACCCCAGTTTTGCAACTTAGATGATGAGGTCTCCAGGAAAGAGGCTGTGTCTTTGGCAATTTATTTTTGTTTGGTTTTCTAAATATAAAAACCAGTTTCTAATAAAAACTCCAATAGCTTTTCAAAACTTTTAACTCTCTGTATGACATCTTCCAAACTAAGCCTTTTCCCAAATGTGAGTTTATTTGAAAAGATAGGACAGGAAGAGTCCATTCTGGATTTTTCAGTTCATTTTTCTTGAATGAAAAAACTGTTTTAAAAGACTGATTTTTTCTTTTTCTACAAAGAAAGTATTTTTGGTGATTAGAAAAACCTGGAGGGAGGAAGGCTAAGTGGAACTCATTGCTGCAATGTAAATATGGCCAAAGACTCAGTGGGATTTGAAAGACGACTTGATTATATAGAAGCAGTACTCAGTTACAACAGCTAATGATAAAAAGAAATATAATGGAAGGGAAGTAAACCTGTTTCATATAAGGACTTAATGTAACGATGTGTTCAGGACGAGACCTGATAGGACCAATTACCTCTTTTTTTTTTTCATTAAGTGTTCTGCATAATCACTTCAGGGATATTGTACTGTCCAGTGATATGAGAAGACCCAAGAGTTGGAAGTTTATTCCTGTGAAAGTAACAGAGAAAATATACTTTTAAAGTGGAAAAGTATCTGACCATCCTGATGACTATGGATATTGACAGTATTAGCAGATACTGTACCACGCACATATTCTGTTATTCTGCTTTTGTATTTTTGTTAGAACAGAAAATTAAGTACTTTTTGCATGAGTGCTGAAAAGAAGGAGAAAACAAAAAATAAATTCTATTTTCTCTGCAAACTTGAACACTTTTAAAATGTAGCTCTTTCAAAGAATAAAAAGCATTATAAAGAAAACAATTTTTGGTGAAAAATAAATCAATGGGAGTTTTTCCTGACACACTCCAACAGAGTGGCTAATGTGCCCCAACTGTGAATAGACATTCAGTACAAGACACCAGCCACTCTACAGTAACCCACTTACTTAAAATCCCAACATCACGGACATGGATTTCCCAGCACTAGCAGTCTCAGTCCACCCAACCACTTCTGCTGTGTCTCACAACTTGCTAACATGAGCACAGCCAAAGGTGAGTAAGAAATTTCCATAATAGGGGCAGACAGGAGAGAAAGCTGAAGACAGGACATCCCAGCCCAGGCCCACAGAATTTAATACAATCAGAAAATCCACAAGGCAAGTCTGTGCTTATTCTTTAGGTGTGGGTTTGTTGGGTTTTTCCCACCTGCTCCTCCTTTCTTTTGTAACTGCTGAATAGCTTGAAACTCACAGTATTATAGGATTTGTGTCATTGTTATCCAGGTAATATTAGGATATTTAGAGCAATATCTTGACTCAAAATTAAGTTGGGTCAAATCTCTAGGTGTGCTCTTCTGCCCTCACCCTGATTTCCACTGCAGCAAAACCAAACCCAGATGGAGACCGACAGTGAGACACACATTTTCTCCATGGTTTATTACTTCCACTAAGAATGAGGTGGAGACCAGTTCCTCCCTACATGCCCAAAAGATGCTCCACTACCTTTGTATATTTGTCATAAAAGAAACTGTGAACACCAGGACCTGAACTGCGGGAGGAGGGGTAGCAATCAGGGGATGCAATGTACCCAGGGAGGGGAGGATGTAAGATCCTTAAAAACCATCAGTAGAGTAGCACAAACAAATTACGACACAGTAAACATGTTCTGAAGGGCAACTATTCCTATGGAGACTTCTCCCTACCAAAAAAACCCCGACCCCCTTTTATTAGTTGAAACATGGTACTTCCTTTTAGGCACTGTTGATTCACATACAACATACATAAGATGGTGCTGATAGAGAAAACCTATTTCTCACTAAGAGTGAATTCAGCAGGCTGTGCTGTCCAAAGCACCTATCTTTGGTGATACATAAGTAGGACATCTCTAAAAATAAGTCTTCTTGTAAGGAAGATTAAAAAAAAAAAAAAGTCAGAGTCACATCTTCACTAAAAACTTCCTAAAGAAAAAAAATCCCTAGAGACTTAGAAGTAGAAGAGAGAATTTTGTTAGTTCATTTGTATAGTTAGAGGTTTAAGCCATGAGGACCAGCCATGTTCTGGCTTGAAAATGTTAAATGTGAAGCTCCTGAGTACTCAGATTTTAGGAATTAGGCCAAAAAAAGTTTCAAAATTGGAGGGTATTTTGACTGAACCTTTAGTTTAAAGTCTCTCTCAGGTAAACCTAAGTGAATTAAATGTAATTTTTCATGACTGATTAGAGTGTACATTTGACCATCAGTTGCATCTCACATTCTGCTACCTACCAGCTGGAACATTGATGAGACTTTTTATAACTTCATTACAGCTACCTTGTGGAAAATTTAATCATATGTAATCTTGTAATACAGATGCACAAGTAAAACAATACCAGCTGCTGGCTTCTGGTCTCGTTATGCTGCTTTATGCCTTTACTTCTCCCTGTGCCATACAGCACACGCCCACTGCACAGGGACCACCTTTGAAGGATGCTATCTGCAGAAACAAGCTGATTTTTTTCTGCCTAACATCCAAGATGCATAGTCCCTGAAAGAGCAGTACAGACACAGGGCTTCATAGGCCCAGATCTTACCGAGGGAGCCTCCTGAGCAAAAAGATGATCTGATAATGTAGAGATGTTTGGGGCGCTTTTTTGTGAACAGGTAATTTAATACAGAGAGGACCCACCTACCTAACTGCTTGAAATGATTCTCTTTCTCAAACAACAATTCTGCAAGGCTCTGGCACAGGGCTGCCCTCTCTAGCAAAGAGCAGAACAAGCCTTGCCTAAATAAAGCATTTGGATTTTCAGGATAAAATGGCCTAATGTCATCTTTGTTGTTGTCTCTACAGCAAAACAATGGAAGATGAAGCAGCATTGCAAACAAGTAAGGTGACACAGCTCATCAACATGCAGCACTTCTTACTATGCAGCACACTCACAAATGCATCACATTTGAATGGTACCATTTATCTCTGTAACCTTTTCTTGCTAGACTGTATTCCATTTCTTTCTTTGTCTGACCTCCAACTCCTCTGTCAGAGGTGGTACAGAAAATACGCAGCAGCAATGGGAAGGAGAGCAGAGGCAGAGAGAAGTATCAATTTATACCACAGGCTTTATGACTAATCGCTGAGTAGCATCTCTTCAGAATTAACATAATCTCTGAAAGGTTCCCATATGTTTGAGGCTGACTGTGTGCATGTATGCTAATCAGCTTCAAATTATAATCAGGCTATTAGAACACAACTTTGCTAAGCAAACGGCTGAGAAGATCAGCAAATAGTCAGCCGTGAGAAGAAAACAGAGCTTTGGAGGGGAGAATCTGATTCCCGTCAGCTTCTGGCTGATCAGCGCACAGCCTGGGGAGGGAAGGAGCCCTGGCAGAGGGACCACCGAGGGCACGAGGCCGATGGGACCTCTCCCCCGTGTCCAAGGGGTGTAGTAGCCAGGCTGTGGCTCTCCTGTTTCCATCCAGCAACAACTGCAAAAAAATCACCCGCAATGCAGAATGGATGTTGTCTAGATGAAGTCCCCTTGCCACAAGTGGTAAGAAGAATTTTTTTTTTCTTGGAAGGTCCCAGTATGACCCATAAAAGGAGCCTCATGGAGCAGCGAGGTGCTGAGTGATTCAGCTTTTCTGCACAGCAACAGCAGGTCAATGTGCTTCAGTCCTAACAGACTGGCATCAATCTGTCTTCTCCCCCTCGAGGCCTGAGGGCTTCTCTTCCACAGGACTCCTCCAGCAACCCCAGTAGCGCAGCCCATCGTGCCACTGGCATGCAAGCACACAGATTGAGTGCACACATTCTGCACGCTGTCTGGGCTCTCTTTGCAGCAGCAGCTACATGCAGCCTCTCCCATGCATGTGCCTTGTACGACACAAACAGAGTTGATGATCATTTAAACCTCACATTTCTTCTTGCTCTCCAGTTGCTCCCTTTCTTTGGTACATTCTGGAGGCCTCTGTGTAGGAAAGCAGGTGTCGAAGTAGCTAACAAGATATTCATTAAGACCAGATTTTGATAGAGATGACAAGACAAATCACCCCCAAACTTCTGTTTCTCAGCGTCCAGCTCTAAGGATCGCTTTATTTACAGCTAGAAAAATTACCTGCAGCGGTATTGCTGGGGAACTAAAGCCTAGAGTAACATTTAGCTGCCATTTCAGCTACTCTGCACTGAATATTCCCCTTGGAAATTCAGAGAGCAGCTACATTGTCTGTTACATGTGTTAGATAAAGACAATCAGAATGAGGTATTTGGGCACTGACCTGCTTGATTTTATTTTTTGTCATTCTCTTCTTCACAGCCCCAACATACATTTGTGAAGCATGAAGTACATTCACCCTTCCCGACTCAGTTCTATTCTTTTTCAATCCTGACAGAACGCTCAAGGTTAGTAAGTGAACTGTTCTAGGCTGGGTCATGTTTTCAAGTGAATTAAAAAACCACAAGCCTGTAGTAGATTGATATAATTCTAGTTTCATGGCTGACAATCATTTTTCATCATTGTTTCAAGCATGAAAGATTTAGCAATGGCTGCATAAAACTTCAGTGGCACAAACCTTTGATGTTCCATCAAGTAGCTTTGCTTTTCTCCCTGTCATAGGCACTGCAGCCACAAATTATTCCCTGGCAATCCTAGGTGAGGATTATGAAGATTATTAGAAAAAGCTGAGGTTTAAAAAGTTATTAAAAGTACCTTTGCAGTTCAGCAACATGCAAACAGGTAATTGTGTTCTTCACAAAAAGCCTAATTTTCTCATTTTAATATGCTGCTGATTTTTCTCTCTTTCAACTGATCTCTTTGGCTGGGCATTTCCACCTCAAATTCCAAGTAATCAAACCATCATAAGCATTGCCTACTAAGAGAAAGCACTGAAACCAACAAAAAAAGAACATTAGCAATCTGCTTGTGAGCTGCAAACACATGCACAGAAGCTGAAGAGAGCACATGTTTTTCTGAAAGGCCAGTTGTGCTACTTGGAGCGTGAACTCCTCAGGAGAAAGCTACATGGCAATAGAGAATTAGAATATAGAATTTTATTTTATTTTAAACTTCCACCTTCATGAATGGATGTAACATCTATTTCACTATTAATAAAACAAAGCAAAGCTAACTACTCTGAATTCAGGACAATTTTTGCCCTGGCTTGAGCTCCGTGGGGCTGTCCAGGGGTTTCTTGTGGATGCCAATTAATTAAACAGGTAAAATGCAACTGGCCTGTCACCACAAAAGTTGATGCTTAAAAATCCACATCTTGTCCAGTAATGTCTTTCACCTAAACAATGTGTACTCTTACTTTTTTTTTTCCTGACTTGCAGTTTTACTTCATCAACAGCATCTCCAGATCACTGTATTCTGTATTTTGCTATGCCACTGGATCTGTGGATGGAAGTACTGTAGACCCTTGGAGCATGCATTCCCTTAACTACTATTGCAGGTTTTGGGATGCAGGTCTCTGAGATTTTTGCTTCCTGACTACAAGTGATTTTTATCATCCAAACAGGCTTTAGCTGTAAGATGGGGATAGCAAAACTTCTCTAAGCAATTGATCTGCCCAAGGTTACATAGGGAGGGGAGGTTAAAGAACATCATTATCTTCCTCAAAGCCTTGGAAATTAATACTAAAGATCGTTATTAAGATCTTTAAATTTGAGAATGATGCTTAGGCTCTACTACAAATATTTTATAGGAAGCTGCACCTTTTTGCCTAAGCTCTAATGCAATCTAGGAAGAGCACAGCAGTTTAATGAAAGGATGAGAGGGAAGTAAGAGTAACAGTAGTAATAAGTCAAAGAAATAGGCTTAGTTGTCTATACAAGATTTGCAGATGAATGTTTCATACACATAATCATGTGCAGGCAGATAGGTATTCAGCTCCCTAAAAGCTGGGTTTATCCAGTGATGATGGGACTGGGTAATTCACTCCAAATGCCTCAAATGTCAGTGCTCCCAAGATTTAAAGTGACCTCTTCAAAGACTGACTTTCATCAGTGATGAAAGTTCAAATCAAACAAACTTTCCCTGTCTTACACCTTAAGAAGTCAACGAGACTATAATGTACCATTTATGTGATTACTTTTTGGTGTGCTAGTACTCTCACTTCTTTCTCTGTATTTAATTATCAAATACCCAAATGAACTCCTCAGGATAAAGCTACAACTCAAAAATTATTCACTGAAAAGAGCTGTTGAATAACATTTGATATACACGTGAATCCATTTGTAGATAATCCCCAATCAGCAAAATTCATTGACTAAGTTATATGTGGTTAATTATTCACCCATCTCTCACCGCACAACTTTCCCCCTCTCCTCTTTGACAAATTCCTAAAATGATCAAAATGCTGATCACAATCCAACAATTTATACAGCCTCTCGCCTTTGTGTCTCCCTTCCAGTTTCTTCCCTACGGTCCTCTAGTAAGCAAACCCTTCTGGTTCAGTAATTTGGCGAACCAGTGAAATTTTTACTTGCAATTATATAACTGCTGCAAGGCACTCCAGTCAGCAGGAATGCCATCCAGGAGATTCACAGCCGTAAAAATGCATAAACAGACATCGTTCCCTACCATAGGACTTTATTTGGTATGCAGTCCATAGTTTTGAACACTTTGATTTATTGGAGTGAGAAGCAATGTGAAAACACTGTCAGGCTTCTGAAGCCACTGAGATATTAGACTGCTCCATTCACGTACATCATGCTTATGAAAAGTACAGGAATCTGGTAGGCTATAAATTAGAAGATCCTGGAGGTGTGGGGTGGGAGGAAGAATCATGAGGGTAAATTTAGCTTGTGATTAGCTTTAAATCCTGAGAAACATTAAACAAATTCTGCCTGTTACATGACTTACACCTTCCCTTTCCCACTGTTCCTTTATTTATAATTTTCCAGCAGTAGTGCAGACCCACACTCCCCCTGCTCCTGGCTTGCAGCCACTTGGGCCAGCAGGATCTGCCTGCTCTGTTGATCTCTTTTTGCCACATGTCTTCTTTGGAAACCACTTATTAGGGTCTTAGCCCTGATGTATTTTTAATTCTGCTGTGAAGGCCTGCCCTACAGAAGATGTTGCTTTGGCTAACAAGGCCTTCCACTCAGCTATGGCCGTGTAACACTCTCTTCTTCCCTTCACAGCTACCATAATCTCACTTTTTGAGGGATATCTTTTAGATAAGAGGAATGAGCTCTCTTTTCCCACCCAAACCACAGTGACTGGTTTACACTATCAATATAACAGCTCTCTAACTATTAATGGGTAAAATGCAGCTACAAAAATCATGCTGCACAGATTTCTAAACCTGAATTAGCTTTCTGTCACCAGTGACAATTTGTATTAGATCCCATGGTCCAAGGCTTTGTAGACCATTTTCAGTCCTGAACCAGCCCCATAACTTACTTCATATCCAATACACTATTTCTGAAGTATAAGATTCCTGCCATATTATGTATCCTCCTCAACTCTAATCCTGTTTGCAGGTGATCTTCCTCTGCATTGGTTCATTGCAATTAGCCTGAGAAGAGCCAGTGTTTGCTCACATCCTGCACACAAGCATGGAACCACTGCAATTCCTTGCTTTCCAGTCCCCATCCTTGCAGGCTTCACAGGCAGGTGTGAGATTTCATTTTAGCTTACCAGAATTCAATGGTGAATCTGGCTGGTCCTCTTGCCATAGCACTGAAAGCTAGTAGTACCAGAGAAGCCAAACCAAAGTCAGAGTTTAGAGCCAGGATGCTCTACTACACTAACTGCTTACATAAGCTTATACAGCAAGGCATGCTTTAAGGAAAAAGGAAAAGAAAAAAAAAAGAAAAAAAAATCCATATCAGTAAAACATCTTTTTACCTTATTTCTTTCTGATTTGTTTTAGAGGTTTTCCAGCAAACGTTATGAACTATTTACTCCTGGTTCTTTTTAGCTACAGAATATTCTTACAGCATTTTTTAATTGTAATTTTTCACATGAATATCACCATTCATACCTTCAGCTCCTCAGACAAAAGGGACCTTTTCAACAGTGTGTATTGGACTAGACCTCTTTACTGCAGAGTTGTCCTTTTAAGGTATTTCCCAGGGCTCACTCCTGGGCTGCTGAGGGAAGAGAAGGCAGGTGAGCCTGCAATTTTGGGAGAGGCAATTGACTGTAGCCCTTAACTAGTCATTTTGCAGCTTGCCCTCTGTAAGGCAGCTCTCTTCCGCATGGTAAATAGGCTTATTTATTCTTCTCCCATCTCATTCCTAATGCTTTCAATGTACCTTAAGTAGACAAGCAACCAGCTTCTATCATTGGATACCAGCCCAGTTCTCCTCGACTTCACCAGCATGCATGGACTATCTGAGGAAAGAATTCAGCTTGGTGTAGTATTTACAGTACGTGCTAGTCATTAAACAGCCACCAGCTCCTGTTTCATGAGCAAAGATATAAATTCCAGGTCATTACATAAACTGGCTTTACAGTGCATTTGCAGAGCCCATTAACTCTGCTACAGACCTCTGCGCACCCTTCCGAGGAGGAACGGGGATGACATCTTTTGAAACAGCAACACCCTACTGTCCTCTCCTGCAGAGGTGCTGGTACAAACCAGGAGAAACACTGCACATTTCTCTCACTGCCTGGTCTCCAGTGAGAACTTGACCTAAATTCTGCAGCTCACCAGGAAAACCAATCTGAGGTCTTGCAGCTGATTCAACTAACATGAAAAGGTGAGAGAGTGCCTTCTTGTGAGTAAGACTGTGCTACGTAGCAGTCATTGCCAGGACTGTCTCAGATACCCCCCTGTGCCTCATTTCTCCATTTCTAAAAGGGCTAATACTTCTCCCTCACACACAGGTGATAATGAGATGAAAGATGCTCAAAGATTAAGTATAGTCCATAAAAACATGACAAGTTTAATTCTGTACAAACTGGCAGCAACTTTAAAGTTTCAAAGGCAATTCAATTCACGTTTTTTAGTGCTGTTTCAAAACATTAATGTCTACTCTGCTATTGCAGTTTGCTTTTCAAATCCACAGCTATTGAATAGCAGTCATTAGGGGAAGGGGGAGAAGCTGGAGTTTTTGTAAGAAATGATCAGGAGCAAATTAATTCATGTTGGCTATGAATTTTGCACCAGTAGATTTCAGTGCAAATCCAATTGTAGTAACCAGTTTATAATCTCCCTCTAGCTATTGTTTTGAGCTATCTTCAGATGCCTACTGACCTCCCTGAATTGCTTTATAGGCCATTCACATTGCAGATTTTCTTTGCAGCTGATACCCCAAGGGTGGTATCTTCAGGCTAAAAGCTCATACTGTGTAAAGCTCATGTATACCAGCTCAGTGGAGCTGTACTGATTGACAGCTAAGGGTCTGATTTGTAATTAAAGAGTAGAAAAATTGGCTTCTGAAAAACAGTTCTGGGATGAAGGTGGAGTCTGCTATGAACTCAATGGCTCTGGAGTTTCAGACAACAGCTTTTAAAATTTTCTGTGCAGGGCAACAGCCTGTAAGAGGTACCTGCTTCCATCCCCTAACCAGTCACAACTCAATCCCTACACGGTTGTGCCAACAAACTGATAACAGGGTGATCCTATACATGAAATCAGTAAAATATTCCAAGCTTAAATTAAAAGAAATTAATTCTAGGTCATTTACCTAATCCAGTTACAGCACAGCTCCAGAAAGAATTTCATGAGCACAACCAAAGGAGCAGGAGTGTGCAAATACTCCCTGTCTTTGGGGGGAAAAGCCACTTTTGGTGGCTTTCCCAGCAACCAGTCCTCACTTAAATCATCCTCACCTGTTACCACAAAAAGCAATTGATGAGAGCCCCTAGCCTACTAGAAATCAATTTAAAAGAAAAAATCCCCCCAAAACCAACAGCATAATAGAGGCCCTCCTCATGACACTTACTCTTCAGGGATGCATGTCCATTGTTAATAGCCAATAAAAAATTTCTTCCAGAAATTCTTTGTGCCATTTCCACTGTCCCTTGTACGCTGGTTGGTGGCATGCTGAAGACCTCTTCTTGCCAGAGCTTTAACTAATGCAGGCACACAACTCACTCCAACCTAGATTTGACACTTTTCCTCACGATTAAATGGGCTACTCACAGAGACAGACAATTCACTAACTTCAAAGCTTCCTGTCTTAGCTAACAAGAAACAAATTGCTTCCCCAGTGACTCCTCTCAAGGGAGTAACTCAGGATAAACCTGTGATATTTGCATTAATTCATCTTTAAACATAAAGCAGAATAGCTTCCATTTCTTTAATATATTTTCACATTATTTAAATTGACTTGTTTTAAAAGCCAGTAACATGTTTGCTTTGGGGATATTTTGCATTTATATTTACCTTTTGGCTGACAGTTCATTTTATGGGAAGATCTGTTGGAACTAAAGCAGTTGAGGATTACAAAGATTTTAGAAAGGACTTACATCTGAGGCCACTTTCATCCTGATTTTCAGTAATGCTACTTTTCCGAGTTTAGTGACATTTAAGAATATTGGAAATCTTTCCGTGACAGAGAGCACCAGCAATCTCAGCTGCCTGAGGAAACTGGGCTTTACTGCGCTTGTTCAGATACCTGCTGCCTATAGAGCGGTTTTGATCAGCAGATATCAAAGCACTTTGCAGAGGTGCTCGATTTCATCCTCCCGTTTTTGCAGCAGGGGAAACAGAGATATGGAGGAGTGAAGGGAACAGTGTTGTTTGAAGGCCAGCAAAAGAAGGGTTAATTTTTATTCTTGTTTGCTCACAACAGACACTATAGATTTCAAGGTGCTCACTCACTGTCCTCTCCAGTTCTGTCGAAGTGTAGAGACCATTATTATGGTATTCCTGCACTACCTAGTCTTGTTTTAGGATTCACTGTCCACTTCCTTATACCCTCTGCTGCTGGGGAAACTCTGCAGCAGAGCAGGTATAAAAGGGGACCATGTATCATGCCAGTGCACGATCAGCATCCTCGAGTTTAATCTGACAGTAAAAGTGGGTGTTAGTAAGATGCTGTCAATGGAAGGACCTGAGGCACGATTCAATTCTGGACAGAAAAGTGTATGTATGTGCAAATCTGTGAGATTGTGTAAGTTCAGACATCCATCAAAGCGAAGAAAAACATTTCTGGGGCTGAGCCGCCAGCTCCTCTTCAGCCCAAAGAGCTTCCAGGCTCCAGGCACTCTCTCATAGGATTGTTGTGCTGAGAAAACAGCTGTTGTGCTGTTTTCATTGCTGACCTAACCCGCAGCAGCAACACTCGGTGTCAGCGATGACACCCCATTGCCTGAACAGCTGCGTCACTCCCAGCCTTTGTTTTATCTTCTGATTAGCTGCAAGAAATTACCTATCACACAGAAATCCAACTGACTCACATTACATTTTATGGGAACCGTATTTATGCAAATATTCTCTTAAGGCAGACAGGAGGTTCTGTATTTTTTAAAAAAGTACACAACTAAATATTATGAAGTGCTG
>JANZLQ010000086.1:15560529-15587813 GCA_026212715.1 Elanus axillaris | reverse complement strand
CAGCAGCTGGGGGGGGGGGGGATCAACACCTTGATCACTAGGTAAAAGCTTTTGAGTTCTTTAATGGCTTTAAGATTTACTGTTTAGCCACTCCAATTCTTATCATGTGCAAATGTTTCCTATATTAACAGGAGACAAGTGCTTTGTGGGCAGTGAATGGGAAACAGGACATCAATTTAATGGGGCCATTTGGGGTTAGCACAAAATGACAGAACAGCAGGAAGCGGTTAAAAGCTTCCCCCTCAGCAATCAAAGTCCTGCAATTTTGAATCTTTTCCTCCAATCAAGTACTGTATTGATGAGAAACCAGTTCTATAATGGCCTTTGAAAGACTTCATTCTGGCCTTCTGGGGTAATTCATTCCTCTAACTATGGCGTCCTAACAGGAGCTCAGCAAAAGCACGTCATCTACACAATCACTTGAGCAGCGTGACAAATGGCAGAAACCAAGGGTAGAAGATTTCTTTTCCCTTAACTTGGCTGACTTTTTTTCCTTTCAAGGGTCCTGATCTCAGCCTGACTATGCGAGTATTGCTTTTTCTACATGCATCTTCCTCTCTCCTACCTGTCTGACCCAGCTCATTGAAATTATGGATAGACTATCCTTACTAATTCATCTGTCCTACTGTAACCTAATGCGATAGTTCCTTCCTGTGTTGCATTATTTTAAAATTTCATTCTGTAAGCCTGCCTCCCAGATCAAGTCGCACTCGCATTTCATTCCAAGCTTTAGTACAATTAATTTCACTTTTTTGGCACTGCTGAAAAGAAACTCTCCTTCTTGCAAAGGCAGACATGGAATGCTGAATGCCAGCTTTCCTAGGTGGGAAACAGTAGGTGTTTGCTCTGATACAATGCGTATTCCATCCCTGCTAATGTTGGGAGTCACATTTCATTACATGAAAATACACCTTCAACTAGTGACAATAAGCCTGCCAGTGCAAGACTGCGTTACCAGAAAACGCTAGGAAGGAATCAGAACAATACAGTATCTTTCAGCTGATTTTACTGACCATTGCACAACTCACCTTTAGAGCTCCAGTCTTCAGTTTTAAGCCTCTGCCTTTTCCCAGTACCCCAGAGCTAATGATACCCATGCTCACTTTGACTGCTCCATTGGGGAGTTCTGCTTGTAAAATGGGAACAAAAATGACTGCCATGAGCTGGTAGGAGCCCCAACTTTTAAATATCTCATGTTGCACTTCAGTGATTTTTAAAGCACCTAATACCAGCTCAGAAATGCTGTGAAACGGTGACCCAGTACGAACTCACTCTGTCAGTTCATATTTGTTCAAAACATCAGCAGGCTTTATGTAGGATCTGGGATGATCCACCCCCCACACAGTTGGCAGAAAGGTGACACAGAAATCACAGAACCTCCAGAGGCTGTCCTGTGTGCCCCAGCTACTTCACCAGAAAGGCATCATGTTGAGCCCATGCCTGATTCACATCAAATCAGTACGAGTATTTTATATGTGAACACAGCACCCTGCTACTGGACCCTTGGAAACACAGTGAGCGTGCAGGGAAAGCTTCCTCTCCCAGCTGTGTCTTGGGACTCCTGCTCTTTGCCGTCCCATAAGGAGCCAACAAAGACTGTGCGTAGAGGAGTGAAGGAGAGTGCTTGATACGACGATTACAGTCATATTTGAAAACTGTTTTCCTAAGCAGGGTCTGCCAGCCTGCTCATGCCCTGGCACTGAGGAGGAAAAACATCTTATGTAGCACACATTGTAAAGAAACTACTGTATGAAGCATGGAGAATGAAGGCAAAAACATGTATGGGCTTTATTCTAAGGCAGCAAAACAACTTCTCCCTTTGTACAGTCTAGGGAAGTCTCAAGCATAAGCAACTTTAAAGAATCATTTAAATAGCTGTCATGGCTGTATTCTTACCTTATGACTGTTGATTTGGCTCCCATAATGCCTGAATAGTTCTCCTGAAGCCAGTTTACTGTCTATTGTCTGTATCTAATAAGAGCTGTTATTTCTGATTAGATTACTTATTCTCTGTACGCCAGATCCCTGACCTTCATTTCTCTCCCTCAGCATCACTTCTCCCTAAGCACTAACAGTGTCTGATGCAAGTACCACTATTAGCGTGCCCTGGTGGGTAAGAAGAAAAGCAAGAACATGTCACACCTTAGCTTAAGACTGCAACAAAAGGGCAATATCCTCAGATCTGGAAGTGCCTTTATATTGTGCTACCCCTGTGCTCTGGAAATTCTGCAGGATTTAATATTTCTAAGCTAAATAGGTACCTTGGTTCTTTTGTTCATAAAAAGTCCCAGTACAGAAACAAGCCAGACATATCAAGCTCCAGCTCTCCATGAATTTAATTTATTGCATCACAACTTCCTAAGAACAAGGCATTAGAGAAGAAAGCAGATGATTCCATGGATGCTTTCAAGGTAGATGTGAGTCCTGCCCTCCACCACCTCCCCTGAGCCCACTGGGACTGTTGACATTGTAAAGACAGAAGCATGAATTAGCCTTTGCAGAATCCCAATTCTTATACCCTAATAAAAAACGTGAATTAATGAACATTCTTCCTTTTAAGCACAACCAGGAATTGGCTGGAGAAAGTGAGGCTAGGGAACACTGAAACACATACATACACACACACACACATATAAGAATTATCCTGCCTTCTCCTGCCATGCTGGGTCAGTGTTCAGCACATTCAGAAGAGCTTGCAAGCAGCTCACCAAAGCACTGGGATGTCCCATCCTCATTCAGCCAGTCTTTTCCACCAGGTGCTTCCAGTCCCCTCAGTCTCAGCACACAGGGAATGGGTGGGCTTCAATCACATGGAAGCCTCTGGCACAGAGCAGGAATAGGCAGCTCAAGGTAGAGGGGATCTGGAGACTCTCCAAGAATAACAATACAATGTAAAATAGGATTGACATTTGTGAAAAATCACAATCACATGCCATTCAGCAGCCCGGCAATAACCTTCCGTCACTGAGAGCATTAAGATACAGGATCCCAGTTCTTTGGTTCATGAAATTAGCTTATGAAACCCCTGCATTCAGGAGCTTCCACTGCTGCCTTCACGTAGTAGTCCCCCATTGCATTTTATGCCTTCCAATTCTGCATGGCTGCTGAATTGTTAGACACAATGTTCAGCATGTGGTTGCTGTCAGCATTAAGGTAACACAAGGTGTTTCACCCTCAAGGAAATGGAAACTCTTCCTTTGTACTTAACCACAGCATCACCACTGAAGGTATCTCCCCATGCAAACCCTTGTTTGCTGTTAGGCTAAAACCAGCCGCGGCTATTTTTGAAATGCCGATGCTCCCCAAGCAGCACTTAATGTGACTGTGAAGCTTTAAAATGAGATCTAGAAAATTGCATTCTGCTAGTATGTGTTCAAACATAAACCCCATTGGACCAGGATGGAGGATCCCAGAAGGCCAACTATGTTACCTTAGTCTATAGAAAACAATTAAAAAGCTAATTTAAAAATGCTACAATTAAAGGCTTAATATAAATACATTTCTGATGCTATCAACAAGCTCGGCAGACATCAAGAAGCTCTTTCAAAATACCAGTGCCTTCAGGCAAAATAGCTGTTTTTTGTTTTTCCTTCATGCTGAACAGACTATGGGCAATTTACACACACTTTCTAATCTTAAAAATACTTTATCCATACTATTCATTTTATGTGCTATGAATTCCATACACAGATTGTAAAAATCTACATAAAGCCTCATACAGATTTACTGTCCTGCCTACAGATTCATGGGTGAAGATAAAACTACTAGTTGAAAAGCTTGGGGGGAGGCATATAAAATCTGATGAGCAGGAGTTTTGTAAGATTTAATAGAAAGGTTTCTACCTGTATTTTAGATAATCAGATTACAGTTGGATTTCAAAATTAATTTCCCTTTCTTGGGCAGTTTTATGTTGTGTTTTGGGAATAATCTCACAAATTGAACACTGCAAATGAAAGTCCTGATTTTATTGAGGTCACTAGGGCAACTCCTACTGATTTCAACTGGGCCAGGGCCTCGCTTTATGGGCAAGTCTTGGGGAGAAAATGAATTCAGACTTCTGGAAATGGAGCAGCATGCCAAAAAGCCTTTTTAAATTTTATTTTGAACATGGTCACACTGCCATGTGAGAAAGCAGCTCCTTTCATTGCCTTCAGGAAATCAGCAGCTGTTCCTGCTTACACCGATTGCTTGCAAGCATGGTAGAATAGGCTGGCTTGAAAGCCGCTGCTTTTCACAGTGGCCGAACACTGCTGATGGGCTGAAGTCCCCATCTCATGCCAGTGCCAGGATCTCAACTTCCACCGAGTGCTGAGCTTGGGAGGTCCAAAAAGACCCTCCTGCTTACGGCAGTCTCAGTTGGCTTCTTTAAGTACAGGCTTGTCCTGGGCTGTAGGATAAACAGTCTTGCCTATCAGAAACCAAGAAATCTTATGTTCCTACTTCTGAGAGCTGGGCACTTGGCAAGGAGCCTGGTTTAGATGGGACCTTGCCTTCCTGAGAGGCAGTGGCTGTCAGCTCCTGAGGAGTTTCCAACTAAGTGGGAACAGAGTCCTCCACCAAGCATGATTTTACCTGTGAGACAAACAACTGAATTCAGTTCTTGGAGTCTTCTTCCTCTCAAATCCAGAAACATCCTATCACTTTTTTCCTTCCACTTCAAACTCTTTTTCTGGTGTGAATGCAGACATGCTTCTCTGCATCACTGAACACAGTCGAAGAGACTGATACAGCTCTACCTCCCATCAATTTCCAAAGCAAGTGCCCTAGCACTTCTGACAGATTTCAGCTGCAAATAGAGGAGAATGACCCTTCAGATGAGACAGGCCATCCTCTTACCTGTCTTATCAGAGAAACTGAGGCTGCTAGCAGCACCAGTCTCCTCTAACATGCCTAGCTAGACTGCTGCTGCCGATGTCGTCCTTCCTGCACCAAATCACACCAATACCTACCACACATTTAAGAGTTCATACCATTAGTACAGAAGGCGGCATAGGACAGTTCTTGTTTGAAGCCAGCTCCAAACTAATGAGCAGCACTGGACACATTAGAGGATTTGGATCAAGAATGTGGCAGTGTGGTACCAAGTACTGCAGTAAGAATTCTAGAAAAACAGCTTACCAGAAGTGACAAGTTTGATGCCTGTAAAACATGCTTTAATCAGAATTTTGGATAAAGTCTGAAGGTACTGTTTTTACTGGTGAAGACTTCCTCAGTTAAATTTCCATGTCTCTGTATCACACTGTGGAGTATTTCTTATCAATAGCTACTAATATCTGAAAGGTCTTGGAGATGGACATCACAGAAGTGGGGCTTCTGTAAATGCTTTACATTTACAAAACACATTTACAAATGTAAATACCATAAAAGTATTTAAAATGAAGTTTCAAGTCTCCTGGAAGAAAACTGTTAAGTAAGAAAATAGAATTCTGAATAATACTACATAATTAACTTTTCAGCAGAGAACAGCCTCTTGGCACTAACCATGTTCTTTATTCTGATATATCAGAGACTGAAAACCATGGCCTTTCCCATGTCAACTGTCTTTTAGAATAAACACAAGACCCTCCCCCTTCATCTCCACATACTTAATAATATCAATAGAACATTAAAATATTAATACTAGTAGACAAGGTCTTTCATAAAGCACATTAATTCTTTCATTCACTCTAGCTCCTTAGCTTAATCGTCAACCTTTCTACAACCTAACTGATTAACATTTTCATTGTTCTTCCTTGTTTTTTTTCCTTAGACTTTTACTTCTTTGGGGATCAAAAGATCTCTGAATACATAAGCTCAACAAATATCTGTGCACAAGTGTACAACAGAAATCGCTACAAGAAATAAAACTAAGTAATGGCTTTCACAGCTCATGCTTCAAAGATACTGCAGGAAACAACCATTTAAGAAGCATTTTTATTTAACATGATTATACACATTCATGAGTCCAACAAGATCTGCACTGTGACATTAAAGATACAGTACAATAACATTCAACATGAGGTACTTCATATTTATATATATCTGTTCTTTATAAATAATGCTGTAAGCCTGCTAAGGTCAAACACTGCTCCAGCACAAATGGGTGCTGGGACCTGAAGTTAGCTGAGTTTATCACAACAAATAAAAAAAAAATCCCAAAACAGTTCAGTGCAATAACTATGTAGAAATTAAAATGTTTACTTAAATACTATTTTAGATATGCAGAAAGTATATTACATCATACTCTCCTATCGCAGATTCCCCTCACCAGGAAAATCAAACATACAAGTAGCAAAGATGGCCAGGTACAGTTTAAGACAGAATCTACGAAAGGATCTCTATCGACATTATGCTTACATTCCAGGTTGATATGGCTGATGCTTGCAAAATGTCAATCAATGTATTCAAGCTTGGATGCTACTGCTAAACCAACCAAATCCACATTTAGATACGTATTTAAGTGCCCTGATGCCCTAAGGTGACTGATATTAGAGAACTTCTTATATACCAGTACTTGTTAGCATCAAGCAGTGCTCAGAATCAAGTTGTGCTGTAAGCATCAAAAGGTATTTTGGGGTGCTTATGTTTATTCATCCATAGTGAAAAAATTTACATGCACCAGCTCCTAAAACCTAGAATGGACTCAGAAGAATTAAGCTAGAGGTTGCTTTCATCCTACTTTGTCAAAAAGATTTCAAAAAGTAGCAAATAAAATATTAATTAACAGCTTATTTTCTACATATTACAGTTACACAGTATTCTGATCTCTTAAGTTCTGTTCCAACCAGTGAACATAGTAGATACTTCACCTTTATTTGCAGAGAAGTTAAAAACCAAAAAATAAATTAAATGTGAGAACCCAAGTCTAGTTATACCAATGCAGTACTCTCCGATTTGTCCCACCAGCTGAGGCACCTGTTTTTTTTCCAAACAACTCAGAATGTAGCTTGCTATTGCAAGCAACTTGTCAATCTGATCATCACTCAGAGTAATTACATCTACAGCAACCGCTTGCTGTACGAAAACTTAATCAGCTGATTAGCATCTTTCTCTGCTTTCAAATGTATTTAAATAAATGGAACTGCTGCTCAAATGTTGTCTAAAAGTAGATGACCATTACCTCATCACAATCTTTGATTCCTTTTTGCAGTCTCTTCAGCAACTCTTCCTCCAGTCCATACAATTTATACTCCTGTCTATTTTAGACTGCAGATCTAAATATAATTAACTGGAGGTTTTTAAAATCTCCCTCCAGGAGTTTTCCATAGAGCATTCTGTTTAGATTTCACTAACAGTCTGGATTATGTACAGCTGTTACAAAAAAACAAAAACATTTTTCTCTGTATTTTGAGGGTATTTACATTTCAGAAAGAACATTGCTTATAAACACACATATGTATGTATAAAAACCATTAAACACTAAGATGGGTGAAAAGCATAGATGCTGCAGGGCAGTTTTTTACCTGGCTCTCCTTTTATTACCTAGAGAGTAGATCTGGGCTTTGGCCATAAGGTGTTTGACATCTACACTCCAGTTTTCCTTACTTCAGATGGTATTTTGGACACTGCAAAGATGTACTGGCACTTTACGATGGCCAGGGGCCAGGATTCCAACCATCAAAAAACACTTAGAGTAACAGGATTAAACTGGTAAGAAATTATATGAGAAAAACATTTTTATTACAAAACCGACAAGTTAATTTAGGATTACGCTACATTAACGTGTTGATATACTGTTAACATTAATCATCACTCTATCTAAAGAATCATTTGGTCCTCTCATTTCGTTAAAACATAAGCAACAAACAGAACCCACGTCAAAGGTGAAATGAGATGCTTTACAATAGGCAGTGTGCCTCTGAGAAGCAACTGTCCCAATGCAATGGTGAAGGATTTTCTTATGTTTAAATAGTACCTGTATTTCTTATTTATACTCATTTCCTTCCCTGATAAATGGAGTCGTGATCCCTAACACTTTTCCAAAAACAATACAGACATATTACAGGAAGTTTGGGGGAAAAAAAAAATTCAGACAAGGAAAAGGTTCTGTACCACATAATCCTCTGATTTGATGTGTAACCATAAGCAGTTGCCAGAGATCCAACATTAACACATTAGAGATTTCCTCGTCCTCACCGTTATCTGATGACATACCCTAAGTGTAATATGACCACAGTTGGGAATCTTCTGTCTTTGTCTATATTTCCACTGATAATGTATGGCAATAAAAAGAAGAAATCCCATAGTACAGAAAAAAGTCCAAGTCAGGATTGGTATGTTCTTTTGTTCCTCTATGATCTGCCTCTACCATGTTTAGGAGGAAGAACCCCCCCACACCCAAACCAAACAAAAAATTAGCCTGTATCAGATGATGGATATTAATTCCCATTTATTTAGCAAGGGTTCAAAGAAAAGCCATTTAAATAGCAAATCAACTTCAATGTAGCAAAAACTAGGTCACAGGAGTAGAGTTTCAAGAGCTGCATGTACAATTTGAGCACGTGCAAGTACTTCCTTGCCTTCAAGGTGGGATTCCTAGAAAATGAACTCTGAGGGTAACCTGCCAAACCCACATCCCCCCCTCACTGTAAACAAGTCCATGCACCGTGGACATGGTCAGCATGCTGTGTAGCTTTCTGAAAGCTGCTTGCTTCTCTCCATCTTCCTGTAGCCATCCCAAACGGTTGGCTGCAGGAGAATGTCACAGGAAGAAAGTTTAAACCTCTGCTTTTTCTCCTTATAACTGAAGCACTTCTTTCGGCTCCCATGATCAAAAGCAGCTCAGTTTACTGGAATCTCTTAAGACTGAAGAGCAGATAGAAGAGAGAGCTATAAAACAAGGCTCTTTATTTTCTACTCCTACCTCCCCAAAAAATTATAAGCAGAAAGCAGGAAATGGAGAAAGAGAAAATGGATCAATGAAGACTGTTTAGTGAGATACAAGATGGGGGCATCCTCTGGTGATTCACAGGTGCATCAAAGAAAGGGTTAGCATCAACAGCAAACAGGCATCCCTCTTATAAAGCCTTTAAAACTTGCTTGTTCCTAAGAGCTTCCAGTTTAAATATTACACTTAAACTTTATCACCAACGATGCTACAAGTATAGCAAGCCAGTAACTTGCCCACAGCATTTAGTTACATATTACCTGTACTGATCACATATCTGCAGATAAAAAGCTAAGTGTCAGTAGGCCTGAACCAGACAGGTTCTCCATAGCAAAATGCTTCGTCTCCACACACTTTCATTCAAGCGTAAAATATGAGTTCGGGAATTTGCCCTCCCTGTACCCCAGTGCCATTTGTACTGTCCGAAGAGCACTGAAACTGAACAGTCACCTTCCCACACTGAACTTCTGTCATTCCTTCTTGTCCGAAATAGCTGAGTTCATTACCATCCAGAATCACGCTAGCTGTGTAAAAGGTGTCAGGCTCAATCTGCACAGGATATTCAAACCACACGGGAAAAGTGTTACTAGAACCATCTGAAAAGTATTTACTCAAGTTCTGACCTAGGATAACTCCTTGTCGTTTGAGTTCAATCTTGGCACTGTACTCTGCCGATCCACAGCTGGAGCCGTAGAGCCCAAAGCCAGCAATAAACACTCTCTTATCAACAGCAAACTGGATGCTGTCACACCGGCCCCTGTAGCGCCACTGGTTGCTGCGGTAAGCGCAAGACTGGAAACGGTGGCATCGCTGAGGAACGAGGCCTTTACGGGGCTTGCTTACAAACTGTAACTCTGGCTTTTTGGCAGCTGTATACCAGAGGAAGATATCATTGGTTTCGTTGAGAGTCAGAATCCCAGACTGAGCAGCGCCATTTGCGAAGTCATCAAGGGCCATGGTAGGGATGCGTATCAAGTACAGAGCCTTCCCAAGGACTTTGCGCTTGTTCTCTATAGTAGCCATTAGCTCTTGTCGCTGACACTCTACTTCAGCCCAGTTCAGAGCTGCTTCGAAAACAACAATTTCTTTGGCATTCAGAGTCTCCCTTCGGAGAATGCTTTCAAGTGTCTGAAAATCAATGTCACAGAACCCCTCAGACTTCAAAGCTAGCTCAGCTTGGGCATCAATCACTTCCCAACAGCGCTGGGTCAAGTCAGGTTCCTCGAATAAGCAGCTCTGAGAAAGCAGCACACAGGCATTCTTTGCACTTAGACTTGTCTCTAGAAAGTTGACACAGGCGCGGGCAAGATGAGGGACGATATACTTCTTGGCAGCATAAAGAGTGGCCAGCACGGTATCTGCAGCCAAATCAATTTCATCACAATATATGTATCTGAAATAAAACACATGCATGTAACACTGCTGCTTAATGCAAAAACATAATTTGTCAACAACATCTGAAAATTATGAACAAAGAATATTTAAGTTGCTCGACATTAAAGCTAAGCAGTGCTTCTGGGGAACACATTAAATCCAGAAAGAAACTACAAACCAAATCCACTACTCATGTAAGGTCATGGAAAAGAATAGGCTCAAATCTAAGGTGAATAAAACTTCACATTTGGGGCACATGCTTTATAGACAATGGTTATGTTTACAAACTATGGCCCCTCCAGCTCTGTGTTCTTTCCATACATGCTTTGGCAAATGAAAGGCTATCTGCCTCAGGTGGTAGCTCCTCAGGGGCTACCTTACTTGGCTAACACAACAGCCTGGAACACGCGTTACAGAGTACTTAGACTGGATGTCCTGTGATGGTGAACGGTGATTTATTGAGGTGCACATATAAATACAGGAATGAAAACAAGTTTATTGGGAATAACTAGGTAATGCAAGAATAGAAATGCTATCAAGGTATATCAGGTGCTATCCATTTTCATAACTACTGGGTTGGGGTTTTTTAGGGGGGTGGCTTTTTTTGTTGGGTTTTTTTTGTTTTGTTTTTTGTGGGTTTTTTTTAAACAGGGTGATGAAGCATAGAGGAAAAGGCACAGAATTCTAATTTTCAGGTTTCCTAATGCTTACAACATCCTAGCTCCACTAGTATAGTGTTTTCTCTCAGTTTCATTGCATAAGGAGGAAAAAAAAACTTTACTGCTATGCTAGTGTGGTGGAAGAAATGAAGGTGAAATTCTGTTTATGTGACTAAACTGCTGGGATTCATTGCTCAGAGAAATGAAGCATTGTACAGTTTGTTCGTTTTAATATCTCATGCTTCAGGGCCCCATTTGCAGCTGGTGAGTGCAGTGTGCTAAAACCACGCCAAATGCAATTTTACTCTTCACAGGGATAAGCAAGTCTTGATGGTTATGGTTGATAAAAGTGTCTTCCTCCAGTAAAGCTGAAGTAGTATGCGACCCTGTACTAATTAAAATTTTCTAGTTAGCAGGTTTCCCAACACAATGAATTTCTTGCAGAACAGATGTGCTTATAAAGTGGAATTTGTATCTACACTGATCTGGTTATAGTTGTAAATATCTTTATTTGTATTTTTACAGGTATAAGGTACTATCCCCCAAGCCATACTTAGAAAACATGCAGAGCAGGTACTGCTCAAGCAATATATAATAAAATCTAAGAGGTTACAGAGAAAAAGAATACTTACACAGACCCAAACTTTTTTTTTTTTTTTAACTTTTATTACTTGGTTTCAGCTGAGCTATTTGTAACAACAAAGAACACATCTATATATCGCTGGTTACAGGCTTAGCTCCTTTACTATCCAGAAAATTTTCACTGTATCAATTCATTCATTTTTATGATTCTCCTCATTGGTCTCCAACTCTTTTCTCCCTTCTATTACTTCTCTTTGCCTGCTAGTACAGCAGAGAATGATGACATCTGTTTTAAAGTGAAATAGTACAAAAGTTGCTAGTTCAATATTTATGAAAGTGAAGAACTAATATCACTGATTTACAACAGACACGGCACAGTTCGGCTGTCAGCAATATTCCACACTTCTCACTCTGCCAATGCACCTCGACTCTGGTCCGCAATTAGTGATATTCCAGTTTCACCCTGTTCTTAAACAGAGGATTCTGCTAGACCACAGGGTTTGGCAGATTAGTAACACATTCATCCTGGGATAAGATAAGTCCATGGTCAAACTTAAACAGTCAAGATAGGTAAAATATAACACACTAAAGACACCAATTCAGTGTGTCAGCTAGACTATGAATTTAACTCTTTTTTTAAAACTGTAGAGAACAGCCAAAGCAATTCTACTGGGAGAATAATTAGTATCTACCAGTTGAGGTTTTATTTCATACATACATCTGACAATACCTTGTTTGATGATTGTTGTAAGAATGCCTACTACATAGTAAAAGACAAAAAAAAATATTTATGCTATGAGAATTCACTGTCCAGAGGAAACAAAAAAACACACAAAAAACCCCAAAACAAAAACTGCCCAACCCCCCAAAACCCACAAAAATAAATTCAATGTATTTTCTGACAAAGATTATGATGCACCCTTCCTGCCTGCGGAAAGGAACATATGAAGGAGAGGGCTGCTTTGGGATAGGTAAAAAGTCTTTTCCTTCTGTAGCAACAGTATCACAGGCCTTCTGTGATGCACTGCTCAGAGCAGTTGCAAGCAACACTCATGGAGATGATTTCCCAGGGGGACAGAAGTGAGGGGGACCATGGCTCCACCCAGTGCAGCACACGCACTGGATCCTGCAATAAAGGGAATGCTGCACTGCTGAGCAACATCCCTTTCCCTTCCCTGCACTGTCACAGCTGCAGACACCCCTGGTGTTTGCAGACACAGGAGCACTCTGCAGGTTCAAGCACACTGCATCAGTACAAGTTAGCAATGGCACGGTTAGCTCAACAAACTTTTTGTGGTCTTTTGTTTTTTTAAATAAAAGCTGAGAAGGTGAAGAATTCCACGGTCCTGGCCATGTTCTCAAAGATGGTTTCCTAAATTGCCATGGGCTAAATAATATGCCAAGACCTAGATGTCATTATTGATACTCTCTTTTCCAGGTTTGCTCTCTGAACACATTTTTTAACTATAAACTCAGAAAGCATTCCGGTTTTATATGGCAAATCATGTTTAGACACAGTGAAACAGATTAGTTGTTCAAAAAGGAAGGGGGGCTGGGGAATCCAAGTATCTTGTATTTGTGCCTTGTAAAATTCTGCACAAAAGTAAAGCACAAGTCCGAGCTCTGCAGAAAACACACACAAAACCAGAAAGGCCCAAAGCAAGGATCCATAATGCACCTACCTACATAATGTCATATCTTAACTTTATATTCCAGGTCTATAGAACACCTGTGTAACTTCAGCTTTTCCTGGAAGTTATTGATATTTACGCAGAACGTTGCTGATGTTCATGATAACCTATAAAACCTCTATGCAACAAACTCTATATGCAACTTTGAATGTTCACCTACAGTGCCACTGAAATGTAAAAGAAAAAAAAACATTCTGTAATCACAAGCTAGTCAAAGCAATCTATGAAATACAATAAATTGCTAGCTAGTGATTACACCATCACATGCAAGAAAATCTGCAGCACATTAAAAAGATCACTATAAGATACTAATGTATATTCTTTATCAGAAAGCAATGGCACTTACTAAAGCTGAAGGGAAAAAATCCTCAAAGCCATAGCATTTCTGTGATGCGGTATTTCTCTTTAATAATCAGAGTTTATAGATACATTCAAGGACAATTCAGCAGGGAAGCTGCTTCATTACACTCATTTAGAAAAAGACAGCATTTCTTATGCAGTTTGCAAGGAGAAAAATAACGATCATGCAAACTGACTGCTTTTCCCCCATTAGAATAAAAGGACCCTATTCAGGTAAAGAGCCTTTTTATCACTTTCCAAATGCATCAATATGATAGATGAGGTGAAATTTACTTTTCAGAGGTTATATTCAGTAGCTTAGGGTTGTTTTTTTAAGACAAGACCTGCATACAGCAAGTTTAGAAAAGAGCTGGAACGACATCAATATGCAAACCCAGCAATTCTGGGTTTGCCGTTTTTTTTTTGTTTTTAACTTTTCACCGTGCTTGCAAAGTAGAACAGGTTTTTTTTTGTTACAGCTGACAATTCTTTTTAGGAACTCCATTCCTTTGTGTAACATGTGTAGTGACAAATCAGATCAATAGGCATTACAGTACACAATGTGCCCAAAGATCCCCTGTCAAAGTCATTATTTGTAACTGCCTACATTAGTCTAATATATGCATGCCTGGAAGTAAAGGGGGAGAGCAAAATGAAGTAAAAGTTTAAAATACTTGAAGCACAGAAAGAGCAATATTTAAGCAACTGCTTTCTTTCTGTTTATACGGAAGCCTACTACTTTAACTATGACACTACCAGTGTATGTATACATCACAAAGGAAAACATATCCAGCAGATGAATGATGCTTACTTCAGCATTGCGAGAAAAGCAGCAGGCTCAACATCTGGTATACGGATTTCATCTTTGTCCTCAGCAAGCTCTCCGTAAAACATCGCATGGAATACTGAGCTCCCAACAGCCAGGACATACTGTTGAGAAAGGGAAATCTTATTTCACACTTTAAACTGAAAGCACTGCCAACAAAAACAATGTGGGGGAGCCACTCTCAGCATACTGGGCTTCACTGACAAGACTCTACAGACACACTTCAGTAAGAGATGAAGTCAAAGTTTCGAACAGAATCACACATTTTCCCTGTTTTTTACTCTCATGGATGTATATGCATTAGCTACTGGAAAATGCTCATATCCACTACAGAAGTTATCCACTTCTAGAAAATCTCAAGAGTAGTATTAATCAGCAGCACAAAGCAGTACTCCTAATTTTACAATCACTGCCTCAGCACAAGTGTTCTCTTTAATGGGAAACACAAAGAAAAGCAAGGGACAGACTATTCCACTGCATGTAGCCTTTTAAAATACAGAATTATGCCTGTCCTAGAAGAGCTGAGTCTCCCACACTATGTCCCAGCATAACCATGGGAGCTCTCTCTGGCTAACCCCGCCTGAGCTGATAATGCAGCTGTTGCTTACTTTGTGTCCTGGCAGCCGCTGGGTCCCACCTGGTGGCCCGACCACAAAATGAACATCTGCCATCAAGTCATTGTTGAACATCACTGCATTTCTACAAACAGAGGTAGTGTGTTACTTTATGGCACCCAGTAATTCTGTGCTTGCCCCAGACCCAAGAAACGTAATTTGTTAACAACTTAAAGTTCCATGTTAGTAAAGAGAAGCACGTTACACTTTGTTTTAAGCTACTTTACACATCATCACACAAATATACAAGATACAAAACTAAGGGGGGAAATGTGTGTCTGTGTGCAATAAAAAAAAATTACCAAAAATCAGCCAAAACTTATGAGAAATTTTCAAAAAGTGGAAATCAAAAAGTCAAGAGCATGTATCACTGAAAATCCCCACTAAAGTCTAAAGCAAGTCATTACGGGTATCCTGCAGCTTCCAGCAACATTTTTATTTACTTAAACAGCTGCACTGTCTGGAGAAGAGGTATTAAAATATCTTCCACTAGCAAAATACTTGTTTCACACATACACAGGGGAAAAAAAAAAAAAAAAAGAAAAAAGAGAGAGATCTGTGTTTTCTTCAGCAAATAAACTAATAAACAAACATATGCATTACAAACATTTTGCTACTTCTTACGCCTCCGTTCAAACAGCAAAAATAAACCACCCTGAACTTACCTCTCTCTGATGGTTGGATAAAGTCCTTGCCAATTAGGTGCAGGAATAGTGTTGTTGTTATTGAGATTTTGCTGGTGGTACTGCTGGACAGCAGTTGTATTAGTGTTGGCTGGTTTCTTTCGGGGAAAAATATCAGCAGCCATCTTCTTCTTCTTTTTCGTCTTCAGGGTAATGATTTCATAGCAAACTGGAGGCAATTTGCTGCTGCTACTGCTGCTGCTATTTCCCTTCTTAGAGCTCTTCTTGGACCTGTTCTTAACCGTCTCTGGAAGCATCAAGAAGAAGGTGAGACATTTCATGTTCTTTCCTTTCTCATCTACCATGAGTATACTTGTCTGTAAAGCTAGATAGCCTAACTAGCTAAGAACATTAAGAAATGCACGTGGAAGCTGTTAAAGAGAGCAGGAGAGCTGAGAGTTTGCTTCTTTTCCAGCAAGACAAGGTGACCTTTCCGGTGCACCGAGTAAGAAACTGGCTTTAAGTTTGATCCAGTACTTGAATCGTTAAATACAACCCCATCATTCCTGCCAGTTTTACTTCTTTCCAGATTTCCTGATCAGGAATCGCCTGAAAGCGCTACACCCTGTGAAGAGGGTATGCGCCGGACTGTAGCACCAGCTTTCTGAAGGGGGCTAGCCAGACACGCACCGTAGCACTGCTCGGCTGCTCAGCAAGCTGAACTTGTGCGTTGAACGGATGGGAACAGAGTAGGTATTGCAGCCCTGCAGATGGAGTCAGCCAGCATTCGGAGCCAATAGCTGAAGTCACCGATAACGATTGGACCCAGCCGCGCAGTGACACCTATTGTAACGTACGCCACTCTGACATTAAAGCGACAGCAGTTGCACTCTTCATTTCATACGTAGTGCTAAGTAATAAAGTAATAAATAGCACGCACAGTTGCGTAAGTGCATGACTGGCCAGAAGCCTGTGTGTTTTAGCTCTCCTTGAATTTTCACAGGGGAAGCAATAAAAAGTTGAAATCAGGTAGAAAGACATATTTGAGTCTAAGTATTCCTGTGGGAGCTATTTCCACATGCAGTCGATATTAGCATGACTTCATATGTCTCCAGTATTCCCACAAATCCCTACCATAACAGTTGTTCAGCAAAAGCACGCTATAGAGCCAGAACCAAATTAAAGCAATCAACTAGCAGCAGCAAAGACAGCGATGCAGTTAAACAATCCCTTTCAGCACAGCTTCTACTCCAGTGTAACATGAATAGAGATGAGGTCACAGCTTTAGCTTTAACTCCTTATGTTTCTAGATAACATAATAGCCTTCAACAGGGGTCCCAAATCACTAAGCACTGCTAATTAAGCTAGCTTACACCAGACATGGCTGCACCACATGAGAAGAAAACTTCTAGATATGCAATCAGATTAAAGCAAACCAGAGTGAATATATTTAATCAATATTTTAAAGCACTAAATGAAAAAGTCTGCATGATTTAGAGAGTCTCAGGCAGAAATCACTCGTTGAGATGAAAACACACTCTGATTTTATTCACAAATACTTTCTGAAATAAACAGGATATAAAGCTATCCCCACCAAACCATTTAAATAGGAAAGAAGACTAAGTTTCAGTCATTAGTTTACTTAGAACTTAATTTTAAATCAGATTTCCTTAATAGTAGGTCCAGTGTATAAAAAAAACAAACCCAAGCAAACATAGCCACTTAAAAGCAGGGAAATAAAGAATACTACGTATTAGGTGTCAATATTTCACATCTTAAGATATTGGGGGGGATAATTAAAATAAGATTTCATAATTATTTTCAAGTTTTGAAGAAAAAAACTCCCCTTTGCTTTCAAAGCAAATTTAGCCACTTTTAGCCTTAATTAGTTTTGCTGGACAAGAGTACAACAGCAAAATTAAAGTGATCAAAGGTTGCTGGAGAAATGGCTGACCCCACTGAAATCCCTGACAGACAGAAATCTGCCACTGACTTAAACTGAAGCACAGAAATGTTACTCGGGCTATTTATTGAAACACCATCACAATTGCTTGAATCACAGGTATAGATAGCTTTGTAACACACAATCTCTGAATGTCTTTAAACCTGAAACTGTAAAACCTAAGTACAGGTATTTCAAAGATTATTAGGTCTCCTTGGGAGACATTCCATATTAAGCACTAACTAGACACCCTGGCAGTTGGCCACCCAGAGACTTCACTGCAGTGGTTTGAGATGATACCATTTCCAGACACACATCTGTCCTCTCTGTTTGAAGTCACTCCTTATGGAAAGGGAGAAACAGAAGGATACATGTCCATGCCTCGGCTGCTACATTTCACAACCCTATGTCAGAGCAAAATCTCCTTCACTGGTAATTTAAAGAAGATGGTGTGTTATGCCTGGTACGGCTGAAAGGCAGAGATACATTCCTAAATAGATGGAGAGGCAGGTTATGTAATTTCCAAAGAAATATTTTTTTCTAGCAAGCTTTTCTTTCCCTTCCCCCCCCGCCTTTTTTTTTTTCCTTTTTTATCTGCAACAGATTGATCTGGAAGGGAAACTAACCACCTAAGCCACATTGAACTGTAGAGAGGTAGAAAAAGGGGTAAAGGAGAAGAAACTGATCCCACAGATGTGATGTTTGTAACTGCTCACAGCTGAGAGTTTGTAACAGGGACACAGCAGGTATTCTCAGCACAAAATTTGAGTTTGTTGAGTTTACCTAAGGTTTTTTCCCCTCCTTACGTAAATTTCCACCCCTTTTTAGTTACAAAAATAACCCTTTTGCCACTGCACAGGACAGACATTTCAAAAGAAAGACGTTCTAAAAAACCCTAAAGATAAGAAAAAAACATGCACTCTGCAGAAAATCTGGTTCTCAGCATTGCAGTTGGCAGAAGGCAAAAGATAGCAATCAAAGATGAGAGATTTGATTTTCACTCCATAAATCCATTTTATAGACTACAAAAGTATATAAAAGTCAAAGTTCTTGCACATTTTTTCAAACCATTTGACCAGTACAAATCCAAAGGTTACACACACACCTGATAAGGTCACTGGGAGGCTACAGAAGAGAAAGAAAATGGCAAACGGACTGGCTGGTCAGCTCACTCTGGCAAGATCATAAACGTTAACCCGTAGGAGTCCACCATACCTTTGACTTCTGTAAAACACAACGCACCTATAGCATGTTGTGCTTTCTTTGGAAAGGGAGGGAGGGCGAAGCTGCAGCTGAAATACGTTCCACCTGAATCCAGAAGTCAGACAGACCCCCAGTAGACAAGTATTTTCATGACAGGATAAAAATCCACTCCAATAAATAAAAAGCCTAACTGCCATCTTAGCTTGTTCTTAAGCCACCCACCAAAACCTGATCTGCTATAACTGGAAATAGTGTAAAGTCCACAACAGACTCCAAAAGTTCCTATGAAAAACTACAAACCTGTTACAGACTTTATACCACCTTCCATTGCATTTCATCAGCTTAGAAACTAAGTCTCCTAAACCAATCATTAGATGCATGTGAAATGGGGAAAAAACTCCGAAGAATTAGTTCCTAGTTATACCTACTATTCTTTCTATTTATATTCCTACAACATAGTTTTCTTCTTTTACTATACATATACTGTTAATGAATTTATAAATCAATACGTTAGCAGTCAGTAAAAGCAACCTGTGAACTACTTACTCCCTGTTGAAAGACTAGTCAAAATCCCAAGTTCAAATCAGTCTGTCTCTGGCAAGAGGATGAAGGAAATTGACCTTCTCTCACCCAAAGATCTATCAATTTTTGAAAGCTTATTACAATGTGTTCCTAATCCTCTTCAGCAATTCTAATTTTTTCTTCATCAACTATGTATTAACAGAACCAAACGTGTATACATCAACTTAGAAAAAGGGAAATACAGTTCTTCAAAGGCACATTAATCTTTATTTTATAAGCAAAGTAGTCAAACCAGAAATACTTTAACTTTAAAGGGTGTAGGAAATTCCATGCTTAAATCTTAACACTGGCCTAATGAAAATCCAAAATTTCAGAGGTGAAGAATTAAGCAAAGGACTATATTCTGAGGCTGAGGTACCATGCATCAAGTTACATGCCCCTTTCGAATTATTAGAAGCAAGTTACAAGCCCATGGAAATCTGTTCCTGACTAAATATTGTGAACAACAGAAGCATCAATTTTGCTGTTCAAATCCAAATGTGTGCAATATACCTGAAATCGCAGTTTCATTTATTCCTTAAGACCATGATATACCTTCACACCACTGTGAGGGTTGGCACATATCATATGCTATATATATTATACAAGGAGTAATATTATAGACCAACTCTTGGTACAACTTTTAATAGTATGGTAGTACTGTAATTATGCCTTTCTAAAGGTAACTTTCAATTGAGAAATCACTGAATTTCCAGGGTTGATGCGAGTACTCTTCCTCATATTACATCAGTCTCTCCTGCTGCAATAGCAAGTATACCCAAGTTTTTCTATTTTTTTTAATTCTTCTTCTAAGTTTTGTTTTTCTTTATCTCTCATTTACAGGTCCATTCTTAGTACTGCAAACTGGACAACTCTATAAAATCATGCTTTCATCAAAATTCCCAATTGTCTGTTACAACCAGATCATGAATAAAGGAATTAATTCCAAGGAGGCGATGAGAAAATGCATATATTTCCTTTTTTGTAAAGTTGCCAAGTCTCTCCCTTGGCAGTTCTTATCCCTATGCATTATTAACATTCTTTGTTTAAATTCTGGATTTCCCCTTACAAGGAAACAAATTTCAGATGATACATCTTGATTAACCAAAATAAACACACACTGTTACTGCTTAACAAATCTACCTGTCCACTGCTAACTTTCACTGAATTTAAGTTGACTTTAAGCACTCATTTAAAAATGGAATGTACAAATTCAAAAAACAAATAAACAAACAAAAAACTCGGCAAACCCAACCCACACAGCTGAGAAGCCTAGTTCTGTTTACCTATCTATGAATTACATATTCACTTAGAAGAATCCTTCCTGTTCACCATTCCAACCCTTTTGTTTGTAAAAACACTCATTTGGAAAGGGGACTAATAGCTCTACTCTCGTTTTCCTCAAATACAAAATGCAATTAGTGTTGACAAAATCTTCCAACCTCCCCTCTCTTAAGTTTCTGATTGGCAGCACTGAAAGTAACCCAGACTGCATCCACTTCATTCTGTTGCATGGGAAAGCTGGCCCTGAACTCTTCTTACTCAGCAAGGCCTTCTATGGAGAGAAAAAAAAAAAAAAAAAAAAGACAACTAACAGCAGGGAGAAAGATGGGCAAAATTGCAAAGACTCTCAGAAAAGCTAGAATATAAGGTAAAAAAAAAAAGAGAGAGCGCATTTCTTTCCCAGATTAGCCAAGAGCGGGGATGAGGAGAATAGTATCAGAGTAGAACTGCAGAACTGCATCTTGAACCAACACCAGAAGCTTTAAACCAAAGTCCAAAATAGCTAAATTGTATCTTGCTATAGGTCCTATACTATACTAGCAATATATTTGATGGCAAATACTCTTCTTAACTGCTTAGTGTTTAAAGTATGAGGATTTAAACACTTTGCATAATATTATCCACTAAGATATTTTTTACATTTTTTCCCTAAATGCCCTTAATACTTTAAGGAAAACAAAAGCAGAAAGCCCTGAGCAGCCCAGTCAACAGGTAAATACAAACTTACACAAAATAGAAGCTTAAAGAATGAGTATTCAGATGTGTCTCTCATTCTTGTATTATTTGCTAGCATATAGGCTATGTTTCTGCATAGCACTTCTTTTTGGTCTACCAAAGCAGCCTTAATCTTTTTAATACGACCCTTTTGTATCTGCAATCATTTTCATTTTGTTTTTTTACAGCAATTCCCTTTTTGAGACAAAGCAATCAAACTAAAACTTTATATTTAACAGTAACATTTAGCCCTGTGTTTACTTGCGAATAAACAACCACTTTCCTTCTGTGTGCATTTCAACTGGCTCTCCATGAACCTGTTCCTAAACAAAGTGCAACACTTCCTGCTGTCCTTTTTCTCCCCCCTTACTTTCTTGCTTAGCTGCTTAAAGTTTGCAATTTAACCCGAGTTTGGGGCAATTTAGGCCCCGAACACAGTGTAACACAAAAAACTTCTCTACATTGTTGGGTTTTGCTTTTAAAGTTAAAGGTTTTGTTCCCAGCTAGGTCAAAATAAATATACCTAGTGTATTAACGTGAGCAAAAAAAAAAAAAAGTTTAAAATTGTCTTTTATTTTCATTACGATTTCAATACCATACTTGCTGCATGAATGACAGTCCATATAAACCATAACCATATAAAGAAAGGCTTATGTTCACAACCTACAGTGAACAACACATTGATCCCATTACAGTGAATTGTCACACAAACATTCTCTTCTGTGCATGTGAAATGCTTCATTACAACACAAAATATATGATTTTACCAGCCTGCTGAGATATAGTCCCCAATACCATAGTTTGGGAACTGCAGGTAGAAAATATCCCAGAGCAGAACTTGCAATTTATTCTATGTACATTAATTTGCTTCTTGATACTTCAAAGTAAAACTAGGAATTATAAATGAACTCTGAGGTGAGGAAACCTGCAACTACAATATAAGAATTCAATTCAAGGCTACAGGTGATAAAGTGTTTTTCTACTAATTTAAAAGTGACAAATTAGGCATTTCTTCCCCATCACTACTAGTCTAGCTTGTCCATTTCATTTTATGTTGAGTTTTGCTCTTGACAATCTGTGGGGTCAAAAAATAAGTTCTTTCTTAGTGGCTACCATTTCTAAAAATTTATTTCTAAACATGATATTGCAAACCTGAAAGCATTCAACCTGCTTTTTAAGACAGAGGTCAACTTTAATTCTACTCTGCCTCTTACCAAAACTGACTTACAAAGGAAAGATCAGATAGCTCAGGAAATTGGTAATGAGATACAGTGGTTTTCGTCTCTAGGTCACTAATTCTAAATTGACCGAGGTCAACAGTAATCAAAAGTCATTAGCATTTAATGATCGTTCAGTGCCCTGTGAGAAAGAAGCTAGTGATCTTAGTTCACTTCAGAAAAACCACCACTACAATTAGTACTCACATGCTGTCTATTTCATGGGAGAGATCAGGACTGCATGACTACAGACAGAGCTTCCTATCTCACAGACAGATCTTACTATGTAGACAAACCTTTATACTAATTTTATCTTGGCGTCCTGCTCCTTTACATCAGCAGTTCCCAAATGTCTTTGTCCCCCTACACAGTAAGTCTGCAAAATGCAAATGCTAACACAGATAAAGAGAAGACACTTTCTCAGCGAGTCCTTGCTTGTGAGAATCTATGTTACTAGAAGACTGAGTATCCACAGGGGGACTGGATTACAGTTGCTTATGTTGGCATCTAATTCAAGGACTACATTTTTCATGTGCACATAACCTACCATCGCCACATCAAACCATAGCGTTGAAGTACTCCATGGGACAAAAGAGTGCGAGAGGCTATTGCTAACACCTACGCCATACCTGTTCTGTGGCCTGCAAACTTCAGTCTCCTAGAACTGCTGTGCTACCAGCACCTTCCAACAAGGTTAAGAAAAACAGAGGGGACTTCTGGAAAGCTTGGTTAGGTGTTGTAATGTAAATGTCATTAAGGTCTGTCACAGGAAAACTGCATCATGCCAACCCATAGTTTTAAATCTAGTGAAGTTTAGGGAACATGTAGCTTAAAACCCAAAGCAGATCAGGAACTCAGCACACTTGTGTTTACAGCAGAACATACGTGGACCCATTCAGTATTTTAAAAGGGGAAAAACTGGTACAGCTGCTTGTTCCCACTGCATTTTAAGTGACAAAAGAGGAAGATTACCCCAGTTAGCGAAAAAGGAACAGGTCAGTCCCTTGGCAAACCAAGCATTTGATAAGAAATGTGTTCTGAAACATGGTTGCTCTCACTTCTCAAAAGTGAGAATCAAAACCCATGAGTAACAAATCTTGCAATGCATTTACAATTGTTTAATAACCCTGATTTTTAGATATGAGAGACTGATTGCTGCTAACCTGAGCTGCGTCCAAATAGTTCAAGGAATGGAACCAAATGTTACACCCATTAAACTGCACTGTACTGAATTAATCTTCCTTTGCCACATGTTAGAAGCTGTGGTTCCTGTTACTTGCCCTAACTTTGTTTTCAGACTCTCGCAGCACATGCAGCCTCTGTTTGAATGTCCATTCCACAGGGGGATAAAGATGTTGCCAAATTTTTATCTTAACTGTTTTAGAAAATCAGATTTGCCTTCCTTTGCTGCAAACATTTCAGTCACACTTGCCTGTTGGATCAGTTATGCTTTAGTATTTCGATCAGTTTCTCCTCTTTACAAGTGAATGGCAGCTACTTTGCAGTAATGAATTTTCAAGATGAGCATACACACTCCTCAAATTCTGGTTTCAGAATATATTTTTAAGCATTAAGACGTATTTGTCTAGCAATGTTAAGATATCCTAAATGCCCGTTCTCATTCACAATAACTGTTTCAGACAGCCAAGGACACATCAGAACTTTAGTAGAGAAAAAGAAAAAAAGAAAAAAAAATTAAGGAAGGTGCAAGTAATCAAACTTAAGAGCACAATTAAGGGACTGTGCAAGGTAAACATACATACACATTACTTTTATGTATTACAAAGTTTCCTAGTATGAAAACCTTTACTTTTTCTGGGTATACATGGAGTAGTATCACCTTGTCTGATAGGAAGAGTATTACTGAAGACAAAAAATCAATTAGCGCTAAGAAGTCAAATGCACCTAGGTGCACTTTGTTAAGTGCATTGTATTACCCTAATATCACACAGCATTCTTTGAGCTCTGTTTCTCAGAAGAAATTGAGCAAATTGTCTAATAGGGCAGTGATTTCTTTCATCTCCAAGTAGAACTGTATGCTGAGGACTCCAAAGGAAGGCAAAATACTGCAACAAAGGGACTGTGTAAGTCACTGCATACATTTCTGTTGTCAATAATACACGGCTAGCTTTAGCTCCTCCCCAGTGTTAAAGAGTATGGCTTGCACTTTCCTCCCCTGCTAAGTGGGCAAGGTGACATGCCGGTAAGTAGCATGTGGCATATTATGGATTAGATCTTAAAGGGGTTTTGCTCCATCAACTGTTGCAAGCCTACGCATAAAATCTCACGCCTATCAGGCACAAGCAAACACGCTACCTAACTGAACAGTTGCTTTCTTTTCATACTTGCAGAAAACCCTTGCAACCAAGCACACTTTGAGCAAACAGGGAGGCAGCAAAGCTGTAATTCCAGAGAATGTAGGTTTTTGAAGAAAATTACTCCTCTAAATTGCTTTGGATGTGAAGAGGAGAAACTGCAGCTAGGGTGAATACAGAGTGTAACCTGGTACATAAATATCCTTTCGCAGGAGGATGTTATCAACAAGTCCTTCAGTCCTGTACTAAAGTGGTACATGATCCTCTGGTGAAATATTTATTCAGGATATCAGGTAATCTCAGGTTACAGGTAACGGGGCTGGACAAGGTGATGTCCCAAGGTCCCTTCCAAACTGTGTTTTCTGTGTTTCTACACCCTACATACCCAGACCAGCCAGCAGACATTCATAGATCACCAACCAGTTCACCAGTGTTTTAAAATGCAAACACTTTCCAGACATCAGACTCCCTTGGTTTTATTTCACTCTAGCTTGCTGAGTTATCAAACTCAGATATGGCAGGAGGATCAGAAAACAGACAAGTCAAGCCTGGAAAACAGGAAGTTTGCAAATTCAAATGAAGTGACCTTTTACTTAAGTTCCCCTTGCCCAGTTTTCTGACATACATACACAGAATGTGGTTTTGTAATTAAGGCATAGGATTGGAATTCAACTTTATGGCAGAAATCAGAATGGAAGACAGCTTCCACCACAGAAAGCTTTTAATCTTTTCCTTCCAAGATTCCCATCTCTTATTTCTTTCTTTTGCCTTACCTATCACATCTTTGAGATAGAAACTGTTGCCTCTCACTTATTTGTTTAGTGCCTCACAGAACAGGGCTTCCATGTCAGCTCAGGTATCTGAACATTCGCTTGTGTAAAACAAAACAATAGCCAGCAAGGTTCGAGGAGTTAGTAGAGAGAGTGTCACAGGAGAACTACCTTGAATTATCAGAGAAAGCTAATGCTGGGCATGAACAATATTCTGTTGCAAAACTAGCATCGTTTGTGCAAGTTCACACAACAGGTGAAGACCTAAATTTCTTCTGACAACACAATGCACAGCTTATCAATCATCAGACCTCTGTTTTAATTGAGCCTACCCTAACACTGATGGCTTTCATCATAAGCATAACAACTGTTTGGTAACTTTAGAAAGAAATATTTGCTCACAAGCTCTAACAAGCAAGTGTCCAAATAATAAAAATTACTGTTGCAACTTACATTTTTTTTTTTTCAACCTTAAAGTGCAAGCTACAGGAATTCCACATTGCTTTTGAAAGGTGTTTCCTCCAGGGCAGAGCTGAGGTTCACTGAAGGGAAACACAAGGAAAGTTATTGTGCAGTTAGCTGCAGTGTACTTACGTGGGGGATTTAAAAAAAAGTACTGCACTCTAAATTCAACTTTGGCAATCCTGCAGAACTTATTTCAAATGAGTAAGGACCCAAGAGATTTGATTTGCAAAGTTAAATTACCCAGAAGATACTATGCATTGTGACATACTGCACATACTTTCTTTTAGGAAATGGTGAGACCAGTTCTTTCCCACCAAAATAAAAGCTATTTTGAGCCTGACTCTCGCATAAAAGTTAAAGTAGCATCAAATATAGTATTAGTATTGTATGCCTATAACCCAACATCACCTCTCTACAAGAAAAAAAATCAAAAAGCCCAGGACACATATTAGTTTGACATACAGATCACATGCTGAAAACAAAGTATGGTGATGACTAACAACAGCGCAGAAAACCTGCATCAGCACTCTTCAGATAAGACACAGTCTGTTGTTTTAAACAGGTATGTTAGTGATCATAATTTTAGAAACACTTAAATAACTTCAATTCAAACTTTTTGTCACTTCCAAGCAAGAACAACCCACTACTCCCCTCCTGTTTTTAAATGCATCACCACTCATGAAACAGTATAGGCAAACGAATTTATAAACCTGAAGGTTACCACAGGTGGACTTTCACAAAACTAACAGGAAAATAGTAAATTGTAAAGGTGCGGGCCCTTAACTGAAACTAGTCAGTCTTCAGACGTACATACATAAGGAAGATCGGCCAACAACGTGGAGAAGAGGAGGCGATATTCATGTCAAACCAGGTGCAAATTATTAATTGTTCCTCTAAGAAGTTTATTGAATTGATACTTAAAATACTTCTTCAAAAGAAGCATTACTTTAAGCAGAAGAAAAATACCCCAAACCCCAACTTTTAGGTTTACATAACACTGAATTTTTCCAAGTGGAAGTGCTAGCCTACACGCACCCACCCGCGGAAGAGCCCACTGCCCAGACGGTCAGGCGCGTTGGCACAGCCGGGTCCCAAGTTCGGTGCTCCTGGCACTTCATCTTTGATCCCAAACCACCGCACCCTTACAACGGTTTATCACCACCGGTTCACTCCCAGTACCGCTACGAAGCCAACCCGCTTCTGTACAAAAGGCAGCTGCACACTCGGGGTGGGGGGTGG
>JANZLQ010000086.1:15546887-15560429 GCA_026212715.1 Elanus axillaris | reverse complement strand
GGTGGGGGTGGGGGGGGGAGTAAGAATGAAACCTCTCGAAGCGGCTGCAGAGACAAAAACCGACTTTGATCAAGCAAAGACCGTTTTCCAAAGGGCTTTTTGTGCCGGGTGAGCCGACCGCTTCAGCGCCGGGCCGATGGCTCGGGGAGCCGCTCCCCACCAAACTCCCCCACCTCTCACTTCCCAAGTTTCGCGGCGGGCGCGCCGGTGCCGGCGCTCAGGTGCGGCCGCTCCGCCCCGTCCCTCACGGAAGCGTCCCCGCAGGGCGGCTACGGACCAACGGCCGTCTGCCTGCCTGCCTGCCCGCCCGTCCGCCCCGGACTCGGATCCCCCGCCCGCCAACAGAGCCCGCCCGGCCGCCGCCGGGCACAGGCGCCGCCGCCCCGACGCCCCTCTTCACCCGGCGCCGCCGCTGGCGGCAGCTCCCTCGCCCACCACAGGGCGCCCCCGGCCCCGCAAGGCGCAGGGCCCAGCGGGGCCGCCCCGCTCCCCTCACCGCTCCCTTCACCGCCGCCCCGCCCTGTAACGGCCATAACGGTCGCCTCGCGCCCCCCCGCCCCGCACTGACCTGAGGGCGCCCCCTCTCCCGGGGCGGCGGGGCCCCCTCGCAGCGGCACGCGCAGCCCCGCCTCGAGGACGCGCCCGCTCGCCCCGCGCGCACGCGCACGCCGCGCACGGCACCCCGCCCGTCCGCCCTCTGCTCCCCGCGGGCGCGAGCGCGCAACCCGCGCGGGCGGGGCGGCGCGGATGCGCGTGGGCTTATCCCTCAGCGCCGCGGCCTCCGCGCGGAACCGGGAGCGCGACTCTCTGGCAAGGCCGCCCCTAAGGCGGCACGCGGAGGGGGGGGGGGTTCCTCCCCAGCGCTGGATTCACACCTCCCGTGGGGCCATCGCGCGTGGGGGCGCTGGCAGTGGACCCCGCCAGCCGCGTTTCTCCAGCCTGGCAGGTTTGTTGTTTGTTTTTTTTTTTCCCCCCCTCAAAAACAAGGCCGTGCCGTATGAGAGGGCACTACCTGCCCTCCCCCCACGAGAGGCCAGTCATGGCCTGGCCCCACAGCCTGCCGAGATGCTGGGGCTACAGGGGGCCACCCAAGGCCTGCAGGGTCCCAGCAGCAGCAGCAAAGACCTCAGGTTTCGCTACCAAAAATGGGGCTTTGGCACAAAAAAAAAAAAAAAAAAAGTTTAGAAAAGGTGGGAGGCAAACTAACCACCTTTTTAAAAAATTAAAAATCCCACTAGTGACTGAAATAGAAACACATTCTTGGCTTATCGCATCCAACCTGTTTGAGGATTCACCCTCTAAAAAAAAAGTGATTGTTTTTTGTGTGCACCAGTATCTGCGAGAAGAGCTCACCATTCCCTTTAGATAACAGCTTTTTTTGATCTGCAAAGTTACAAGGACCAAATATTTTTTCCATATAAAACATTGCATTTCTTCATCCGCTCTTACTCCCCCCACCTCTAAGCAAGCAAGAAAATAAAAATAAACCCTATAGCAGAAACTCCTCTGGCCGCAGCATCCATGTTTCATCCCAGTCCCAGCAACAGGCACCCTGAGAATGAACCACCCTTCCCCCTCACATTTTTTAGCTTTTTTTCCAAATAAACCCAATCACACAATAAGAGATTAACACCATACATCCTTCCTTGCATGAGCTGTGCCCATCCTGCTGCTCATAGGATTGCAGGCTTAAAAAAAAAAAAGGGGGGGGGGCGGCAAAAAGCAGCAAAATGGTTTTTATTTTTGAGCTGCTGAAGAAATAATCAACAGGGATAGAGGCATTTCCAGGATCAGTGCCTGGGTTTATCCATGAGCTTCATAAATAAGAGATGTCTCATAACGCTGGTGTATCTAACCACGTGGGAAATTAAAACGTGTTGCTAGCATTTATTTTTAAAAGTGTAGCAAAAGGCTTTATTTGAAGCTTTAGGGTGTGTTGTGGGTTTTTCTTCCCCCCCTCGAAGAAACAATTATTTCTGGAATCACTGCTGTGTTCAGCTTCAGTCTCACATGAACATTCATTTTTATATATATACTCTATACATGTTATTTTAGCAGATACCTTCACAATGTGAAATTAGGCATATCTGTAGATAATCAGTACTTTTCCCATTTTAATATTTTAGCTATTAAAATAGAAAGAAACTAAATAGCAACAATAATGCTGTATACATACATATACACTTTATAGCTCTTATGGATTTTACCAGCAGAGTACACACTTAAATTATAGCATGTAAGTGACAATTTAACTGGGACTTGGGAAACAAAAAAAAACCTCATTGTCTGAAGTGAACCTAAACATGCTGTAGATAACCACTGTAACTTTCCATCCTATTTTCAGACTGAAGTTAAAAGGCCCTTTTGCAACTGGGGTAATCTAGATGGGCAAGTGGTGGGGAGAAGCCCTTTCCTCCAGTTTAGAGGAGGTTATTTGGCAACCTGAATTTGAAATCTCATAGTGGGAAAATATTTTCTGGCCATAACCCCAGCACATCCAGGAGTTAGAAGGTCAAGTCCTGCAATATTTGACACATGCGCTTCTGATTGAGAGGCGGCAGGAGTGCACACCCAAATTAGGGGCTCCACTCGATAACATTTGTTTTGCTTTTTTGGGCTCCTTAGAGCTCTCCTGCATTTTCAGCCCAGCTTGTTCAGCTCTGCACAGGGGCTTGGACAATGACTACCTAGCATCCCCCAGATTGCTCCAGGCTCTGGTATAATACCGATATCAACACTGAATTAAACTGAAGCAGTCACCACCACCCTGCAGCAGACTTTGCACACCTGGCTGATGTTGCTCCGCTGCAGCCAGTGGTGCAGGAGGCCATACTCAGTACCGGAGCACCAGTCCCACCCCACCCCCATCCCTCTTCACTCATGGAGACTTACAGACATGGGATGAGAGGTTACACCTCAGCTGCATGGATGGTCCAGCTCAAACACATGCTCACAGCACCGCTGCTTGGCACCAAAGTGCTGATGTTCAGAGCTGCAGTCTCTCCTATTCCTCCTGCAATTAAACACCCAGTATTAGCTACCTGATTTGAAGAACACAGACGTGTGGTTACCTGTGCAAGTTAAGCAGACCTCTGTGCAGCTCACTGCATTTCTCTGAGATGTGCTTAGTTGCCTAGCACTGCAGTTTGCTGACAAGTGTCAGCTCAACTCCAGAGCAAACGATCTGCTAGAGCTGCAGTACTGGGCCACCAAAACCATCTTGCAACAGGGGATGAAAAGTTCCTGGTGCTGCTAGGTATGGGTGTTCTCTCACCTTGTGCTGTCACCCTCCAGGGTGACTATATATATATAAAACATGCATAAAAAAAGCTCATGAGGAAGAGGAGCCATAGCCCAAGGGCAGCTGCAGAGAAGGGCTTTGGGGTTTTGCCTGCTCCTAGCCCAAAGGCTGCACTACTGGGGAAGGTAAAGGTGAACTGGCTGTGTGTTGGGGAGAGCTGATCAAAGTATTTTAGTTGGTGTCTGCAAAGCCATTTAACTGGGATAGGTTCTGCTCCGTGGTGGTAAAATAAAACTCAATATTTGTGTTGAGTCGCATTCAGACTCATCTGTTCTCATGTCACAGGCATATTTTCCAGGTATTGAGCAGTGCTTTCGAAAGACTTACTAACTTGAAGAGCCATTTAAATACTCATTTTCCAGTTCAACTTGCATGCTGGGTAGATTCTTCCAAGTGCTCCGGGGTATAATTAGTTTCTCCAAAAGCATCTTCCCACCAGGCACTTTGATAGTGCTGACCACATTTCTCCTCCACATCTCCCCTCCTCCACAACCTCTTAAAGCTTCGCTGAATTTCTGCGCACAGCCTCCCGCAAAGGTTATCATCTTATGTTTAATAGGGGGGAAAAAGACAGTGCAAGAGATTTACTGCAAATGGAAGCCATTACTGGAGCAGTTATCAAATGAAAGAACAATATAATAATGTCTAGTCATAAAGATATGAAGAGTTGCCTGTCAGAGGCAAACACCTGTCTTGTAAAATTAGCCAGGGCAGCTGCTGCGAGCTTTTGGCAGGCAGGACAAGATCCTTGCAACACACAGTTAAACACCCAGGTGTTTTGCAGCTATACAGACTGGAAACTGGGTACCCAAACTGGGACCAGCCAGAGGAAGATGCATGATCAGCATCCCAAGGGAATGGGAGGTTTTTGTGAAGCAGAGGCATGGGGCTCAGCTCAGCACAATCCCAAGTGTCCTCAGGTGGTTACCACATCCCCAGGGTTTATTCAGGCATCGGATGCCTCCCAAAGCTAAACCCATTATGTCCAGCACAGCTGGAGCTCATTGAGGCTGCCAACCCCAACTTCTGGGTTAAGTATTAACTAGCTAATAGCAGATGGTGTTGAATTTTGTCTGCCCTTTCATCCATAAGGTCAGGTCACACAGGCTATGAAACTGCAGCTAGAAGACTGATTTCCAGTCTTTAGCACAGACATTTTTCCACATCTCTCCCAGTTCTACCTTCCTGCCAAGAGTTGGGGCAGAAACACCTTCAGGCTTAACCAAATGACTGTTAACCTTTCCAAAATAAAAATACATGGACAAGTGGATACCAGTATCCATCACAGTGGAGGAAAATGTTATATTAGCTGAAGAATCTTTGACAGCTGTCTGAGGGCAAACATCTCCCATCGAGGACTATCCAGCCTCTCTCACCACAGGCACTACACCCCAGCACCATCACCTCAGCTCCCCCCCCAAATCACTTACTTTCAGTAGCACATTCAGTTCTTACACCTCCTTTCCCACCAGACACATACATTTTCTGTATCAGGGCTATACCAGAACCCATCTCCTAGTCTCCATTTCAAGAGCTTGTATTTCTCCTGAAGCCTTTTATAGCTGGAGCTCATCATCATTAGGCCCCAGGTGCCTTTGAACCTTTCCTCACCTGTCTCAGGAGGGCCAGTGACACCAGTGGCAGCCACAGGTGCTCCCTTTCTCTTTTGTGAGCACAGTGCTACTTGTTTTGGTGTCTATATGTGAAAGTGCTGGCCACTGTGATTTGTAAAACAGTTTAAGACATGGAAAAAAGCATGACAGGAACCTTCCTGATGTCGGCCGCTAACTGAGGCAGTCAGTCTAGGCTGAACGCAGAGAAAATCCCATCACAACCTTCCTAGCTATACCAGCTTTTAAACAGCCTGAAGACTAATTCCTGCTGTCTTTAGCCATAGCTTGAGAGCTTGAGAAAGAGCTAAAGCCCCTGTGATATCTGTGGGAGCATCTGCTCTTCGGAAACACGCCAGAATAAGGCATTTGATGCAAGCCAAGGGATCCAAAAATCCCAAAAAGCTGCTCTTCAGCATTCTCTTTTGGAGACAGAGCTCAAGGGTTATCTCAGAGGGAACCTTGACAACCCCAGAGACTGAAAGGTATGGAGGAAAATTTTCCCTAACTTGAAACTTTGGCTCAACTGTTCAAATTACAGAGAGACAGTGTTACCTGAATGCCACGTGAACAACCTTCTGCTTGTGCTGTTAAAAAATATAAATTATAAGCCACATTTTTTTTTGTAGCCAAGATCAAGGAACCACAGTCCATAGTCCACAGTCGTGGTTTTTTCTTCTTCAAAAAAGGGGAAGATGGAAAGCTTAGGTTTTCTGATAAAGGCGGGCTGCAGCTGGTGGTGGCTATGTCTGTGGCAGACCAGTGGTTTTCCTCCTGACCTTGGAAACATAGAGAATTAAGAAACCTCCTCCATCGGGGAGATGTTACCCAGATTTTTGGCTCTGCACACCTGTGTGCTGGCACTGGGCTAGACACGGGTGCAACGCAGCTGTGGGCAGAGCCCTGCCCAGCATGTGGGTGCCCACATCCCAGTAAGCTGTGCCGGTGGTGTGCTGAGAGGCTGCATGCCTCTGCCCTGTGTGACGGGGAAGCAAGTCCTCCTCAGCCAGGACTCTTGGCTTTGTACAGGGACAACATACAGGACAGGAGTATATCTGCTGGATGCACATGCCTGCTGCATCTACCAGCATGAAGTTAGGAAAACATTATCCAGCAAAACTAATAGGCCAACAGATGACTCTGGAAAGTCTGCTCCAGTGCTAAACTAGTCAAGCCTCCCAAAATCTGTGGGTATTAAAGCCTGCCTCAAAGTCCTCAGAGAGACTCTTATTAACTGGGAGGGTCTCTGAAAGCAGCTGCTTGTGGGATGTGATGAAAGAACTGCACAAGCTCCCCTGGTTTCTGGCTGGGCTGTCAGGCCCACGCAGGGGCAAGCGCTAACAGCAGATGAATTTGCACGGAGGCTTAACTCACTTCTGAGCTCTGATGGCGAAATAAGATGGTGCTTTAACAGAAAAATTAGAAAGGAAAATGGTTATTGAATTTTACTAGAAAACCCCAAGGCAGGATGAGGAGTAGGATGTAAAAACGTTCAAGGAAATTAAACTGGTAATAGGGAAGGGCAGAGTGTTAATAACAGCAGCCTTAATTATCCTGACTTACAATGGGTGCACCCTGTACTAATTTTCAAGTATCATTCAAGTGATCACAACAGGTTTGCCCCACTGCTTCTTAAATAAACTGTTGTAATTATTAATATGCATGTGTTATCAGGAGCTGCTGGGAACAACATCTCGAGTCTGTTATTGTGGAGCAAAAGATGTGGGTACAAGTCTCGCCCTTGATAATTTTGCGTGCATGGGTTATGGACCAAGCAGGAGGTAGAGGGTGTGCAAGAGGATGCACACAGCATCTACACAGCATGCCAGGAGTGTGTGAGCAGGGGGCATGTATGAATCTTTACATCTTTCAGAGTAACTGAAGAGATCAAACACACCTTGTTTCTGCTCCAGAGACATTAGCTTATTCTTCCCCATCCATCCCTTTGCATGTTTTTTGACAACAGTGTGTGAAGTGGGTGGATAAGCTAACCCCAGCTCCGTGGGGAGAGCTGGTCATAGTGATATTCACCAGCTTTGCCTCCTGCTGACTAAGTATGTATTTTTTAATCCTGTCCTTTCGGCGCCTGGAGGAAGAGGACAGGCTCCCTCTGCTCCTTGCTTCTGCACAGCAGAGGGCATGGATTAGTCCTGAGTGAGGCATCTTGAGAGCTGCAACCATCTGGCTGTCATTAGTTTGATTTGTTTTGATGGAAATGGACAAATGTAACAATTAGTATAGCAAAAAATCCTAATTAAAAAAAAGATAATGGTGATTAAGGATGGATGGGTTTTTAATTTTTTGCATGAATAAAAGAACACATTAATTAAAATCCAGGGTTTATTTATTTGTTAGTCTCATTTTGTAGCAAGCTGCTCCAAGATCCCTGAACCTGGCTGACAGCTCACATCTTTGTACTGAGTCCCTTGAAATCCTCCACACTGGATTTCCCCCCTGCTCGTCTCCATCCTTCCACTCATCTCTGCTCCCACATCTCCTCCCTGACAGCCCACAGTCCCTCGCTGGAGTGCAGGTGGTTGCCAGCAGCGGGAACAGTGTGGAGCCAGTAAGTACAGGGAAGACCCTGGCACCACGGGGTATTTCAAGACTGTTATATTGAAGTGCCAACATTTGAACTACAAGTGTTGTGGAAGCAGGAGGCGTTCAGCCCTTGACATTAACTGGCATTGGAGATGTCTGGGTTAGCGACTTAACTTTCAAGCTCAATAGGTAGTCTAGAAGAAGCTTCAGACGGGTACTAAATATACTGCAGGATAATGGCTACAACTCCCCAAATGCAGAAATAATGCCAGCAACAAATCCGTCAGTGATTTATTCCCTGATGGCAGAGAATGCTTTGACCTGATTCAGGAAGCCACTGGATGGCAAATGCTTTGGACCTGATGGTCCCATCATAGCACCATTCCTGTGTGGTAGATAATGGTGCCACCAGCCTGCTGGGTCTCGGGGGGAAGAGGGGTGACCATCTCTGGAGCAAGGTAGGCATAGCATCGCTGCTTTAATAGTTTTTCCTCTGAAATGCTTTTGTTCTGAATAAATACTTTGCTTTAGGAAAGCTGGCTGGCCAGCAGGTAGCCTGGTAAACACATCAGTCTCGGCCAAACCCTGCATGTTTCTAGGAGTCACAACTGGGAAGAATAGTCTCGTTTTGTGAGTCAGTAATCACTCATAGGAAAGCTTTCCCAACATGGTCACATTAGTACCCTGAGAATCCACGGAGTCCGAAAAGTCAGCATTTGTAAGAATAACAGTGTGAGAAGTGCAGTGTGATTACAGGGAAAGCAAAGGGTCATTTTGGTGCGTGTTGGCCTTGCATTTGTGCCTGCCCCAGTTCTGTCTGGCAAAACGCACATTCATAGCCAAAACGGTGCAGGTTTGGGCAGAAGCTACCCAAAAGCCTCACTGGAGGTATGCCCAAATGCTGTGTTTTAACCTTTCCTCCACCTCCACCTTCCATCTTTAGGAAATATCTGCATGAAGTGTTTCAGGTTTTCATTTTGAAACTACTTTTTTTTTTTCCCATTTCGTAATAAAAACTACAAAAAGAGTTTTAAAAGGCCATGTAGCAAAGGGATTAAAGAACCTGAAAATGAAACAAAACAGTTTATGTGGGTTTTTTCCTTTAGTCTCCTTTGGTTGAGGCAGTGAACCAAAAAAACCCCCATTATTCATACAGCTGAAATGAGTTGTATCAGCATTCAAGAATTAAATGCAATTAAATATGTGTATGCAGTCTAACAGCAAGGTGATTTCTCTGCAAATTGTCGAGCTGTGTATTAAGAGTTGCTGTTGGTGGGCTTGTCGCCGAGTTACATTATTTCCCCTGAGATCAAAACAAATCAACATTTCATCGCTCGGTGTTTCTGAAGACGACGTTTCAGTAACAGCTGAACAGCAGGGTCTGGAAGTGAACTGAATTATAGAGAGAAAGAATATTAAAGTGGAGGAAAAATTCAAAGACTATATGAACTCAAGGAGAAAAGATGGAAGAAATTTTTTTTTTTTTTTAATTATTGGGGTTTTAGTGATACAGTATGTCATTTCTCAAGCAGGTCACAAATTTATCACAACTGTGCTGGTGCCCTTGCAAATTACCAATCCCTAAGTAATTTGATAAAGCCAGACCAAATACAATCAAGAAAGGAGATGGGGAAACAAAAAAAGTGCAAGGTTGTCAGAAATGAGGGAACCAACATCTAAACATGCCAGATTTCCTTTCTGGAGGAAAAAAATCACAAGAAAACTACAACTGCAGGCTCTCAGAGTGGGATACCTTGCAGTGTATACAGTAGTCCCATTTAGGAAATAACCGTGACATTACATTGCTGGTTTTTTTTTGATTATACACACTTCTGTGCAAGGTCAACATCTTAAGATTATTTCTTTTGTACAATGTTTGGGAGCTCTTTTGCTGTTTCTTTCCTCTGTCAATGTGTGGCTTTCCTCTCCCGACAGCTGCTGGCTTCGGTAAATGAAGGACAGATTTTTCTGCAGTGAAAGATGCTTTTTTCTTTGGGGGAAAAAAAGGGGGGGGGCGGATATAATTGTACTCATCACCTGCAGGCAGATATACTGCAATTTTTATTTGGTTTTTTGAAGGAGATAATGAAAAGCCTAGTTTGCTCATCTGGGTTTGGTGGAAGAAATTGAGCTGGTTTTCTGCAGAGGCATGAGAAACTGTATGAATAAAGGTACCCACAGTCTTTGACTGGACCAATACCCGCAGGGGACATCCCTTCTCGGTCAGAACAGTCTTACGCTACGTGGTCCTCATAAGAGGTGTGCTCGCAGGATTTTACAGGACTGATAACTGCTGGAGGTGATGGGGCAGGCTCTTTGCTAGTACAAACAGTGAGGTCCCACTCAATTTTTAGGGTGATCACTGCTCACACCATGAGAATAACAGCCTTATTTGATCTCACTGGGAGCAGGACAGGTCGTAGGGTCAGTAACAGCCTGGGGATGCTGTGCTGACAATGCAAGCCTGATTTATTTTTTAATAATAAGTGGTTGTATGCATGACTTTTTGCCATCCTAAATGCTTCTGCTTGCAAATCTCTTTGTCAGAACTGATGTGAGACACAAATATCCTTTAATTTGATCAAATAAGCAATAAAACCCAGCTGGCTCAGCTGGCACGAGACCCCTCCAGCCAGAGCAGCTGTACCACTTTACACCTGTGGAGATTTTGGCCCAAATTTTGCTATAGCTAAGCTCCAGCCAGTAAAACTAACATTGATTTTCAATTTTCCAAGTAGAAAAAAAGGACTCTTTTTTTTTTTTTTTTTTCCCTGCAGACAGGCAGAAAAACATTAGCACCAGCACAGCTTTTCTTAGCATGAAACTGGGCTAATCAACGTGCGGCGGCCTGCATGGTAAAGAACGTGCTTCCACAGAAGTATTTGTCTTGCTTTGTTTTTAATAAAATAAAATAAATAATAATAATATATTAGATAGTTATTTAATAAATTATTCTTTGTAATCAGAACTTTATAGTAGGAGAGAGACAAACCAGAAAAACACCCAATAAAGGACAACATATGTCCTCAATAGGTATAAAAACACCCGTGGCAGCTTGGGAGTTCTCCACCTAAATCAGGGGCCTCTTGTTTTGTCCCCCCCAGCATCACATGTGCATCTCTGCATCCTTTGCATCTGCTTGCTGACAGGTCACCTCCACATGAGCACATCATAGATTTTGAGACAATGCTTCTTAGTCTACAGAGAGACATAAATTGGAAAAAATGATGTGGAGGGGAAAAAAGAGCATGGATTTGAAAAAGCATGTCAAAAATTGCTAGAGAGATGGGGTGCTAGTCAATGCGCTTTCAGGTGTTATGTACTCGTAGCTGTAGTTGAGTTTAAAAACAGCGGGTTGCTATCAGCCTGCAAGAAGCAGCAGATGGCTGTGCTGTAGGAGCCATCCATTCCTCTTGCAAACAGTGACTATTTATAAGAATAAAATTAAGCATTTGCTATAGGTAAGTGTGCTGACAAAAGGAGTGAAACTATACGAAGAAAAAACCCCACATTCAATGGGAATGTTTCCTCATACGTAGAAATGCTGTTGATTTGTATCTTGGACTTGGCATGGCACTGGTAGGAAATGGTTCATCACAGGTGTTTTGCTTGCATGAAAGAGGCTGCATTTCAAGCTAGTTTCCACTATATATGCATGATATAGGTGCACCTCCCCCCCCAGGAACACATGGAAAATGAGAGTTACCTGCCAATCCTTGTTTCTGTCAGAAGTACCTTAAATATTTTAAGGCTTACAGATGACAGAGTTCCAGAACAATGGCAGGAACTACCAGATGAGGGCATTGGCATCTCCAGACTTATGTTTTTGATTATATTATAAACCATTCTGGTTAATTAAAGACCTCTCCTCATGCTACCAGCATGAGGCTATTGATAGGACGGGGAAGGAGAAGCTCCTCTAGCAATCTTGTGCATCTCTCCTGCTCTCTTCAGGATTTCCCCACAAGTATTCATCCTAGTGCATGTTGAAGTGGCCTGTTTTTTATCTCTTCTGTTCTTATTAATTTATTGCAAAGAGTGTAATAAATAATAGTAATGAATGCCATCAGCTAGCACCTGCTGTACAGGAACCATGCCTGCATTCACCAGATCCAGATTGAAACATCTCAGCTTTTCATCAGTTTCTGCAATTCTGCAATCGAGAAAAATCTTGTCCCGTTGCAAGCAGGACTGGAGGGAGGCATCACATAATCACATACCTGTCTAAAGTAACCCATAAAATGGGGCATCAGTTCTGGGAAAGTCTCATCATGCAGAAAACCCACCCAGATCTCCAGTGCCCGAGTCAGGAGACAGCATGGTGTACCTTGGGGTGGCCTCGGGGCTCCCCATCCCCAGCGCCTTGCCATGGGTTTTCCTTCCCAGGCTGGGCTTCGGCTGCTCAGCTAGTGTTTTGCGAGTGGGAAACCAAGGTAGAAGATGGTAAAAGATGGTAGGAACAAGGCAGAAAGCAGAGCTGAAGGAAGCATTAAAGCCTTGCCAACATAAGCCACTTCTGCCCGTGGGTGACAGCTCCAGCTGGCCAAGGTGTGCCTTCCTTCCTGAACAGTGTGGTTTGCAGGTTTGGTATGAATTCAGATAGAAAAAAATCTGTGACGTAATGGGTAAAAGTGACAACTGTCTCCCTCATGCCAAATTTGGCTTAGAGGTCTCTCACCAGCGTACTGATCAGGTCCTTCTCTTTAATTAGCCAGATCTGAAAGGGGCAGAAAGCTGTGTACAGCTGCCAGCACGGCAGGAGACTATGCATGCATCTCCAGGGAAGAATATTTGCATCATTAGGATAAACTTGAAATTGAATCTTATTCATGTAATCAAAACATCTTTGATGATTCACTTCCCATCATTGCTGTACAGTATTCAGGATATAAATAGCTGTGGTTTAGATTTATTAAAGACTTGCAAACCATCCTCCCTGTAGTCTTCAGTGTGACAGAACAACTCCAGCAGGGTTAATGGCTGCCGTTACAGGGTATGAAGGGAATATCAATCATCATTTGTTGTCATCAGGTGTCTGGGGTGCACACATGCTCTGCAGAGCAGGATTCACAGACTTGTCAGGATGCGTGGGGATCAGTTACCGGGAGGGACCCTTTCATCCATAAGTGAGACATTTAGGGTGAACAGAGAATAACCATGTAATGACATGTAAAGCATTTCTTAGCTGGTCACCCAGGGACAAGTAGCGTTAGAAGTGGAGCTGGAGCTTTCCTTGGCCAAATACTAATTAGAAGGAATGAAGAAAAATAGATGTGCAGTGAAAAACCTTTCTAAAATGGTGGTGTAGCCTGCATAACCTTTATAAATGCACTGGCTAACAAAACCTGATTTTCTCTACATGTGTGATAATGGAAAAGTACCAGAGATTTCAAATGGAGGTCAGGTAAGTTCTGGTTCATGCAAAGATTAACTCTGTTCCAGCTGGGAGTCTTTCATGAAACATCTCCCATGAAAGATGGCAAATGCAGGGCTGAGCAGAAGCTTCACCATCCCAGCTGCTTCAGACACGAGCCCAAGCATGCAACACAAAGCCTGGTTTCCCTTAGACAGCTCTTAATACATCTGCATCAATTGCATGGTCCTATTGGCCAAGTCCTTTGTTAAAGAAATGGCTGCTGTGGGAGTTCTAGGGTAAAACATGGCACCAAGATCCTGCTGCTTCCCAGGCAATAGCTGCATGTCTGGGACCACTAGAAAAAAAAAAGCTTCATGGAGGGTTTTTGTGGTTTAACCCCAGCCAGCAACTAAGCACCACACAGCTGCTCGCTCCCTTCCCCCTACCCAGTGGTATGGGGGAGAGAATCAGGGATAAAAATGTAAAAGTTGTGGGTTGAGATAAGAACAGTTCAATAGGTAAAGCAAAAACCACACACACAAGCAAAGCAAAACACAGAATTCACTCACCACTTCCCATCGGCCAGCAGGTGTTCAGCCATCTCCAGGAGAGCAGGGCTCCATCACACATAACAGCTACTTGGGAAGACAAATGCTGTAACTCTGAATGTCTCCCCCTTCATCCTTCTTCCCCCAGTTTCATATTGCTGAGCATGACATCATATGGTGTGGAGT